>CM072939.1:10025000-10660000 GCA_036971965.1 Nyctalus aviator | reverse complement strand
AACCAGGACCTATGGAACCGGCTTCTCTTCCCCCTCCCCACCCCTCCTCCGCTTCTCCTCTCTGTCTCAGAATCCGCGGAACCTCGGCGTGAGATTGGGTTTCACTTCCCCACCTCTGCTCTTAGAAGCCCCCATGGAGAGGACGCTGGATGGGTTGCCCCTTGGGGTTTTGTTCTGGAGAGCGTGTACTTAACCGGGCAGGGAGGAGATGGGTTTCCGTCCCACTTGGGAAAGGGAATCATGTTCTCAACTTCCCTTCTAGACGGAAACTTCTGACTCTCGCCCCTTTCCCCTCCACCCCATCCCAGGCCCGTTCCGGAGAGCAGCACTGGGGTGGGGTTGGCTGGAACTAACGAGGGCGGGCGTCTCAGGCCTCGCCACACACTCCTGTGAGAACGTGGGCAGTTCTTGAACTTCTCTGAGTCTCGGCTTCTTTATAGTAAGAAAGAACGGTGACAGGTCCGTCATAAGACCACAGTGCACTGCCCCGAAAGGAATTGTGGCTGGACTAAGGTTACGTAAGGGTTCTTCCACCTCACCCACCTGACCTGACCTTGGCTCCTATAGTCTTTACCTGAATCGGATTCTGCCAGGCCCCGGTAGTCCCCCTTTGCCCTTTACCTAACCATCATACGTCCCGGGAATAGGCAGGTCTGTTATAGCCAAGCTTTGTGCTGTTTTGGTGCCCACTGGGGTACCATCTGTCTTCTCTGAATCTGCTTCCTCCACACGAATGTGGCCATCAGTTCCTTCCCTGCAAACCTCCCGGGGACGGTGTTGAGCGAGCGCAATCTGTGAGAGCACCGGGGTGTCTGTGAGAAGGGGGACTCTGTGCCGAGCCTCCTGGGGGCCTGGGAGGACAGCAGATTGGAGAATTCCAGCCCCTTCCCCATCTTCCTCTCCACTCCCGCCGTGCACGGCTCACCTGCGGGCCCGCGCTTTCCCCCTAATTCCTGCAGACCCATCTGCAGGCCCCCTTTCCCTGGAATGTCCTCCCTGTCATTTAGGGTCTCTGGAGAGACTTCCGCAGAAGCTAATGAATAGCTAAGGGTCATGCTAATGGGGCTCTGGGGCTTCTCCCCAGCACCTGAGTACACACACACACACACACACACACACACACACCACTGCCCAGGTCTCCTTTCTCGCCGCCTTGGGGTCTCCAGCACAGCACTGGCCCTCGATTCCAGTTGGCGGAGGCCAGTGGGCACCCGGGCTGGGGAAGAACCAGAGGGAACCGCCGGCCCAAGTGCCAGGGAACGTGGCAGTTCCCGACGCGGCCGGCAGGGGGCGAGCCCGGACCGCTCCCGGCTAACGGGACACGGAGGAGCGCTTGGTCCGGGCCATTATTTATTAATCACCGTCATTAGCGCGGATTATTTATTAATCACCGAGCCCGCCTCTGAGGGGGGGGGCACACTCCCAAGTTCCCTGAAACAGCCGCCGCCTCTGCAGCCAACGCACCCCAACATGTGGGCTTCCTCGCCCTCGTCCTAAAAGTTTGGAGTTCTTGGCAAACTTGGGTTCCCGGGGAGAAGCCCGCTACCGGGGCGGGTCAGTCAGCGGCCCGGCTTGGCCCAGGCCCTCCGCTGTCCTCCCCGCAGGGGGTCCCGGCCTCTCCTAGCTCCGAACTTGCCCGCACCCACCCATGTCTCTCCCCTCGCCTGGGATGGCCTGGGGTCGCCTAGGGAGGTGGGGAGTAATGGACTCAGCGACCATCTCCCTCCCAAACCCTCGACCCCCGCCGGGACACCCACTCAGGTGCTCCAAGCCCCCATAGGACCCCTTGATCCCCGCCCGGGGAGGCGCAGGGAGGCGCCCCTGGGTCTCCAAGAGGAGCAGAAGCGCTCGGTCTCCTCCTCCACGCCGCCCTCCGTGCATGGCTCACCTTGCTGGCCCGCGCTTCCCCCCTAATTCCTGCAGACCCATCTGCAGACTCCCTTCCCCTGGAATTTCCCATCCGGGGATCCCACGTCCCCCCGGGGCCGGGGCCGGGCTTACCGTTGAGAGCCGGCTCGCCCGGGGCCAGCAGGCTGTGGTTGAGCGCCGCCGCCCCGGAGGAGGCGTTGAGGCCCGGGAGCAGCTCGCTGGAGTTGGCCGCGTCCCCGGCCAGGGAGCCGGCGAACAGGTTCATCTGCAGCAGCGCGTGGAGCAGGGAGCGCAGCATGGCGCGGCCCGGCCGGGACAGGGGCGGGGGGCCCGGGACCCGGACCCTGGGTCTGAGACCCGCCGCGGGCCGGGAGCCGCCAGCCCCTCGGCCGCCTGTGCGCCCCGCCGCAGCCACGGTGCCGGTGCAGGTGCCGGTGCCGGTGCCGCTGTCCCTCCGCCGGCCGCCGCGCCCGGTGCCCCGCGCCTCTCCGCGCCCGCCTGCCCCGTCCTCCTCTCCGCCCTCCGCGCCGGGGTCCCGGGGGGCTGACGGCGGAAAGCAGGTGCCACCCGACCACGGCGTAATGAAGGGATTAATCCGACACACTTCCTCTTCCCACCCCCAATCCTCCCATCCCAACTCCCCGCCCCCCGCCCCCAGCCCCTGCAGCCTGGAGCGGGGCCGGAGACTGGAGGCGCTCAGCCAGAGTTGGAGTCCCCGCCCCGAGCCCCGAGCCCCGAGCCCTGAGCCCCAGCCCTAGCTGGGATCTGGACGTCGCTGCAGAGTTTCCTGCTTTCTGAAAGATCCCCCAGATGAGAAAGCAGGCTCCGTCGGACTCTGTCCCGCCTGACTTTAGAACAGAAATCCTCCCTCCCTTTCCCGGGCCCTCGGGGAAACTGAGGCAAAGCCCCCAAGCTCGCTCCTCTAGCTCTCCAAACCCCGGCTCGGTTTCCTCGCAGGCCCCGGGAGTGAAGTGGGGGAACTGGGGAGGTTTGAGGAAGGAGTTGGGGGGAGGGCAATTGTCCACCCCTTGCGCCCGCAGTCCCCGGTTTGAGCGGAGAGCCAGGGGATGGGGTGGCGGCTCCGGACCCTCATCTAGCGGTTCCTGCAGGAGACTCAGAACCCGGATAAAACTGCGGGCAGAAAGCCCAGGGGCGCCCAGCCGCTCGCATCGATTTGCATACTTTTGCATACGACGCTGCTAGGACGTGTTTTCATGAAATTGTTTGGCCTTTTTGAGGAGACGCTTGGAGAGCCAGGGAGTGCGGGAGGAAGACAAAGACCGGTATTTCTCCTGTGAGGGCAAGGGGAAGCGGGGAGATGGGCTTGAAGCAAAACTCCTGCAGATCTGTTAAAAGCTGGAGACTTTGGCCCTGGCCGGTTTGCTCAGTGGATAGAGCATCTGCTTGAGGACTGAAGGGTCCCAGGTTCGATTCAGATCAGGGGCATGAACCTTGGTTGTGGGCACATCCCCAGTGGGGAGTGTGCAAGAGGCAGCTGACTGATGTTTCTAACTCTATCCCTCTCCCTTCTCTGTTTTTAAATCAATTTTATACACACACACTCACATCCCTGATAACTTTATTCTCTGGGGTTGATTGCGGAGGGGGACATGACCTTTCACTCAGTCCCAGCTGGCTTCTGACTTTTCTGGAGTTATTTTTACCTGAATATCTCCTTGTTCCACATCCCCACTCTATCCTCATTCTCTCTCTCCCTCTCTCTCTCTCTCTCTCTCTCTCTCTCTCTCTCTCCTTCTCTCTCCCAGGCTGGGACAGCAGGGAGGAGAGGGGGGCGTGTGTGGGGTGTCAGAGGAAAAGAGAGAGGCCAGCTTTCTTATCTAGGGTCAGGCCTTGCTGATGGGTGAGTGTGGGGTTGTGGCTAACTCACGGGTGTGATGGGATCACCTCCCCTGGGTGACGGCTTCCGTCCAGGGCGCGGGCAGGTGAACAGGTTTAGGGCCAGGGAAGTGGATGCTGCCCCGTCACAGACTCCATAGTGAGCCGAGTCAAGGGCTGGAATACCTCAGCTATCACACAGCCTTCCAGTGAACCCCATACTTTCTCAGGGGGCGGGGGATTGTCCTCTCCCCGTCCACCCACCAGCCCCGAGGCCTCAGCATAATTGGCGGCTGGGTGTCTTCACTTGCCTCGGCTCTGCCTGAGACTCTGCAGGGCCAAACACAAGGTGCTGGGGGCTTGGGGGTCCCATTGAGGAAGGCAGCCCCTGGGATCGGTTCTTTGAGGACCTCAGTCCCAGCCCCCCTTGAGGCTGAGAGTTGAGGTAGGTGGGAAGGGGGCTAGTGACACACCTCTCTCTTCTTTGCAAAGGGCCAGCACACCAAGAGATGGCACTTGGCATGTGTCCCTGCTCCAGGGCCAGAGTGCATCCCGTGAGAGCGATGGTAAGGGTAGATGTGGGATGATGAGCCCAGAAGCCGGGTCCAATCCTGTATTGGCCAGTTAGAAGCATCGCCACTCTAGACCTCGGGTGCTCTGCTCCCGTGGCTCCCCATCTCGGATTGGGCCTCTGCTCCTCCTCCTGCTGACCTGGGTCCCCTGGGTTCCATCACACCAGAGGCCGAGCCAGGCCAGAACCCGGGGGTCCTGCAGGACAGGGCGGGCTGTCCAGACAGGAAACCGAGCCCTGCTGAGTGGCTCCTGCCCCATCCTAATCCCCTGATTTGCTCCCCATCAGCCTCTCGGTAAACACGGGCCCAGCCAGCGTCTAGGGGCTTGTCGCCCTGTTAGCGGATTTGTTCGCGGAGGCGTTGCAGTTAATTGGCCTTTTATGTGGGGATCAGGGAGTATTTGCTCAGGGTTCCCTGAGTGGAGGCTGCCAGTCAGCCCCTGGGCACGGCTGCTTCCCCAGCTCCATCTTCTGGGTTTGGAGGCCGGACCAATGCTAGGTCCCTCTCCTTCCTTCCAGGACTCTCTGGCCCAAAATCTCCCAGACCTCTTCTGCACCTTCTCCATACTTTTCCCTCTCCCCACTTTAAAAAAATATATATTTTATTGATTTTTTTTACAGAGAGGAAGGGAGAGGGATAGAGAGTTAGAAACATCAATGAGAGAGAAACATTGATCAGCTGCCTCCTGCACACCTCCCACTGGGGATGTGCCCGCAACCAAGGTACATGCCCTTGACCAGAATCGAACCTGGGACCTTTCAGTCCACAGGCAAAAGCTCTATCTACTGAGCCAAACCGGTTTCGGCTCCCTCTCCCTACTTGTAAGCTTGTTCCTCTCTGGTCTTTTTCTCTTTGTCCTCTGTATCTCTGGAATGCTCTCCCTTTAAACCAACTCAGACCTAATGCCAAAAGCATTAGGAGCACTCAACCAGGGTATGCTGGAGAATAGAAACCTCCCCCCATAGCCTTATCTATGTCCCTAGAACCTCTGGCCCAGCGGGGGGGTAGGGCAGGGGTCACACCCCCCATCTCTACCCCACGCCCTCCTGGCCCTGCACCTTCTGGAGAGGAAGCTTCTCTCTGGTGTGTGACCCTAGGCCGTTCTGGAAGGAGTTTCCATCCCTATCTCCTCACTCCCTCCCCCCAAACTGCCCACACAGCTCCGCTTTGCCTCCTGCTTGGAGAGGGTAGGAAGCTCACTGCGCCTGCCTCCATTCTTACCCCGCAGACCACAGGCTCTTTATGGCACCTGCGACCAGGTCTCTCCCGCTGCATGGCATGCGCTGTGACTGCAGGGCCCCCCTCCGGCCGGGTCCATCCCAGGGGTTTGTAGGCTGAAGTTTCACAGGCTGAAGAAAGAATCAGAGTTGAGTTCAGACCCGGACCCCCCTTCTGCTGCCCCTGGAAACTGCTTCCTTTCAGGGTTTTATCTGTAACCGTCGGCACATTAGAAAGGGGAGAAAAGAGAAAAGGAGGTTGAGAAGGGGGGTTGGCAGAAAAAGGAGGGAGTGGCAGGAGGCTGGGGAGAGGTGAGTGAGTGGAGGTAGAGGGTAAGTTCATCCTGATAGTGTGATGGCATCTGGGGAGAAGTGTCTGTATGTGTGTGTCTCTATGTGTGAGTGTGTGTGTGTGTTTGTGTGTGTATCTCTGTGTCAGTGTGTGTCTTTGTGTGTGTCTCTGTGTCTGTGTCTCTATGTGTGTGTGTGTGTCTCTATGTGTGTGTGTATCTATGTGTGTGTCTGTGTATACCTATGTGTGTCTGTGTGTGTCTTTGTGTGTGTCTCTGTGTCTGACTCTATATGTGTGTGTGTGTGTCTCTCTGTGTGTGTCTCTATGTGTGAGTTTGTGTGTGTGTTTGTGTGTGTATCTCTGTGTCTATGTGTGTCTTTGTGTGTGTCTCTGTGTCTGTGTCTCTATGTATGTGTGTCTTTGTGTGTGTCTCTGTGTCTGTCTCTATGTGTGTGTGTGTCTCTCTGTGTGTGTCTCTATGTGTGAGTCTGTGTGTGTGTTTGTGTGTGTATCTCTGTATCTGTGTCTGTGTGTGTGTATCTATGTGTGTGTGTGTATACCTATGTGTGTCTGTGTGTGTCTTTGTGTGTGTCTCTGTGTCTGTCTCTATGTGTGTATGTGTATCTATGTATGTGTATGTATACCTATGTGTGTCTGTGTGTGTCTTTGTGTGTGTCTCTGTGTCTGTGTCTGTGTGTGTGTATCTATGTGTGTGTGTATACCTATGTGTGTCTGTGTGTGTGTGTGTGTGTGTCTCTCTATGTGTGTGTGTGTGTGTGACTGTGAGTGTGCTGAGGGAGAGAACAGTTACCCACCAGGCCAACTTTCTTGTCCCAGTGCCAGCACTCTGGCCAGGGAATGTCGCTGGGAATTTCAGTGCCCAGGCTGGAGGCTGGCTGGAGGCTTCTTGGTGGTCCCCAGCCCGCATGCCAGCTGGTAGTGGCTGAAGCTGCTGGCATGTAATTTCCCCAGAGGGCAGTCTGAGGACAATCCTGCCCCCATCTCGTACTGATTATACTGCCACTGTCTCTCCCCAACACACACACACACACACACACACACACACACACACACACGCTCACACCGCCTCGTCCATTTACATCCCCCTGGAGCCTGCAACTTCCCATCACTCTCCCTGCCTGGCCCCTTCCCAGGGCATTGATCACACTGAGCATATGTGTGTGTTTGGGGGGGGCGGGGGGAGGCGGGGAGACAAGACACTAACATCTGTCCCCCACCCTCCCTGGGCTGTGCCTGCGAATGACCAGCAGGGTTGCTGGCTTCCGAGTTAGGATGCCAGGGGGCAGTGACCAGCCAGCAAGGGCCAGAGGGCCACACAGGAGGGGGAATCAGAAAGCAAACAGCATGTGCAGGAAAGCAGACAGCAGGCGCCCGCCCCTGGCCCGAGCCAGGGTCTGTTGGCTCACCCCCTGTAGCTGCTGAGATAATAAGCACTCCCCCCCCCCTGCCTAAGAGTACCCCTTTCCCCACAGGGTTCCAGTGGGGGAGCCTCTGGGGAGATAACTTTGCAACTCGCTCCAGCAAGTCTGGAAATCTGGAGGCAATGGGGCAGAAGTGTGCACAGCCTGGTACAAACAGAACAGCGGCTGGAACCGGAACGTGCTGGTTCCTTATATAAAACTTGGTACAGAGCCGAAACCGGTTTGGCTCAGTGGATAGAGCATCAGCCTGCGGACTGAAAGGTCCCGGGTTTGACTCCGGTCAAGGGCATCACCGGGCCCACTTAAATTATGCTGGCTCCTCAATTCCTGTGGGATAGACTCCACGTATGTGGCAACAAGAATCACCATAGTGGGCATGCTGTATGCCCTTCCAAGATCTTCTTCTTCCCCCCTCCCTCCTCCCCTCTGGCCATCTGTATCCCACCACCAAGCTACTTTCTATCCTTAATGTGCGGTGCTCTCTCTACTTGTGTGCCTTTGCTCTTGCCATTCCCTCTTCCTGAAACCCCCTCTCCCCTCCATTCTCCACCTGCAGGATCCTTTCATCCTTGGCAGTCCCATTTCAGTCATCCGATTAGTGAGTCCTCCCCAGCTCTCCTCCCACACCACTTGATTTATCCCCTGCTGTGTAACTTTTAGGAGGTTTTAATTTTTTGCTTACACATCTATCTTCCCCATAAGCTGCAACTTCCCCTTGGAGAGCAGGAACTACATCTGATTCTCCATCTGAGGACAGTCCTGCCCTCCCACCATCTCATACTGATTACTGCCTGTGGGGGAGCTTGTGGGAGAGGTACTTTGCAAATACAGCAAATATTTTTTTTAAATATATTTTATTGATTTTTTACAGAGAGGAAAAGAGAGGGATAGAGAGCTAGAAACATCATCGATGAGAGAGAATCATCAATCAGCTGCCTCTTGCACACCCCCACTGGGGATGTGCCCACAACCAAAGTACATGCCCCTGACTGGAATCGAACCTGGGACCTTTCAGTCTGCAGGCTGACGCTCTATCCACTGAGCCAAACCGGTTTTGGCTTTTTTTTTTTTTTTTAATTTTTATTGATTTCAGAGAGGAAGGGAGAAGGAGAGAGAGGAAGAAACATCAATGATGAGAGAGAATCATTGACGGTTGCCTCCTGCATGCCCCCTACTGAAGAATGAGCCCCCACAAGCAGGGCATGTGCCCTGACCGGAAATTGAACCGTGAGCTCCTGGTTCATATGTTGATGTTCAACCACTGAGCCGTGCTAGCCAGGCGCTTATCCATCTTTGTACTCCTGGTGCCGGACATGAGGTGTGGCATATAGTCGGTTCTCATTTAATGTAAATGAAGATATGAGTGATAGTAGGTAACATCTCCTGTGAACTTACTATTGCCAGGGCTGTTCTAACTGGATTACTCATTTAATTCTCCTAAGAACTCTATGAATAGCTACAGTGGTTACCTTCATTTTACACACGGGGAGACGGGTACAGAGTGGTTAAGTAACTTGCCCAAAATCACTTGGCTAGTGAATAGAGGATCCAGGATTTTTAAATATATATATATTTTATTGATTTTTTACGAAGAGGAAGAGAGAGGGATAGAGAGTTAGAAACATCGATGAGAGAGAAACATTGATCAGCTGCCTCTTGCACAGCCCCTACTGGGGATGTGCCTGCAACCCAGGTACATGCCCTTGACCGGAATCGAACCTGGGACCTTTCAGTCCACAGGCTGATGCTCTATCCACTGAGCCAAACCGGTTTTGGCAGGATCCAGGATTTAAACGCAGGCTGGCCCTACACTGGTAGGTTTTGTATACCACATATCTGTGAAAGACTTGCATCCGGGGGTAGCAGAAGGAAGACTCGCCCTGCTCCCCTCCTCTCCAGCATGTAACTCACACATATGTAATTCTAGTAACAGAATGACTTCTCCAGTCTTCTGCTGAGTATAATCCACTAAGACCGCCAGATCTTTCTCTATCGTTCTGTTTTTAGTTCCTAAATCCCTTAGTCCCTGCTACCCATCAATAATTAAGCCTGCTGTTCTTTGCATTTGCTCATTTCTGGGACTGCTGGCACTCCTGCAGTTAGTCAGAAGTGGACTCTATTCTGTATCACTCTTCATTTCAATTTGTCTGTCTCCATGCCCCCCTTCCTCTCTTTCTCTCTCTCTCTCTCTCTCTCTCTCTCTCTCTCTCTCTCTCTGTAGGTGAGCACCAACTTCACAAAGGGAGAGACTCATTAATATATTCAAATCCCCTACATCCAAAGAAAGATGTATTTGTATTCCTAGAACACTGGGCCTATCTCCAGTATCTGCAGGGATCCCTCCGCCCTGGGGTCCCTCTTCCCACAGTGACCTTCTTACATCATCAAGGGCCTTATTACATCATCAGGGGTGTTGTTTCCCCAAAATATCCTAGAGCTAAATTCCTTGAAATGAAAATGACTCCAAGATACCTCTGGGTTTCCCCCAGAGAAGCACAGTCTGACCTGGAAAAGTTCAGCCTCATTGTGACCTTATCTACACAACGGGTAGGATGCAACTGGATTTTAGAGTCATGCAGGGAAGTCTCTCCTCTGACACGTCATGGAAACATACTTTTCCTTTACTTCCTTTCTTTAAAAATTTTTTTTATTTTTTTACAGCGAGGAAGGGAAAGGGATAGAGAGCTAGAAACATCTACCAGCTGCCTTCTGCACACCCTCCACTGGGGATGTGCCCTGCAACCAAGGTACATGCCCTTGACAAGAATCGAACCTGGGACCTTTCAGTCCACAGGCTGACGCTCTATCCACTAAGCCAAACCGGTCAGGGCACCTTTACTTCCTTTCTTGTGTCCCTCTCCTTTTCCCATTGTGTCCCTTTCATGTCTCTCTCCGTCCTCCCTACCCCCCATCCCACTGCATGCTTATGTTTAAGGCCTTACCTCCTAGGCCTTGATTGCATCGCTCATAAATATTCAGCATTTCCTAAAAGCAACCGCAGAATGCTATTTCACCCTTTGGTGTTGTTCCCCCATCTAATCAGAAATGGGCCTAGACTTTCCTCGGGGTCACTTGCCTCCACCCCCTGAGCCCTGGGCTCATCAGCGTGGGGCCTTCCTTTCCTCCCCTCGGTCTTAATCACAAAGTGGCTGCCCGCTGTGGTGCCCCTTATGGCTTCCAATCTTGACAGGAACCCGAGACCCTGTCTCTAACTGTGAGAATTTTCAAATCTTCCATGATGAGAAGGTTTACATATTCCATGGCAATGACCTCGCGTGTTGGAGAGGAGAAGGAAAGCTAGGAATGGACCTGGAGTTAGGACCCAGGTAGAAAAGTTGTAAGCACTCTACCTGGCACACAGAAGACATTGAATACACACTTCCGTGGTGCTGAGCGATTTCCTCTAGGCACATCAAAGTGGAAAATACAAGCAAAGTGCAATTAATGGTTGAATTAGGTGTGAAGGTATAGGTTTTTCCATCTTTATTTTCCCCGTGTAAAAAATATTTTGTTATTAGCTGGGACTGGTTTGGCTCAGTGGATAGAGCGTCGGCCTGCGGACTGAAAGGTCCCGGGTTCGATTCCGGTCAAGGGCATGTACCTTGGTTGCGGGCACATCCCCAGTGGGGGTGTGCAAGAGGCGGCTGATCGATGATTCTCTCTCATCGATGTTTCTGGCTCTCTATCCCTCTCTCTTCCTCTCTGTGAAAAATCAATAAAATATATTAAAAAATATATATTTTGTTATTAATAATGAAAAATATAAAAGTATCCATTTGAAAGGGTTAATTAGAGAAAGCTAGTAGGCATATTATGGGCCAAGGAGTCTCTTTAGGACACAGCTCCCTCCTCGATGGGCAAACAAAGCAGCTCCAGCCCAGGCAGCACCCAGTCAGCCTCTCCTTTCCTCCTTTGGTTTGGAGGAGGGACCGGCAAAGCTGTTTGTGTTGAGGGGAGGGGGCACAGAGAGGTGGGAAGAGGAAGTAGGTGCAAGGAATCAGAGAGTGGAGGTCCCCTTGCAAAGACCCTCCCCACACTCTCTCCTACGATATTGAAACAGATCTTAGCGGGGCTTGACTTGAATCCTTGCAGGGGCTGATGGGGAAACCTGGTGCAAGCCTGGTACGGGGCCCTTGTCCGTGGACACCTGTCTCATGTCGGGGGCGTGGCTCTAGTTCTGTCTCTACGTAAAAAAATTGGTTGGGAAGTGGTAGGAATAGAAGTCAGATCAAGAAACAGAGATGGCCCTGACCCGTCTGGCTCAGTGGATAGAGCGTCAGCCTGTGGGTGGACTGAAGGGTCCCAGGTCCGGTTCCGGTCAAAGGCATGTACCTTGGCTGCGGGCACATCCCCAGTGGGGAGTGTGCAAGAGGCAGCTGATCAATGATTCTCTCTCATTGATGTTTCTAACTCTCTATCCCTCTCTCTTCCTCTCTGTAAAAAAAATCAATAAAATATATATTTAAAAGAAAGAAAGAAAGGAAGGAAGGAAGGAAGGAAGGAAGGAAGGAAGGAAGGAAGGAAGGAAGGAAGACGGAGTCCAAGGATGAAGGAAAAGACCCCCTCTTGGTAAGATTCCAATCTGAGCTGAGACATCGGAGACTGAGGGCCCAACACATCTTTTCATGCTGCCTTCCGCCAACCCACAGGGGGCTCAGGTCGGCAGAGGTTGGGGAGGGCTGGGCAGCAATGACTTGGGCCATTGTCCAAAGAAGCAGCTTCATAGCCCCCACGTGGGCCCCATTTCAGCGCAGCTTAGGCAGGAGGTGGGCGTGGGGGGTATTCCACGGGCTATTTCCAAAGGCCGGGGCTGCTGGCAGAGGAAGTGGAATATGTGTGTGTGTGTGTGTGTGTGTGTGTTGGGGGGTCGGTGTGGGGACAGGGCCCATGTGTTTTTGGCTCTATTAACTAACTCCCTCCCATCCATCACAGCCTCCCCCTGGGCTGCCGCAGCCCTGGCAGCTGGGTCACCCCGGGGAGGCCGGGCTGGAGGTCCCCGAAGGGAGCCAGGCTTTGGGCAGAGCAGCGGAGACACATGTGTGCCTGGCTGAGTTGGGGCCGGCGCCTCATTGAGAAGAGGGCTCTCCAAGCTGGGCTTCATTAGGGCAGTGGCACTAATAGGGGAAGGGGTGCAGGGGGGGGGGGCGGGCTGACAGCCAATTACTTGCTCGTCTGCATTATGGATTAACCCATCTGGGCCTGGGAGATTGGCTCTGAAAGGGGCACAAAAGGGGGGGCGTGACCACAATCACACACTGAATTATCGCGTCGGAGCGCAATTGTCCGCCAACA
Organism: Nyctalus aviator; assembly: GCA_036971965.1. Lineage (NCBI taxonomy): Eukaryota > Metazoa > Chordata > Mammalia > Chiroptera > Vespertilionidae > Nyctalus > Nyctalus aviator. Next base: position 10,647,480 of record CM072939.1, on the reverse strand, counting down.
AATGGGCCTCAGGATGGGTGACCCCCTTGGGTTCTGTCCTCCCCCCTGCCCCAAACCCCCCTCCCCAATCCCACAGGAAGAGCCAGAGATAATCTGCCGCCTGGTTAAGAGGCCCGGCTGGGACAGGGAGAGAACCAGGATGCCATTTCAGGGGACTGAGGGGAGGGGCTGACTTTGAGGTTAAGCCGGAAGAGCCAGGAACCAGGGCAAAGTTCTTCCAACAGACTTATTCAGAGGCAGGAGCAGTCACGTGAACCTGATGTGTCTGGGGAAACTCCTCAGAGTCTCAGGACGGCTCAGGACGGCTCAGCCCAGCGGAAAAACAACGGGAGGCCCAAAGAATCAGGGGGTCCGAGTTCACCCATCACCCCGCCCGGGACTAATTGATTCCAGACATGAGTCAGGGGCCTTGGAGGACCCCTGCCCTGCGCTGGCATCTCTGATGCTCTCCCGGTAGGAGTGCCCGCACCCTCCCCCACACCTCCTCCTTCAGGAATAAGCCCACTAAAAGGCGATGGTGGGAGGGGGGGCCCTCTCTCCTCTGGCTAATCCCCTCATTACCATCTCATAATCAGAACCACGCTTTCAATGTAAATGGGGATGTTAAATATTGGTTTCTCCAGACACACGCTCCCTCTCAGAGAAATTATTGATGTGCCCCGTGGTGCCAGCGCCGGCGGCTCCCACAGGGAAGGAGGGGGTGGGCGGTGGGAGCCCCACTCGTGAGGCCCCGAGGTTTCGGAGTTCGGTTGGCGGGGAGGCGGCGGGGTCTGACAGGAGGGGGGCAGACGGATGTGTGCTGAGGGGGCCTGGGCAGCCTCGGTTTCCCGGATGGAGTGGGGAAACTCAGCCAGAGGAGGAGCCTGGCTCATTCCAAGCTCATCAAGACGTGGTTGGAGCTGATTGGCTTCTGGCCTCAAATTGCTCTTGACTGGAGGTCGATGGGTTGTTGCAGATCGTAAAGCCAGGACACTGGGCAATGGGCGCCAGGCAGGAGGGGTGTTGATGGGGAGGCCCAGGCACCTTGCCCTCTTGCCTATTGGTGGGACCCCCTGGCACACCTGAGGAAGGGACCCAGACTGCCCTGCCAACCATTTCTAGACCCAAAGCACAACGCCAAGTTACAGTGGCTTTTCACACACAGAGAAAGCTTCATGTTGGTCTGTCTGCAGCAGCCCGGGAAGCTGGGTGCAGTGACTCCCAGCCGCCATGCAAGGCTCAGCGTCACCAAGCAACTCACTCCCCGGTGCACACAGCTGGCTGGGCAATGGCGGGTCCCACTGGGACTCGGTTAGTTCTGGGTCCACACTCAGCCCCATCCCTTGGCGCCGGGCCCTGTCCTTTCAAACCCAGGCCACCGCTCCTATGGGGACACGAAGACCGTTCGGTGTGTCCAGCGCCTGACGGGAGGAGGTGTGTGCACTGAGGGTGCATGGGGGGGGGCTCAGGCCGAGGTCATTTTCTGCTTGGATCCCTCACTTTGGTTAGGACCCCGGTGGGCAAAACTGCGGCTCGAGAGCCACATGCGGCTCTTTGGCCCCTTGGGTGTGGTGGCTCTTCCCCAAAATGCCGCGGCCTGGGCGAGTCTTATGTTAAAGAAGTGGCGTTAGAAGAAGTTTAAGTTTTTAAAACCTGGGCTCTCCAAAGAAATGTCGATTGTTGTCTTGTTGTTATTTGGCTCTGTTGACTCATGAGTTTGCCGACCACTGGGTTAGGACACAGCCACAGACTGCCGGAGGGGCACCCTGCTTGTTCTCTGTCTGTTTAGGGCTGGATCCCTCACTACCTTGGCTAAAAACTGGGAATGAAAGAAAAGAAGAAGGAGAAGGAGAAGGAGAAGGAGAAGGAGAAGGAGAAGGAGAAGGAGAAGGAGAAGGAGAAGGAGAAGGAGAAGGAGAAGAAGACTGGCTTCTCACATTTACTTAGCATTTACAATTTACACAGTCCTTTTTGTGGGTTATATGATGAGATCCCTGAAACCTGCTTGTGAAGTAGCACCAGGGCTAAAGGACACAGGCTCTGGGGTCACTTTGAGCTCCACGGCTTAGCAGCTGGGTCCCCCAGGCGTGTCGCTGGGTGACCTGACGCAGGTAATGTCCCATTCCCTGCCGCAATGGCCTTATCCATGGGATAAAGATGATAATAACACAGCCTACCTCCTGGGCTTTTGGGGAACAGCGAAGGAGATTATACAAGCCAAATGCCTAGTCCAGTGGTCGGCAAACCACGGCTCTCGAGCCACATGCGGCTCTTAGGCCCCTTGAGTGCGGCTCTTCCACAAAATATCATGGCCTGGGTGAGTCTATTTTGAAGAAGTGGCATTAGAAGTTTAAGTTTAAAAAATTTGGCTCTCTAAAGAAATTTCAATCGTTGTACTGTTGTTGTTTTTTTAATATATATTTTATCGATTTTTTACAGGGAGGAAGGGAGAAGGATAGAGAGTTAGAAACTCATGAGAGAGAAACATTGATCAGCTGCCTCCTGCACGCTCCCTACTGGGGATGTGCCCGCAACTAAGGTACATGCCCCTTGACTGGAATAGAACCTGGGACCCTTAAGTCCACAGACTGACGCTCTATCCACTGAGCTAAACCGGTTAGGGCATTGATTGCTGTACTGTTGATATTTGGCTCTGCTGACTAATGAGTTTGCCGACCACTGGTCTGGTACACACTAAGTGGGGTAAGGAGTATGGTCCCATCTGACAGATGCAGACACTGAGGCTCCACGTACTGAGTAACGTGTCTAAGGTTACTCAGCACGACAGATTGAGTTCTCTGTTCTGGTGGGAACGAAGCCTGCAGGTGACCCGGGAGCCCCGCCCGGCGTCCCTCCAGGTGAGAAGAGGGAGGTCGCCTGCGGTCCCCAGGCCGTGTCTTCCGTGGCCAGGACGTGTTCTCTCTCTGCCTGTCCGCTGGGCGCTCACAGGGGAGGAAGAGGCGAGTGCCCACTGCAGCCCGTGCGAGGCGCCCCTTCTCTGCCGGGCGGGCACGCAGAGCCACGCGCCATGCGGCTGCACTCAGCCTCCCCGAGAAGAAAGGGCGGAGATGCCTTCGGACCCCCCCTCCCCCGCCCCGTCCCCTCCCCTGGCTCAGCTCCTCCGTTTAGCTCTCTCCTCATTAACTCCCTGGCCTCATTAATCAGCCCCATGAAACGCTCCCCAGGGAGCGCTGCCTGCCAGCCCTGCAGCTTGGCGCTTTAATTATCCTCCCGGCGGGAGGAGGAGGGTACCCCCCCAAACACACACACACACACACACACACAATCTTTCACACGCATATACACATGCAGAGACACGCACCCATACACACACACACAATCTCCCCCACTCATATACACATATGCATGCACACACATGCAGAAACACACACCCATACACACACGCATAATTACAATCTACCACACTCATATACACATACACACATACACATGCAGAAACACATACCCATGTTCACACACAGCCACAATCTCCCGCACTCATATACACACACAAACAAACATATGCAGAAACACACACCCATACACATACACACACAATTTCCCACACGCATATACACATACACACACATGCAGAAATACACACATGCACACACACACACCATGCAAGTGCAGTTCTTCCGGAAAGCACAGGATGCGAGAGCCGTGCAGAGCAGGACGGAGGACTGCTGCCAGAAAAGCTTTTCCCAAGAAGATGGAAGCTTGAAGAGGGGCAAGCGGAAGCGGGGATCAGCCGGTGGGAGAAGGTGCTTAAGGAAGCACACAGAAAACCCAAAGCACACCACACGGACCGGACTGTGCGTGTGCAGCCCGGGTGGAGGCAGGGGCTTGACTGGCACAGCATGGGGTACGGAGGCGAGTGTGGCAAAGACCCGGGTCCTGGGGGCCTTGCTGACTTAGGTCTCACCTACATGTGAAGAGGAGTTGCTGACGGACGTTAAGTCCTGGATTTTAAAGCCAGAGAGTGACATGATGAGATGTATGTTTTGGGGGAAACAGTTTGGAGCGAGAAGGACGAATGGGAGAGGGCAGACACGGAGGCGCAGAGGCTTATTCGCGGTAGGTGACTGAGTGTGTGTGGGAGGGAGAGAGGGAGAGGCGTTTGGAACCGTCCCAAGTTTCCTCTCAAAGGGTGTTCTGGGCATTGGGAGGCAGGTTACCCCCAGGTGCTCCAAGGTCTCTGACTCAACCCCCACTGAAGGTGAGGCGGAGCCTGGCTGCTTCTCTCCTCTGGCGGGGCAGCCAGGAGACTCTCCTCCTGGGTGGGTTGAGGTACTTCATAGTTCTGTCATCCGTCAGATGAAACACAGATTGGAACAGCTTTATGAACGCACAACAGCAGGGGCCAGGGAGATAGAAAAGATCTGAGCGGACCAGGGCAAGGATAAATGCCTGCCTCAGAGGGCAGTGCCCTTCAGCCAGAGCCTGCTCTGGCTATGCTGGAAGGGCCCCAGGGTTGCCAGGCCATCCAGAGGAGAAGCCAGGACTCAGGATTTTTTTTTAAAATTATATTTTATTGATTTCTTACAGAGAGGAAGAGAGAAGGACAGAGAGTTAGAAACATCGATGAGAGAGAAACATCGATCAGCTGCCTCCTGCACACACCCCACCGGGGATGTGCCCGCAACCAAGGTACATGCCCTTGATCGGATTCGAACCTGGGACCCTTCAGTCCAGAGGCTGACACTCTATCCACTGAGCCAAACCAGTTTCGGCAGGACTCAGGATTTTTAATAAGATACCTCCTAGTTTTAAAATATCCATGCAGCCCGGCCGGTGTTGCTCAGTGGTTAAGCATCAACCTATGAACCAGGAGGTCACGGCTCGATTCCCGGCCAGGACACAGGCCCGGCTTGCCGGCTCCATCCCCAGTGTGGGGCGTGCAGGAGGCAGCCCATCCAATGATTCTCTCTCATCGTTGCTATTTCTATTTCTCCCTCTCCCTTCCGCTCGGAGATCAATAAACACATATTTTTTAAATAAAATAAAAGATCCATGGGACCAGAAGGCACTTGGTGTGAAGCACATGAAATATATTTCCATCCATGTTTTCAAAACATCATTGCTCACCTCGGGAGGATGCTGGAGAGTCAACCTATAATTTTGAGAAATAATGAGTAAAGGAAATGAATCGAGTATTTACCTACCATTCCTACCCCCAAAGGCACCTCAGGATAAACATTTGGGGGGGCAGTTTTCTTCAGGGAAGCATCCCAGCGGATACAGGAAAATGGACTCACCGAAGCAGAAGGCCATGATTTGGCCAATGTCTAATGAACACATGGACGTGGGCCACGACCATGCCTGGCTGCTAACACCGCAACAACAATGGCACAGACAGGCAGGCATCACTCCTGAGACAATGCTGCTGATGGAGTGGTCTTAAAAAAAAAAAAAAAAAAAAAAAAAGAATCAAATATTAATTGGTCAAGCCTCTTCTACCTAACAACCAATTTACAGGAAATATAGAGGCAGAAGAAGATGTTAAATGACACCACGGGGATATATTCAACCAAATCCAGACTGTGAAATGCTACAGAATAAATGACCCAGCTTCTTCAACAAATAAATTGCAAGGAAGAAGAAGGGGGGGAAGACGGAGGGGGAGAGACAGAGGAAGAGAGATTAAGGGGGAAAATATCAGGTTAAAGAGACATCCCACTCCAATGGACCCATTTGGATCCTAATTCGAACAACCACCACCAAGAAGAAAAAGAATTGAGACAGTTGGGGAAGTCTGAAAACGGATTATACCTTGTAGGGGCCATAATGGTATGGTTTCTGTGTTAGTTAGTTTGTAACCTTCCACCTTCTACCTCAGCATCCCAGAGCCCAGACAAAGGCATCCAGCGACCAGAGAAAAAGTACTAATAAAGGCGGGGACCTCCTAGATTCGCTCGGGTCAGAGGAGAGGGTCTCCATGGGAGGAAACAGAGCATCTGGGGAGCATCTGGATGTGTTGGAGGCGGCCACCGTGCCATTGCTGTTTGGGGTCTTAGGGCCCCCACCCGCCTCCCTCCGCAGACAGCGACCCTAGGGGGGGATGTGTGTTGGGGAGAGGGGGGGGACGCGGCGGACAATAGCCATCAGCCGGGCAGCGGGTCCCTGCACAGCCCCGGGGGCCCCTCATTGTCCCTGCTCCTCCTCCCCGGCCGTGGGACCCCAGGTCAGAGCTGGCCTTAGGGGGTTCGGCTCGGATGGGTTCTTGGCCGCAGACCCGTGGCGCGCCCCCTCCCCGCCCCTCCCCGTGCGCTCCGCCCCGGGGTCCGCCCTCTGCGCCCGGGCGCGCCCGGCCCCCTCCCCGCTCCGCCCCCTCCACCACCCGCTCCGGGCGGGTCCGGGGCAATGAGCCGCCCTCGGCCAGACCCCGCGCCTTTGTCTGCGCGCGCGGGGGCGAGGCGGGGGCGAGGCGGGGTCCCCGCGGCGCTCCGGAGGGTGACCGCCCGCACCTGCTCCCGCCCCGCTCCCAGCCCCGGGCCCGGGCGGCGCGCCCTCCCTCCCCGCGGGAGGGGCCTCAGCTGGGGCTGCGCTGGGTAAAGAGGACGCGGAGAGGCCGGCGGCGGCCCGGGGACGAGCCATAAATTTGGAGCAGATGCGACCTGACAGTCACCGGCCGGCCGAGGTGGGGGGTAGGGTGGGGGTGTCGGGGGTGGGGAGTGGGCCCCCCCCCCAGGCCCGCCTGCTAGTCCACACGCAGCTGAGTGAGATGGGCTCCAGGCCCAGGTGCCCCCGGACTTTGGAATCCGGAGCCTGTCCCCCCACCACGGGGCTCTGCCCTTTGTGAGGCCCAGCGTGGGGAGGGGGCGCGCGGGGGCAGGGAGCTGAGTGAACTTAGGTCTCCCTCTTCCCCTGGAAAGTGGTGATTTCACCGAAACCGGTTTGGCTCAGTGGATAGAAAGGTGCGGACTGAAAGGTCCCAAGTTCGATTCCGGTCAAGGGCATGTGCCTGGTTGAAGGCACATCCCCAGTGGGGGGTGTGCAGGAGGCAGGTGATCGATGTTTCTCTCTCATTGATGTTTCTAACTCTCTATCCTTCTCCCTTCCTCTCTGTAAAAAATAAAAATAAATCAATAAAATATATTTTTTTAAATAAAATAAAATAAAAAGTGGTGGTTTTTTGCCGAAACCGGTTTGGCTCAGTGGTAGAGCGTCGGTCTGCGGACTGAAGGGTCCTGGGTTCGATTCCGGTCAAGGGCATGTACCTTGGTTGCGGGCACATCCCCGGTGGGGGGGTGAGCAAGAGGCAGCTGGTCGATGTTTCTCTCTCATCGACATTTCTAGCTCTCAATCTCTCTCCCTTTCTCTCTGTAAAAAAAATAAATAAAAAAAATATATATGTTTTAAAAGTGATGGTTTTTCCTGAACAGACTGGCGAAGTCTGCGCCCTGGTCTCCGAGCTGGCACATTTTGGCAGCGGCTAACAAACAAATCCGAAAGCTAGCAGAAGCATGCTTCCGTTGCTTGTGTCACATGGTTAGGTGCCCACTTCGGGGCTAGGAATGCCAGAGCGGGAGGCACAGACAGACCGGTGCTGGAGGGCGAGGAAGGGTGGCAGGGAAAATACGAAGGAACAGTGCCCGCCTAGTGGCACCGCGTGGACTGCAATGCCGCGCACTTAAGTAGCGAGTCCCTTTAGTAAGTAGGTTTAAAAAAAAAAAAGTATATATTTTATTGATTTTTTTTTACAGAAAGGAAGAGAGAGGGATAGAGAGTTAGAAATGTCGATGAGAGAGAACCATCAATCAGCTGCCTCCAGGGATGTGCCTGCAACCAAGGTGCATGCCCTCAGTCCGCAGGCCGACACTCTATCCACTGAGCCAAACCGGTTTCGGCTAGTAAGTAGGGTTTTGTTTGTTTGTTTGTTTTCCTTCAGGGGAGGAGGAAGCGGGATACAGAGTGCCTGTGGGGTTTGATGAAGGTGGTGTTCAGTCCAGGAGTACCCGCCACTGGAGGGGGTGTTCACTGCACCACGCCGGCCCCCCAGAGAGGTGAGAGGGGGGGCCCCCATGGTCTGGAAGGCAGTGGAGAGAGCTGGAGCTGAGCACGCGTGGGGTGGGCCTAGCCCTGCTCCGTCCTCCCTGCCCTGGACACGGTAGGGGCAGTGGGAATTGAAGGCTGAGGCCACGTCTCCAGTCTGAAGAGCTTGGTTCCGTCAGCGAGCTGACAGAGGGTGCGTGTGGGGGGTCAGTGTCCGGGCACAGGTGCCACGCTGAGTTGGCTGCAGTGCCTGTCACCTCCCTCTGCAGCGGCTCCTCAGCTTCTTCTCACACTCTGTGGGGCGAACTAGAGTGGCCTGTGCAGTGGTCGGCAAACTGCGGCTCGCGAGCCTCGGTTTGCCGCTCTGTTGGCTAATGAGTTTGCTGACCACTGGCCTATGGGGTCCATTGCTCTTTCCTTGCCTGCAGCTCACTCCCACCAGTCTCCCTGGTCCCTACTGATATGGTTTTCTAGACTAGTGGTCCTCAAACGTTAGCATGCATCAAAATCGCTGGGGACTGAGCGAGGGGGGTATTAAAACACTCCGGGGATGTCTGATTCACTGGGTCTGGGGCAGGGCCTGAGGATTTGCATTTCTAAAAGTTTCCCAGGTGGTGACAGCATTGCTGCTCAGAACCATTGATGCTCAGAGCCTAGAAGGAGGGAAGTAAGGGTTGGTGAGAGAGGAAGGAACGGGAGTGTTTGCAGTGCTGGGGAAGGTTATTGGAAGCTCTCTGGGGGTGCTGGCGTAGCTCCACTCCCTGGGAGGAATAATAGGCTGAGTCCCAGAGGAATTGTGGGCATTTTCCAGAATGAGCCCAGTTTGTGTTTCCTTCCTGGAGACTTAGCATGCCCCCTAATGGACTCTTAGTGATGTTACCCTCTCCTTGGCCTTCCCAAGGAAGCAAGAATTTTCATCTGATCTATCTTCCCAACCTAACCTAGCAGCCATCCACTGTCTCCTTGTCACTGAAAGAGTGTGTGTGTGTGTGTGTGTGTGTGTGTGTGGTGTCTTACACATTTCTATTTGTAGATTAATCATTGTCGGTTAGGGGACTCAGTGGTGACTCAGTGAGTGATTGTGTACGAATGACTGAATGCATGCTTTCTTTCTTCTTTACCTGCCAGCCCCCCCTCCTCCTCACCTTCGTTTCTCCCAGCTCTCCCAAAGCATTTCAAAGGTGTTTAAGATGGCTGAGCTCCAGATATTTGTGGGAAAACGCTCCCCAATGTGTCAGTGTCACTAGTGTCAGTCAGGGGTCTTTGGCTGGTGGCAAACAAACGAGCCCCAGGTCAGAGCCTATGGATGGGTTTGCAAAAATGGAATTAAAAATAATACTGTGTAGCGATTAGATCAAAAGAGCTATTGTCATTTTATTTCTTACCGCCAGGTGGCAGAACTTGCCTCGTGAATGAGAATTAACCGTGCCCACACTTGAAGCCAGGCCTAAACTTGACTCCCTTCCTATCAGAGCCGTGACCAGAGCCTGTTTCTCTGCTTCGGTGACTCAGAAGTGGAAGCAGGGAGAGCAGTTGCTTGAAGTAACTTTTTTTTAAATATGTATTTTCTTGATTTTTTTACAGAGAGGAAGGGAGAGGGATAGAAAGTTAGAAACATCGATGAGAGAAGAACATCGAACAGCTGCCTCCTACACACCTCCTACTGGGGATGTGTCCGCAACCATAGTACATGCTCTTGACTGGAATCGAACCTGGGACCTTTCAGTCTGTAGGCTGACGCTCTATCCACAGAGTCAAGCCTGTCAGGGCAGGTGGATGGTCTTTATTATGCCCCCAATGATCATGGCCCTCAGATGACATTCAACATACTATACCTATAGCAAGAGTTACACATGTACATTTAAAAAATATTTTTTGTTGATTTTAGAGCAGAAGGGAGGAGAGAGAAATAGAAACATCAATGACAAGAGAAGATCATTGATCCGTTGCCTCATGCATGTCCCACGATGGGGATCAAGCCCCCAACCTGCCTGGGAATCAAACCATGTCCTCCTGATTCATAGGTCGATGTTCAACCACTGAGCCACACCAGTTGAATGTACATGTACGATCTTATAAAATGGCTCAATGAATGTTTTGGGAGATGTGAAGCCGCCTTATACACCTTTCTTATCTCAGGTGCACGTACATCAGATACTGACAATATCTTAGTATCCACCACAGTGCCGAGGTCAGAGCAGATCTATCCCTGGCGGAGAAAACAGGGAATTGCCTGTACCAATATCAGGTTTTCTAACGTAGGTGGGAAATTACCCTTCTGGGTCATTACTTCTCTCAGTGGGTCCATGTCGGGCCTCCTCCCTCATTTGGGGTGGGCAGATCCCTGGTGCCCACAGACAATCTCGGTCGAGGTGAAACTTGCCAGCCCAGAGTGCTCATGGGTAAATCCCCTCGGCAGCAGCCCCCTGTTCACCTTACGTGCTTATAGATAGCTGCACTAAAGGCAGAGCCTATGAGAGAAAAAAAGATAACTGAGATAGCACATATTTGGTGTTTTGTTTTGTTTTTTTCTATGTGGGTTGTTAACAGAGTCAGTCAAAACATATTTATGGAATGCCCGCAGGGCACACAGCACGGAACCTCACCCTCCATTGAAAATCCATTAAAACAATTACCAGGTCACGCTTGGAAACCTTTTTTTCACAAAGGAATTTGCTTTAGTCACTAGGTGAGCAGGAACTAATTTGAGATGCAAAACCAACAACTCCGTTTGCCCTAGGAAGCCCTTATGTAAACCATTGCACACTGTGACTGATATATGTGAATGTCTCTGTACCTGTGTGAGCATATGAACTTAAAAGCTGCAAACCCGCCGAAGCCGGTTTGGCTCAGTGGTAGAGCATTGGGCTGTGGACTGAAAGGTCCCAGGTTCGATTCCAGGCAAGGGCATGTACATTGGTTGCGGGCACATCCCCAGTAGAGGGTGTGCAAGAGGCAGCTGGTCGATGTTTCTCTCTCATCGACGTTTCTAGCTCTATCTCTCTCCCTTCCTCTCTGTAAAAATCAATAAAATAAAAAAAATTTTTTAAAAGCTGCAAACCTAATGTGACAGTGTTCATATAAGGGGAAAACAATGTAAAATTAGTGAGTTATTTTCTACTAGTGCTCCGAAGTTAAATGTTTGCCTGGGCTGTGGTGCCCTGGTTATAGGCCATGAATGACCATAAGTAAATAAAAATGTGTTCACATCTGTAACAGCCTCTGCCTCTCATACCAAGCTCAAAAAGCCAAACCAGCTCCGCCGGAATGACTCAGTGGATGAGCATCCACCTATGAACCAGGAGGTCACGGTTTGATTCCCCATCAGAGCACATGCCTGGGTTGGGAGCTCCATCCCCAGTGGGGGGTGTTGCAGGAGGCAGCTGATCAGTGATTCTCTCTCATCATTGATGTTTCTATCTCTCTATCTGCCTTCCTCTCTGAAATCAATTAAAAATATATTTTTTAAAATTTTTATTTTGTTGTTTAAAGTATTACAATTAGTAGTTCATATGTCTTCTTTTTTACGCATTGACCTCCCCCTGGCTTCCCCTCCCCCTGGCACAGGCCCTCCCCCACCCCCCTCAGAGTCTTGTGTCCATTGGTTATGCTTATATGCATGCATACAAGACCTTCGGTTGATCTCTTACCCTCCCCCCGCCCCCCACGCCTCCCTTGCCTTCCCACTGTAGTTTGACAGTCTGTTCAATACTTCTAATAAAAAAAATATATTAAAAACATAAGATAAAATGCTTAGCATATTGTCTACTAGAAAGCACCAGTGAATGGAGGTTCTCGGTGTCCACCAGACACAAAGCTCTGTGAGAAGAGAAGACTACTTCACTGCCGAAGCTTCTGGCAGGCCTTTCCCATGACCAAGAGGGTATCGTGCACTTTCAATTCTGCAGAAAAAAACTCAACGAACTGTCAGTAAACCAAAGCACTGCATCACTGGTGTTCAAGTGATCCAATTAACATAATGCCATAGAAATAGGGCAACTTCGTGGTGTTCCATTTTATGTGTTCCAAGATAATCAAGGTCTTTGGTGGTACATTGAGGCTGCTGTGGGAGAGCATCCTTAATGTTCTCAGAAGCCATAGTTGAGAGAGTCCTGTAGACATCGCCTTAAATCATTCAGGGGTCTTAGCAAAGGTTCTTATAGCTGTGCCCTTGATTTGACTTTTGACCTTATGCTCCTTTAACTTTGAGAAGTTAGTTCCAGCTGGAAACACTGGTGATCTTACGAGACAGGTGTATTTGCCAAACCACCAAATCTTTATATATATATATATATATATATATATATATTATTGATTTTTTTACAGAGAGGAAGGGAGAAGGATAGGGAGCTAGAAACATTGATGAAAGAGAGACATCGATCATCCCCACTAGGGATGTGCCTACAACCAAGGTACATGCCCCTGACCGGAATCGAATCTGGGACCCTTGAGTCCGTAAGCTGACCCTCTATCCACTGAGCCAAACCTGTGAGGGCCCACTGAATCTTTTGGGCTTCCATTTCTTCTCTAGATTCTGCCTGGAAGTTGAGTAGTTCCTTCTTCAGCTCATTTCTCTCGTCCTGGACATTGAGAAAGAAGAAACACTTTTATCATTCTGTCTGAAGATCTTACCATGTTTTTTTGTGTGTGTTTTTTTTTTTAATTTATCAGGTGCATTTTCTTTCTTTCATGTAAACATTTTGCCAGTGATTACATCACCACGTAACACAAGCTGTCCTTTCCCCAGCCTCTGCTAACTATTTTCTCTCTGCATTCCCAGCCTCCAGCAACTGTTTGTTCACCGTTCCCCCAGTCTTTGCTAACAGCCTTTCTGGTGTTATTCCAGCTTCTAACCACCAGCTGTTGTAGGGGCAGAATTCCAAGAGCAAGAGAATGGAAGCTACAAGCCTCTCCGGTAGTTAGGCTCATCTCTTAATGGAAAGAGTGACACAATATTGTGACAATGCTTCTCAATTGATAGCAGACATCTTTGCGCGAACATGTGGATACATCTTGAGAAGAAATTCCAAAACGTGAACTTGCTGAGTTAAATGCAAATGTGTATTTGTGAAATATTGCTAAGTCACCTTAACGGAGGTTATACCGATTTTGAATTTCACCAACAACATATGTCTCTCTCTCTGTGGTTTCCGCACGGGGACTTAGGGTAGCCCAGTTTCTTTACGTGGTTGCTTAAGGTTTTCTGACCAAGTGTCTTAAGAGAAACTGGAAGAAGCTTCCCCCTAGTTGCTTCCTCAAGGCAGTCACAAAGATTTACCCAGATCCAAGGGGAGGGAACAGATTTCTTGTTGAAAGAGTGTCGGGAAATATGCATGCGTACATGCCAATACATGCCGTTTGTGCCAAGACCCTAGTGAATGCCTGAAACTTCAAATGATACCGAACCCTGTACATACTGTTTTTTTCCTATACATACAGACCTATGATAAAGTTTAATTCATAAATTAGGCAAAGTAATATATTAATAATAACGATTAATAAAATAGAACAATTCATTTGCAGCAACCTGGATGGAATTGGAGAACATTATGCTAAGTGAAATAAGCCAGTCAACGAAAGAAAAATACCACATGATCTCACTTATTTATGGATAATAAAGAAAATTATAAACTGTTGAACAAAAAGACAGATACAGAGACAGCAAAGCATCAAACAGATTGTCAAATTATAGCGGGAAGGTTAGGGAGAGGTGGGGGAGATAAGAGATCAACCAAAAGACTTATGTGCATGCATATAAGCATAACCGATGGACGCAAAACTCTGGGGGGTGAGGGCATGTATGGGGGGGGCAATGGTAAGATATGTACACATATAATACCTTAATAAAAAAATAAATATATTTTAAAAATAAATAAAATAAAATAGAACAATTGTAACAGTACAATGCAATAAAAGTTAAGTGAGTGTTCTCTCTCTCTCTCTCTCTCTCTCTCTCTCTCTCCCTTACCCTCCACAAATGTCTTATAACCATCTCTTACTTGCAGTAAATGGTGTGGTGTCACTTCTGTCAGGGAATCCTTTGCTGAAGTGTTCATATGGCTCAATAGTTTCTGGCTCAACACATCACCGTGAATCAGAGCACATGTTTTGTTTATGTCTTCCACTCCCAAATTTAACCCCTTTCCTATTTTAACTAAGCACATATCACGCACTGTGGCCATAACTTTTGCCGTGTGAGGTGCTACAGCCAAACTAGCACAAATCTCTTTTTCCTTCCTCACAACTTCATGGGTAGAAGATTGCAAATCTTAGTAACCCAAGCATACAATTTTTTTTTATTATTATTAAGTTTAGAACTTGCACTTTTTCACTCAGAGGAAGCACTCTGCGGCTTCTCTTTGGCATATCCAAACTGTCAGCCTCACAACTCTTGAGCTTTGGGGCCATCAATAAGTAAAATAACGGGACTTGAACACAAGCACTGCGATACCATGACAGGGGAGGATCTCGTGTGACTAACTGGTGGGGATCGGGCAGCTTGGAGATCCTGACATAGGGATGAGTCATGTCTCTGGCAGAACACAGTGGATGCCAAGAGATTTCATCACAGTACTCGGAACACTGTACAATCTAAAACTTATGAACTGTTTATTTATTTTTAAAATATATTTTTATTGATTTCAGAGAGGAAGGGAGAGGGAGAGAGAGATAAAAACACTAATGATAAGAATCATTGATCTGCTGCCTCCTGCAGGCCCCACACTGGGGATGGAGCCTGCAACCCAGGCATGTGCCCTGATCGGGAATCAAACCATGATCTCCTGGTTCATAGGTCAATGCTCCACCACGGAGCCATGCTGGCCAGGCTGAATTGTTATTTTTAAAAATTTCCATTTAATATTTTCCAACTGCAGTTGGCCTTGGACAACGGGAACCACAGAGAGTAAAAATGCTAAGTTCTCTTTTGTTGCTATGTCAGCGGTCTGGTGTACAAGCAGGAATTCCAGTTTTCCAGTAAAAACCTGGTGGAGGCTTAGACTAGGGTGGAGAAGCAGTCAGGTTTAGGAGAATGTTTTAGAGTTAAAGGTAACAGAACTGGATGTAGAGTATGAAGGGAGGAAAAAGGAAAAAAAAAAGACAAAACCACGAACACACTGACAGTCATAAAACACAGTAAGAACGAATGCAACAGGATTAGCTAAACTTGCAAATGCCAGGCTGTGTGAGTGGGTATCAGATGGAGGGCTTCTGTCCAGCTGCTTAGGGGAGGGGTCGTGGGAAAGCTGGGAGAACAAACACTTGACACAGACTATGAAGAAAATGGACGCGGGGATAATTCAATGAAAGGGAGTAGCTGAGAGTTTACAGGTAGGATAGTAATATGTATTGTTCTGTACTCTTTTGTACATTTTATTTTTGAGACATTTCATACATCATCTCTCAAATAGGTTTTTTTTTTTAAATCAACGTATGACTATCACTTCAATCCACAATGAAAGGCGTAGTACATTACTTCAGACACAGTGCCATTCCATAAGTTCTGATCGAACTGTGAAGATCTCAACAAGCCTATCACACGATCCTGGAATCCAGGATCAGCCATGGTAAGCCAAGACAAAAAATGTGTGACCCTGGTTGCCTATATCACAAGGACTTTATACTGTGTAATACACACTAATAACTTGTACGGCATTGGCTTAGTTTTCACTTTAGGATGTTACTGGGTTTTTAAAATTATTATTATTATTATTATTTTTAATATATTTTATTGATTTTATACAGAGAGGAATTGAGAGGGACAGAAAGTTAGAAACGTCAATGAAAGAGAAACATCGACCAGCTGCCTCTTGCACACTCCCTACCGGGGATGTGCCCGCAACCAAGGTACACACCCTTGACCGGAATCGAACCTGGGACCTTTCAGTCCGCAGACCGACGCTCTATCCACTGAGCCAAACCGGTCCCGGCAAAATTATTATTTTGATAACAGCTTTTCCTTATTGGGTAGATTGATGGATGTGGTAATAAAGAGGGTTATATAGAAATAATACCTAGAAACAGAAGTTTGTGAGAAGGGAGATTTCTCAGTCAACCCACTTTATCTAGGAAGGCTTCCCTCATGAGTCATAGCTGATTTGAGAATCATCCAGAATTCACAAGAGAGGGCGAGAGAATTGTTTTTCTGACTGGTGGGGAAATGAGGACGGGATTGAGTAGTGATTTTAAAACTCTTTGAGTTTAGTGTTTGATTTAGGAACGACTCCCCCTTTTCTAAATATAACATAAAAGAAAAAAAAACCTTACTGTTGGACTGAATTTGCTTAGAGAGATGTTTGAAACCCCCTAGAGTCCATAAGAGAACTGAAAGGGAGAACACTGAAACCAGTAGTGGAGAGAAAGTGATGAAGGGAAGATTTTAGTAACTAGAGCATAGGCTAAGGGAGATGAATAGGTAGAGATCACGCTATGTTGACTGTGAACCAGCCACCATTCTAAAGGCTTTACCTGTTTTAATTCATTTAATTCTTACAAGAATGCTGCATAGATGAAGACACCGTGGTACGCAGAGGTTGGGTAAGTTGGCTGCTATCACAGAATTGGAATTTGAAGCCAGGCATTCTGACTCTAGAAACCATAATCTTAACCCAGGTGTTGGATAATATCTTTTTCTTAGAAAAAGAGGAAAAAATAACATGAATCTCGGAACTTCTTAGATCCTCCATACTGGTACTTAGAAACTATGGTGGCATCCTATATAATAAAAGCCTAATATGCAAATTGACTGAACGTCGGAATGACTGGTGGAACAACCAGTTGCTATGATGTGCACCAGGGGGCAGATGCTCAACACAGGAGCTGCCCCCAGTCTGCAGGTCCCAGGCCAGCCAAGGCAGGTGCCAGCAGGGGCCCCTCCCCATTGCTTGGCCAGTCACCCCACAGATCGGCCCTGATCGCCCACCAGGCCTAGGGACCCTACCCATGCACAAATTAAGTGCACTGGGCCTTTAGTTTTAATATAACGTACTGAGACAATTATCTCCTCTACTTTATCATTATTGTTTATCCCTTTGGCTTTCCAATGACAGCTATATCATCCTCTTGAATGACTTGCAAAGTTAAAAATGTAGTTGACCTCAGCTCTATTTTTTAACCTAACACATGCTTGCTATTTTAAAAAGTGTTGCATAGCTTATTCAAAATTTTTTTTTGGGGGGAAATCTGCTGAGGTTTTTAAGTTAAAGATCCAAGATAAACAACTAGATTTTTGGCTTTCAAAAATACTTGAATAACTCACAGCTTATGTATTGGATTTGCTGCGCTGTCCCTTAAATTGTTCCACTTTAAGGAGCCTTCTGGAGCGATTAATACACTAAATACTAGAGGTCATAAACGCTGTCGTAATTGAAGTCTTCTCTTTTTTAATCTCCTGCCAGTTGCCTGATTATATAGGGCTAGGGAAGAAAAGCTATGTGCAGTGGGGAGGGTATTGCGGGGTATGTGGCCAGTGTGTCTGCCTCCAAGGTGAACAATGGAGTTATTCTTTTCAGCCCATTCCCGGGATATAGAATGATCAGCATGCCTGGGGCACACTCCTGGAGGAGGGTCAGTGCCCAGAAAGGGTGACCAGGTCCAAGGTATCTTCTTTGATCAAGACAGAGCAGACACAGCCAAAACCAGTTTGGCTCAGTGGATAGAGGGTCGGGCTGCAGACTGAAGGGTCCCAAGTTTGATTCTGGTCAGGGGCATATACCTGGGTTGCAGGCACATCCCCAGTAGGATGTTTCTCTTCCTTCGATGTTTCTGACTCTCTATCCCTGTCCCTTCCTCTTTGTAAAAAAATCAATAAAATAAAAAAAGAACAGACACTATTTATATTAACACTCATTGAGGCCCCTATCCCCTCCCTGCCCCCATCCCTTACTCTGAAGAGTGTGCCAAACAGTGGGACAACGATTCTGCTTTTTCAGATCAGGGAGAATGGAGAAGGGTATTGGGAAGTAACTTTTTCTGCCGGGCTAACCCGAACCCCAACCTCTGTTTAAGCTACAGATAACACTGCACCAATGCAGCACGTTATCCAATTTTCGTACAAACGCTCACACCCACCCTCAAGAGCCTGGAAAGAAAAAAAAAAAATCTATCCTAATTGGAATCAAGCTTTGCTGTTCCTTCAAGAAGGCGCTTGTGCTTCGTGCAAAGCGCGACCCAGAGATGCTCGCCCCGCAGCTCCTCGGGCGCCTCCCTGGGAGGATGCACCTCCGGAAGCTCCCCGGCCTCCGCCTGGACCGCGGCCCAGCGCCCCCCGGCCGGGCTGGAGGGAGGGGCGGCCGAGGGGCGGCGAGGAGGAGCGCCCTGGTCCAGTCCCCCTTCCCCGCGGCCCCGCGCGCGCCCTCCTCCCCCGCGGGGGCTGAGGCTGGAGAGGAAGTGGGGCGGCTCCGCGCGGTCCGCGCCGCGGCGCCCTCATGCCCCCTCCCTTCTCCTCCGCGCGGCGCCCCGGCGCGCCCCCTCCCTGGCCCTCGCCCCGGGAGAGGAGCGGGCGGCGCGGGCGGGCCCGCGGGGAGAGGCCGCGGGGAGCCGAAGGCCCGCGCCGGGCAGCGGAGACCCCGAGCCGCGAGGCTCCACCGGGAGAGCCAGGGCCCCGGGCGGCCCCGGGGAGCGCGGCGGCCGGAAGCGCGGGCGCGTCACTTCCGGGCGGTGCAGCGGCGGCCGCTAGGAAGATGGCGGCGCCCTGTGGCTCGGAGCGGCCCGCCAACTCGCCGCTTAAAATCCCAAAGATGGAGGTGCTGTCCCCCGCCTCTCCCGGCGGCCTGAGCGACGGGAACCCTTCGCTGTCCGACCCTTCCACGCCTCGGGGCGCCTCCCCGCTCGGGCCCGGCAGCGCGGCCGGCTCGGGGGCGGCGGCGGCCGGGGGTCTCGGGCTGGGGGGCCGCGGCGCCGCCTCGTCCTGGGGCGCCCCGGCGGCCGCCTGCCGCGGCATGTCCTGGACGCCGGCCGAGACCAACGCGCTCATCGCCGTGTGGGGCAACGAGCGGCTGGTGGAGGCGCGGTACCAGCAGCTGGAGGGAGCCGGCACGGTGTTCGGCAACAAGGCCCCCGGGCCGGCCATGTACGAGCGCGTGTCCCGGGCCCTGGCCGAGCTGGGCTACGAGCGGACCCCGTCCCAGTGCCGGGAGCGCATCAAGGTAACCGGCCGCCCGGCCCGGGGCAGCGAACCCGAGGCGGAGAGGAGGCGGGGAGCGCGGACCAAGGGGGGCGGGGCCGGGGCCGGTCCCAGCTCGGGGCTCCCTCCCTCCGGAGCCCGGGGTGTGTGGGGGGCGGGGGGCGACTCGCATCTCTCCGCCTTTTTCTTCTCTCCTTGGGAAGGGCTTTTTTTGTTTTGTTTTGTTTTGTTTTGTTTTGTTTTTTCTCCAGATGGCCGCCAGCCCGTAGGTTTCCTGAGTTTGAAGTTGGGCGTGCCTGCCGCCGCCCCTCTTTCTTGCCAATGGAAGACGCTCCTGCGCTCTGAAGTTGCCGGGTTTCTCCTTGCGCGCCGTGGGCCTCCCCGAGCCCGGCGCCTCTCACCCCACCGCCGGGGCCTCGCTTTGTTCCAGGCAGAGGGGGCTCCTAGGCAGAGGTTACCCCCCCCCTCGGGATTGAGGAAGGGCAGCGGGGTGGGGGGGATCTGGGGGAGAAGGGGGCGCCGGTGAGCCCCCAGGTTAGGGATTTTCAAAGGAGCGCGGTGGCAGAGCCGCACGGAGAGCGCCTTCAGGTGACTTAGCCTTTGTGTCAGTCGCCTTGCTTCTTCACTGGAGCTGCGAAGGACGAAAGTCCAACGGGAGATGCTTTGGAGCATGGGAAAGGCGTGATTGGAGCCAGATTAGTGCATTGTTCTGGGCGAAGTTAGCTTGCCTGCCGGTTGGTCCAGAATCTGGAGTGTCAGTGCCTCCTCCTCCAGAGTTAGATCGGCTTGAGGGATGTTTTCTGGCTTAGCTCCTTCCTGGAAAGCCCGTTTCCCCCCGGATGGTTTTGTTGTGTGGGATATGGTGCCCGGTAAAGCTGTCCGTGTGCATCTAGCTATCCTTGTGTGGTTATCGTTTTTTTGCTGTTTTTATTGGCTTTTTTAATGTAGGCATTTCAGTTTGTGTGTGTTTTATAAGTTGATATGGAGTTGTTTTTTAGGGGTAAGTTAGTTCCCTCATCGCAGTGCCTGCCAAGAGGTCCTGGTAGGATTCCAGTGTTCACTGAACCACTTCTCCTTCCTTCATAGTCATGGTATCTCTGTGCCTCTTTTGTGATGGGGATGACACTGTTTTTGGAACTCCTCGGGGAGGGGGAAAAACCAAGGCAGGACAATGGTAATCACCCTGAAGGAGGAGATTGCTCCAACATTTAAGAGGTCTTGGCTTAAAAAAATTTAGTCCAGAAACCAAGACATTTCAAACCTGTTAACTGTTGTTCAAGGAATTTGACACCCATTTCTCAATTACAAAATTAAATTGGTTTACTTGATAACATGTAACTTTGGGTCTTATGACCTCCCCCCCCCTTAAAAAAAAAAAAAAACCAACAAGGATGTCATTATAATGGCAGTTTATAGACAGGATTTGAATTGTGGGGGACCACTTATATGCGTGCTTTTTCAATAAATACAGAGGCGGTCTCCATATCATCAAAGTTCGCATTCCCAGATTCAACCAACCCTGATTCAAAACGGTACTTTATTTCCGCGTTCTCCAGCGTGGTTGGCTGAATCCGCAGGTGCGAAGGGCCTACCGCAGTTGAGGTTTTGGGGAGTCAAAAGTTATTTTCTGGATTCCATTGCATGTGGGGTCAGTGCTCCTCACCTCTGGGTTTTGAAGGGATCAACTATAGTAGCTAATAAAAGACACTGTTCTCTGAATTTCATTCATTCTTCTGTTCAAGGACTGTCAAGAGGCGGAGTTTTTGCATTGTGCCACTAGCTTCTATCTTTGAACTTTTCTTGAGTTTAGGAGTGCACCTTAGGCGTTTGTGACTGTTTTAACTTGATTGATTTTTGTCCACAGAATTTCCCAATCAACAGGGAAAAGTGTTATGCTATCAAAAATTCACTGTATATAAATATCGATGGAATTGTTCTCAGGTGACTAGGAAATCTCTAAGTTGAGTTGTGTCTTTGTCTAGTTATGAGAAACTAACCTAAAACAAGGAAAGGAGATTGAGCTTCTCTGAAAAATATTTTTTAGAGGATCAGTGTGCCTGTCCCCAAACAGATAAGACCAAATTGACCTCAAGCTCCTAGAATATTCTGAGGATATGTAGCTGATGACAATGGGTTCTGTGACCCACAATGGCAGTGGACAGGAGGACAGGTAACTGGTAAGGGCTGGACTCCATAGGTGATTTCCCCCGGGGAACAGGCTTCCTTACCAACGCTGGTCTTTCCTCCAGAATTACAAGCTCCGTACGGGCAAGTTCTAGTCACTTATTCATTGCTGTATCGCCAGTGCCTCCCACAGGGGTGGGGAACCTTGCTCTCTTCCAAGGGTCATTTGGATATTCATAGCATCTTTTGCAGGCCATACAAAATTATCAGCTTAAAAATTAGCCTGCTGCCACTCACAGATGTGTTTCTCACACATGGATATTTCTGTCTTTCCCTCTCTCTCCCCACCATCTCTAAAAATCAATGGAAAAATATCCTCGGATGAGGATTAAAACAAAAATAAAAAGCAGTCTAAAAAATTAGCCTGCTGTATCAGGCCAGACATTTAATTAACTCACCCCTACTGCCTTGGCAGGGCCAGACCAAATGATTTTGCCAGCCTTTATACAGTCCTCAGGCCGGATGTTCTCTCTGCCTGGCCTGGGCCTTCTCACAGTCCGGAAGCCCTGGGGGCCGGGGCCCGGGTCCATCTGAGGGCAGTTAGACCCTTAGTGCTGCTGTGGAGGCAGGAGAGGCTGTGCTCGCCAGCCCTGAGCCCAGCGCTTTGCTGACCACCAGGACACAGCTCCTGCATTGAGCAGCTGTCCCCTGGTAGTCAGTGTACATCATAGCGACCAGTTCTGCCATTTGGCCAATTTGCATATTAGCCTTTTATTATATAGGATGGAAGTATTAAAATGTAAACATTGAAGTTGAATTAAGAGTTTTTGGATTTAGCTACCAAAGTACAATTTTTAAATACCAACCAAGTGATTATGTATATCTCTAAGCACATAGGATTTTAACTTAAAGTCAAATATAAGCATTTGTTTATTACTGCAAAGAATTTAATTGAGAAGTCTGTCTGACATGTCATTATTAATATTTGTTTAATCATTTGGATAAAATGGATGTGTTTGAGACTGTTACTGCCTACACTATTGTTTGGCTCTGATGTCTTATTGCTTTTTGTTTGTTTGCCAGAAGAAAATTTGTCTGCTACCAATTCCAGCCTAATTTTGGAGCCAGGTAACAAATAGGGGTTTTTTTGTGTGTTGTTTTTTTTATGTATGTGTAGTCATTACATGATATTTTATCCTTTTGTATATGTAAGCCTTTTCTTCATATCTCCATTCAGCAAATAGTCAAGTGCTTACTATGTGCAAGGTTATCTGCCAGATGTTAGACTGAATAAAAGAACAGTAATACAGTCTGAGAGCTTATGCAGGTGAAGTTTGTATACACATATCAGAGAGTTAAAAGCTGTGCAAGACAACACAAGGAATGGTATGGTCGTTCTAAAGCAGACAATAGGTGTGATGACTTTAAAGGAGGGGGAGAACACATCGCAGTTCATCCCGCAGTAGTGGAAAGAGCTCTCTAGATTGGGAATTCATGAAAACATTCACTTCCGAGGCACATGCTCTAGTCACACTTCATCAATTCATCTGATGCACTACAGAACTCATTCCCAAGTCCCATATTTGTGGGTTTTCTCCAACAATTTGCCTCTTGAGAGCTGGCTTTTTGTCTCTGAAGCAGATGTGTTCTTGTAGGTCTCGCTGAAGGTGAAATGCAAACTGACTGCATGATCTAAAATACTTGTCTCTGCTGAATCCGTGCTGGTGCTTATCACACCTGGCTTCTACCCAGCAAACACCGTGACTGAATTTTTAGAGACATTGCTTAGATTTATTCATCAGTAATTGTCATAATGTTTGGAACTAATTTCCTACTTTAGCAGACTAATCACAGTATAGTATATTTAATCTTTTTTTTATTAGTATTATTTTTTATTCTTCACCCAAGGATTATTGATGAGAGAGAGAGAGAGAGAAACTTCGATGTGAGAGAAACATGGATCAGTTGCCTCTTATAAGCACCCTGACTGGTGACCAAACCCACAATCTTTTTTGGTTTACAGAACGATGTTCCAGCCACCTGAGCCGCCCTGTCCAGCCTAGTTTTTATTTGTGAGAACCAACAGGGCAAAGGTAACTTGCTTGTTTCTGTAGAAGCATTTTAATGACTCTTCCCATCTCTGAGGACGTTTTCCTGTGTTTGCAGACAAGACTTCTCCTTTGCATTATCGTTGAAAGCTTTCCAAAAATTATGGTGTACCACCAGATAGTTCATAAGAAAGGTTCAGTCAGACTTGCTTCCTTCCATTATTTTACATCGTCAGTGTCTGTTGTTCTCCTGCCACTGTTATCCAGAAGCTGGTGTGTTTCAGTTTGCTTGTCTGTTAGTGAATCTGACGGGGGCTTGATGTGTATCTTAAAAGAATATAGTCCCACACCCGATAACGACATTTCAGTCAACAATGGACCGCATGCATTTATGACGGTGGCATACCATATGGCCTGTGTATATGATTAGTAGTAGGAAGCTATAGTACATCCAGGTTTGTGTAAGTGCACTCACTCTCTGATTTTTCTATAATGAGGAAATCGCCTAATAACATATTTCTCAGAACATATCTTCGTCCTTAAACTGCGCATGACCATAGACTTAGACTACCAGCCACGCACTGCTTATATTTAGGCTTTCCGTTTTGGAGGTAAGGGATTTAACAAGCACATGTTGAAACTGGATGAATAGGCTTCCAGTTTCATTGTAATTAATTTAATTTTGAATTATAAGTAGCCACCTGTTGTTAGTGCCTACCATATTGAATAGTGTAGGGAAAAGCTTGTTATTCAGAGTATTAAAAGTCTTTTTTATTATGAAAGGGTTTGCTTGGCTACACACAAGGATTCCTTTTTTGTTTTGTTTAGTTTAGTTTTGTTTTTTTAAATATATTGTATTGATTTTTCACAGAGACGAAGAGAGAGGGACAGAGAGCTAGAAACATCGATGAGAGAGAATCATCAGTCAGCTGCCTCCTGCACACCCCCTACTGGGATGTGCCCACAACCAAGGTACATGCCCTTGACCGGAATCGAACTGGGGACCCTTGAGTCCGCAGGCCGACGCTCTATCCATTGAGCCAAACCGGTTTTGGCAAGGATTCCTTCTTGCACTCTCTGCCACTTTACCCCTGAGTAGGAGGAGCCTTGGTAGAAGTCAAGAAAATGCTCCACCATTTTAGGAGGAAGAGCTTTTAGTGCAAGGAAGAAAGTGCTGTCACCTCAGTTGGCTGGGCAGTGTCATACTCTCAGTTCTCTAGGACAGTGCTGTCCGTGGAACTTCTGTGATGATAGGAGCTTCTGTGTCTGCGCTGTCCAATCACCACTGCGCAGTAGCCACTAGCCACAGGTGGCTGTTGAGCGTATGGCATGTGGCTAGTATGACTGTGAAACTGAATTTTTAATTACCCTTAAATATTCATGTGTAGCTAGTGGTTAATGTATTGGCCAACTTTTTGCTCATGTATTCCCAGAAGAGTTTTGAAATCCATGTACTTGAACATTTTAAAGCTGAAATTAAAAATGTTTTCATACTATGTTTGTAAGGAAGGATATAGAAAATGTTAAATCTTGTATGAGATGAGTAAGATGAGGATGAACTATAAAATTTATTGAATAGTATCCTCTGAATGCGGTGAGAAATTCATCCGAAGTTCTTATCTGTAGGTTCTATTAAATGTATCTTGAAAATGTTGGTGATCAGACACCATTCCACTTATTTTTTGTTTTGTTTTATTAATTCTCACCTGAGGATATTTTTTCCATTGATTTTTGAGAGTGAAAGTGGAGGGGGAGGGAGGGAAGAGAAAAAAAAAAACACCGATGTGAGAGAGACACATCGACTGGTTGCCTCCCACAGTCACCCCATGGATGGAACCTGCAACCCAGACATGTGCCCCTGAGATGTGTGGGGCCGAAGCTCTAACCACTGAGCAACACCAGCCAGGACTCCACTTACATTTAAACGAAATAATATTACTAACCTGTCTTGCTTTGGTTATTCTCAGTTAAGGAGCCAAGCTTCACACCTGACAAATACAAGACTGGGAATGACAGGAATCCCTAAAGTTTTAAGGCTCCTTGATCAGTCAGTCATTAAAGACCACTGCTTTAGAACTCTGAGCTTCTTTCTTGACCAATGAGTGGGCCCTTGAATTCCACTGCCCTTAGGAAATGGGAAAGGTGTGCAGCCTAAATCTTGGCTAAAATCCAGGCTTCTAGGGGAGGGCTTAGAGATCATGTTCATTCCCTCTTAACACACTCAATAGATAGAATGGTCTTGGGGTTTCTATAAGTGCTAAGGTCTGAAATAAGGACTTTGTTTTTTATATTCACCAGTTCAGATTTGAGTGCCTTCTGCAGTAGGTCCTAAGAATACAGCAGTGTACCGCTTATCCTCACTGTGTCCACCTGCAGGGGAGAGTCAGACTACTGACACACCAGTCACAGTGTTGTGAGCAAGGTCTGTGTGTTGTGTTGGCATTAAGCTCATGGTGCCACAGGTGCCCACAGGAAGGGCATCTCAGGCTTCCAGGAGGTGGGTCCTGAAGGTGAGGCGGGACTGAATTGGCAGAAGGGACTAGAGACAGGTGAGCAGTTGGGGAAAAGGCCCAGAAGCCGTATAACTTAAAATGGTACAAACTGCAAATTCATTAAAATACATTTTTGTTCAAGAATCCAAAACAACCCATCCAAAAAATGCACTTGTTTCAAGCAGTTTGCACACGATCAGCTGCTTAAAAGTCATGTCTTCTGCGCTAGCTGGTTTGGCTCAATGAGTAGAGCATTGGCCCATGTGCTGAAGGGTCCCGGCTTCAATTCTGGTCCAGGGCACATACCTCAGTTGCAGGTTTGAGCCCCAGCCCCAGTCAGGACGTGTGCAGGAGGCAATCAATCTATGTGTTTCTCTCACACCGATGTTTCTCTCTGCGTCTCTCCCCCCCTCCCTTCCACTCTCTAAAAATCAGTGGAAAAAATATCCTTGGGTGAGGATTAATGTAAAAATAAATGGAAAATTTGCCATAGAGTGGCATTTGGTGAAGGTATAATTTACAAGCTACAAATGAATGGTTGCTGGCTCATAAACATGCGTAAGGGTGGGAAAGATAGTTTGGCACTTTATGAGTTTTGCTAAATAACATTTTTATAGTGTTGAATTGCAATTATGCAAATACCCATGATGCATCTCTTTCCTTAATTTATGTACTATAAGAAAAACCACAGTAATGCATCTTTTTGAACATATAACAAGAATACATTTTACCCTGTGGCCTAGTATTCCCATAATATATTTGTGTAACTGAAACAAATATCGAAAAATAATAATGAGTATAACACACCCAAGAGACCGACGGACCCTTTAGTCACTGTTTTTCCCTCCTCCAACTTGCGCACTCCTGTGGGAGGGAGACCTGCCTGCCCTCCCTTGGGGGCGGGGAGGTCCTGGAGGGCCTGTGCTTCGTACTCACCCCACACGTCCAGCTTTAACGTTTTGCTGCTGTGGCCCCGGCTGGTGCCTTGCTTGTCCTGCACGTTCACAGAGCAGCGGTAGGACCCGGAGTCTTTCTCCCGGAGGCGCTGCAGCCGCAGGGACACGTTCCGGGAGGGCATGGGGTACACCAGGGACGCTCCATCCTGGCTGGTGGTGGCCCCATTGATGTGCGCCAGCACCTGGTGTGGGCATGACCCTGCCTGTTATCATCGCATGCCCGCACCGTGCCCTCAGGCTCCGCCAGTCTCCCTCCCCCAACCCGTCAAACCGCAGACGCTCCTCCCCTGTACGGTCCCCTCTAACCCGGGCCAGCTCCCCATTCTCCCCTTCTCCCCGGCCACCCTCTCACCACCCACCCAGGTCCTCTGCACCAGGACGGCCCTGTCTATGGTCTCAGTCTCCCACTTGGGGTGTTTGGAAAGGGGGTCACAGCCCACAAAATCAATAACCTGCAGTTACATAAAAGAGGGTTAGAAAATAATGAGGTGAGATCGATTTTTTCCCCAGTCATTGTGCTCTTTTAAACTTAAGGTATTCAAACTCCAGAAACATTAGTTATATCCTGGTGAAATGTGTTATGCTATGTACTTCGAGATAGTTGCAGCCTAGGATTTGAGGGGAAAGGGTGAGAGGAGGTGGGAAGTCGTAGGAAGTGAGAGCACCTACATTATGGTGCTGGAGACATAATAAGCAAGTGATTGGTTGGTGTGCCAAGGAGGTGGGATGATCCTCATCAAGGGATTTTAAGCTGGAGGGCGGCACAGTTAGTCCTTGGTTCTAGAACTGGCTCTCATGTGGAAAATGAGTTGGAAAGGCTAAGACTGGAAGCCCAGGATCATGGAAGGCTTCTGCAGTACTCTGGACAAGCAGTGAATAAAACCGTGGTGATGAAAATGGGGAGAAGAGAACCGATTTCAAATATATCAGTATCCAGGGGGCTGCTTGGGGAATCTGAAAATTCAAATTTATAGGATTTGTTAGATCCTAACCTGTCACAAAACCCACTTTTGCTGCTGTGCCAACTCACACAGGGTTCTTCGTTGTATCCTCAAGGATCATCACAGTACTTCATAGCTTAAGTTTTTAGAACCAATGAGATCCAACTCAAACACCATTTTAGAACAGCCTGCCTCTACTACTATAGTAGAAATAGTCTCTACAGACACTTGGATTCTGATCTGCTCCCCAGTCTTCAGAAATGATCATCCCACTTTCTTTCTTGCTTTCTTTTTTTTAACATTATCAGAGGGCAGGCACTGAAATTCAGATCTAAAATCTCAGGTGTTAATTGTCGGAGGGCACTTTGAAGCGTATGCTCATCAATCACTAGGTTAAGGGAGGCTAGCAGTCTGCCCCCTTTGGAAGTTCATAGTGTAATGGTTAAAAATGTTTTGAAAAATGGGAGGAAAAAACTTCCTGAGCTTCAAACACAAAGACCAGTACCACTACGAGCTTTAGATTGTAAACAGTTGATTGTTAGGTGCTCTTCCCATTTATTCTGCTGTGTGGTTCATGCAGTGTTTTGCTTGCTCTTTACCACTGCAGAAACCTGACTCAGTGTTCACAATGAAGGCTTAACGGATCTGAGCCGCATGCATATGTTACAAATGACCTGGAGTTTATAATCTACGCGGAGTCTTACTCCCTATAGTTCTGAATAGTTGAAAAGTGCCTGCATATTGGGAAAAGACATGTATTTAAATCTGTATAATACCTAATTTTGGGAGGGACCTTGAGAGCCAATTGAAAAAAAATATTTTTTTTTTGCACTAATGGAATTTTTTTCCCCTTGGCAAAAAAAAAAAAAAAGAAAAAAAGAAAAGAAAAATCAAGTGGGTGTTATCTTGTCACTTGGTGGCTTGTGTTATTCTTCCTTAGGAAAATGCAAACCTGTGTTTATTTTCAGACATTGTAGGCATAACAGCCATCATTTTTTATATGAGTGTTCTCAGCTGTATTCATAAATTACATATTTTGAGCTACCAAATAACACTTCATTCGAAATAAATTGGTACAGTAGAAGGGAAGTTCTTCATTTAGATGTTTTCTAGCTGCATTTTCTCAGCCTGTGTAAGACTACTTTGTTGTAATAGCCTAAATTTTTGAAACTCACACTATTGCTTCTCTACTAACTACTTTCAGATTACTTCATTTATCAGAAAACTCAATTATGTTTGTAATTGAAATTAATAAAACCAGAATAAAGTCTATATCTACCCCAAACTGCTTTTATTATTATTTTGAATCTGCAAATACCTTTCTCTAAATGGAAAGATCTGTTTTATGACTTAGAAAGCAGAGTTTACTTTTCCAAACAAGATTTTGATTCTGAGAGCTGCAGTTAGGTCCTTTGAGATGGTTATTCCTACCATTAAGTTTATGATAAAACTTTGCTGCTAATTTTTCTCTACTTGAACTAACCTCTCTTCATAAGGCACCTTGGTCTCCATATTGTGTGACAGTCACTTTTGTAATAATCACAATGGCTAATATTTACGGAGTGTGAGCTATTGGGCAGACACTGTTATAAATGCATTGTTACATTTTTTATTAACACAAGCCTATGAATGAGGTACTGTCATTAGCCTCACCTTACAGGTGGGGAGTGAAGGCACTAGAGTGATTAATTTGTCCACTGTCACAAGGCTAGTAGATAGGGAAGTAAACCAAGCAGTCTGACTCCATACTCCTAACTGCTTGGTTGTACATATTGCTCCCTTATCAGCACAACTTTATTAAATTTTGACAATTGAAGTGATATTTTGGTAATAGTCTGAGAGTGTAAACGGTCATAAATGCAACAGCAAAATCACATAGCAACATAGGTGGTGGGATGAGATGGACTGTTTTGTAATCAATCACATGACTGTACCAACAAAAAGGATATGCATGTAAAGAAAGCTAAATAAGAATGAAAAAAGAGCCAAAACCGGTTTGGCTCAGTGGATAGAGCATCGGCCTGCAGACCGAAAGGTCCCAGGTTCGATTCCAGACAAGGGCATGTACCTTGGTTGCGGGCACATCCCTGATAGGGGGTGTGCAGGAGGCAGCTGATCGATGTTTCTCTCTCATCAGTGTTTCTAGCTCCCTCGCTCTTTCTCTCTCTCTTCCTCTCTATTAAAAAAAATCAATAAAATATATTTTTTAAAAAGAATGAGAAAAGAAATCAGTGCAGAGAGTATAGTAATAATCCAGATAAATACAGTTACTTTAGCTAAATATTAAAATGAGCTATAAACTTTTCAGCTGAAAGGTAAATACAGTGACTTTATATACTACTTTTCAATGTCTGCTGAAAAGCATACCTAGTTCCAGTTTTGAAACCAAAGATTAATTTACGTTTGAATACCCTCTGATAGTGACCTTGAATAGGTTGCCACCTCTTAGTTCTCTTTTCTGTGAAATAAGGATGCATCACACACCTCCTGTACTTACCGGATAACACTGCCCAGATCCCCTCTCCAGGCACTAGACATGAGTCAGAGGAGCGCTGATTGATGATGGCTTCTGGTTGGATTCCTCCGGGGAATTTCTCTTTGCCCGAGGGAGCCGCCTTCCCCAAGGTTAGGCTCCCTGTCCCCTGGCAGTCCGAGTCCACCGAGTGGCCAGTGCTGAAATACAAAGACACGGCCTCCTTGCCTCAGTTCAGGACAGCTCTGAAGGGTCATCGAAGTTCCGTACCTCACTGTGGGATTAGCTAACTCCTCTGTTCCAACCTCAGCTTCTCTGCCCAGTGCCGCTGCTCCTCAGTCTCACAGTAAACCTGCACACAGTCTCCTTAGTGTTTTCTGGGACCCTCCCTTTTAGCTTTATTCCCAAAATGAGAAATAATAAGTTTACATTGTTTAGCCCCAGTCTCAGCGCACAGTAGGCACTGAGAAAATAGTAACGGTTTACTTTCATCACATGGGACATTGAGCCGTTTATGGAATATGTTTGGTTTTTATAGAAGTACAGACATTGTTTTCATATGGCCATTGCTTTCAGCAATCCTCATAAAGATAAGAATAAAATATTACAATGCTACCAAATGAACTATAAAAGTATGATTGACCTGGTCTAGTTGGAGCATCATCCCATTCACCAAGAGGTAGTTGGTTTGATTCCCAGTCAGGAGCAAATAGGGGAGCAACTGAAGGATGTTTCTCACATCAATGATATTCTCTCTCTCTCATCAATGAATATGTCCTTGGGTGAAGATTTAAAAAAAAAACACAAAAAAAAAAAAACACGTATAATGATTATTTGAATTTCTTTCTAATAACTTTCTAAATAAGTTCAGGTTGCCCAAGAATAAGTGTATAAACTTAAAACATGCTTATCTTCAGGTTTTCCTAGGAAGGGTATGTGTCAGTGTGTTCTTTTTCACACATTTATGACCTGTAGTTTATATCATGTAAGCGCAAAACAAAACAAACACACTTTTTGAAGTAATTCAATATTTGCCTTTTTTTAAAAAAAAAACACAATTGACTGAATCTTGACTTATTGCTTTCCCCTAGATATCTTAATGGAGAGAACCATCTTTATAAAATCTTAATTTTTACATGATTTTATCCAAGTGTCAAGCTTATTTTTTTCACAAACAACACTTTAAAAGTTACTAATGGAAAAACATGTATTATGGGTTGTTTTTGCATTAGAGATGGTAGGGGTTTTTTTTTGTTTTGTTTTAATATATATTTTTTATTGATCTCAGGGAGAGAGAGAAACATCGATGATGAGAGAGAATCATTATTCTGCTGCCTCTTGCACACCCCACACTGTGGATTGAGCCTGCAACCTGAGCATATGCCCTCTCTGGGAATCGAACCGTGACCTCCTGGTGCATAGGTCAGCACTCAGCCGCTGGCCTGGATAGTAATGTTTAGCGTCATCAAAGGTCAGGTCATTGGCGTCAGTTCAACACCAACAGGAATTCCAGTTTGGATGCAGTAAAGAAGGAAACTTTATTTATTGCAAACAGCTCAATTGTGACAGAGCATGTCTGTGTAAACAGTACTCCTAAGGCCCGAGGCAAGGCCCCTGTCCAGCTAGACAGCTCTGCTCTGCTCCTTGTGGTCTGCTCTGTATGCCCGCCTAGTCTGCTCCAGAGAGATCTTTGGTGTTTCAGCCAAGGATGGGCACCCTTAAGTGGAGAGGGGAAGTGCACTTCCAGAACCGGAGATGAGCTGTCTTAAAGAGACAAAAGTCCCTGCTTCTGGTCCCTGATTGGTCGGTCTTCATGAAGTGACGACTCTTTAAATCCTCACAGTTTGATTGGTCCAAAGGACATTGTCCTGATTGGTCAGAATGGAGACCCCTCTGATTTATGAAGAAGCTGGTGGGGATATAGCTGCTTATCTCTAGGTGGAGCAAGTCTCAGTCCTGTTGGTTGAAATAGGATTCCAAGAACTCCTTCATAAAGGCTGGCTCAGATGGCAGAACACAGTGCAGGCAGGCCTTTCTGTGAAGGATGCAGGCAGCTTAGCACGGGCTTCTCCCTCAGGCCCTGTATAGAAATGGCTGCTAGGCTCTGCTTTCTTTCTTTTTAAATGTATTTGAGAGGAGAGGGATAGAGAGATGGAAACATCAGAGATGAGAGAGAATCATTGAATGAGCTACCTCCCGCTTGCCCCCCACTGGGGATTAATCCCGCAACCCCAGTATGTGCCCTGACCGGGAACCAGATTGTAACCTCCTGGTTCATAGACTAATGCTCAACCATGAGCCATGCCAGTCAGGTGGCACCTAGTAGTTTTTATATGCCAGGTCTTTTGAAGGAATACTTATTTGTCTTGCGGCCTTGGCTCCTCATTGGACTAGGTGATCTCTAAGATCTTTTCCATTTTAGAACTCCCATATATTTTGGAAGTTGGGAATTGGTTTGTCATTAGAGCCTTAGGCAGCTCCAACAACCCCTGGTCAATCAGTATATTATAAAAAGTTTTTTTTTTTTAAGTTTTATATTGATTTTAGAGAGGAAGGAGAGGGAGAGACTGATAGAAACATTAGTGATGAGAGAGAAACATCGACTGGCTTCCTCCTGCACGCCCTCTCACTGGGGATCAAGCCCACAACCCAGGCATATGCCTTGTCTGGGAATCAAACAGTGACCTCCTGGTTCAAAGGTCAACACTCAACCACTGAGCCACACCAGCCGGGCTATTATAGAAAGTTTTATAAGAGATATTTGGCAAGGATAGGAACACAGATAATGAATAGTATTAAATGCTCGGGAAACTCAAATGAGTTAAGGACTAAGTTTGAGGACCATTTTTTTTTTTAACAATTAAGAAGACTTTGCTGACCATAATATGAACAGCTTCAATGGCATAATCCCCTTGGATTAAGGATTGAATAAGTGTAGGTGTTGCCAAGTCCTTTTGAGACCCTGTTAGTGTTAAAATGGGAAGATGTTAAAGCTTGGCCGTTGTGACTACTAAGACTTAATTTCATGTCCGTACTTGTTTCTAGATGTGTGAATGTCCCTGTTTTAAGTTGTTATCTTGGGAGATTTATCTAGCGTCGATATTGGTGTTAATCAGATACTGAATGCTCCAGTACGGTGTGATACAGTCGGAACAGGTAACCAGCATAACTCTGAGTTATTTAGTATTGCTTAACTGCCACTTCAGAAAAGGATTTCCTTCCCAGGAAATAGAAAAATTACTGTATTTTGTTAAAGAGTAAGTTGTGTGCTTCTTTTAATAAACGGGAATTTGGCTAACTTACCTCTTAAATATTAATGGTGCTTTATTTAAATGAGTAGAACAGTGAGTAAGATGGGTAAATTGAGAGAAACATCGATGAAAACTTAAACTGGATGTTCCAATTCCTAGAATCTCTTGTAAAATGTAAGACTTGAATGAAATTTACCTTATTTTAGGATTTCTAGCTATTTCCTGTTATATTCTTTTATGGAAGAAACAATTACATGGTACAGAGCAGTTTTGTTTTTTAAATATATTTTTATTGATTTCAGAGAGGATGGGAGGGGGGAAGAGAGAGAGAGAGAGAGAGGGAGGGAGGGAGGGAGGGAGGGAGGGAGGGAGGGAGGGAGGGAGAAACGGCAATGATGAAAGAGAATCATTGATTGGCTGCCTCCTGCACACCCCCTACTGGGGATCAAGCCTGCAACCCAGGTATGTGCTCTTGACTAGAATCGAACCCGTGACCCTTCAGTCTGCAGGCCGATGCTCTATCCACTGAGCCAAGCTGGTGGGGGCCTCGTGTTTTTTTAACACGAGGTTCTTGTATGGGCTCTTCACAGAGTCCATGTTCCCCTTGAAATTGTCTTGTATGTATTTTTTTCTGGGGAGGAAATCCATGACTCAAAACAGTAAGACTCTCTGCTCTGGAGAGGAAGAGGAAAAGGAAAATTTAAGAATAGATCTTTCATTTGCCCTAAGAACAATGGGAGTGTGAAACAACTGTATTTTTGTGGGGGTGCTTTTTTTGGGGGGGAAAGGGTGTTTGGGTGGTTTTAAAGGATTTGTATTTTTGGCAAATCAGTTTGCCAGATTTTACTGTATTAAATCCTAAGAAAATGGAGAAAAGTTCTGCTAACCCAGATGGATGGATTTTGCCTTAGATGATAACCTAATGATTAGTTACGTCTTGATAGATAGATAGATACCGTGTTTCCCCGAAAATAAGACATCCTCCGAAAATAAGACCTAGCACATGGAAAGATAAGACATCCCCTGAAAATAAGACCTAGTGCAACTTTGGGAGAAAAAAATTAATATAAGAAAGACACTGTCTTATTTTCGGGGAAACGATAGATAGATATAGAAATTCATACTGTATTCTTTATATCCCTTTTACTGTGCACAAAAATGTTTCTTTACTTTCAGGTTTTTTCCTTTCCTACCTTTGTACTCACAGTCAGAAAATAAAACTAGTTAAATAAATTTTGAGTCTTAAAGATTTTGAATGAACTCAATGTTGTTGTTTTTTTGCCTCAATTAACTAAGAGTAACTAGTTACAATAAAGTAATTAAGTTTAAAAGAAGAAGATCTGTTTCACAAACTTTTTTGCTTAAAAATACACATCTGCATAGACAGAGGAATTGTTCTCAACACTTTTATAATCAGTCACTGGAGACTTGCTCCCAGTAATACCCATTTCCGGTGGAATATAATATATGATTTTTAAGACTTTGTTTGGAAATACAGTAAGTGTATTCTTTACTTAATCTGTTGGGTTAAAAGGACCTCACATGTGCCATAGTTAGTTGGCAGAGGATTAAGATAAACGATGTAACCCATTTCTAGAATGGCCAGCTTGGCAGCTGCCTTTGGAGATCTGTCTCACTGCTTGTTTTTCCTCATAACACTGTTTCCTGCTGTGATGACCAAGCTGTCCTGCACGGTGGGACTTGGGTTTCCATCTGACACCTCAGACTGCGCAATACGTTTAGATGGCTCCCCCTCCCCGATGGATGCCGTCCCCCCGCAGTCAGCTCTGTTAGAACAGTGGTTTTGTCATGGTGCTTACTTTATGATTGGATGACACGGGGCACGTTTTGAGAAAACGACTGAGCCAGCGGCAGAATTAGTTGGCATGTGCCCGTACGATTGGCGTAGCTTGCTTCCGGCCTTGCCATCCCACGGAAGAATGCTCTTCTTCCCACTTCCTGGCAGTCAGAGGAGGAATCGGAGGACGCTTGAGGCAAAAGAAACACTACCTGCATCCCCAAAGTAGCTCCCGTGACGGCAGAAAAGGGATTTGATGAAACCACTGGCCCTACTTACAGACCTTGTTTTCCAAGCCTTTCGTTGTATGATTTGCCCTTTTCTGAACTCTACAATTTCCCTCTCTTGTAGCTGGTTCGATGCCCAGAACTGAACGCTGTGCTCCAGCTGTGGCCTCACCGGTGCTGACTAGAGAGGAAGAGCCACCTTCATAGTTTACATGTGATTCCTCTGCTCATACCACCCAATACTGGATTTACTTACTTTGGCAAGATAGCTGCACTGTGCGCTGTATTTAATGTTCCGTGTGCTGTAACCCTGGGTCTCTCTCTGCATTGCTGCGTGAAACCCCCCACCCCGCCCATCTCAAACCCTTGCCTCCGTTTACCTGCCCTCCCCAACCCCCGTAGACTCCCCTCACATTCATCCACAATGAATGTCATCTTTATTCTCTCGTTTCTTTTCCGTCTGATCTTAAACTTGGGCAAAACTTCCCCTCTTGTCAGTTGTCGGTTGTCAGCCTTCTTACTTGTCTTTCTGCTTTGGTAACGGGACACCTTTCAAGTCTTCCCTCTGGTCCTTTTCCTCCTGTGGTCCTGGTACAGTTGGCACGGGGGACTTAGTGAGCATCCGCCTGGCATTGCCTGGCGATCAAATACCTGGGAAGTCCTCTGGTTTGACCACCGACTCAGGCTGTTACCTACGCTCTCGGGCCTCCGTTCAGGTTTCCTTAACTCCTGCCCTCCAGCCCTGCGGCCTCACTCAGGACGCCCTGTACCTCACAGCCTTCCCCAGGGAGGGCCCGGAGGCTTGTTTCCCATGGACATTTCTGACAACAAGGAAAGCGTCCCTCTTAATTGTGATTAGAATGGTCTTTAATCATTTTAAGCAAATTCTTTCCCCCCTTCCCAAGATATTCGTTGTTATAGTGGTTTTTAATGTTAGAGCTTAAAAAAACAAAAGAACTTAAGTCACTATACATTTCTCAGGAGTGAGGTAAGGGAAGAAGGAAGGGAAGCCAGGCGATGGATTGTTCTGAGCAGGAAACAGGAACTGGCTCTCCAGGAAAGGCTAAGGCGAGGTCCTCTCTGGGTCTGGTCAGCTGTCAGGAATGGGAGGCGAGACTTTGTTCTTTCTAGATTCTGGAGCACGGTCTTACCTTCAGACTTAGAGCAGGTGTTTACGCTGGGCTGTGTGGGACTCCAGACACGGTTGTGTAAGGGCATGCTTTGGTGAACCACGGAGAGTGTGCAAGGTGTGACCTGTCTGACATAGGGGAGAGAAGGATTGGTGAGGACACCTCCATGTGTCCCTTTTGAGTCGTTTCCAAATCCCTCTGGTTTCTTACACTAGCCGTCAAGCTGAAGTTTGAGCTCTTACTTTTTTTCCTATGCCCTATTTCAACAGCTTCTCCTTAGATCTGTCCTCTTTGCTGAACCTAGAAGATACCTCATATGTATTTATGTTTTGAGAGTTAAAATCAACTTGGAAATCTTTTTGACATTTTCAGTGCATCACATTTTATCATAATGATAAAATTTTCTCTGCTCACCAAGCATTTTTCCTTCAGACCCTACTAGATGCTTTACATACCAGCATATTAACTATTAAAGCGTATCTCACAAGTACACTGCAAGGCGAGACATAGACCGTAAAATGCATCATCTGACGGAGCTTCCACATCGGAGACCGTTAGATGTGGCTGGTTTTCTTATTCACCGCCTCACAGTGAGTGTGAGCTCACTTCAGTGCTTTCAAAGGAAGTGAATCCTCCCTGTGGTTTCCCACTGGAGGCCAGCATCAGCGGCTTTGTTTGCGCCCAGGTCACAGCCCGGTGAGCGTGGCCCCTCCCTTCAAAGGAACATCAGCTGTGTCCCCCGACTTCGGAACCAACCTCAGTGACAGCCAACTGGCCCCTCTCTTGTGCTGGGTGCTTTTCGCAGCAGCCAGGCGGCGGCGGCACGGTTCCCACGTCCATTTATGGCCCTGGAGGGCGAGAGGGACACGGCCGGGACTCTCCATGTACGGTCCTTGAGGAGTCGGAAAGCGTGGTCGGGGTGTTCTTGGAGGCAGCAACTAGACATTGTGAGATAAAAATAAATCGCAGGAGATGTTTGCGATTCCAGTTCCAGTGCCTGCCAGGAGGGCAGAGAGCACGGGGGCGAGAGCAGAGTCCACGGAGCGCTGGGAGGCATCTGTCCTTCCCCTGAAGGGCTGCCCGGGACACGCCCCCAGTTCCCGAAGAGCTGTGTGCTTGTGTGGCCACCCCTTAGGAAGAGAAACCCCAGTTCTTTGAGGCATCAGTGGAGGCACCAGAAGAGACTCGAGAGAGGAAGAGGGAGGAAGGTGCTCAGGCAGGGGGCAGGCTGGCTGGTTTGGGGACAGAGTGATG
The DNA here is from genome assembly GCA_036971965.1 of Nyctalus aviator. NCBI lineage: Eukaryota > Metazoa > Chordata > Mammalia > Chiroptera > Vespertilionidae > Nyctalus > Nyctalus aviator. The sequence continues at coordinate 10,609,690 of CM072939.1, read as the reverse complement.
CTGACCACCACTCTGTGTCTGAGAAATATCCTCCTAAGGGTCATGCTCTTAGGATTCCTTCTGCCCATCCGGGTTTCTGGCGTCAAGAGAAGATCTGCAAAGTATCTTCACTGAACTTTCATGGAGGTTCTGCCAAGGCTTCTGAGTTGTTTTAGTTGGGTGAGAACAGGTGATGTGTTGGCTTACGGGACGTCATCTCACATCTAGGAGACAGTTATGGTCTGGCAAGAGCACGCACGGAAGTCGGAGGTGACCTGCTTTTGCGCAGGCGTGTTAGCAAGTGTTTGGGAGCCACCAGAGGAAAAAAGGGTTTTTGTCTCAAGGAAACTCTCAGAGTGAAACCCAGTCAAGCAGAAGGAACATGGAGGCAGAGATGGGATAGAGACTGAGAGCAACTAAACTAAATTTGGAAGCTGGGACCAAGTCCTTGATTTAGCTTTTGCAGTATCGTTCCACTGAGGAAACTGGCTGATAGTACGGACTATGCCTTAGAAGACCCTGAAGCCAGTGGAAGGGCTGTGTAAGATGATAAAGTCATCCAGGCTTTCTGTATGGACTTGCAGAATGGTTATTTCTATGCTGTGCGTTGGAAGGCAGAGAGATAAATGAAATAACACCCCTCTACCTCACTTTCCCCCAAAAAAGGAAATCAGTGGCTTCACTTGTTGGTTTGTTGGGCTGGCAGTTTGAGTTGATGGAATAGACTAGTCTTACTGGATGAGTTTTAGATTAGGTAGACTGTTTCTTGATTATGGGTGTTTGAGACTGGAGGTCAGTAGCATTACTGATTTGACCTCTCTTAAATTTTAGCCACTTCCCCAAAGACAGGGTGAGTTAGTGAGGACTGTGGACTCTGAGTGATACGGTTCACTAGTGGATTCATTTAGGGGATTGTTTTTACCCTGTCTTCCTTCGTAAGAGTAAGGAAGGTGATAGTCTTTGCTTCAGGGAACTCTCCTTTCTGTCCTCCCTCCCCCACTTTTCCCCAATTCTGGCCCCAAAGCAGCTCTATCTCTTCTGTGGCAGGTGTGCATCCTATTGGCTGGCTGGTATTTCTTGTTTTCTTTTTTTTTTTTTCCTTCTTATTCTTTTTAAGTGGGGGAGGGGGGTATAAAATATGTGTATGGGGTACATGCAATAATGTTGTAATAATTATTGTTTAATTGATAATTAATTGCAAAGTAATTGTTTGAATGATAACATGTTTTGAGTAAATGCTAAATTAGTAAATTTTTTTTTCTAATATAATAATGAATTTGAAATCTAGCATTCCTGTAACAATGTGTCTCTGTTTGTCTGTCTGTGTCTGTCTAATAGTAATTAATATCTGTGGTCCGTACCTGGAAGAGGAAGGACAGCTTTAAAGGAATAACAAAAGACTTTGTGTCTTAGACCCTTCGCAGGTGTTACAGTCGGGTGAAAGAACATGGTGTTGGGAAAAGAAAGAGCAGTTACACATTTGAACAGTTGGAACAGGTGTTTGGTCAGGGAGGATGGGATGCTCAGCCCTGCCAGCCTGTACTTATTAACAGTAGTGGCTTGTACCAGGAGCTGGAGTCAGATGGCAGCACTATGGAGGAGTATTCACAGGAGGACTGGGGAAACCACAGTCAGGATCTCCATGGCTACCCAACAGATCAGGAATTGGGTAAGAAAGCCGGCGGTTCTGCTACTCGTGTGTGTGTGTGTGTTTGTGTGTGTGTGTGTACCTTTATATGTGCACTGGGACTGGTGCTGTCTGTACTGGCAGCACAGGGCACGTAGCCTGTTTATCTGGGCATTTTGGACAGCCTTGATTTAGTCTTAAACTACCAGCTAGTGCTTGGTGTTGGTCGTTTGGTGATTTGGGTACCAGCCAACAGCCTAAATCCACAGGAGAATTCCTTATCCTGAGCTGCCCAGGGAGCTGGGTGACAGAATGCTATGCCGTTTGGAATATCCTGCACCCCTTCCTTCTGCCGTGCCTGCCATGAGTGCTGGCTGTTGGCCCAGCTGCCATAGAGGAGCGTCTTTTTCCCGAATGGTCCCCTCCCAGACTTCGGTCTGAACAAAATATGAAGGGAAGCCTCGATGTATCTCAAAAAGGGCTCATAGTTGAGCCTTATCAGCAGTCATGTTCCTTCACACTTCACAAAGGGTTCCAGCAACAGCTGAAAGGATTTACCGCAGTCTCAACGTTCACAACTGAAACGAAGCTGAGCTTGTGTGGCCTAAGTGAGAGGGTATATGTGCATTGCTTTTTGTAGTAAATGCTCCAGTTTTGGTTTTCATGATGTGGAAGTCCTAATCACGATTCTGCTGCAACCATTATAGCTTAATAGCGAGCTGTGTGATGAGTACTCACTCACTAAATGCTGTCACTCCCCAGTGAGAGTATAGTGGGATTGGCTCTATCGCTGTACTTCTCCAGCTCAAGATAATTAACATTGCTCCATCATCATCCCTGGTGCTAATTCAAAAGAAACAGTATTAAACTAGTGTTTCTTATGAATGCTGGTTTTTTGTTTGTTTAATCTCAAATATTGGAAGAGAGACGGAGACAAGAAAAAAGCTTCTAACTGTAGGACTAACACAATTTAAGAGAGAGACTTTAAGATTGGAAGAAGAAGCCCTGGCTGGTGTGGATCAGTTGAGCGTTGACCCATGCACCATGAGGTTGCTGGTTGGCTTGCCGGTCAGAGCACATGCCCAGTATGGCCTCAATCCCTAATGGGGGGTGTGCAGGAGGCGGCCCATTGATGTGGTGCTCTCACATCAATGTTTCTCTCCTTCTCCCTCTTCCTTCCTCTCTCTCTCAAAATCAATCAGTTATTCTTTAAAAAGAAAGATCGGAAGAATAAATAGGGCAGATGCTAAGCGATTACTGTCTCTTCACTTCAAAACAGTAATGAGGTTTGAATTACTTTGGCATCCCATAACTCTGGTTTTGCCAGAGAGGTTTAAGCCACCCAAATCTTTGGGGAAAAAATAACATGCCGAATATGTGGATCCTGATATTGGGGAAGTAATTCCTCTGTAAAACCTACATAGAAAATCCAAATCTCGCAGAATTATTTTCATTCTTGTTCCTTTAAAAATCATGTTTGCGGAGAAATTAAGCTCTAAGCTCCCAGCTAGAAATCTGCTGGTGACCTTGAAGAATTTTATACTTGTAGAGCTGGCTTCTGATCTTGCATATAAATGTATGCATCTCATTATAAAAGAGATACATATAAATCTGGCATTGGGCAGCTGTTTGAGACTAGAATCAAGTCATCAAATTGGGGTAGATGGATGAACAGTAAACATATAGCTACTTGTCTACATAAATGTATGCCACCGCTTAGGAGAATATAACTTGTTTCCATAACCTTGCCTTTCAGATGAAATACCTGTCACAAAGAGAACATTAAAAATAAAACAAGAGTCTTCTGATGAAGCACAGTAAGTAGACACTTTCCTTCTCTACAAAGTGTATTCATCTCGGTTTCCTGGGAGGTGCTTCCTCCGCCATCTCACTGAGGAAGGTGCTAGCCATTCTTCCTCACTCCCTTAGCGTAAGCTTTCTGTGGTTAACCTAAAAATGGTGAGAGTGTTACATACAACAAGAAGAAATAAATCCGTTACATGAAAAGAAGCCTGTTTGTGGCATTTGCCTGTGTGTGGATCTGGACACCTGGATGTTTTACTAAGATGGAAAGATGAGTCGCAGGACCCGAGTTTATCTGAAGTTAGGCAGAATGATAGGAGGGCTAGAGGACACGTAAATTTCTTAGGTTACATGTAGGGAATCAAAAAGCATTCTCTTGCCCGACTGGTATGGCTCAGTGGTTCAGTATCAACCCATGAATCAGAAGGTCATGGTTCTATTCCTGGGCAGGGCACATGCCTGGGTTGTGGATCTCGATCACCAGTGTGGGTTGTGCAGAAGGCAGCCAATCATTGATTCTCTCCGATCATTGATGTTTCTGTCTCTCTCTTCCTCTCCCTTCCTCTCTGAAATCAATAAAGATATATTTTAAAGAATATTTCAAAAGAGGACAAGGAAGGATGGTGGCTCTGAAATAAGTTTTTGGGTGCGTGTTTTTTTTAAAGCATTGATCCATGGAGAAACATGGCCCTTATATCTTAACCTCACAAGTAACACATCCTACCTAATAAAAGAGTAATATGCAAATTGACCATCACTCCAACACACAAGATGGCTGCCCTTATGTGGTCAAAAATCCTGCCCCCATGTTGACACAAGATGGCCAACATAAGATGGCCAACAGGGAAGGGCAGTTGGGAGGGACCAGGCCTGCAAGGGAGAGCAGTTGAGGGTGATCAGTTCTGCAGGGGAGGGCAGTTAGGGGTGACCAGGCCTGCAGAGGAGGGAAGTTGGGGGCGACCGGGCCTGCAGGGAAGGGAAGTTGGGGGGTGGGGGGAGACCCAGGCCTGCAGGGGAGAGCAGTTGGGGTGGGGACCAGGCCTGCAGGGGAGGGTAGTTAGGGGCGATCAGGCTAGCAGGATGGCAGTTAGGCATCAATCAGGCTGGCAGGGGAGTGGTTAGGGGCAATCAGGAAGACAGGCAGGCAAGTGGTTGGGAGTCAGCAGTCCTGGATTGTGAGAGGGATGTCCAACTGTCCAATTAGACCCAATCCTACTGGGGTCAGGCCTAAATGGGCAGTCGGACATCCCTCGTGTGGTCCCAGATTGGAGAGGGTGCAGGCTGGGATGAGGGATACACACCCCTTGCATGAATTTCATGCACCGGGCCTCTAGTTATAAATATTAGAAAAGTGGCCAAGTGCCTTTGTGTCCTCTGAGAAGAGGGACAAGTTCCCAGGAACACAGTGATTTTATCTCGATGGCCACTCTGACACTTGAGAAGCTCTCAAGGCACGCTGGAGGGTGGAGGAAAATCCAGGGCAGTGTTTGGCCTCAAGAAGCAGCTGATAGCAAAATCTGTCACATCTTTGTCATCTCGCAAAGAAAGTCAAGGAGAGTAAGAGGTCAGACTGAGAATGACTGCATGGGCGATCCCTCAGTGTTAACGAAAGCTTCTCCCCTGGAAGATTTGAGAATTTAATAGGAAGTTTCCAGGGTCTGTCTCCTCTCAAGAAGCTAATAAACTGGCACGTACACCCTCTTTCTTGTACACGCTTGATGGTACATGAGGGGTTAGTTGAGTATTTTTGTAGCTTAAGTCTATAATTGTTGTAGAGGGCAATAGTTGGTTGCTAAGTTAATATTTAATGAACTTCAATCTTCCAGTACCAAAGATTTACCGTTCCAGAGAAGCAAACTTGTAATTGCATATCCCCACATATATATGAATCATGGGATATCATTTATAGTTATATGAATTCTGCAGCATATGCAGAAAGAATCCCCTGCCTTTTCTGTCATAACAGTTAATTATCCAAATCAAAATTTCTTTACTTTTTCCCCTTTGTAAAATATTTTCTAGAACAGTCTCAGTTCATTGTCTTGAAATTTTTTAAAAAATCCTCACTCAAGGACATGTTCTTTTATTGTTTTTAGAGAAGTGGGGGGGGCGGGAGTGAGAGAGAGAGAGACGGGTTGCTTCCCATACATGCCCCACCTGGGGATTGAACTCTAACGTAGGTCTGTGCCCTAACTATGAATGGAACCCATCACTTTTTGGTGTGCAGACAACACTATAACCAACTGAGCTACCCAACTAGGGCTTATTATCTTAAATTTTTATCTCTTAAAAGCTAAGACCTTTTACATCTGCATTCCCGGATCTTTTTTTTTTTTTTTTTTTTTTAATATATGTATTGATTTTTTACAGAGAGAAAGGGAAAGGGATAGAGAGTTAGAAACATCGATGAGAGAGAAACATTGATCAGCCGCCTCCTGCACACCTCTTACAGGGGATGTGCCCACAACCAAGGTACATGCCCTTGACTGGAATCGAACCCGAGACCCTTCAGTCTGCAGGCCAACGCTCTATCCACTGAGCCAAAGCAGTCAGGGCTGAATTCCCAGATCTTAAATCTGTGTTGAACTAACAGTTCTTTTCAGTTTGGAAGACGTAATGAATTTCTCCTACAAATAGAAGAAAATGTCCTTTTCTTTTTGCAAGCATGTATCGGCCAAAATTATTGCACTTTCAGAATTTCCAACTTTGAAGTCAAGATGTTCATTATTGTAAATGACACCGTATACCTTCCTCTTTTGCTGACTTACTGGAATGACACTGTTCAACATGAGCATATAGGTTTCAGGTGTGGGCTTTGTATACGTTACAAAATCTGTATACTGCACTGTGTGCCCTCCACCCAAAGCCAAATCTTCTCCTCTCACCTTACATTAGGACTCCCCCCCTCTTCCCTCTGGCAGCCAACACACGGCTGTTTGTGTTCACGAGTTTCGGTTTTAGATCCCACACAGGAGTGAAATGGAACGGTTCTTAGCTTTTTCTGACTGACTGACTTCACTTAGCATAATGTTCTCGAGGAGGATTCCTTTCTGCAGACAGCTTTCTTCACTTGCTCTTGGTTGGGTCTGCAGGCCATCATGTGCATGATAATAGCCACTTAAAACAGCTCATGATCCTTGGGCTCTGAAGTCCTAGGGCCTTACATATCAATAGTTGCTAAGGTTAATACAGCCAGCCTATCTAAGTAATGGGAGGCAGCTTATCATTCATTCCCAGAAACTTCCTAGGGAGAGTGTTCTCAGATTTTATACTATGGTTACCTCCACCTGCCCTGACCCATAAAGAAGCTACTAATCACATGTGTTTATTGAGCCGTAACTTCAAATTATAATGAAAAGGACCTCACACGGGCCACGTTCTGAGTGCCGCTGCCAGCATGGTGGATGGCACAGATAGGGAACAGTTCCATCATGGCAGGGAGTGCTGCTGGACAGTGCTCATCCAGACCCCTGAGGAATTTGCTTTTTTATTTCTCTTTCCAGGAAGAGAGACAACATGCAGAACATCGTCCAGATTTTGGAATCGGTGCAGTTGAAATGGGAACTGTTTCAGAGCTGGACGGACTTTTCAAGGCTTCATCTTTCTAACAAACTGGCCATCTTCGGCATCGGTTACAACACCCGCTGGAAAGAGGAGATCCGCTACCATCATGCCGAGATCAGCTCCCAGGTGCCCCTGGGCAAGCGCCTCCGGGAGTACTTCAACTCCGAGAAGCCCGAGGGGCGGGTCATCATGACCCGCGTGCAGAAGATGAACTGGAAGAACGTTTACTACAAATTCCTAGAGATCACCATTAGCGAGGCCCGGTGCCTGGAGCTGCACATGGAAATTGACTGGATCCCCATCGCCCACTCCAAACCAACTGGTGGCAACGTCGTGCAGTACTTATTGCCGGGAGGCATTCCCAAGAGCCCGGGCCTGTACGCCATCGGCTATGAGGAATGTCTGAAGAGGCCTTCCTCCCCCCACGGGCAGCAGAGTTCTCTGGACCCGGGAAAGGAGGGCAGGGGTGACCTGGAAGCCCTTTCGGCACCAGCCTCGTTACAGGCAGAGGTAGAACCCGCGCGGATCACCTACTGCTACCTCGGGATCGCCGAGGTCAGGACCCTGCAGCAGTGCTTGTTTTTACACTTCCAAGCCAACACCAAGACCTTCAGCAAGGACTGGGCTGGTATCAATGGGTTTTTGTCTCAGAACTGCATTGTGGATCCCGGAGTCTCCCCCAAGTCCATCTACATCAAGTTTGTGGAAGTAGAGAGGGATTTCCTCTCCGCGGGCTCTTTAGTCGAGTGCCTGGAAAAAGCCATCGGGTACCGCTTAAAATTTAACAACTGAGTGTCATCCTTCATAAGGATCCGGGCTCTTACCGCCCTCTTCTCACTGCCTGTGACCCAGACTCCCTCATGCAGATGCTGCCATCAGACTCTCCATGGAAACTCTTTCCACCACTGGGCCAGTACAACCCGCAAAGGATCACACGAGACTTTGAGCAAACAACACAGACCTCACCTCCAAATGCTCACTTTGAGCAAATGAGATTTACAGCGAACTTGCATGGTGGGTCGACTGTTTTTTTTAAAAAAAAAAAAAACATTTTTAAATGGGTATTAGAGCCCTAATATAAACAAACATAGGTACATTCCATATTGGACAAAACTTATACTTTGAGTTTCATATAAAATTGAAAAATTTTGTATTTTTTCCACGACGTTTCCTTTTTACACATCTCTATGTCTCTATATAAGTATTATTTACAACCCTGAATAAATAAGCAATAGATAATGGCAAGTTAAATCTCAAGTCACAGTCAATAAGACTGTATTTCAATATCACCTTTAGCTACGATTGTATATAGTTTCATTTTTTTCACCAGCCAAGTGTTTTGCTATTCCCAATCAGTGTTGCCTGCAAAGACCTCTGTTTCTGTGATGTACCAACTTGACGGTTGTGTTGCCGTTTAAACTTTTTTTTTAAAAAAAAAATTAAAATAATTCCTGGCCTCCTGGCGTAGTAGTTGAGCTTTCTGTGGCAGCGTGTGGTCACGCTGGCAGTGGGCACTGTGCTCTGGCTTCCCGCTGAGAACAAACCCAGCAAACAGCAGATCTTCACTTCCTTGCACTGTCTGCACCCCACTGTCATTATTTCTTGTCAGAGTGTACCCAAGGTCATTGGACATTGCATTTTGTATTTTTAAAAAACGACTAGGATATTCCTTCTGATCCTGAGTACATTAAAGTATAAGAGACTTTCATTCCTCATCTTTCTACTCAGTAAACAGGGGCAGCTCTCTCAAGGAGTGAAGTAGAGAACTGGCATCATTATATTGCCTATTAAAAAAGAAGAAGAAGAAGAAGAAGAAGATCCCAGCTGGCGTGGTTCAGTGGTTGAGCTTCAGCCCATGAACCTGGTTCAATTCCTGATCAGGACACGCTGGGATTGCAGGCTAAATCCCCAGTAGGGGGCGTGCAGTAGGCAGCCCATCAGTGATTCTCATCATTGATGTTTCTATATCTCTCTCCCCCTTCCAGTCTCTAAAATCAATAAAAAATATTTTTTTTAAAAAAAGAGAAACAGAAGAGCCTACGAAAACATCCAGAAAAGCTTTTAAGTGATCCGTAGGATAGGAAATTGGGAATTATCGGTCCATTAGAAAGATGACTAACACATTTCGATCTTTCGGAGATTTCTGTGGGTCAACTAGCATTCCACTTAGAGGTCAAGACTCATGACTAAGAGCCAGCTTACTAGAAGAATAGTCAGAGGTCATTTTGGTGTCACGGTGGGGACTTGTTAGATTGGTTATCTGGAATGATTCCCTAACAGCTCTCAGGTGCTCTCCTGGAAGTTGGGCTGCAAATCCAGGTAAGAGCTATAATTCTCCCTGTTTTTCTATACAATTGAAGATAAAAAATTACATATTGATAAGAAATATTATTTCCCACACCAGTGATTTTCTCGTTCTCTCTCTTGGTTGGTTGGTACTTATTTTTCTAGTGGCTAGAGAGCTTATAATCAATGTCATTTGGGTCTAGGTTTGTGAAGTCACTGTTTTCTGATGTGAGCTGCTAAAAACAGGTGCTAGTTCAGAGAGTATAAATATTATGGGCTGTTTGAGTGTAGCCCTTTCCCTGGGCACAGTCTGCAGGGTCAGGCCTTGGGAAGTTCTCAGGCGTTTGCTCTTTTCTGCAACTTGAAGTTGTAGTCCACGCGGGTTAAACTCACAGTGGGCTTGTTGTAGGCCTACAATCTATAGTCCTTCGTTGAGGGGGTTGAGGCCGACAGGGAACCCAGGGGGCGGGGGAAGGGCAGTTATATTGGCCAGAATAAAGTTCCATGGACCATATTGTGGCAATAACCTTATAGTATTCATTGCTAAGAGCTGCAGGGGCGGGAAAGCATTATTACCAGCACTACATCCCTAAAACTTTGCCACTGACCCGCCCCAAAACAGGTTATGCTTCACTTTCCATCGCTGTCCTTAGCTCCAGCGATGCATTTTGCGAGCCTTGCTTGGGATGGTTCAGATCTACCTCACCTTACAGAGAATGGCACTGCCAGACCGCTGTGAGCAGCGAGGGGAAGATGGCAAGACTGGTCCAGTCCCTGATTCCACCACTGGGCTTGGGGTGGGTGAGGGATGGCGGCGAGAGGATGAAGCCGAGCGTCGAGAAATGGAGACCTGGAAAGAAATAGCTTGTTGATACTGAATTATCTAGTCTCTTTGGCCAGAACATTCTAGAAAAGAGGGCATCCGGGTGTCAGAAAATGACACGTGTGCTGCTGAAAACAAAAAGAGGACCTTAATGAAGCTTTGTAACTGATTCGGGAGGGAGGTGGGATAGAGGCACTATATTCAAACCTAAGGATCTGCAGTAGAAAACAGAGATGTAGGATGAGGCATGACTGGAGTCCCCTGCAAGTGTCTCACATGGAACTGTGAACTTGGCCCCTGCACACAACATGGTTCCCAGGTCATCGGTGCCAGTGTTCTCATTTCACACAGGAGAGCAGTGTTCGCCCTCCAAGGCATGCTGGCGGAAACTTAAAAAGGCATGGAGCTGCTGTGCTAACTTCTACCGCTTTGACGGCCTCAGGCTCAGAAAAAGAAGGGATGGGACAGGAGGCGGTGGAAATTCGTTGATTGGGGCGAGGGCAGCGGACGAGTCCCGAAGGCCCAGTGCCGTGTCCCATGGAAACAGCCGCTGCACACAACTCTTGGGCTGCGGCTTTGCTTCCAACGTCGCCCTTTATTTGGGACCCGAATTACAAAGAGAAAAATGAGCTACAGAGAGAATGAGCGTTGGGACTACACCTTGGACCCGCACAGCCTGTGTAACTGGATGCTTGGGTAACCCTGGGCTATCCAATCGTGAGACTTCGTGCTGCGTTTCTGAAGTGACTAATTTTGGGAGACAACCCTCATCTGGAAACAAAGGACAGGTGTTTACAAGAAGGGTTTGCAAGAAAAATTTGAGCCGAAACCAGTTTGGTTCAATGGATAGAGCATCGGCCTGCTCTATTTGAACAGGTTCAATTGAAAGGTCCCAGGTTCGATTCCGGTCAAGGGCATGTACCTTGGTTGCAGGCACATCCCCAGTAGGGGGTGTGCAAGAAGCAGCTGATGGATGATTCTCTCTCATCGATGTTTCTAACTCTCTATTCCTCTCTCTGTAAAAAAATCAATAAAATATATTTTTTAAAAAGAAAAAAAAATTTGTGATAGAATAGAAAGAGCAAGCCAACACGCCACCACTACCACCACCACCACACACACACTCTATGTGACAATTGCAAGTGTGTAGGTCGCTGCATAAGGGTATGAGATGGGCAATTACCCATTTCTGTTGCCTTGGCTGCCACTGAGTTGCCATGTGTTGGGCTCCAGAGCTGACACCAGCCATGCGGTGTTTGCACAGGCATTTCTCGGAGCTACTGCCCCGCCGGTATGTAAAGAGCAGCCAGGCCAGCCGCGCTGGGTCGCAGCAGCCGGGAGGGTCTGTGTGCAGCGCAGGCGCCGGGCACACAAAATAGGAGCAGAACTCTGAGGTCCATGGAATCCAGGAGGCCGGCGGCTCTCCTCTCCTGTCAACAGCCCCCAGCGCAGGCGGCGCCGGGAGTTCGCGGTTTGCTTTGCGTCCTCGGGGCCTTTGCGCGGAGGTTGAGCTGTGCGGGGATGTTTGAAGCATCTTCCGTTCTGGATGTTGGGACAGAGAAGCTGGAACAGGTGCGGGCGCTTCCTGGAGGGGCCGCGGCCGCCAGGGGGCGCCGGGGAAGGAGGAGGGGCGGATAAATTAAATTTGCAGGAAAGAGATATAGTATGTGTGTGTGTGTGGGGGGGGGGGAATAAAGCCACAGGGGCTCCGTGCGGCCTCCCCGCAGCCCCCTCCTCCCCAGGCAGCATGCGGGCCAGGGGAGGGATGTTTGCAAAGGTGAGTCTTCCGTTTCCCACGCTACTCCCACGTCCTCCCGCCAGTCTCTCCCCGCCCAGCTGGTGGGACCAGGCACTTGGCCCGGTGACCTGCGAGGGGACAGGGTCCCCGCGTCCCCACGCAGGCGAGTGCCTTGCGGGCCTGATCTCCTGCCGAGCGGCCTCGGGCTACTCGGCCCACTGACCCCGCTCCTCCTCGCGGCTCCGGCCCAGCACCCCCTGCCTCCCCGGCCCCCTCCCCCCCCCAAACCCCACCCCACCCCCCGCCCTGGAAAAGCGGCCATCCCGGGTTCGGCGCCTTCCCTGCCGCCCCCCCACACACACCCTGGGGAGCCCCAATGGTCCCTGGAAAACCGTCCTCCTCCCCCTCCTCCTCCTCCAGGCAGGCCGCTCGGGTTAGGCTCGGAGCCAGTTAGTCCCGGACCAGTGCTCTGCGATTTACGGTGTGGCGGTGTGAGTGGTCCCTGGACACCGAGGGATCCCCAAACTTCCCTTCCTCCCATCCTTCTGCCCCCCCCGCCCCCCGCCCCGCGGAGAGATGGAGTCTCCCCCGCCCCAGGCCGCGGTGAGCGCCGGCTTACCGCGCCCGCCCCGCGCGGACCAGGTCAAAGCCACCGGGTCCCGGAGCAGCTCCTCCGGGAGGGTCACCCGGCGCCCCGCCCGCCCGGGAGGACAGCGACCTCCCCGCCCCTCCAGCGCCCCGCCCCCTGTCCCCGCCGGTCCCCACCCGGCCACCGGCCTCGCCACACTCCGGCCGCCGCTGCCCTGTGTCCGCGTCCCGGCTCCCGGGCCCGCTCCTCCGCCCGCCCCGCGGCCCCGCACCTGCCGGTCCCCGCGGCTGGCGGTCCCGTGGCCTCGGCACCTGGCGGCCCCTGCGTCCCAGAGCCGGCAGCGCCCCTGCCCGTCGGGCCAGGGAAGGCCATGGTGCCGCCGCCGCCGCCGCCCGGGCTCCCAGCGAGCAGCCTGCTGCAGGTTCTGCTCCTGGGGCTGAGCGCCTTGGGTAAGTTAAACCCCAGAACCAGGAGGGGGCTTGGGTGGGAGATGGGGGGACTCCCTCAGACCCAGAGGGAGCTGGCTTGGGGGGGCCTCGTGAGGAGGAGCCGGGTGGGACCAGACTCCCGCCTGGGACTCTTACCCTCTCCCCTGCCAGGGCATCCCGGCTGCCACTGGCCCCATCCCTGCGGGGTGGGGACAGCTCCCGCTTCCCGTCCCCCAGGTGTGTGTGTGGTGGGGCAGAGAGAGGGCCAGGGCATCCCCAGGGGAGACCTCTGGGGTGAGTTAGCGGAACCATTCCCCCCCCCCCCCCAAACAGAGCCGGATGAGCTGAGCTGCTAGATGAGATACTGGCTAAAGAGCTTAAGGACTTAACTCCCCCTCCGCTCCTGCCCTCTCCCCACACATCCCCCCCCCAGAACCCCTCGGGAAATTCCCTGGTCCTGGGCTTGATACCCCACTTCACGTCACTCCCTCTGCCCCCTCCTCCCGCTTCCTGCCCTAGGAATCAAGGGAGGTGCCCCCAATGCACAACCGTGAGGTCATTTGGGATACAGGAAGTGGGGGAGGGAGGGGCCTGGGTGCCTAGAGGAGCGGAATGGTGACCCACCCCCACCCCCACCCCCAGAGGTCACTACCGTCCTTGGTCCCCAGGGTCAAGGGGACATAGGAAAGAGAGAGGGGGCCTCAAAGAGAGAGGGAGGCCGCCTCCCCGGAGCAAGTGCTCTGAAGCGGGGTCAGTGGGCGATAGAAGCTTCCAGGGTTGTCCAGGAGCTCAAGGTGGCCCAACTGGGGAGGGAAGGACGGGGCAGGAACTAAGCCGGGTCCACGCCACCACCCAGACTTCCTTGCCATTCCTCCCCAGGGGGGCGAAGCCTGGGCTAGGCGAGGCCATCTTGAACTCATTTCTCTCTCCGGTGGCAAGTCCAGGGCCAGCGAGGCTAGGGAGGATACAGAGCGAAATCCAGCGGTGATGGGGCCTGCGCCGGGCCCACCACACCCTCCCGTGTGTCCCCTTTCGCCTGGTCTGTGCCGCACGCCCGGATGTTGGCGCAGGAGCAGCTCCCCAGCCACCAAATCTGGGCGGCTTCCTGCCCCTTGAGCTTAGTGGGCCTGGTCCAGGGGGCCTCCATGTCTCAGCCTCACCCCCCCCCCACCTCCCATTTCAACCTCAGCACCTCTTTTCCTTCTGCACTCTGCCCCCCTATTTACCCTCACACGCCCTCCCTCCCGTCCTCCTTCTTGCTGGGGGGGTTTCCAAAGCAAAGAGGAAAAATACCAGTTTGGCTGCTGGGCATCTCCCCAGCTTTCCTAGTCGTGTGTGTGTGTGTGTGTGTGTGTGTTAACTCTGACCTCCAGTTTTCATTAGTGACAGCCCAAAGTCAAAGACCCTACCTGTTGGCCGAGTTCCCCGGCTCTGCAAGGGTTAAATGGCGCTGGGGACCCAGGCTCAGGGCCGGCAGGCACCCGGGCTCTCCCTTTCCCCAAGGTCCTCTCTGTCTGCTGGGCTCCTCCGTGGCCCGGCGCTGCTGCCCCTGGGGCGTGAGAAGCCCGAGGGGGGAGTTTCTCAGAGAAAGAGGGAGACTAAAAATAGTCGCCCTGGAGAGCAGGCCCGTGCTCAGTCTTCCTCGGCTTTTGCTCTGGGGAGTGGGCCGGAGGGTCCCTTCCCTTGGGCTGTTCGGGTCTCCTTTGCCCAAAACCAGCCACCCCCTTGTCTTTGGACGACACGCTGGACCCTAAGCGAGAAGGGACCAAGAGTCGGGGACCTCTTCTCCGGCGGACCCCCGGGGGGGAAGGCAAAAGCCTCGGCTGGGCCTCTGCAGCTCCCGGTTTCAGACGGGCCGGGCCGATAAGAAAGGGCGCCTTTGCCCAGAAGTGCCCCCGTGGCCATCATTGTCACCCCCTCTGCCTCTTGCAAAAGGAAACCCACTTGGGATCTCGTGCCGTTTGTAGGAACTGGGAGCAGGCAGACGTGTGGGGAGAGGCCGCCCGCCCCAGGAGGGGGTGTCCCGGGGGGCCTGGGCTCCTTGAGGCAGTGGTTGTTTCCAGCTGTAGAACCTCTGGCCTAGCTTTCCCCCCTTCTCCTGCTCCCTCTCCCCCCTCCCCCCCTCCCTCCTTCATTGTCTTCTAGCTTATCACCGGGCACAAGTTTCCTGCCCGGGCCTGCCGGGACCTCGCCAGGAAATGGGAAGGAGGCTGCTGAGGAGGCTAAGGACTAGGTGTGGGGGCTCCTCAGGGCCGCGGCGGGAAGCGGTGGGGGTGGCGCGCATCCTGGCCGGGCGTGCTCCTGGCCTGAGAGGAGGGCGGAGAGCCAGCCCCGCCCGGCTGCATGTGCGGCCTCTGTCCGTGCCTGGGCCGCCTGGTCACCCTGCAGAGGCCACGGTGATGCAGCAGGCCTCCACCCGCCAGGATCCGCAGGCCTGCGGGACGGGATTCCCAGGGTGTTCCCCCCAGTGGCTTCGGACTCTGCCCATCACCTCTCCGAAGGGCAAACAGGGAGCGTTTCTAGGTGCAGCACCGATCCACCCGCTTAGTCCCCTCCCTGAAACCCACACCCCACAGTCCGCCTCCTGGGCCCGCACGCTGGATTGTTGGGGACCTTCATTCGTGCCCCCAGCTCTACCGACATGCCCTGTGGCCTCAGAGGTCCCGCCCCGATCGCCTGAACCCCACAAGGGCCCGTGGGAGCCCTCTGGGCCCCAGCGCTCCTCTCTCCAGGGGAGCGCACCTGTCAGGGCGAGGAGGGCGGGAGGGACAGGGGAGGGAGTGCAGCAGTCGACGGCCGGGCGGCTCCGATCTCTGCCCCAGGCTGCTCATCTGGAGCCGCGGCTCCCAGTGGCCTCCCAGCCCCTCCACCCCTCGGGCCAGGAACACTCCGATCCGGACCTGCCCAGTCGCTCCCTCCACCCCCCACCCCTCCCGCCTGGGAGGCTGCGGGAGCAAGCGGGCTACGCAGAATAGACATCAACACTATTAAACCCGCCCTTCCTCTTGGGCGTCTTCCCCTCCCCGCTGGAAATCGGCGCCTCTGGATACAAATTAATGGCCCATAATTTTGTCCTCCTCCTCCTCCTCCTCCTCCTCCTCCTCCGCACTCCACGCCCAGAGGCTGAGAGGTTTCAGGAAATTGGCGCTGGGAAGGGGGAGGGGAGGGGGGGGGACTACGACGACACTGATGATGCTGGAGGCAGGCCCCTGGTCCCCGCGCGCCTCCCGGTAGAGGGGGGTCCCCGAGCCCCTCCTGGGACAGGACTCTTTTTTTAAAAATATATTTTATTGATTTTCTACAGAGAGGAAGGGAGAGGGATAGAGAGCCAGAAACATGAATGAGAGAGAATCTTCTATCAGCTGTCTCTTGCACTCCCCTTACTGGGGATGTGCCCGCAACCAAGGTATCGAACCTGGGACCCTTCAGGCCGCAGGCCGACGCTCCATCCACTGAGCCAAACCGGTTTCGGCCTGGGACAGGACTCTTGTGGTCCTTCCTAGTGGCGGGGGCTTCCTGCGCGCGCACACACACGCACATACACGCACACACACACACACACGCACACACACGCACACACACACACGCACATACACACTCACACACACACACGCTCACGCTCACGTTCCCTCGCTCTCCTCCCCAGCGCCCGCCTCCGGAGCCCAGTTCCAGCTGCACGTGCCCTCGGGGCTGGACCAGGTGCTCGCCGTGGAGGGCGAGGAGGTGGTGCTGCCAGCCTGGTACACCTTCCAGGGCGAGGCGGCCACGGCCCGGCCCTGGGAGACCCTCACCCTGATGTGGTTCCTGGAGCAGGAAGGGGAGGACCTGAAGCAGGTGAGGCTGGAGGCCCTCCGCTTCGCCCAGTGGGGGCGGAGGGCGCTGAAGGGGGAGGCGGGGAGGGGCGGAGCCAGGGAAAGGGGGACGGAAAAAGTTTGGGGAGAGGAGGGGAAAGCAAGGTTTTCCTCACCGGTTTAATTTTGTTCCGATCTTGGAGGCGTCCCAAAAGGATTCTCTTTCCCTCAACTTTCCCCAGAAATCTGGCCCCAAACCCTGCAAGGTGAAGAGGCATCTTACTTTGCTACGGGGCTGGGGATGGGGGGGTGGAGGCGGGAAGAGTTAGGGCGAGGATCACACAACTTATTTTTTATTTCTATTTTAATTTTTAAATATATTTTTGTTGATTTCAAAGAGAAAGGGAGAGGGAGGGAGAGATAGAAACACCCATGATGAGAGAGAATCACTGATGGGCTGCCTCCTGCATGCCCCTACTGGGGATCGAGCCCGCAACCTGGGCATGTACCCTGACCCAGGAATCGAACCGGTGACTTGTTGGGTTCCTGGGTTGACGCTCAACCGCTGAGCCACACCCGGCTGGGCACACAACTTATTTTTTAAATATAAATTTTTATTGATTTTAGAGAAGATGGGAGAGGAGAGATAGGAACATCCATGATGAGAGAGAATCACCGATGGGCTGCCTTCTGCACGCTCCACTCTGGGGATCGTGCCCTGACCAGAATCCGTTCGTGACCTCCCGGTTTATAGGTCACTGATCAACCACTGAGCCACGCCCGCCGGGCTCGCCGGGCCTCACACAACTTTTTAAAAGTTGCCTACCAGCCTGTTTTCACAGTCACAGGCTGCCGCCTTTTCTGCCCACCCTGTGTGGCAAGGGCCAGTCTCCCCCCACCGCCCTCCTGGCCTCCCCTGGCCTCACAGGGTGGGGTGGGCAGAGACAGACTGGCTCAGGGCTGAGGACACCTCCCTGGCAGCGCCCCTCACTGGCATGGCTCCTTCGGAAGCCCTGGGACATGTCTTCCAGAGGCCGTTTCATAAACAGGGGCGTGTGTGAAAGACACTGAGGTTGCAGCGCTCCATCCTGGTTTCATGGGGCCTGGACGTGTGCATTTGGTTCCTTTCAGACATCACCCCTGTGTACATGATCTCTCACCCATTCTTTTAAAAATATTTTTTATTGATTTTTTTTTACAGAGAGGAAGAGAGAGGGACAGAGAGCTAGAACCATCAATGAGAGAGAAACATCGACCAGCTGCCCCCTGCACACCCCCCACCGGGGATGTGCCCGCAACCAATGCACATGCCCTTGACTGGAATTGAACCTGGGACACTCTCCCCACCCCCCCCCCCCGGCCCCCCTCCAGTCCTCAGGCCTACGCTCTATCCACTGAGCCAAACCGGTTTCGGCTCTCTCGCCCATTTCACCCCTTTCCAAACACCCCACGTGGGAGACAGAGACAATAGACAGGGCATCAAGGGCCGTCCTGATGCAGAGGATCTGGGTGGGTGGTGAGAGGGTGGCCGGGGAGAAGGGGAGAATGGGGAGCTGGCCCGGGTTAGAGGGGACCGTGCAGGGGTGGAGCGTCTGAGGTTTGACGGGTTGGGGGAAGGAGACTGGCGGAGCCTGAGGGCACGGTGCGGGCATGCGATGATAACGGGCAGGGTCATGCCCACACCAGGTGCTGGCGCACATCAATGGGGCCACCACCAGCCAGGATGGAGCGTCCCTGGTGTACCCCATGCCCTCCCGGAACGTGTCCCTGCGGCTGCAGCGCCTCCGGGAGAAAGACTCCGGGTCCTACCGCTGCTCTGTGAACGTGCAGGACAAGCAAGGCACCAGCCGGGGCCACAGCAGCAAAACGTTAAAGCTGGACGTGTGGGGTGAGTACGAAGCACAGGCCCTCCAGGACCTCCCCGCCCCCCCGGGATGGCAGGCAGGTCTCCCTCCCACACGGCTGAGGGCGCAGGTTGGAGGAGGGTTAGGTGGGGTGACCACAGGGTCTGTGTGTAGAAGTTGGTGTGTGTGTGTGTGTGTGTGTGTAGGTGGGTGTCCGTCGGTCTCTTGGGTGTGAGTTTTAACTCGTCCCCCCTCCCCCAGTTCCTCCAGCTCCTCCATCCTGCCATCTCCTGGGCACGCCCCGGGTGGGGACCAACGTGACCTTGAGCTGCAAGTCCCCGAGGAGTAAGCCTGCTGCCCTGTACCAGTGGGAGCGCTCACACCCGTCTGTTGAGGTTTTCTTTGCACCAGTTTTAGGTGAGAGACTTCTGGAGACAGCGGGGGCTGGGCTGGGGCTGGAGCTGGGGTGGGGAAAGATGAGGTGCCAGAGGGACTGGGGTGCAGAGGGAAGGCAGAGCTGCAGTACTGGGGAGGAGGGGGGTGTGGGCAGTGGTGG
Source organism: Nyctalus aviator (assembly GCA_036971965.1). Classification (NCBI taxonomy): domain Eukaryota; kingdom Metazoa; phylum Chordata; class Mammalia; order Chiroptera; family Vespertilionidae; genus Nyctalus; species Nyctalus aviator. The sequence goes on along the minus strand of CM072939.1, from coordinate 10,590,662 downwards.
AGACAGAGGGCTACCAGGTGCAGCTTGTGTTGGGTGCTTTCATGTATAACTAAGCTACTAAGGAAGCTCTGGAGCTCTGCTGCTCACTAGCATTTTTAAAAAATATATATTTTATTGATTTTTTTACAGAGAGAGGGATAGAAAGCTAGAAACATTGATGAGAGAGAAACATCGATCAGCTGCCTCTTGCACACCCCTACTGGGGATGTGCTTGCAACCAAGGTACATGCCCTTGACTGGAATCGAACCCGGGACCTTTCAGTCCACAGGCTGATGCTCTATCCTCTGAGACAAACCAGTTTCGGCTCCTCATTTTTTTTTTTTAAATATATTTTTTTATTGATTTCAGGGTGGAAGGGAGAAAGAGAGAGATAAAAACATCAACGATGAGAGAGAATCATTGATCGGCTGCCTCCTGCACGCCTCACTCTGGGGATCGAGCCCACAACTCAGGCATGTGCTCTGACCTCCTGGTTCATAGCTCCACACTCAGCCACTGAGCACACATTGGGCTGGGCTGGATATCATTTATTTCTTTAAAAAAAAAAAAAAGATGAAGGAGCTTGAGTTTTATTATTTTTTAAAATATTTTTTATTGATTTTTACAGAGAGGGAGAGAGAGTTAGAAACATCGATCAGCTGCCTCCTGCACACTCCCCACTGGGGATATGCCCGAAATCAAGGTACATGCCCTTGACCGGAATTGAACCTGGGACCTTTCAGTCCCAGGCCGTCGCTCTATCCACTGAGCCAAACCGGTTAGGGCTGGTTATCATTCCTTTAGCCTCCTTTCAGAATCAGTTGGGGACACTGAGCCTTGGGAATGGAGAGGAATATTGAGGCAGCAGAACCCAGTGTGCTTACTGTCACACCTCACCCCCTTCCCCCTTCCACTAGCCTTACCGCCCCCCCCCCCCAATACGCCAAAAAGGACATTCTGGAGGAGGGGTAGGATTTTTCTTCTTCTTTTTTTTAATGGGAAATAGGGTCCCTGCCTGATGGCTCCCTTGTGCCCACAGATGCCATATCTGGCTTTCTCAGCCTCCGAAACCTTTCCAGCGCTATGTCCGGAGTCTACGTCTGCAAGGCCACCAACAGGGTGGGCAGCGCCAGCTGCAACGTGACCCTGGAAGTGAGCTCAGGTCAGTGAGGGGTAAGTGGGGTTACGGAGAAGACTGCTCAGCGGTCCGGTGGGGTGGCAGGAGACGGGGGGGATGGGGAGGCTTGTCTACCGAGGCCTCCCCTTGTAACAGGGCAACGCATTTGTCCTGATCAAACGCTCGTCCAAATCTTCGGCCAGTGACCATTTTTCCGCTTGGCAGCCACCTCTTCTTAACGGAGACAAAGGCCAGGGTGTCTGGTGGCCGTGGGGTCGCTGCCTTGCAGAGGGCTGGGGGACAGCTGGATGTCGCCCTCCGACAAACACGGTTCTTCCAGGACCTGGGGCCGCCGTGGTTGCCGGAGCTGTCGTGGGCACCCTGGTGGGCATGGGGCTGCTGGCCGGACTGGTCCTCTTGTACCAACGCCAGGGCAAGGCCTCAGAGGAGGTGGCCAATGACATCAAGTAAGTGCCCGGACGGGGCTCTCCTGGCTCCCTGATTGGCAGTATCCCCCAGGGAGGCTGGGGAGTCAGACAGCTCGCTTCTGCTGGGAGCTGGGGCCATGGCGGAGGCTTTACTCCTATGGGTAAGGCGACCAGGCGTCCCGCCTTTGGCGGGCCAGTCCCGATTTTTAACAATTTGTCCCGCAGGGTTTTTAAAAAAAAAAAAAAAAAAAAAAAAAAAAAAAAAAGTCCCGATTCTTGCCGAAACCGGTTTGGCTCAGTGGATAGCGTGTCGGCCTGCGGACTGAAAGGTCCCAGATTCCGGTCAGGGGCATGTGCCTTGGTTGCGGGCACATCCCCAGTAGGGGGTGTGCAGGAGGCAGCTGATCGATGTCTCTCTCTCTCATCGATGTTTCTAACTCTCTATCCCTCTCCCTTCCTCTCTGTAAAAAAGAAACAACCAATAAGATATATTTTTTTATTATTTATTTTTTTAAAATATATTTTATTGATTTTGTACACAGAGGAAGGGAGAGAGATAGAGAGTTAGAAACATCGATGAGAGAGTCATCGATCAGCTGCCTCTACTGGAGATATGCAGGCAACCAAGGTACATTCCCTTGACCGGAATTGAACCCGGGACCTTTCAGTCCCCAAGCGGACGCTCTATCCATTGAGCCAAACCGGTTTCGGCAGGATATATATATATATATTTTTTAAAAAGTCCCGATTCTTTCCAAAAATCGGGACCTTTTTTTTAAACACTGTGGGACTCGGGACATATCGTTAAAAATCGGGACATCTGGTCACCTTCCCTATGGGTAGATTTTAAGGGCGAGGAGAGTTGACCTGGGGGAGGGGGAGCGTGAGACCAGGCGTGGAGACACCCCCTCACTTCCCCGTCTCTGACCTCATTGCTTCTCTGGTGACCAGGGAAGATGCCGCTGCGCCTCGGACCCTGCCCTGGCCCAAGGGCTCAGACACCATCTCCAAGAACGGGACCCTGTCTTCCGTCACCTCGTCACCAGCCCTCCGACCGCCCCACCGCCCTTCCCGGCTCGGTTCCTCCACCGCCTCGACCCCCACGACCCCCACGCGCGGCCACGGTTGGGTCTCGCCCTCTGCCCTGAGTCGCAAGGGCGCTGTCCCCGTGATGGTGCCCGCCCAGAACCAGGCTGGGTCTCTGGTGTGACGGCCCCGCCCTGCGTGGGCGTAGCCATCTGGATTCTCTCCTTCCCGTAGCCATTACTATGGGGGTTCCCCCAGCATAGAGGCCCGAGTCTGGGGGTTTGGGGGGGGCGGGATGGCCCCCTTCTAGATCTCCAGTCCTCTGCACCCACCTTTCTTGACTATGGGAAAACGGGGGTCTTAGTTAAGACTCGAACTTCCAGGAGGTAGAAGAAGAAGAGGAAGTGGACTTGGGGTTGGAAAGAACCTAAACCCCCTCCTGGGGTCACCCTAATACAGCAGAGGGATGCTGCTGAGACTGGTTAACCCCAGCCCTGGTGGAGACTGCCAATCAATGAGTCCTCCTGGCCGCCCCCTTGACCTCTATCCCACTCCCCGTCTAACACCACCCTCCACCCCCGCTCCAGCTCCCCGCATTCGCATCCCCTGTCCTGCTGGCCTGGTTGGGTTTTGCTGGGCCTGGGGACAGGGCAGATATTTGTTAAACTAACTTGAAATGTGTGTTTTAAGATGTGTTTTGGTTTTTATTTTATTTTTATTTTACAAACCTCAATAAAGATATATTGTGTTTGTATGGAAAGTGAGAGTCGAAACCCCTCTTCCAATCTGGGATTCCTGGGAGAAGTTGGGACCACTTACCCAGGCCGTGTACGTAGGCCGGCTTCTCCACACCGTCTCTGCCGTACTGGCTGAGGAAAGTTCGTGTAAAGCCTTTATTTTTTATTTTATTTTATTTTTTTAAAAATATATATTTTATTGATTTTTTACAGAGAGGAAGAGAGAGGGATAGAGAGTTAGAAACATGGATGAGAGAGAATCTCAATCAGCTGCCTCTTGCATGCCCCCTACTGGGGATGTGCCCGCAACCAAGGTACATGCCCTTGACCGGAATCGAACCAGGCACCTTTCAGTCCGCAGGCCGACGCTCTGTCCCCCGAGCCAAACCGGTTTCAGCTAAAGCCTTTATTTTTTGTGACTCCTCACCTGAGGATAGTTTTTCATTTAATTTTTTTTTTAGGGAGTGGGAAGCAGGGGAATGAGAGCGAAACATCGATGTGAGTGAGAGAGGCATCGAGGAGTTGGTTGCCTCCTGCGCACCAGCCCTAACCAGGGATCTAGCCACCAAAGTGCCACGCCTTTGTCTGGAATCTAACCCGGGGCCCTTCGGTCCCCCCCATCCTCCCCCCCCCCCCCCCCCCCGCCAACGCTCTATCCACTCAGCCAAGCCGGCTAGGTCTCTTCCAGGTCAGTTAAAGGTCATTTGCTGCTGGGTGCCATGGGAGAGGCACAAAGAGCTGGAGGCTGTGAGTAGCAAGGGAATGAAAGGGGTGCACTTTCTGCAGGAGCCTGGGTGCCCAGAGCCTGGGGGGGGAGGGGTCCATTTCACCTCTTGCTTCCTCTTCAAGGGCAGAGAAGGGGCTCCCCGATGCCAGACCACCAAACCCTTAACACACACACACACACACACACACACACACACTCCTCCAAGTCTCAGCCTCCCTGCCCATAAAAATGGCTCTGGCGGGTGTGGCTCAGTGGATAGAGCTTCGGCCTGTGGACTCAAGGGTCCCAGGTTCGATTCCGGTCAAGGGCATGTACCTTGGTTGCCCGTGCATGCCCGGTGGGGGGTGTGCAAGAGGCAGCTAATCGGTGTTTCTAACTATCCCTCTCCCTTCCTCTCTATAAAAAAAAAAAAAATCAATAAAATATATTTGTTTTTTTATTTAAAAGTGGCTATGGAAGTGGGAGGCAGCTGTTGTTTCCATGGAGACTCCGATCGGCCAGTGATAAAAGTGCCCCAGAAGGGATCTTGCAGAAGAGGAGGGGCTTGGCCCAAACCGGTTTGGTTCAGTGGATAGAGCGTCGGCCTTGCGACCTGAAGGGCCCCGGGTTCGATTCTGGTCAAGGGCATGTACCTTGGTTGTGGGCACATCCCCAGTAGCAGGTGTGCAGGAGGCAGCTGATCGATGATTCTCTCTCATCGATGTTTCTAATTCTCTCTCCCTCTCTTCTCTGTAAAAAAATCAATAAAATGTATTTTTAAAAAGAGAGAGAGAGAGAGAGAGAGAGAGAGGAGGGAGGAGGGGCTTGGAAGGAACTGGACTCTCTCAGAGCATCAGAAAGGGTCTCTGTGGAGAAGCCCCAACGCGGTGATGTCTGCCGTCAGACCACCTACCACCACCTACCTCTGTCTGTGGGGCAGCGTGTCCCTGCAGAGCTGCAGAGCCAACCCCTTCCCTTAAGACGGCCACCCCACACCCCCTGTCCCCCTGTCTGGTCCCTTCCCCAGGGCCCCCCAGCTTCAGGCATTGGGGGGGCTGGGGGACAGGAGAAGGGAGTGGAGTCCAAGCGCTCCCAGAACTGGGCCCGGAGGAGGGCGAGGCGTTCCCTTCGCGAGGGCGCGGGCCTCGCCCGTTGTTTGCTCTGCGATAGCCAGTCAGGGCCCGACCGGCGCGCAGGTTGCCCCGCGGGCACCGCCTTCCCTCCTGCACCCGGGACACCGGACCCGAGAACCCGAGGCGACAGGCAGGACAGACGAGGCCATGGCCCGGCTCCCCGGGCCCCTGCTGTGCGGGGCGCTGCTGGGCTGGGTCTGCCTGGCGGGTGAGCAGGGGCCGCGCGGGGGGCGCGGGGCCGGGGAGGGGGCGTCCGGGGCCGAGGGAGGGGGGACCAGGATTGGGGCGCTCCAGGCGGCCAGCGAACCGGGCCTCCCCGAGAGGGAAGGGAGGGCTGAGCCACGGGGCAGAACCATTGTTTTCCTCTCCCCGGACAAACACACCCTACCTCCTACCTGGCCAGGCTGGTCCTTTTACCCACAAAACGCAGCCACCGCGACGTGCGCTCCTCCCTCCGAAACTTCGGGTTTCGAGAAGAGAGGGGTAGGGGCAGCCCCTAGCCTCCTCGTGGAAGACCCACGGGTGGGCCGAGCTCCAGACCCTCCTCCCCCACCCCTGAGATTGGGAGTCCAGCCCCCCGGCCCCTCCCCGGGGGGCCTCCGGCTGCCGGCTGAGCGCCCCCCTGTGCGCCCCCAGCCCCAGGGCGCGCGGTGGAGGTGCGGGTGCCCGCGGAGCCCCTGAGCGCCCCGGTGGGCCAGACGGCCGAGCTGACCTGCACCTACAGCACCTCCGTGACGGACAGCTTCGCCCTGGAGTGGAGCTTCGTGCAGCCCGGGAAGCCCCTCTCTGCGTCCATGCCCGTGAGCTGGGGGTGTGGGTAGGGGAGGAGGGGGTCAGGGGGCGGCTCTGGCCTGTGGCTGGGCAGGCCCTGCGGTGAGGCAGGACCTGGGAGCCCATCCAGGCTGAGGGCAGAGAGGGTGCGTGATGAGAAAGGCCAGTATGCTTGGGTGAGAAAAGAAGTGGACTCTCCCTAGAATCTTCTGAGGACCGCAATCTGGGTACCCCCAGGTCCCATGTACAGCTTCTGTAGCCCACAGCGCCCTACGCCAGGGGTCGGCAAACTGCAGCTCGCGAGCCACATGCGGCTCGTTGGCCCCTTAAGTTTTTGGAGTTTTTTTGTTTTTGTTTTTTAATGTATTTTATTGATTTTTTTACAGAGAGGAAGAGAGAGGGACAGAGAGTTAGAAACATCGATCAACTGCCTCCTGCACACCTCCCACTGGGGATGTGCCTGCAACCCCAAGGTACAGGCCCTTGACCGGAATGGAACCCGGGACCCTTCAGTCTGCAGGCCGAGGCTCTATCCACTGAGCCACACCAGTTTCGGCAACCCCTTGAGTGTTTAGCAAAGGCCAGCTTAAGGAGTACCCTAAGTTAAGTACCTACCTATATAGTTTAAGTTAAAAAAAAAAAAAAAGTGGCCCTCCAGAGAAATGTCAATCGTTGTCCTGCTGACATTGGGCTCTGTGGGCTGATGCGTTTGCCGACCGCTGCCCTATGCAACCCCCCGCGTCCGTCCGTCCGTCCGTCCGTGCAGGCCCAGCTGCCGTTAATACACGCCAGTGAGGGACGTTCAGCTGTTGCGAATGAAAGCAGGATAGAATGTTGCCCTTTCCACGAATATGTGTATTGTGGAGAAGCCATCCTTAGTTGGAAGCAACGAATATAGTTCATTTCCCACCTGGGAAGGGCTGGTATTTGGGGAGATAGGCCTTCCTGGTTCCGGCTACCATGTCAGCTTCCCTGGCTGGGGGGGAGGGAAGGGCCCTGGGAGAAGGAACCGCAGAGTGGATGCCAGCCAGGAAAAGGAGCCCGCGCGCGCGTGTCCTCTGCTTCTCCCCAGATCCTGTACTTCACCGGCGGGCAGCTGTACCCGACCGGGTCTAAGGCGAAGAGGGCCAGCCTGCTTCAGGACCCCCCCACGAGGGGCGTGGCCACCCTGAAACTGGCCGCCGTCCACCCCTCAGACACCGGGACCTACCTGTGCCAAGTCAACAACCCCCCCGATTTCCACACCAACGGCCTGGGGCTGGTCAACCTCACGGTGCTGGGTAAGGCGGGCTGGACCCCCCATATCCTGATTTCCAGCCCAAGCACACGGCTGCACTGGGGACTCTGGGGGGGAGGAGGAGGGGGGGGAGAAAGTCCTCCTTCCTGGGGCCTTCTGATCCAGCCAGTCCTGCTCCGGCCCCACCCTGCTCTCACAGGGTGCTCCTCCTCCCTCAGGCCCTAGTAACAAAGGTCCCGCATGCACCGTTTGAGTCATGCCCCCCAACCCGCTCCATCTTTCGGGATCCTCCCGTGTGTACCTCAGATTCTGTCCCTCCCCAGGGCGGTGGCAGAGGAGGGGAGGAGGGTGACCCTTAAAGGAGCAAGGGCCTGTACCCACCAAGCACCAGTTTTGTGTTCGGAGCTTCCACCTCACCCCCGGGTGGAGCAAACAGGAGAGTCTGCTAAAGGCGCTGGGGGTGTGTCGATGGAAAAGAGACCCCTCAGGACAGCGGTTCTCAACCTGTGGGTCTCAACCCCTTTGGAGGGGCGGGGGGGTCGAACGACCCTTTCACAGGGGTCGCCTAAGACCATCGGAAAACACGGACATTTACCGTACGATTCATTAACGGTAGCGAAATTACAGTGATGAAGTAGCGACGAAAATAAGGTTATGGCCAACACCGGTTTGGCTGAGTGGATAGAGCGTCGGCCTGTGGACTGAGGGGTCCCGGGTTCGATTCCGGTCGGGGGGCATGTGCATTGTTGTGGACACGTCCCCAGTGGGGAGTGTGCGGGGGGTGGGGGGGCGGCTGGTCGATGTTTCTTTCTCATCGATGTTTCTAGCTCTCGATAAAATAATAATAATAATAATAATATATTTAAAAAATAAAAGAAAAATAAAAAATAGTTTTATGGTCGGGGGTCATCACACCATGAGGAACCGTGGCATTACGGTAGGAAGGTTGAGAACCGCTGATTTAGGAGGGGGCGAATGGCAGCTGCACTCAGAAATCTGAAAGGCTGTCCTGTGCGCCCAGAGGGCAGGAATTGGACCACTTAGATTTGGGCGCAACACGAAGATTTTTCTAGCAAGCAGAATTTCCAGTAGCGCAAGTCCTATCCTGGGGACCCAGACAGGGGACCCTGTCCGCCAGATTTCCACACCAAAAGTGGACGCGGTTTGGTAGAACTGAATGAGGAACCCCAGCATTGAATGAGGGGGCGTCGGAAGACCACTGAGGTTCTTTCTGTGACCTTTGCAGCGCCCCCCAGCGACCCCCGGTGCAGCCAGACTGGTGACACGTCTGTGGGGGGCTCTGCTGCCCTGAGCTGCAGTTCCTCCGAAGGATTGCCCAGGCCCGTGTACAACTGGGTCCGCCTCGGATCTCTCCCCACACCTCCTCCTGGCAGCATGGTGCAAGGTAAGGGCCCGGCGTCAAGGAAGTGGGCACTCAGGACCTGGGCAAACCTGGTCTCTCAACCCCACACCCCCACTGCGCCGGCTCCAGGCCTGTGTGTCTGAGACAAACGCTATACCTTCTCTCTGCATCTTCCTCGGTTCCTGTCTCGGTCCCTCCTGCCTGTCTCCCTGCACAGTCTGCGTCTGCGCGATCCTGGAAGCATTTCTCAAGCCCCATAGACTCCTGATGTTAAGGAAGAGCGGGAAGGCATGGGGCATTCTGTGATTCCCACTTGTCTGTTTGGGAGCGGTTTCTTGGAGATTTCTTCGGGGTCATGAGTCATCGCCAAACTTCCCAGAAGGGAAACGGAGGCAGAGTCGCATGGACTGTCTTGATCACGTAGCTGGTTTCTCTGGAGAACCAGGCAACTGGCTCAGAGCCTTGGCTTCCCGGCCTCCGCATGCTCGCTCCGGTGCCCTCTCTCTTCTCAGCCCCAGCCCACCCTCTCTCAAGCCAGAGAGCCCAGATCACCTCCTGGTGTGTGTGTTCTGCCTTCTAAAGGAAGGTTGGCGCTAGCTGGTTTGGCTCAATGGATAGGCATCGGCCTTGTGGACTGAAAGGTCCTGGGTTTGATTCTGGTTGAGGGCACATGCCTGGGTTGCAGGCTCAATCCCCTGTAGGGGGCGTGCAGGAGGCCGCCAATGAATGATGCTCTCTCATCATTGGTGTTCCTAGCTCTCTCTCCCTCTCCCTTCTTCTCTGAAATCAATATAATTTTTATTTATTTATTTATTTTTTTAAAGTGGGAAAGGTAAGCAGCTTAGAAAACCACTTGGTCCAGCTTAGAGCCATCTCTGGATACAGTTTCTAGCGATGAAGTTTTTCCCCCTCTGCAACCAGGAACCTGACATCAGCCAGTGAGCACCCACCCCAATTCCATTGCCAGTTTCGGAGCCCTTCATGCAGGCGCCCCCTGCCCCCCCACCCCCCAGGAGCCAGCTGTGTAGGGTGGAAAATGTGCAGAAGCTGCAGTGGCTTTGGCATTTATTCGTTAGGGAGGGACTGACTAATGACACGAGGCTAGTCAGTCCCCTTCCTGACAGGATGACAGGAAAAACGCTTTCGTCACAGAGGGCGCTCCCCGGGAGCCCAGTAATGGAACACTTGCTTCCTCTTCGCTCTCTAGATGAGGTGTCCGGCCAGCTTGTGCTCACCAACCTCTCCCGGGCCTCCTCGGGCACCTACCGCTGTGTGGCATCCAACCAGATGGGCAGTGCCTCCTGCGAACTGACCCTGTCTGTGACCGGTAGGGATGCTGGGCAGAGGCCAGGCGGGCAGGCCCCCGGGCTGCAGGGAGAGGGTCTGACGGTCCCGGGTGTGTGTGTGTCCGCAGACCCTTCCAAAGGCCGCATGGCCGGGGCGGTGATCGGAGTGCTCCTGGCCGTGCTGGTCCTGTCAGTCGCCGTGTTCTGCTTCATGAGGTTCCAGAAGGAGAGGAGGAAGAGGCCTAAGGAGACGTACGGGGGCAGTGACCTCCGGTGAGCGGAAGGGCGGGTAGTGCAGTGGGCGGACAGGGCTTGGGTTAAGGATCGACGCTGCCAGCCCTGAAACGGTGACATCTTGGAGGGGTATGGAGTGCCGCTCAGCCCTGGGGTGTATTTTGTGTGCGAATGAGTGTACAAGCTGCCCTTTCCCTCCTCATACTTATAATTTCAGTTTTCAAGGCCTTTTGTAAAGATCAACAGGACGGGGATTACAGGAGTTAGATTTGGCCTGAGCATCCTGCTGAGGGTTAATTCTGTGTATGTTGGGGTGGAGTGTGTGTGTGTGTGTGTGTGTGTGGAGTGCAGCAAGGAGAGAAAGAGCTGCCTCTGTCATTCACTGTCAATTGTAGGGACCAGAGTAGTAGTCCTCCAAGTGTGGTCCTCCCATTGACCTATGAACCAGGAGGCCAGGGTTCGATTCCTAGCCAGGTTGTGGGCTCCGTCTATCTTTGGACAGAATGACCGTGAGCTTGTTCACATTCAGAGTCAGGACACCTCCTAAGCCCTTCCCGGAAGCAGCATGTGTGTGTGTTGCAGGTGATGGGGACGGGGAATCTTCATTTCAACCCAAGTCCCCGCCGATGATTCATTCCCAGGTCCCTGGGGGCGGGGAGGAGTGTCCTCGGAGGGAGGGATGCCTCCGGCCTCCACTAAGAATGTGTTTGCCACCCCCAGAGAGGACGCCACCGCTCCTGGGATTTCTGAGCAAACCTCTGGGATGGCCGACCCTAGCAATGGGCTCCTGGAGAAGGCCCCCTCCTCCATCTCTGCGAAGACCAACAAGTCCAAGCTCCCTGTGGTTGTCTGAGGTCCCTGCCCATCAATGGGGGGAAATGATGGGGGGGAAAATACCCACAATTAAAGCCTCCGGCTACCATCTTGTCTCCCTCTGCCTTCCTTGGTGTAGCCAGTCCCCTAGGCAGCCCCGGAGTGTTACCAGTCAGCGAAGGAGAGGGCTCCCAGTCCCGGATGTGAGGCTGTCTGAGGGAGGGGGAGGCTTTCCCCCAGGCTCCTCACCTTTCCCCACCCCCCTCCCACCTCCACTTTTTGGTTGGGCCAAAGGAGACTCAAGTTCAAGTTGTGAGCAGTGGCTTTGTGCGCACCCAGACACCTCCCCTCTGACACCCTTGGGACACTTGGACATTCCTGTTTATTGTTCACATATTCACATTCCAACCCAGCACAGTCACATGCATACTCGTAGATTTAAAAACAAAACAAAACACAAAACACACAGAAACCTTCCGGCCACAGCCCCAGGAGCCCGTCGGGGGCGGAGCCAGCAGGGGCAGGGGCCGGGCCACCGCAGGCTCCTCCCACTGAGCCACCCCGGCTCAGCGTCGCCGGCAAAACACCAAGAGCTGGCGGAGGGGTGGCTCTCCGGGCGCCAGGGTGAGCGGAGGGCCGATGACAGGCAGGCGTGGGGGTGGGGGGTGCATAGGGACTTCCCATCGGAGCAAGGGGTATCAGACGCCATAAAATCTCTCTTCCCCCTCTCTCCTCGCTCCAGATGCAAAGTTCTGGGGCTGGGCGAGGGCGAGGGGGCGAACGGCACGGAGAGGAAAGACGCCCCCTTCAGCTGGGCGGGGGAACTAACGGGCTTTTTTTTCAAGTGCTGGTCCTCGGCAGCGTAGAGGGTCGGGCGCCCTCTGCCGTGCACTCGGGGGATCGCCCAGGAGGCGGTGGAGGCAGAACTGCATGCAGGTGCGGGGAGGCGGGGCGAGAAGCCGGGAAGGGCGCTCGGGGAGTGCGGGGTCAGGGGCTTAGGGTGGGGAAGGAGGGCGAACGGGACTCCCCTGGGATGGAGGACCCAATGAAAGGGCACGGGCTCGGAGACTCCTCGACGGAGCCTGCCTGGGCGGGAAGGAGAGGGAAGGGTCACAAGCACTGCAGGGAAGTCGCGTCGCGGCGGAGGGGTCGCGGCATCCATCTCTCCTGGGGAGCTGAGGACAGAGAAGGTCTGAGCACCTGCCCTGCCCGGGACTTCCTCTCCCCCTTCCCAGGCCCGGACAACGCCGCCGCCGCCGGAGCGCCAGGGAGGCCCAGGCGGCCCCGGACCCCAAGCGCCACGGAGTCACGGAGCTGCACCCGGGCGCGGCGGGCAGGTGCGCGCCCCGCTGCGCGCCAGAGCCCGGGGCCGCGATCCAGCAGCCAAACCGAGTGACTGCGTGTCTGTGTGGGGTCAGGGGTGTCCCCATCGCAGCCTCGGGGCGTCAGGATGGATCATAAGTCCCACCCCCTACCCCCAGGTGCCCGGTGCGTTTTCCGGCGGCGCCGGGAGGGGTGAGGGCGGGCCGAGGGAAGGGATGGGGACTGGATCCTTTTCTCCCTCCCACTCGGGTTCCCACCCCACCGCCGCCAGGTCGTCCCGTTACCTTCGAAAATGCTCAGTTCTTCCGGTCCGGGGGAGGAGGGGCAGAGGGGAGCGTGGAGAGAGGAATAAGTGAGCTCTCGGGTCTGCAGCGCCCTAAGCTCTCTCCCTCGCCCTCCCCCCCCCCACCTCCCATCCCATATTTCCAGTCCCCCCACCCTTAGCTTCCCAAACCCCCTCGGTCTGCCTGGCTCCTTCGGAGGAGGAGCGGGTGCTCTCGGGGATCCCGGGGCTGGAGGGGGTTGGGGCGGGGAGGACCCGCTCACCTGGCCTAGTCTCCGCTGGGGCCGCCGCCCGCGCCTCCCCGCGCGCCCCCGGCTCCGCCGGGCCCCCCGGGGCCCGGGCCCTTCCGGCCGCTCTCCCGGCTCTTGATCTTCTTTCTCGCCATGTGGCCCCGGAAGCTCGCCTGGATTTTGGCGGCGGCGGCGTTGGCGCCGGGGTCGTCCAGGGGGATGTCCAGGATGTCCTCGTCCGGCTTGGAGCAGGCGCTCTCCTGGGGGCGGGGCGGGGGCAGGAAGCGCAGGGAAGGTGTGGGTGAAGGGTTAGGGCCGGGGAGTGTGTGTGTGTGTGTGTGTGTCTCCCTCCTGGGTAGTGGCTGGAAGTAAGGACAGTTCCACGGTTCAGGTTCAGGTGGACACAGTTGCATTCCCCACTCAGGAAAGAGAAGCACGTGGTGGGACGAAATGCCAGGCAGCCAGGGACCCCCGAGTGGGAGCTGCAGAGCGGACGGGAGGGGATGGGGTCGGAGGAGCCATGTGTACTGCAGGCACCCCTGGGTGTGACCGCCTCTCCCTGTCCTCAGCGGGGCCTCCAGCTCAAAGGGCCCCTCCCTGCTGAAGTCAGGAGACTGTCTACCTCTGTGGGTTGTGAGGAAGAATAAACACCACGATAGGCATAACGTTTCTGGCACCATCTAGCTGTGCAATCAGCAGCAGGTATTACTAGAATTCGCTTGAATAATGAGTTGATGCGAACTAGTTGTTTTGTAGGTGAGATGGGTCATGTAAACATAATTTCAGCTGAAACCGGTTTGGCTCAGTGGATAGAGCGTCGGCCTGCAGGCTGAACGGTCCCGGGTTCGATTCCGGTCAAGGTCAAGGGCATGTACCTTGGTTGCGGGCACATCCCCAGGAGGGGGTGTGCAAGAGGCAGCTGATGGATGATTCTCTCTCACTGATGTTTCTAACTCTCTATCCCTCTCTCTTCCTCTCTGTAAAAAAAAAAATCAATAAAATATATTTAAAAAAATAATTTCAGCCCAACCAGCATGGCGGCTTGGTGGTTGAGCATCAACCTATGAACCAGGTCAGGGCGCATGCCCAGGTTGTGGGCTCCATCCCCGATTGCGGGGCGTGCAGGAGGCAGCCCGTCAGTGATTCTCATCATTTATATTTTGATCTCTCCCTCTCTCCTTCTTCCTACCTCTCTGAAATCAATGAAAATATATTTTTTTAAAAAAAATAAAGAATGTCATATGGTTCAACCTAATAATACTCAGACTCACCCCACACCCCAGCTTTCTGTGTCTCCCCCACGCCTGCCCCAGCTGAGCGTAGGAAGGGGCAGAGAACTGACTGGTCACACTGATTTCAGAGGCAAGGCTCCGGCTGGGAGAGGACCTCAGCCCCTGGCCCCTGTGTGCTCCGCGTTAATGTAGGTCGGGATCCAGATGGTTCCTCTGATGTCAGAAGAGCATTTCTCCTTGGACCTGACCCTCTGGCTTCTAGGAATCTGCCCTCATTTGTTTAGCCCGAGGGTTCCCACTGCTCTCACTGGGTTTGCTGCCTGCGTGTGCGGGGACCAGATCTCACAGGAGTCATTCCCATTCTATGCGCTTCCCCAGCCAGGCCGCAGAAGCGGGGCTGGGCTTCAGTGACCACCAGCCCAACCAGTTCCTGCCCCAGATGGAAACCCCAGAGTCTGAGCACAGATGTGCAGATGCCTTTCTCGCCACGCTTCCGGAGGCCTCCGGAGGCATAGGTCTCGAGTTCTTCGGTGTGTGCCCATTGGTAGTTAAATGCAGTGACAGGGAATTCAAGGGGCCACAGTGTGATCATGGGGCCACATCAAGGGGCCACAGTGTGATCATGAAGGGCCTGGCACACTTTTTGTGTCTTGTGTCGTCTCCCCCCCCCCCCCCTTTCTTGTGCTCTCTCCCAGACATCTTATTCCCCCACCTAGAAACCAAAGTGACGCTGCTTAAGCCTTTCTTGGGATATTCTCAGGGAAACTGGGAAGTTTCTCCTCAAAAGAGGAAAATGAGCCGAAACCGGTTTGGCTCAGTGGATGGAGCTCGGTCGGCCTGGGGGCTGAAAAGTCCCAGGATCGATTCCGGTCAAGGGCATGTACCTTGGTTGCGGGCACATCCCCAGTAGGGGGTGTGCAAGAGGCAGCTGGTCGATGTTTCTAACTCTCTATCCCTCTCCCTTCCTCTCTGTAAAAAAATCAATAAAATATATTAAAACAAACAAACAAACAAAAACATGAGAGTATCTTCCAGACAAAATAGAATGTTGAAAAAAAAAGAGAGAGAGAGAGAGAAAAAAGAGGAGAATGACCAACGACACCAGCCCCAGCCCACCTCTCCGCAGCTGGAACTGAGGAAGGCATTTCTTTCCCCAGCAACACTGACACTGACCTATGGCCGCCACCCCTCCCTGCTAGAACACCTGGGGTAACTGTGTGCTCGCCTCTTCTGCAGTGGCTGGAGGGCAGCTTCTCCTTTTTAAGGGGACTCTCCTTCCCGACATGCCTACCAGCCACTCAGTTTGGCTATCTGGGCACTCAAGAGCATGTTCAGGGCAAACCAGGGCCCACAGGCAGAAACCCAACATTCTACCCTGATTTCTCCTGCAGGCGCCACCTGAGGTGAGTCTCACGCCTTCCCCAGGGTTCTGTGCTGTCTCGCCTCTTTTCACTCACCGTGCTGCCTGCTTTCCCTTCCCCATCCTTCTGCCCATCTCGGCAATATTGCCCCCTCCCCCCACACTCCACACATGCAGAACCCTCCATCCACGTATTTTCTCTATAAAATACGGGTAGGGGTAAGGAGCCCTTCCTCGGTGGAACCCAAGAGCCTTCTTAAAGAGCTCGGTCCTCCTTCCACAACCAAAAATTGCTTCCTGGAGAATAAAAGGAAAAGACCGGAGTGAAAAATGTTATCAGGGCATTTCCAGGGGGTGGGGTTGTAGATGATTGACAGGTTTCTTCTTTATGCTTATCTTTAGTTCTTACCTTTTCTCGTGTGAGTAAATCACCTTTTATAATGAGAAAAATAGTAAATATGTAGAGGGGGAGGCAATGTATTTGCACCAGACAAGGCTATGCTGGAGCCCCGCCTTCAGACTTAGAAGCTGTGCCTCCATGGACAAATCATTCAATCTTTCTAAACCTCAGTTTGCACATCTGTAAAATGGGGACAATAGTATCTACCTCATGTGGCCATTGCGATGATGAAATGTAAACTATTAGGTACATGGTAAGCATTTACAACCATTATTAACATTAATATTAATACTAACATTAACATGAGTTGAAATCATCGTAACATCCACAGCGACTTGAGATGTTAAGTTCTTAATCCTAAATTCTCTCTGCCTCTTGCTACCCAGTGATAAGGAATTCTCACCTTTTGTAATCTGGGCTATCCTTTCCTTCCTAACCACGCTCTTTTTCTTTTCTTTTTTTAAGGGTGGAGGGTGGGGAGCAAGCAAAGGCATATAAGCTCTTGTGTCATTGGTGGGGCCGCCTGAATAGCTGAGAATGCAAGGACTTTGCAGTAGTCTTTCTCCACACTAGGGGCTAACAATCGATCATTTGGAAAAGAAAAACAAATGTTACGTAGGTCTGATCATCGTACTCCTCTAGTGAGCCAGGCACTTTCCTCCCAGAGGCCCCGGAGAGCAATATACTTGGCTGTGAGGCCCTTGCGCATGTAGGTCTCCGTGGGCGCGGACAGGCTGCAGACACTTCCTCCGCTCGCCAGTAGGGCTCTCTCGCGGTCACCCAGTCCCCTCGGGGCTTAGGAGGCGTTGGGAGCCGGGCCAAGCCTTCCTCCCCAGAACCACACGGATTAGGCTCTTTGCTGTCCAGCCTCATCACTAAGCTAACCAGCATGCACGGGCTCTCCTAACCCTGCGCCACACGGGGGGCTCGCGGCTCCGGAGGGTCACACCGGGCGCCCGCCCACCTCGGCGGCAGTGGGATGGGGAACGGGTTTGGGGTCGTGAAAAGAGTCAGAAGGGAGCCGATGCAGCATCCCTAGGCGATGGTTTCTACCCGCTCTCCGGGGGGGGGGGGAAGTTTCTCTTTTCCTCCAACCTGCAGCTTCCCTGCTTTGCAGAGCCACGCCGAGCTCCCAGTCCCACCCCAGACCGCCTGGAGGATGGGCGCCCAGACGCCCGGACGCCCCCGCAAATTGGGGAGCATTTTCCTAGGGCTGCCAAGGCAGGCGGGTGCCTTCCACCGCCCTCCACCGGGTCTCAGCAGGCACACACACCTATGGCTGCTCCCAGGTCTCTGCACCCACTCCCCTCTCTCCCTGCCCCTGCCCTCCAGGGGGTTCCCAGGACTCTCCCTGCCCCAGACCAATCCGGGTGCCCGTCCCCCGGGCCCTCTAACTTACGGTGCAGCAGTCCATACTGGTGTTTTTTTGGGGGGTGTTCTCGCCTGGGCGGAGCTGGCGCGGGGTGGGGGTGGGGGGTCCGAGGGGTGCCTGGTGGAGCCTCGGGGGGCCGAGCAGAGCGGGCTGACCCGCGCCGAACCCTCCGCTGCGCTCCCGGTCCCGCTCTCCCGCGCTCGGCTCCGCTCGCGAATGTAACCTGAGCCCTGCGGCCTGGCAGCCAATCACGAGTCGCCTCGGGCAGGGTGGGCGGGGAAAGCTGGGAGGATGGCCACGCCCCCCGCCGCCTCGCTCCCAGCTCCTGCCCCAGCCCCTCCTCCCACACGTTTCCATCCACTCCTACACACTCCTCCTCCCCTATCCAGCCCCTTGCTGCTGCTGAGGCGGCAGACTGCCAGGCAGATGGGGGTTCTCTCCCCCCCCGCCCCCACACACACACATCCAGGCGCAAACACACATCTGGGCACAGCACCCTCCCGCCCATACATGGAAAACACCCCTCCCCACCTCCTCACACGTCCACAACCTAGCCAGACTCCCCCCCCCCCCATAGGGCTCCCTCTAGCTTCCCTCCCCCCTCGGTCCTCAAAGAAAAGCCCCAAATACAGTGTGGTTCAAAAGCCCCACAAACACACAGATGCGGAATGGAGAACGCTGTCGGTATACAAGCGCCTCGTGGACGCACAAACACAAACGTTCACAAGCCCACGTGTCCTGTATATGGTTCCCCCGGGGTTCACTAAAATGTGCACCGTCAACCTGTGGACCCTACAGGCACAGCCTGCAGGAATAAACCACGCAGACCTCCCTACACAGGCGGCCGCCCTAACCGCATGTAATGTCTGCATTCCATTTCTGCGATCCACCCTTCTAACTCTCCGTATGCGTTTCTCCGAAGTCTTATGTGCGCAGCACTCGTTTTGTATGCATTTACGTACGGATACTGACTTGGGGAAAAGACCCTTTCCTCCCAATTTCCGTACGGTAGGCTCCCTAATCTCTCCATCCGCTGCTTCCGAGTAAGAGGAAAACTGGCCACTCTCACTCTTCCCCCCGGGAAGACAGATACCCCAAACCCCAGCACAGGCATTGAAGCTCTTTGGGTCCACGAAGGAAGGATGTGGGCTTCCTAAGAGGCTGGGAAGGGGAGATATGGCCGAAACATCTAGGAGGAGCAGCCACCAGTCTTGTGGTCGCCAGCCTCCTCCACCCTGTCCTGGTTCTAGAGCATCAGTGAGGCTTGTCCTATGGACTGGGTGGGCCATGTTTGAAAAACCTATCCCGTCTTTTGCCGCTAACATCCCACAGGAAGGAAGGAAGGAAGGAAGGAAGGAAGGAAGGAAGGAAGGAAGGAAGGAAGGAAGGAAGGATGGCTGCTCCTCAGGCCTGTTGACTGAGACAGAACCAGGAGGAAGCATGCTCTGGAGACACGGCTGGGACCGAGGAGTCTGACACTGCCCTGCAGTGAGTCCTCAGCCGCTGGCCCGTCAGAGCGTGGCTGCTCCAGGCGGCCTTCCTACCTGCACGTTTGCGCCGAGGGCTTTGCTTGCCAAAGGGAAGAGGCGCGGGAGGAGGGACATTCCGGTGGCCACTCCTGATGCAGACAGGGTTGTTGGCCAGCTTGGGCCCCCCCGAGCTGAGCTGGATGCTGGCTGGGGTTCCAGGGCGAGGGGTGTCAGGGTGTCTCTCTCCCAAGCATGGTTGGGACCCACCCACCTTGTAGCTGAAAATCTGTTTTCCAATCTGTCCCTGGCACGTCCTCCATCCCCCACCTCCACCAAATGGCAGGATGTCCCCCGGGGGAAACTCAGGCCCTGGCCCAACTGATGTGCGCAGCTGGGCCCTTGAGTCGTGCCGCTTCCGGTTGGACTTGAACTCCAGACTATAGAGGGGGGGGGAAAGGAGGAAACTGGGGGCAGAGTGGATACCAGGCCTGGACCCTGTGCTTTTTTTCTCTTCCCAAATTAGAAGTCGGGATTTAGTGAGTTTGCAGGAAAGTCTCCCAAGTTGCTAGGCAACGGTCCCTCGGCAGCCTGCGTGCGCTGCCTCTGGGCGCCCTTCCTGGCGGTCAGAGTTGAAGGGGAGAGGGTATCCTTGCATCCAGACGCCCACACAGGCAGCACAGGCCTCCCCTTTTCCCAAAAGGCACTTCTGTGTGGGGCGAGGGTGCCTCTCAGCACCGGCGGGCCCGTGGGGGACCAGGTACGGCAACTGTCAGTTTTTTTCACCCGCAAAACAGCCATTCCAGCAGCAGCCCACTTGAGGCGCCTACGCGGGGAACTAACTGGCCAGGAGCTTGCCCTGGGGGATGGGCAGGCTCTGGGGCGAGGAGAAAAGGTAGAGAGGAAGACAGAGGCCAGTGATGAAGAGGCAGACAGGCGCAAACTCAAACATCCATAGCACATCCATACAGACCCAGAAGCGCAGACACACGTCCTTGCCCATGCCCAGAGGCAGACCATGCCCAGAGGAATGGCTGCCTCGCTCTGAGACTCTGGACCCTTTTTAAAAAATATATATATATTTTATTGATTTTTTATTTATTTATTTTTTTTACAGAGAGGAAGGGAGAGGAATAGAGAGTTAGAAACTTGCGAGAGAAACATCGATCAGCTGCCTCCTGCACACCTCCTACTGGGGATGTGCCCGCAACCAAGGTACATGCCCTTGGCCGGAATCGAACCTGGGACCCTTCAGTCCGCAGGCCGATGCTCTGTCCACTGAGCCAAACCAGTCAGGGCGAGACTCTGGACCTTTCAGAGCTGTGCCACGTGACACTCCCCTCTGAGGAGCCATAGGGGAACGGCCTTGGTGTCAAGTTCAGCTATAGGAGAATTACCTGTTACTAACTAGCTGGGCCTGGGTCCTCCTTGACTCTTCCGTTTCCAAACCTCTCAGCCCCCGCAGCCACGGGAGGAAAAGGACGTCAGGCAGATGAGCTCCAGAAGGGCCCCAGGAGAGCGGGAGCCCGGCCTGTGGGTGGGTGGGTGGGCTGGGCCCAGCAAGGAGGGAGGGGCACTGCCTAGAAGCCTAGGCCAGCAGAGGAGGAGGAGGTGGTTGGACGAAAGATAGGATGAAAGACGGATTAGTGGGAAGCTTCTGGGGTACAACACAGATCCTTCTTGGGACAGATGGAGGGGATTTGGAGAGGGTTTGGTCCTTGGAAGCGGAGAGAAACGCCAAAGCACATGGCAAGCTATTTGCCAATGCTCGTGGCTCCCCCTCCTCGGAGTAGGCACCATCGGAACAGAACACCGTGGCTCGAGCCCATGGAGGGACTCCACGGCCAGGAGAGGCCTGTGCCGTCGGCGGAGCCGATCTGGGGGCTTCTTAGGTCAGGATTTTACCCGTTTGAGTGGAAGGCGTGGAGGTAGCAAAGAAATTCAGTTTTCTGTGCAAATATTTCAGCTTTGCTGTGGTAGTATTTTTAGCAACTCGGTTGGCAGAGGAGGAGCCCAGGCACATTTTTAAAGGGGCCGCTGCCAGACTGGAGGCCTCCTCCCACCCTCACCCACATATCATGAAGGAGAAGGGGAGCCATGCGGGGCTCTGTGTGTGTATGCAAATGTAAAGCAGGTCTGCTGGACATTTGGTGACTAATAGCTCATCTTCGCCAACAGTTCTTACGCATCCCCGTCAGCATCATCCTTCTGAGCAGCATTACCAGGGAGAGTAAATACGTCTGAACCCTGCAGGGCACTGCGAGGGACCCAAGGCTTCATGTAACGGCCTGGTAAGACTGGAGGCAGCCGGCTTCTGAGTGAGCACTGGGCACACTGTCTGCGCCATTTCAGTTCATTCCTAAAACACCCCTGGGCGCTGGCAGTATGTCTCCTATGTTACAGATAGATGAAGTGAAGGATTCTAGGGGTTAATACCTTGCCCAAGGCTACACAGTCAGAGGAACGCTCAGAGCAGAATAATAACGCCATCCTAAATCTCAACAGTGCTTTACAAAGTGCTCCCGCCTCCATCATTGAATTCTGAGGGAGCATTCGTCATTTTTTAACCCCTTTCCTGATGAGGAGACCTCTGGGTAAAGTAACCTGTGGCTTGTCCAATGTCAGACCTCTAGGGCAGCAGTCGGCAAACTCATTAGTCAACAGAGCCCAATGTCCACAGGACAATGACTGACATTTCTTTGGAGAGCCACATTTTTTTAAACTTAAACTCTATAGGTAGGTACATTGCTATGAATTGAATCAGGGTACTCCCGAGCTGGCCTTTGCGGAGAAACTCAAGGGGCCAAAGAGCCGCATGTGGCTCGCGAGCCGCAGTTTCCCCGACCACGGCGCTAGTGACTTGCAGGACTAGGGCTTAAACACACAGGAATTCTGACTTTAAGTTCCGTGCACGTTCACCTGGAAACTGCTGTGTACCGCTTGCATGGATGGAATGGGTCACTGTGGTTACAAATCAGATGTAGTCTCTTCCCTCTTGGATCTTACAGTGTGATGATAAAAATACGTATGGATGTGCACACATATAGATCTGTATAAATATGTATCTATGTATGAGATGTATTTCTATTTTCTAAAGTCCAAACGCATGGTGCTGACGGTAAGTGGTATGGGAGCTGCGGTGTGGGAGACCGTGATCGAGAATTTGTACGATCAAGGAAAGGTTCCTAAAGAAGGATGGTTTGGAGGAAGAGGAGGACTCAGAGGAGGGGAGGGGCCGGGGACCGGGCGGGAGGACATTTCGGGCAGCAGCAGAGCTGTGAGCCAGGCACTACATTTAGCGCCGCTGTCAGCTTACGCTACCCTCGTCCAGAAAGGCCCGGAGGACAGCGATCCCAGTCTCCTTCCCCTCACACGTGGTTTTATGTCAAAGTTCAGTGCCCCAACTTTATGGTGACCTACTGGAGCCCACCAGGAGCTCCCCAGAAGTGGGCTCCTGCTGTCCCTTGGAGCTCGAACACACGCCTACCCCTTTCTCCTCCCGGTGCTGCACCTGTCTGCTTCCTTCCCCTCCTCGCCCCTTTTCTCTGTGTCTCCGTGGAGTTCAAAGTCCTGGATCTGATTTGCAACTTGTTTGTATATTGCCCCAAACATCTACTCGTTCTAGTCCACTCTACTTCCCTTTCCGCAATCTTCTGTGTGCATAAGAAGCTAGTGACAGCCCAGCCAGCATGGCTCCGCGGTTGAGTGTCCACCTAAGAACCTGGAGGTCACGGTCTGAGTCCCAGTCAGGGCACATGGCCTGGTTTCGAGCTCGATCCCCATTGGGGAGCATGCAGGAGGATTCTCTCTCATTGTTGATGTTTCTCTCTCTCTCTCTCTCTCTCCCTTCCTCTCTGAAATCAATAAAAATATATATTAAATGCCAAAACCGGTTTGGCTCAGTGAATTGAGCATCAGCCTGCAGACTGAAGGGCCCCAGGTTTGATTCCGGTCAAGGGCACATACCTTGGTTGCGGGCACATCCCCAGTAGGGAGTGTGCAGGAGGCAGCTGATCGATGATTCTCTCTCATCGATGTTTCTAACTCTCTATCCTTCTCTCTTCCTCTCTGTAAAAAATCAATAAAATATATTTAAAAATATATATATATATTAAAAAACAAGAAGCTAATAATACTCAAGCAATCCTAGTCCTATACATCCTGCCTATGAAAATTGGGCCAACACAATAGATTTTATAACAAGGTAACAATGATTTTGTTAATAGTTTAATAAATTTCTAGCACAAACCTAATAACCGCCTCAATTTTCCTGGCTCTCAGAAAAATCTTTCCATTGATAATCTTAGAGGGTTTTATTTCTATTTTAAAAAGTGAGAAGTTCTTTTCATTGGGATAACCTGAGATCATAGTTAATCTTAGTTGCCTTGAATAATGCTTGTTTTAATTCATTTAAAAAATACATTTTTATTGATTTCTGAGAGGAAGGGAGAAGGAGAGATAGAAACATCAATGATGAGAGAGAACTATTGATTGGCTGCCTCCTGCAGGCCCCCCACTGGGGATCGAGCCTGCAACCCAGGCATGTGCCCTTGACCGGAATCCATCCCGGGATCCGTTAGTCTGCAGGCTGACTCTCTATCCCCTGAGCCAAACCAACTAGGACAAGTTCATTTTTATAAAAGGGTTTACACCAGGTATAATTCTTATTCCTTAGTCCATTTAAAAGCCCTTCCTCCGGTCAAGTACATGCCCTTGACCGGAATCGAACCTGGGACCCTTCAGTCCACAGTCCACAGGTCGACGCTCTATCCACTGAGCCAAACCGATTAGGGCGGTTTTATTTTTATTTTTAAAAAGTGGGAAGTTCCTTTCATTGGGGTGGCCTGAGATCATAGGATGCTTAGAGAGAAGAAATTCCTGGTTCTACCAGCAATGCGTGTCAAGTAGCATTCAGGCCATTTTCTCCCTCAATGTCTACCTCAGAGCAGAAGGGGGAAACCTTATCCATAACATGGAGACGCTCTTAAAGCCACCCAGAATGAGCATCTCTTGGAGTGTGTGTATGTGGTCAGTCTCCCAGCCCCACACTCCTTCGGGCTGACGCTCCAATATGAGAGCATGGAATGCACTGACTGATATTCATTGGCATCTGACAATTACTGCCACGTGAATGCTTTTTTAAACCTTTTTGCTTTGTCTTAGAAAAATTTAAACACACGCAAAAGTAAATAGTCTATAATAAGCTCCACTGTACCCACCACCACATTCAATAATTCCCAGCTCATCATCAAACTTATTTAATCTATACTCCTAATTACCAGCTTATCCTATATAATAAAAGGCTAATATGCAAATTGTCCCCTCAACTGGGAGTTCCACCGGGAGTTTGACCAGGGGGTGAGGCTGGCCAACCGCCCCGTGGCTTCTCTCTCCAACTGGCCCCAACCCTGACCACTCCTTCCCTACCCCAATCAGGGGCAGGGCCAGCCGCCAACTGCCACTGCCCCTCTCCCTGGCTGGCCAGGCTGATCAGCCCTGATGGGAGTGGACAGACTGGACCCTACCTGTGCATGAATTCGTGCAGCCAGCCTCTAGTTCATAAATACTTAAGTATGTGTCTCTGAAATATAAGGACTCTTTAAAACCTATTTTTAAAGCATATGTTTATTAGACGAACAGCTTCAGAAGGAAAGAGATTAGAGTTTGTTTGTTTTTCCCCCCACTGTAGTCATAGTGCATTGTCTGGGACATAGTGGATACTCAGTAAGTATTTTTTCAAATGGTGTATGAATAAGGGGCTGAATAAATAATATTGTCAAGAGGGAACAAGGGGTAAAGAAAAGTGCATATTTCTGAGGTCTGGCATGAATTCTGTTAGAGGATGTCTTCAGCAAGAACTCAGTAGGTAGGCCTTACATAGGGAGGCAACTTCTGACCCGTCTGAGATGCAGTCTCAGGGCTTCCATTCTGAGGAGCTGAGACATACAGATACACGTTTACATTTATAGACACACGAGGTGGCCCCGCTTCATGGGAACAGCATGAGAGAGAGAGAACATCCCAGGGCCTGAGAGCCTGGGAAGGAGCCATGCCTACAAACCAGTTTCTCTAGTTTAATGTTTCCACCTCTTTCTGTTTTATTATTTCCTTCCTTTGTCTTGGTTAAGCATTTCAACTTTGACTTAGCCATTCAAGGGGACTTTTAAGGAAGAGTTTTACATTGAAGACTGAGTAATACTTAGTCATGGGCCAGAGAGCCCAAGACAAAACAAGCAACGTGGTGGCACATGTCATTGGTGAAGCATCTCAAGAGGAAGCTGGCTGTCAGGGATTCAGAGTCAAGTTGTGGTCATGCTGCTCTGTCCCATTTGGCATCTCTCTTTCCATTGATAGTCTTGGAGGGTTTTATTTTATTTTATTTTTAAAAATATACCTTATTGATTTTTTATAGAGAAGAAGGGAGAGGGATAGAGAGTTAGAAACATCGATGAGAGAGAAACATCCATCAGCTGCTTCCTATACACCCCCTACTGGGGATGTGCCCGCAACCAAAGTACATGCCCTTGACCAGAATCGAACCTGGGACCCTTCAGTCCACAGTCCACAGGTCGACGCTCTATCCACTGAGCCAAATCGATTAGGGCGGTTTTATTTTTATTTTTAAAAAGTGGGAAGTTCCTTTCATTGGGGTGGCCTGAGATCATAGTTGATCTCAATCCCTTTGAATGAGTTTGTGTTAATGACTTCTACCTGTTGGGTGGATGAAGACCAGCCTGACATTGCCATTTACAAGGAACCAAGAGCCTAATAATACCTATTTGTTTAAACCAATACAGATCAGCCACCTGGCTAGAGATGGTGTGGCAAATTGTTCTAGCAGTCTGCCATCCTGTATGGCCAAGGTATAGGTGAACAGATATTAGAACTCAGCCATTGTAGGGCTTGGTAGCGGGCCACCTGTAAGAGAAAGCTCTTGGAATGGCACCAATCAACATGAAAAAACACATATCATGCACCCTTAGGACTAGATTATGGCACAGGAATTTGATAATTTGGTTAAAGGTTTTTGAGTAGTTCTACCAGATTAACCCTGGCTCTGATCTTGAGAAGTGATGTCTATTTTGTCTGACTTTCTCTCCCCCACCCCCCCCTTTTTGGTCAGACTGAGCATTGGGAAGCCAAGGATTAATAACGACTGACTTTTGTTCCTCTGTCATTTGGGTGGAGCAGGTTAAGGAGGTAAGTACTGATAGTTATTTAGGTTGACATACTTTTGTTATTTTTGCTGTGCCTGCCGTGGGATTGTGTGTTGGAGTCGGGTGAGGGTGGGGAGTGCAGGAACACGAGCTGTTTTGGGATTGGATTGTTAGTAAAAATGTTCCTGCTGCTTAAAGAGAAGTCATATTGGGTAAAACCACTTTGTCCTTTTGACCCTGAAGCCGTAAGGTATTGAAATAGTCTCTCGACAGGTGATCAGCATTCCCATACACCTGGGAGACAGAGTCAAAGACCTAGACAGTAGACACAGTCCTATGCAGTAGATGCTGTTCACGGAGAAAGAATGTAAGACTTGGTCTTTTAAGAAGAGAGTGCTTTCTGTTCTATTGGGAACAGGATGTTTGAGCTATGCTGCTTTATGATTTGCTAAAAACATGTCAGTTCAATAACAGGAAAATTCCATATTTGGGCTACTATGTGAAGAGGTATAGATATTTGGGATACTATGTGAAGATATGTAGATCTTGCCTAACCGGCGTGGCTCAGTGGTTGAGTGTTGACCTATGAACCAGGAGGTCACAGTTTGATTTCTGGTGAGGGCACATGCATGAATTGCAGGCTGGATCCCCAGTGTGGGGCGTGCAGAAGGCAGCTGATCGGTGATTCTCTCTCATCATGATGTTTCTATCTCTCCCTCTCCCTTTCTCTCTGAAATCAATTTAAAAAATGTTAAAAAAGATATGTAGACCTTAAAACTATCAAGACAGACACCTTTGGTTACCTTGCCAATATCCATGCATTCCCTTTCTTGCTTGCTAACAAAACTGTCATTTTGTTGGGCAGTCGTGTGTTGTGTACCTGTTTCCACTTTCTCAGCTGTATGACTGCAAGAGCTGGTCACAAGACCCAGATGTGGCCAATGAGATATAAGCAGATTCCTGCTGAGAACTCTTCTGGGAAAGCTTTTGCTCATAAGTGGGATCTGCACTGCCCTTCCTGGGCATGTGCCCACATAACTGACAAGCGCTCCAGGACAACAGGCTGGCCAACCCTAAGATGAGATGCTGGCAGCCATAAACATGCCCGCATCGATGTCTAATGAGTGGGATCATGATTGTGAAGAGTTGTGGTCGGTCCCTTTCTTGCTCATCTCTCTGGGCCTGCTGTGTGCACTTTCCTAGCAGCTGCCACACCACCCGATAATTGTTTGCCTCTCACCCTTCTCAGGAGGCTACGAACACCGGGAGTACCAGGATCTGGCCTCTTATTTTGGCATCTCAGCATCTAGCATAGTGCCCGACACAGAAGGAACTCACTGTATATTTATCAAATGAATGAATAGAATGCCATGGTTTAGAAAAAAGAAAAGAAAGAAAAAAAAGCATTGCCCAGAGGTCTGACAACAATAAAAGTCACCACTTAGATGCCACTGTATAATCTGCAAAGTAAATGGTGACTACTTGGCTGACATTATTTTTCTAAGTGCGTCTCACTTAAACCTAAACACAATGACGATGCATGCACCGCTTCTTACAAGCCTTGCACTTAGCTGAGTGTAGAGAAGGTCACAGAAGTGGAGGACGTGATTATAGGAGAGCTTGGTCCTGTGGTGAGGCAGGATAACTAAGACAACTAGAAAGCCTAGCAGAGACAGGATGTGATCTGTTCTTCCATTCAAAATGATGCTCAGGTGTTCCCCGGAGAAGAACCAGCGTCTGTTCAGCTTCCAAGGAGGAACTTGGGGATATATTTAGAGCCAGGTTAGAGGAGTGACAAGGAGATGAGCTAAAAGCATGACCTGTGTGGAAAGGTTAAAGGAGCTGGGATGACTCGGGTTGGAGAAGGGGAAAGGAAGGGGCTCTCTTGCTGGGGGCTGGCGACCAGCTGTCCTCCTGTGCCTCTGCCTGCGAGGGGAAATGGGCTTAGACCGAAGGCAGAACTAAGATTAGAGAGAAGGAAGAACTTGGCAGCGAGGGGTGTTGTATAACCTACTTTTCGAGTCGCTTGGGGACTGAGGCGACTCCCACACTCCTGGTCCGGGCCCAGTGCATGTGGACTTGGGGATGGTCTGGCAGGCCAGCTGGGCATGGAGGAGGACGTCCTGGGGGGGCCCTGTGCCTGTAACCCCATCTTCCTTGGTGTCCTCAATTTCCCCCTGGAAGTTCAGTTCCCAAATTTTGGAGCTGGCAAGACAGCACCTCCCCCACTCACCACGCACTGCTCCAGAGTTCTGGGCTGGGAAATAATGCCTGTCATTTCCTCTCCCGGGGGAGTGGGGCTGCAACCGCCCTGACAGCCCCAAGGGATTGAAGGCAACTAAAAATAGCGCCTTATACATAATCGGTTGAGGGGCACATTTGCATTGCTTCCCCCCCCCCCCCCCCCCCCCCCCCCCGTCGCCTGTCTCTTCATCCTTTCTGGCTGGCCGGCCTGGGTCCAGCTCTGGACACCGGAAGCCAGCCCCGGTTTCTGCTGCTCTCATTTTCTCAGCTCTCGCCCTTTTGACTCAATGATTGGAGCATCTGCCTGCAGAATGAAGGGTCCTGGGTCAAGGGAACATACCCGGTTGCAGGCTTGATCCCTGGTGTTTGCAGGGTCAGGGCATGTGCGGGAGGCAACCAATTGATGTTTCTCTCTCTCTCTTTCTCTATCCTTAAAAATCAATGGGAAAAAATATCCTAAGGTGAGGATTAACAAAAAATAAAATAAAATAAAAAAAGACAAGTTCATCCAGTGCAATCAAATCGAGGGTCCTCAGGGCTGGCCACTGCCACTCCTCCTCACATCCCAGAGGGCCGGCTGGGGTCCTTCGGAGCCCAAAGGTAACCGGGAGAAGAGCCGGAAGTGGGGGAGACGGTGTTAAAAAGGAAAGCCAGCCCAGGCTTTGTTCTCCTATCCACCCGTTCCTCTACTACGCAATCTATCTGAGGTTAAATATTAATTAAGAGCAGAATGACAGCGAGAGCTGAAGTGTCAGTTTCTGTCCCAACACAAATGCTAATTTCCTTCCTGAATAAGTCACTTTGGAGTGGGATTGGCAGCCCAGGAAGAATGGCTGGGGAGGGGGCGGGAGAAGCGCGGAGGGGAGATGGGCAGCCCTGCTTCAGAACCAGTCTGAGGAATGGGGCAAGGGAGGTATTGAGGCTGGAAATCAGGAGGGAAGAAAAGGGCTTGTGAGGTAACAGGATGCTCACATGCAGTCCTAGCCTCTCCCACTTTAACAAGCATCATCTCAGAAGTTGGGGTAGAGCTGACTTGCCCTACATCTCTAAGGCAGGATTCTTGTATAAAAAATGTATCTTTCAGCCGAAACTGGTTTGGCTCAGTGGATAGAGCATCGGCCTGCGGACTGAAGGGTCCTGGGTTCGATTCCGGTCAAGGGCATGTACCTGGGTTGCGGGCACATCCCCAGTAGGGGGTGTGCAAGAGGCAGCTAATCGATGATTCTCTATTCATTTATGTTTTTAACTCTCTATCCCTCTCTTTTCCTCTCTGTAAAAAAAAACAAAACACCACAAAACAATAAAATATATTTAAATATATATATATTTTATTGACTTTAGAGAGAGGAAGGGAGAGGGAGAGAGAGAGAGAAACATTGATTGTCTGCTCTCCTACCCCCACTCAATGGGGATCGAGTGCACAACCCAGGCATGTGCCCTGACCAGGAATCGAACTGTGACCTACCTGGTTCATGGGCTGATGCTCAACCACTTAGCCGCACTGGCTGGGCTAAGGCAAGATTCTTCACCTAAGGTGCACGCACTGGTTTTAGTGCTCAGGACACCCTGGAAATTGTTTGCCAAACTGCACGCAGAGAGTTGTGAGTTTCCATCAGAGCTGGTATGATGCCAGCAGTGTCATCCTCAGCATGAGGTACCCATCTTTGAGGTCACCTCATGGTTCAAGACAGTGGCTAGCATCTTAGCTAAACATCTGTCTTCTAGGTAGGAAGCAAGAGTGGTCAACTCATTGGAGTGGTCAGCCCATGATAGACTCTTAATCCCCTTTATGAGTTAGCTCCATGGAACCATTCCTGATTTCTCCTGCTCGTACTCCATCCCACCCCCACTTCTGCCACAAGAAACTTCTTGCAGTTCTGAATCTATTTTCATCACGACATTCATCATATCGTTTAAAACTTTTTACTTGTCTTCATCCACTGGGCTAAGCACTCCTTAATGATAGAGACTGTTCCATGATTACCCGCTACAGATAACTCTGGGTAGGCCCAATACAAGTTTGACGTGAATGAACAAATTTTAAAAAGTGTTAATGAGCAGCACTGTCAGCAAAATATTCTAGGACTAAGAGGGGAATTAAAAAGTAAAAGTGATGTAGACACTGGCTTCTGGGAGTTCATAGTCTACTGGTAGTTTTAGAAAAGAGAGAGAGAGAGAGAGAGATTAACAGAGAAGGGGGATCTGGGAAGGTAACTGATTGGTAAGAGACCTTGAAGGAAAAGTCAAACCCTATCATCAGGGCAGGGACTGAGAGAGAAGGGGCAAGAAGAAAGGAGAGCCCTAGCTGGTTTGGATCAGTGGTTCGAGCGTCGGCCTGCAGACTCAAGGGTCCCAGGTTCGATTCCAGTCAAGGGCATGTACCTTGGTTGTGTGCACATACCCAGTGGGGTGTGTGCAGGAGGCAGCTGATAGATGTTTCTAACTTTCTATCCCTCTCCCTTCCTCTCTATAAAATATTAATAAAATATATTTTTTAAAAAAGAAAAAAGAAAAAAAGAAAAAAAAAAAAAGAAGCCGAAACCGGTTTGGCTCAGTGGTAGAGCGTCAGTCTGCGGACTGATAGGTCCCGGGTTCGATTCCGGTCAGGGGCATGTACGTTGGTTGCGGGCACATCCCCGGTAGGGGGTGTGCAAGAGGCAGCTGGTCGATGTTTCTCTCTCATCGATGTTTCTAGCGCTCTCTCTCTCTCCCCCTTCCTCTCTGTAAAAAAAATCAATAAAATATATATTAAAAAAATAAAATAAAAAAAGAAGAAAAAGAAAGGAGAGAACACGAGCTGTCCGTGTTTTGCATGGTTGGAGAATTGCAGTGGAAACCAGAAGTTTTCCTATCTGTTTTCACATGGGGAAACGGACGCTCTGTGCTTGTTAGGTTGAGCACAAGGCCTGGCCATTGTCTAGAAGGCGGTTGCGTTGTTTTGTTCCTGAATTTGAAGGTGCTTGTGAAAGTGTCAGGACTGGGAGATGGAGCTGTGCGGGGTGTGTGTGTGTGTGTGTGTGTGTGTTTCCGTGTCCATCTCCATCACGGGAAAAGGAAACAGTCAGGTTCCTGAGGGGAGGAGCTGGGGATTAAGAAATAAAAGAAAAAAAAGAAAGAGACCAAGAGGCAGAAATAGATTCATCAAGCTGGGCGCCAGGTGGGCGCCATCCTCTCTGATGGAGAGCCACCTGGAGCCACACAGCAGGTTTAGTTGATAGGATCAAAGGAGCTCATTTGCATTTTTAACCAGGCCCTAGCATCACTGGATTTGCATATCTAGACCCGCCCCTGCTGACACCTGGTCAAAGGTAAGTCAGAAACTGAATAACATCCCCCGCCCTCTTGGGTGTGGGTGGGGGGTGTAACCGGGACACAGACTGGACTCTGCCAATGCCTTGGGCTCAGCTGACAATTTAAAAGATGTGCATGTGCCTTCTCAGGCGGTCCTCTACAGGGAAGAGGAGGCAAGAGGTCTGAGTGGGGTGGGGGCCCGGGGCAGGGCGCCACCTGGATGTGGGCGCTTTGGAGGGTGTTGGGAAGGAGGACCCAGGCTAGGGGCTCCCCTCACCCTCCCCTTTCCCGTCTTTCTTAAAATACCCTGTGTTCCTGCAGCAGTGGCTGCTGCTCTAAATAAAAGCAGCGGAAATGCAAATGGTCAGGTTCTCCTAGCAACAGGAGCCGGCCCACGCAGGGCGTGTGGAGCAGAGCAAAGCTGTCCTGGGGCTGAGATGCTGGCGGCTGGGGCGAGGAAGTCTTCTGTCACAGCTTCGTTCCTCTAACTTCCCAGAGGGTTGTCTGGTGGGCAGCCACCTGCTGTGCCGGAGAGAGCCTCCATGAACTGGCCTGAGGCAGAGGATGGTGCAGAGGGGGGAGGTACAGGCCAGGGGAGACAGCCGCCACCCTGGTTTAAGACACCCGCTGACAGCCGTGGTCAGAATGGCGCCTCCAGAACCTGACACGGGGGGGTCTAACCAGTTGCATGATGGGAAGGGCCTGGGCTTGTACGCATGTCTCTCTGTGTCCATTTGAAGCAACCCATGGAGCCTTGTCACTCTGGAGGTTATGAAATGAAAAGGAGGTTTAAGAACTGCTCAGACGAAACCGGTTTGGCTCAGTGGATAGAGCATCGGCCTGCGGACTGAAGGGTCCCAGGTTTGATTCCGGTCAAGGGCATGGTTGCAACCTTGGTTGCGGACACATCGCCAGTTGGGGGGGCTGTGCAGGAGGCAGCTGATCGATGATTCTCTCTCATCGATATTTCTAACTCTCCCTTTCTCTTCCTCTCTGTAAAAAATCAATAAAATATATTTTTTAAAAAACCTGCTCAGATTCCTAGGTAAGGGGATCCAAGTAGGGACATTGCAAAGACTCTCTGATACACCGGTTGAATCCCTTCCGTTGCAAATGAAGAAACAGGTCCAGGGAGGGAAGAGACTTCCCAGGACACAGATGGGTTCGTGGCAGAGATGAACCCAGAGAATAGGTATCAGGCCAAGACTCATCCCATCTCACGGTGAAGCTGCTGCTGGCCCTGGGCCGCGCACAGCCAGGCGATGAGAGGCCACGATCACCTTGCTGGGCGCCCGGGAGGAGACCACTCATCTCCGGCTCATCAAACGAGTCTAAAGACATTTGAGAGACAGTCAATGCTGTTTTCCAGGCAGTCCCTCCCTCCCCCGTAGAGTGCCATGGAAAATGAGCATCTAAAGATGTGAGAGGTACCGCAGGGACAGAAGGATGCCTGTCACTCAGGATGCAGGCATTCCGTGGAGTTTCTCCGTGGGAAAGGGAAGGAAGAGCACCAGCTGGCTAGGTTTCCTGGGAGGAGACCGGACAAGGGTTGGTGACTTGCTCAAGGGGGCAGATCCAAGTGTAGAACTTGGTACGGCACCCTGGAATCCTGGCTCGCTGGCTCCTGGAGCAGTCATGCCCCAGACCCCGTGGTCTGCAAACTGTGGCTCACGAGCCACATGCGGCTCTTTGGCCCCCTGAGTGTGGCTCTTCCACAAAATACCACAGCCTGGGCGAGTCTATTTTGAAGAAGTGGCGTAAGAAGAAGTTTAAGTTTAAAAAATTTGGCTCTCCAAAGAAATTTCAATCGTCGTACTGTTGATATTTGGCTCTTTTGACTAATGAGTTTGCCCACCACTGCCCCAGGTGGTGTGAGCTCCTGTCACAGAAGCTATTCTTTCTTTATTTTTTTTTATTTTTTATATTTTTTTATTGATTTTTTTTTATAAGGAGGAAGAGAGAGGGATAGAGAATTAGAAACATTGATGCGAGAGAAACATTATCCATCAGCTGCCTCTTGCACAACCCCTACTGGGGATGTGCCCGCAACCAAGGTACATGCCCTTGACTGGAATCGAAGTGGGACCTTTCAGTCCGCAGGCCGACGCTCTATCCACTGAGCCACACCAGTTCCGGCAAGAAGCCATTCTTTCATTGCTCACACTCTGCTTCCTCCTGCAAGTCCCCAGCATCTCACCAGAAAACACAGTGGAAGAAGGGGGTTCTCGGTTCCAGCTGAGTCTTGGCAACTTGAGTGCATGGTCCATGGCAAGGATTCCAGGACAGGGAGTAGGGTGGGTTACGGCCACAAGCCGGGTCAGGGAAATGGCTGCTGTAGTCAGAGCTTCCTCTCAGAAGCATTGGCGACAAAGGACCTCTATGTCTGCATGCTTCCCTTTTCCGTGGCCCTGGGTCACCCCTGTGGCCAAAGCCCAGGAAAGGTGCCCCCAGTCCCTCCGCTTCCCAAGCTGCTCCGCCCTTCTGGGCCAAAGCCCCAATGAAGGCAGTCAGCTGATGGCTTGAAGAAAGACCATGGGCTTTGGTGTCAGCAGCCTGGGCATCTTCAGCAACGTGAGCCCTGAGAATTGGATGTTTGTTTGTTTTTTTAAATATATATTTTATTGATTTTTTACATAGAGGAAGAGAGAGGGATAGAGAGTTAGAAACACTGATGAGAGAGAATCATCAATCAGCTGCCTCTTGCACACCCCCTACTGGGGATGTGCCCACAACCAAGGTACATGCCCTTGACCGGAATCGAACCCAGGACCCTTCAGTCTGCAGACTGACGCTCTATCCACTGAGCCAAACCGGTTTCAACAGATTTGGATGTTTTTATCTGCAAACCGAGAGCAATCGCGTCTGTCTCTCTCGTGCAGCCATCACTTAGCTGTACGTTAGGTGTGAGCACAGCCAGACACACAGCAGGCGTGGAATGTCTGTGCGTTCTGTGCTTCTGACTTGTGCTTGCTGCTGCTCAGGGACCAGGTGGGGATTTCAACTGCTTTTGCCAAGACAGGGGATGCTATTTTCCAGGTAGCCCAAGATGGCGCTCAGAATGTAATTCTCCCTCACACACAAGTCAGCTTGCCTTTGCTATTGGTTAATAGTGTGTGTGTGTGTGTGTGTGTTTTGTTTTGTTTTTTAATGAGCTGATTTGGGAATGTAACCTCTAGGTGTGTTATTTCTGCCATCATGTCCCCAGCACCTGGTAGGGTAGCCACTTGGTAAACCATGGCTGAGTGAATGAACAAACTCATGTTGTTTATGTGAGAAGCGGCATTTCAAATGAAAGCTAACCAGCTTACAAAAGAATATTTGAAACATAAGGAGTTCCTGTTTGGCCTTCTTGCAGAATGTGTTTGAGGCCAGGCCGGGAGAAGACAGGGCAGGATCCAGGATGGGTACCCCATCTGCTAGAGGGTCTACCCAACCACATGACCTGTAGCCCAGGTCTGGACCGTGTCTTGGCTCAGAGAGGACAAACAACAAGCTGTGGTCATTAGCAGAAGTGGGTTTGAGGGGGAAGGTCTTCCAAAGAGATCTCTGAGGACTATGAGGACCAGTGAAATAGAGTCAGCTTTGACCTTGGCAACTTCATCCCTAACCCACTCTTCCAGCAGATGAGGGCATATTGCAGAGGTCTCTTCCAAGGAGTGCTTTGTTCTCCCCTCGTAGCTCGTAGCTGTATACATCACCCAACCCACGATCACAGTGACTCTCTCTTTCTCTCTCTCTCTCTCTCTCCACACATACACAAACACACACACATAGATAAGCACACATGTACATATGGATATTAATTCTACCATCTTAAATCCAAATTCTGTTTTCAAAATGTGGGTAGTTTTGGCTTGTTTCTTGTCCTCTTGCTGCTGGAGTTGTCATAAAAGTCAGTTCCCCATGGCTGAGACAGAAGCTCCCGGCATCTCCTGGGCCCTCTGGGAAATCACTGGGGCTGTTGGCGCTGTGGGCTTGGTCTGTGCAATCCTCAGGGGATCCCCACCCACTCCTCCTGGGAAGCGGGCCCCCACTGAACCGAGTCACAGGTTCATTGCAGCCTTCAGATCCTCTCCTGCTTCCTACACGGAGCACTCTGCAGACCTGCAAGAGGAGTCGGGATTCCGAATCCCGCCCACCAGCCTGGCTCGGTGGTTCAACATCAACCTATGAAGCAGGAGGTCACGGTTTGATCCCGGGTCAGGACACGGTTGTGGCTCGAACCCCGATGTGGGACATGCAGGAGGCAGCCGATCCATGACTCTCTCTCTCATCATTGATGTTTCCCTGTCTCCCTCCCCCTCTGAAATCAATCCATCAATCAAGAATTCAGAATCCCTCAGTGAGCGCACTTGGCTTTTTCATTTCTAAAGCAAAAGCCTTCCCTGGCTGGGGTTGGGCTGCCTGATATCAATCTCCGTGAAATGATATCAATCTTTGTGAAACTGGTGGCGAGTAAGAAAAATGTATTTCTCTTCTGGCTGGGGAGTCAGGTCATCCTCCTCACGGGCACGAGAGACTCTGCTGGGCTTGGCATGGCGCAGATTCTGGTTTCTAACCCCCCCCCCCCAAAAAAAAAAAAAAACACCAAAAAACCTGCAGAGAACTGCAGCTCCCTATTACCGAGTATTGGGGGGAGGGGGGAAGCCGAGATATTTTTAACATAAGGAATATCAGCGAACAGAATGCTAAGGAACTAAATAACTTATTCCAATAACTATGGAGCATATGCTCCGCCTAAAGCACACCGGCTTGGCTATATACCAAAAATCTCACGAA
This sequence comes from Nyctalus aviator, assembly GCA_036971965.1. Classification (NCBI taxonomy): domain Eukaryota; kingdom Metazoa; phylum Chordata; class Mammalia; order Chiroptera; family Vespertilionidae; genus Nyctalus; species Nyctalus aviator. Next base: position 10,554,694 of record CM072939.1, on the reverse strand, counting down.
GGGAAATAATGTCGGAAATCACGGAAATATCTGGGCGTCAGTGGGCTGCCGCCACTTGCTACGGGAGACCTGGGAGGCTGTGCCGATGGCGTGGGAAAAGGGACGCGGTGGCCACAGGGGTGTGTGTGGGGGGATCCTTGGACATCAGGTCACGAAGGTCTGGGGACATGTGTCCAGAGCCCTCTGGGGTCCTGGGGGCACAGGCTCTAGATGGACACCCCCCCCCCACACACACACACATACACACTCTGGGGTGATAGTGCCAGGGTGCCCATGCCCACCCATGGACCAGCGGCATCAGCCATCAGCGTTGCCACCCTAAACGCTCAGACATGGCAGCCGCATGCCTGTCTGGGTTGGCAGAGCTTCCTGGGGAACATGGCACCGTGGGTTTTTGCGTGACAGCTTCTTCCTCCCTGCAAACCAGGAAAGACACTTGGCGTTCATCTCCTCCGTGACGTCCTAGTTAATCGGGGATATTAGTGTTGCTGCTAAAACCTGCTAAAACCTGCCACATCTTTCACTCTTAGCCGCGGCGGGTAATTGCACCGCCAGCAGCCTCTGCTTGCGCGCCGCCAGATGGAAGGATGTGTTTGTCATTTTCATTAACACAATTAGTACCTTCGCGCCACCCGCCCGCCCGCCTTCCCCGGCAACGCGGTGGCCGGGATGCGCAGGGGGAGGGGGAAGGGGGGACAGAGGGAAAGCTTTCTGGGGACCCAGGTCTCCCCGCAGGCAGAGTCTTGGGAGGGCTGCCACGTGCTCACCAAGACGAGGGAAACAGCCACTGCCCCCTCAGTATCCTTCTGTCCCCGCCTCCATACCCCCCCCACCCCCCCCCCCCCCCGCGGAGAGGGACTGGGGGCCTCGGGAAAGGGGCTGCGGCCCTGCCCGCAGGCGGCGCGGGAAATCCTGCTCTTTTTTCAGGAGCTGGGGTTAGAGCTGGAGCTGGAGCTGGAGCTGGGGCTGGAGCTGGGGCTGGAGCAGGGAAACCTGCTCTTTTCCCAGGAGCTGGAGCTGGGGTTGGGGCTGGGACTGGGGCTGGAGCTGGAGCTGGGGCTGGGGCTGGGGCTGGAGCTGGAGCTGGGGTTGGGGCTGGGACTGGGGCTGGAGCTGGAGCTGGGGCTGGGGCTGGGGCTGGAGCTGGGGCTGGGGCTGGGGCTGGAGCTGGAGCTGGGGCTGGAGCTGAGGCTGAGGCAGGAGCTGGAGCTGGGGCTGGGGCTGGGGCTGGAGCTGGAGCTGGGGCTAGAGCTGGAGCTGGGGCTGGGGCTGGGGCTGGGGCTAGAGCTGGAGCTGGAGCTGGGGCTGGGCCTGGAGCTGGGGCTGGGGCTGGGGCTGGGGCTGGAGCTGGAGCTGGGGCTGGAGCTGGGGCTGGGGCTGGGGCTGGGGCTAGAGCTGGAGCTGGGGCTGGAGCTGGGGCTGGGGCTGGGGCTGGGGCTGGAGCTGGAGCGGTGCTCAGTCTGCCTAGCCCTGGCTGCTCTCCAGCCCCCGCACCCTCACCCTCACCCCTGCCTCCGCCAGGAAGCGGGGCTCTGCGGGGTTCACTGCGCTCCCGCCTCCCGCAGCGCGGACTGGCAAAGGGGTTCTGATCCATTTCCCTCCGGAGAGATCCCGGCGGCGAGAGCCCGGGGCGGCGCGGGGGCGGCTGCAGCTTGTGTCCCCATTCCCCGCTGGTCCCGGAACCAGACCGGGGGATGATGCACTGACTGTCTGTCCGCCGGGCGCGCCCAGCTGTCAGGGCGATGGGGGCGCGTGCACCCGGCGGGCAGAGGGAAGGGAAGGCGAGGCGCAGAGAATCCACCTCTAAGGTAGCCAGGCCCTGCTCCCGGGAAGGAGCCTGTTGGTATCGAATAAAAGACAATTCGTCATCATCCTGAGATCCACGAGGCAGGAGTGGCCACAGCCGCTGCACCGGGCAGGTGGATTTACCCGGGACTTTAAGGTCTTTTCCCCCATGTTGTCTCACCGCCCGATGCCCATTTTGGCCGGAGGGGGCGCTGCTAGATTTACTTTCCAATATAGATAGATGATTGCCTTGGGGTTTGGAAGAACGTGGGGAGCAGAAGCGCCTGATGATGGTTCCTAATCCTCGCTGTGCCTGTCACCAGAGGAACAGGAAACCCTGAGCTTCAGGGGACCCCTCTGATTTAAGAAGGATACTTCTTCCTGGGACTGGGGTTATTTGTGAAACAAAGCCAAATGCAAACACGTGAGCTATTCCCCCGGACTAGAAAGAACTCACTCTTCCTTTCCAACATATGACCCCGTTCCTCTTCCCCGCTCACCCTCCCAAGAAGCTCTCCTGGGCCGTAGCTGTGCAAAATACTCTTTGCAGGGAATGCCCAGCCTGTCCCATCTACTCACCACCGATGCGCGTTGTGCGATGCAACCCAAAGAGCAGGATGGCTAACTTGTCAGCCTATTGTAAAGTCTCTTCTTGTTCAGCCCTCACTCCAAACCGACGGCCTTATTACGAGTTTCCTGATAAATGGGTAGACGCCACGCACTTGTATGTGACATGTTGTCTTTAAAGCCAAAGAGTCCTGCCAAGCACTGTGACTCTTTTTTGTGGGTAGATGCAACCCATTGCCTTTTACTATGGAGAGTTTATCCTGACATGAATAACCCACATTCGAGCCGTAGGAACTTCACTGATGTGGCATGCCCTTGAGCTTGCTTGCTTGCTTTCTTTCTTTCAAATGTATTTTATTGATTTTTTACAGAGAGGAAGGGAGAGGGATAGAGAGTTAGAAACATCTATGGGAGAGAAACATTGATCAGCTGCCTCCTGCACACCTCCCACTGGGGATGCAACCGAGGTACATGCCCTTGACCGGAATTGAACCTGGGACCCTTCAGTCCGCAGGCTGACGCTCTATCCACTGAGCCAAACCAGTTAGGACTGCCCTTGAGCTTTTGTCACTGTACCAATGTCATGGACTACTATGATGTTCCAGAGGCTACCAAGACAATCAGGTTTTTCTCCAAGACTATGACAAAGAGGTGGAGCATTACCAGTGAAAGGATACTATTGTCCCTGCCGCAGGAAGACAAAGAGCTTCTGGTTACCTCTGGTGATAGGTATGGAGAGTGGGAGAGAATTTGTTAGGCAAATATCTGTGTACCAGCTTCCAAGGGCTCCCGCTGTTTTGCTCCAGCGAAGTCACCACATGCATAATCAGCTGCAAGTGGCCCCGCTGATCAAGTGTGCAAGAATCTACATTCATTCTCCAAGGCCATATGGCTTTTGCGAGAGCCAGGAAGTTAAATGGGGATGTAGTTGGACTCACACCTCTGACTCTTTCAAGTCTTGAATCTGGGCACTAACTCTGCTATTCCTCCAGGATAGTGGTTGGCTATTGGATCACTTGCTTGGCAGCCGGGAGCGTATTGGGATGAAGCAGTTCTTGGCCATAATAGACCTCACTCCGTGGGTAAGGGAACTAACATGAAGACTCTTCCAGTGACTAATCTTTTAAAAAATATATTTTATTGATCTTTTACAGAGAGGAAGGGAGAGGAATAGAGAGCTAGAAACATCGATGAGAGAGAATCATTGACCGGCTACCTCTTGCACACCCCCCACCGGGGATATGCCTGCAACCAATGTACATGCCCTTGACCGGAATTGAACCCGGGACCCTTCAGTCCACAGGCCGATGCTCTATCCACTGAGCCAAACCGGTCTTGGCCCAGTGACTAATCTATCTAATCCAAATATGTGAAGTAGATCCACGGTCCCACGGGAATGGGATGAAAACTACATCTTTTTCCTTGACTTTCTACTCTGAATAGTGAACCAAGGTGGCATTTCAGGTTTTAGGATTAGAGTTCAATTAATCTTTCCCCCCAAAGCAAACTTTATTTTGGGGGTTATTCCCTTTCTGCTGCTTGTTTGTTACCTTTCTGCATCCAGAATCTCAATTCATTTCTTTCTTTAAAAAAAAAAAATATAGCCGGGACCGGGTTGGCTCAATGGATAGAGCGTCGGCTTGGGGACTGAAGGGTCCCGGGTTCGATTCCAGTCAAGGGCATGTACCTTGGTTGCGGGCATATCCCCAGTGGGGGGTGTGCAAGAGGCAGCTGATCGATGACTCTCTCTCATCGATGTTTCTAACTCTCTATCTATCTCCCTTCCTCTCTGTATAAAATCAATAAAATATATTTTAAATAAATAAATATATATATATATTTTTATTGATTGATTTTTTTACAGAGAGGAAGGGAGAGAGATAGAGAGCTAGAACTGTCAATGAGAGAGAAACATCAACCAGCTGCCTCTTGCACACCCCCTATCGGGGATGTGCCCGCAACCAATGTATATGCCCCCGACTGGAATCGAACCTGGGACCCTTCAGTCCGCAGACCTATGCTCTACCACTGAGCCAAACCAGTTTTGGCTCAATTAATTTCTTTTTAAAAATATATATTTTATTGATATTTTACAGAGAGGAAGGGAGAGGGATAGAAAGTTAGAAACATGAGAGAGAAACTCGATCAGCTGCCTCCTGCACCCCCCCCCCCCCACTGGGAATGTGCCCGCAACCAAGGTACATGCCCTTGACCGGAATTGAACTTGGGACCCTCCAGTCCGCAGGCCAACTCTCTATCCACTGAGCCAAACCGATTTGGGCTCAATTCATTTCTTAATGGCCTAAAGAATACAGCATCTTCCGGGACCTCCTGGGCAGTAGTTGAGCAGATTTTGTGTAACAGATCCATTTGGCACTCATAGCCTATAACATTTAAACTTCTCTGCCTGTAGTATGCCAGGGAAGTTCTGGCATTTTGCTCCTACTGGCTGTAGCTTACTCTTGAGATTGCCAGCATAATTGACTATTAATACCATTTCCCAAGTGCTCAAACCATGACATTAAAACCCAATTCCCAGTTGTACACCCATATAAAAAAAATTAGCTAATCAAGTCTTAAGTTATGTTCTTCTTGGTTTAACAACCTGAGAATCCACTTAACTACTCCCCAGACTCCAGTTGACACAAGTTACTGAAATCCTACAACTTTTTTGACATATTGCCGATCTCCTCTAGGCCCAGGTCTTGCATTTTACAATCTGAATTATGCCGCCATTTAACTCTCTTGAGGATCTGGAAGCATCAAGGGTAGTGGAGGTGGGTCCAGAGGAGAGTAGCGTTTCCCTGGCACAGTCTTTGAAAGGGTTTCATCGTGTGGAAACGGGGTTGCTGGATATTCAGGGCAATTTAAGAGAGTTTGAGCATTCAAGTTCGTGATCTCATTTGTGTCTGCACAAATGTTTCCGTCCCATATCTTGGTGTCCCATTTTCCCCCATCAGTGCCCTCAGCTTATTGTAAGAGACTGAAGCTGAAGAATTTGAGTGTTTAATTAGGTTTTCAACTCGGCAACCATTAAAATCATTCTCTATGCTTGGTCTACATCCATATCAGTCCGGAGATTACAGGAGCAGGTGTCCTTTAGGGTTACTGTAAAGACTCTCTGACTTTCCACCTGGTTCTGAGTTGGTTATTCATGTGTCCTTTTCTCTGTTTACTCTCTTTGGAGCTGTCAGAAGCAGCCAGGTAACTCCACAATAATCACTATTGTCACCATAATGACCAAGTACATCACTTTATTCCTTGTCACCACCAATAATAAGCTGACTCACTGTAGTGCCAGTGAATGCCATGGTAGACCAGTACCCCATTTCCTCCTGGATAAGGAGGTATTATGCCCAGATTTTGTGATCCCCAAAGACCACCAAGGAGCCGAGTCCTATGCAATAGCAGAAAGCCTGTATTCCATGCTAGCATGGGCTCTGTCCTGCTTACACCGACAGCTGCGTGGTGGAAGAGAGTGAGCTTCAGCAGATCAAAGGGTTTTATAGGGGTGGTGATGTCACTGCTTTTGCTGACCCCGATTGGTTGGGTGAGGGCTAGGGTCCAGTTTCAAAATGGAGGATAGCCCCGCCCTGCCCTCTCAGAGGTTAGTTGTGTGCCTCTTAAATATGAGAATTGAATATGAGGATCCTATTTGGGGCAGCTGTTTACTGGAGCCGTTTCTGGTATCTATAATTACATCAGTCTAGAGCCTATAAGGCAACACCTGACACACTCCAATAATGTAATCAAGGTGGATTTCATAAAGAAACTATTTATGAAGACGAATGCAGGGCGGGTAGATTGAATAATTGAGTTCAATTCTTCCTACCTATCTTTATCCATATACCCTTTCACATCCTCATTATGGATGAAGTGTGTACTTCCTTGCCTCTCATCTTTGGGCTTGGTCACATGACTTTTGGCCAATGTCACATGGGTGGAAGTGAGAGTATGCCAGTTCCCAAGCTTAGTTCCAAAGAAGAATCACATGTTTTTGTTTGCTCTTGGGAGCCTCTGCCACCACCAGGAGAGAAGCATGCCTACTGGTCCCAGGAGGATGAGAGTCACGTAGAACAAAGTTGCTGTAATGACTTCATAGATGTACAGTGAGGAGCATAGCTCTGTGGTCGGCAAACCGCGGCTCGCGAGCCACATGCGGCTCTTTGGTCCCTTGAGTGCGGCTTTTCCACAAAACACCACAGCCTGGGCAAGTCTATTTTGAAGAAGTGGCATTAGAAGAAGTTTAAGTTTAAAAAATTTGGCTCTCCAAAGAAATTTCAATCGTTGGACTGTTGATATATGGCTCTGTTGATTAATGAGTTTGCCAACCACTGGCAGTTCTAGCTACCAAAGCGTAAAGTAAAGATGCCCAACAGAGTCTAGCCTAAATCAGCCACGTTCTAGCTGACCTGCAGATCTAGGAAAACAAGTGGTTGCTTTAAGATATTAGACCTTGGAGTGGTGGAAATGCAGTATTAAGGGTATCCATAACTAGCTATACACTAGCATAAATACAAGTCAGTGCAAGATGGGGCAGAACCTTGAAGATGTTGAGGATAAGCTTACAGGATCAAGGGGAGGAAGAAGGTACTAGAATTAGGAGAGTAGCTTGTGAGAGAGGATGTGTGACAAAAGCTGTGGCCTTTGGTAGAGGGATAGACACCCCATAGAATCCAAGGAGGGAGTCCAGGGGAATAAACAACTCCCCCTGTTCTCTTATTAGCAAATCTAGAAGGCAAGGGAGAACCTTGAGGCAGGCTGTTAAAAAAGTTCCCCTAGCCCTAGCTTGTTTTGCTCAGTAGATAGAGCGTCAGCCTGTGGATTGAAAGGTTCCACGTTTGGTTCTGGTCAAGGGCACATGCCTGGGTTTTGGACTCAGTCCCCTGTCGTGGGCATGCAGGAGGCAGCCGATCAGCAATTCTCTCATCCTTGATTTTTTTTCCTTTTTAAAAATATATTTTATTGATTTTTTACAGAGAGGAAAGGAGAGAGATAGAGCGTTAGAAACATCAATGAGAGAGAATCATCAATCAGCTGTCTCCTGCACACTCCCCACTGGGGATGTGCCTGCATCCAAGGTACATGCCCTTGACCAGAATCGAACCTGGGACCTTTCAGTCGGCAAGCCGACGTTCTGTCCACTGAAGCAAACCGGTTTCAGCTCATCCTTGATGTTTCTCTCTCTCTCTCTCCCTCTCCCTTCCTCTCTAAAATCAATACAAATATATATTTTTAAAAATTCCCCTAGCATGGCCAGTTGGAGTGACTCAGTGGTTGAGCATCCACCTATGGACCAGGAAGTCATGGTTCAGTTTCCCGCCAACTCCTATGCCCCAACTAACCAATCAGTGGAGACTCTAAACCTGAAAGGACACACCTGGAAAGCTGCTGAGTATTCTGTTGAGATCTTCCTCTGGACCTGCCCCTAAAATCTCCCCCTTAAAGCCCTTAGGATGGAGGACCCAGTGCACTCTCCCTTCAGGAGCCTTTCCCCTCCTCCTTCCCTCTCCCATCCATCCCCCTGTCACCTTGACCTTCCTCACTTCTAAGCTCCAAGGGCCCTTCCTTCACCTCTATAACTTGTTCCCTAAGCCCAATTCTTCTAGGAATTCCTTCTTTCAACTCTGAGATTTTATAAATATGTTCTCTTACAGTTTGAATCTGGACTCCGAATTATTTTCTAGCCAGAACTCAAGTTCTGAGGTTGCTGAACCCAGGTCCAGTCTAACCCCACCATCTCACACCTGGTGCTGCTGTTCCTGTTGCCGACGACTTGATGGGCTGTTGGTTGAGAACTCCCCATGTCAGTGACGTGGGTCAGATTCTTCAGAGAAGAACTTCGTAATCTCTCATGTGGAATTTTAGGATCTCCCTGCTCAAACTCAGGGGATGGTGCCTCAAAGGGACGTACTAACTTCTAGTCTACAGGCTATTCTGTTTGTTCTAGACTTAAAGCTCCAGGATTCTGCTAGGATGGGGATGTGGGGCAGGTTCCCAACGGCGAGAGATGAAAAATGAATCTAAGGATCTCAGCGCTTCTCAGCTTTTACCCAGTTTTCTCTTATTTAGCCTCCCCCCCTTAATACCTCTAGTTCCAGTGCTAAGGACACTGATACTGCCTGTTCCTTTGCCTGGGCGACATCTTGGTGCAAATTGCCTTGGTTCTCAGCCCTCCTCCCTTGGCTTCGGGGTTTGGTTCTCTGAGTTCTGCTGAATCTGGTTAACAGCTTTCCAAACTGGTTGATTTTGTCTCAATTTCCGATGCACTTAATTTTTAAAAATCATGTTTTGTTGTGTTAATGGAGTTTCTGGAAGATACAGAATTAGAAGCATATGTTCAGTCTTTCATCTTAATCCAGAAGTCTCCAATCCACCCTTTTAAGTAAAAAAAAAATTAAATAAATAAATAAAAAATAAAGAAAAAGAAAGAAAGAGAGAACAAAAAGAAATCTATTTTGATTCCTATCTGAATTTGGCACAATCTAATCAAGGGACAGAAAATTTATTTTAATAGGTAGAATTTAATATAAAGAATTGTTGCCCTAGCCCAGTGGTTGGCAAACTCATTAGTCAACAGAGCCAAATATCAACAGGACAACGATTGAAATTTCTTTTGAGAGCCAAATTTTTAAAACTTAAACTTCTCCTAATGCCACTTCTTCAAAATAGACTCCCCCAGGCTGTGGTATTTTGTTGAAGAGCCACACACCAGGGGCCAAAGAGCCGCATGTGGCTCGAGAGCCGCAGTTTGCCGACCATGGCCCTAGCCAGTTTGGCTCAATGGATAGACCCTCAGTCCCTGACAGAAGGGCCTCAGATTTGATTCCAATCAAGGGCAGGTACCTTGGTTATAGGCTCGATTCCCCAGTCCTGGTCAGGGCCTGGTTGCAGGAAGCAACTGATCAATGTGTCTCTCTCACATTGATGTTTCTCTGTTTCTCTCTCTCTCTCCCCCTCTCTAAAAATAAAGTGAGAATTAATAACACAAAAAAGAATTAACGTGGTGACTGAAAAAGCTGAAAGAAAACTCTGCTATCTCAGACATAGACACTGCAGGAAGCAGCTACCCCCCATGAGCCTGGAGGAACAAAGAGGAGCTGGAGTTACTGAAACTTAGAGATGCAGTGAAAGGGCCCCAAAAGCTGAGGCTCCAGCTGGTGTCTCTGAGGGAGTGTGGGGAGGCGAGGCTGGCTGGGAGTGTGGAAAAGCTGGCTTGGAAAGCTGCTTCTGGACTGAACGGCTCTGGAGTGAGGAAGAAGCAATGTGAAGTGGAGTCAACAGGCGCAGGAAACGAAGAGGAAGTTGAACAGAAAGGAGCATGTGCCATCCTCCCGCTCCAGCTTTACTGGCCCCCATTGTCAGAGCCCCAAAGAGACCCAGCTGGCCGAGGAGAAATGTGGGGTTCAGAGCCCAATCCCAGTATCCCAAAGCCAACTAGAAGGTGGGTTTGAGGCTGAGGGACAACAGCTTAATTCTATAGTCCACCCTTTCGGCTACTCACATTCACGTGTCCCTTACTAGCCATAGCTGAACCTCCATACAACAGCAAAAATCAACTCTGTGTTTCTACCTTCTTACAAAATATTTTCCTTCTCCAATGAGAAGACACAAAGTCCAATAGCAATTGGATTTATATGTGGGAGATAGTCTCTCTCTTTCTGAGCTATAGTAATTACTGCTCAAATTCCGTTGTAGCCTGAATATCCTGTTTCTAAATACTATCTTAAAAAAAAAAAGATATTTTATTGATTTTTTTTTTACAGAGAGGAAGGGAAGAGGGATAGCAAGTTAGAAACATCGATCAGCTGCCTCCTGCACACTCCCCACTGGGGATGTGCCCGCAGCCAATGGACATGCCCTTGACCGGAATCGAACCCGGGACCCTTGAGTCCACAGGCCAACTCTGTGTCCACGGAGCCAAACGGGTTAGGGCTAAATAGTAGGAATCTCTTTCATGTCCTGTGTGGAAAGGGTTCCAATTCAGGGTTTGGGTTCTGGAGAAAAGAGACTTAAAGTAATTCAACTTGGCAATATGGGGGGCCAGGTGGTAGTCCAACTCTAGGGGGAGAACTACTTCCTGCTCTGGCCCTGCCATCCCTTTTATTGAGGCTTTGGGAAAGACATCTTAGGCAAGATAAACAGAAATTTACATGTAGCCCTTAGTCAGGAAATAACAGAAACTTACGTGGGACAAGCAAGGTGAAGGCTGCTTCAGCGAACAACCTGGCAACTAAAGGGTGAGTGGTTAGAACATTTAGGTTGTTGACCAGCCTTCCTGGCTTCCTGTCAACATCTCTCTTTTAGTGAAACTGATTTGTTTCCGGCACTAAATACTGTCTTTTGACCCTAATTTTTCTCCTTAGTTTCCCTCAATTGGTTCAAAATGTGAGTTGGGAAGAGAGGGGTATTATGTAATGATATTCTCAAACACTAACAGGTATGCTTATGGTCAGCAAGTTTATTAGCTGTTGTGCCAATGTACATCCACTTCTAAAAGCAGGATAAGTGAGTTCCAGTGGTTGCCTATCACCCACTTAGCATTGCCAAACCTTTACATCGGAAATGGTGTCTCACTATTGTTTAATTTACATTTTTCTTATGGGAGAGGCTGGACTTTTTTATATATGTTTACTGAACTCAGGTTTCCTCTTCTGCTCATATATTTTTTATTTTTTTCTTCTTAATGATTTGCTGGAATTCATTAAAAAGTCATATGAACCATATAGATAAGAACAGAGGACAATATAAAAAAATCTTGCAGAAACCGGTTTGTCTCAGTGGATAGAACATAGGCCTGTGGACTGAAAGGTCCCAGGTTCTATTCTGGTCAAGGGCATGTACCTTGGTTGCGGGTACATCCCCAGTAGGGGGTGTGCAAGAGGCAGCTGGGGATGATTCTCTCTCATCGATGTTTCTAACTCTCTATCTCTCTCTCTTCCTCTCTAAAAAATCAATAAAATATATTTTTTAAAAATCTTCATTTTCCTACCACCCAGCCCCATAAAATTGTCTTGTCTTCATTCATCACTTGTTTCAGATTTTAAAAAAGAAATAAAACACATACATATACCTGATACCCCTTTAACACCCTTCTCCAACTCTATTTCTTTTCCATTCCTCCCACAAGAATCACTATCATAAATTTACTGTTTATCATTTCCATGCAAAAGTTTTTGTACTGAGTAGGAGTTATATTCTGAATACTAATCCTTTGTTAATTTTATGCCTTTTGAATTGCAAATACCTTCTCTCATTCTGTGCTGTGTTTTTCACGTTGCTTATGGTGTTTTTGATATATGAAGGTTTTACATTTTAATGTGATCATACGTATCAGATGTTACAGTTTGTGGGTTTTTTTTTTTGTGTGTGTGTGTGCTATATTTTTAAAAATCCTTTTCTCATCTTCCCTGCACTCTTTTTGCAAATGTATGTCTTCTCTTCTTGATGAAAGTCTATGTTCCCTGGAGGAAAGGTTCATGATTTATAGACTTCTTTCATTTTCTCCAGAGTTAATTCCAGTAACTCTCAACTCCTCTCTTTTCTCTGCATCTCCAGCTATAACTGCTGCTCCCTATAGTCACTATCTGTGTCCTTTCCTCTCTTCTTCTTGTTCTTCATATCTTTAGTTCCCCTTACCATTCTTTTTTTGTTTGTTTGTTTTAATATATTTTATTGATTTTTTACAGAGAGAAAGAGAGAGGGACAAAGATTTAGAAACATCTATGAGAGAGAATCATCAATCAGCTGCCTCTTGCACACCCCACACTGCGGATATGCCCGCAACCAAGGTACATGCCCTTGACCAGAATGGAACCCGGACCCTTCAGTCTGCAGGCCAACGCTCTATCCACTGAGCCAAAAACGGTTTTGGCCCCCTTACCATTCTTGAATGCAGGACTCACAAGTTTAGAAGAATATCAGTTACATCTGAGAGTTATTAAAAATTAAATGGAGTCCTAACCAGGTGGCTTGGTTAGAGCATCATCAGTACACCAAAGGTTTTGGGTTTGATCCTTGGTTGGGCATGATTGGGAGGTAACCGATCAGTCTCTGTCTCTCTCTTTCTCTCCGTTTTTCTCAAAAATACACATAAATAATCCTATCCTCAGGTGAGGATTTTTAAAAATTAAGGCGATTAATTGGCTCCCACAACTGGAAAATCCTCAGACTTCAGTTTTGATTCAGCAGATCACTGACAGAATCACTAAAGGAATAGATACGGTAGCCGTCTTTTTGCCTTACTTCCTGCTGGGTCAGCTTTACTGTAAAGCTTGTTCTCCCTTGCAGCCACATGACTTTTTGATGCCTAATTCAGGGTTTCTCGACCTGACACTAGAGACATTTGTGCTGGAAAATTGTTTCTTGAGGGAGAGGGTCTGTCCTGAGCATCACGGGATGTCAAGAGGCATCCCTGGCCTCTCTCCATTAGATATCAGTAACACTGCTTCTCCCCACCTTTCGTTGTGACAACCATAGTGCTTCCAGCCATTTCCAAATGTCTTCTGGGGGACGGGTGTGACAGCACCACTGGTTGAGAGTTTTTATCTTAATTAGATGAGCCTTCATCATTCCTCTGGTTCTGAAACCACGAGGGCCTGCTGAGGGTTGGAAGGTGCCAATTGGGTTAATCCAATTGTACTTACTTCTAGAGCTCTGTCAACTTTTGGTCTATGTTTATAAAGGGTAGAAACCAAAAATAAAAGCTAGGTACTAGTAGAAAGGGAGGAGGTGGGAGTCACACTGAATAGTTACTAGGAAATGGCTACCCCCAGAAAAATTTGATATTAGGCCCAAAGTGGCAGCTAAGTGATCATTTCTTCTCTCATTTTAATATTTGATCATCAATTAATCCTTAGCCCTTACCATTAGCTCTTCATTCTAGTGGAGAGGAGGAAAGGTGAGATGGGCGGGAGAGAATTTCTGGTGTCTCTTTTTAAAAGGGCACTAATTCTATCATGAAGACCCCACCCTCATTACCTCATCGAAACCTAATCATCTCCTAAAGATCTCATATCCAAATGCCATCACATTAATGGTTAGGGCTTCAACATATGAATTTTGGATACACAGTTCAGTACATAACATTACTATTTGGAATTTTGGTGATTATAATTCAATTAGAGAAGAAATAGAAATATATATTTTTCTATTATAAATTAGCCCCTGACCAGCAGGTATGCCTGTCACTGAGTTTTTGGATAGATGATATTAGAGGAATCAAAGAATTTTTTAATGTGCAAGTATGTCAGAGATTTTCAATGTACTTGTCATAGGTCAGGTTGCTGAGAATGGTTTTTGAGACCAACGGTTTTAAGAGTTTGAGTAGAGGTGGTTTATTGGCGAGTGCATTCAGGAACAATACCTGTAAGGACGGTAGGGAAGCAGGGCTGGATAGAGGGTGAGGTTGAACTGTAACAAATCCTATGGTTGAGAGTAGAGCTGTCTCAATTTGAGACAAGGGGCCAAGCCCTCTTACCACAGCTGTGACATGCCCTTAGAGAGAAGCTGCCCCCAGGGAGGGTAAAACCCACAATGACCCGCTCCCCAATGCTGAAGGCAATTCTTAGAAAGGTTGTGGCCTTTAGTCCTGAAAAAGAGGGCAAGTCACAACCTTCATGACACTACCCAAGCAATCTAAAAGCAAAGGACTCCAGCTTGCGGCCGGTGTGGCTCAGTGGTTGACCATTGACCTATGAGCCAGGAGGTCATGGTTTGCTTCCCGGTCAGGGCACATGCCCAGGTTGCGGGCTCCATCCCCAATAGGGGCCGTGCAGGAGGCAGCCAGTCAGTGATTCTCTCTCCTCATTGATGTTTGTATCTCTTCCTCTCTAAAATCATAAAAAATATATATATTTTTAATAAAAATAAACAAATAAAAGCAAGGGATTCTAAAGTCATTATTTGGATAGCACTGCAAGCATGTTTTCTATTTGTTTCAGGATTTCAAAAAACAGGTTTTCCTGATGCCTTTCCAAATTGGTCTCATATCTGGTTTCTCAAACTGAGCCCTATTTTTTAGCAATAAAATATTTAATTCTTGATCAGAAACCTCCGAGACGGGTGTCTTTGGGGTTAGAGTACTAGCAGACTTCATATCATATCTGATCTTTGGGGATAGTATGTTTATGCACTTCCTGTGGTGGCCTCTTGGTCTAGGAATGTTGATAATTCTTAACTAGGGTGACTAGCCATGAGTGTGATGATGCTTAAGGTGTTAGTTACAATAACGTCACCACCCAGCAGGCTTTTATTTTTGGCTCTACACAAAAACACTGCTTTTCCCCCAAGAACATTTCATTCACAAAAATAAGGTCACACTCTGAAGTATTGTCTTTTGCAGGTTTGGTCACTTCTGAGAGCCTCCCAGGCATACATGTCACTCCCAGTGGCTGTGTTTGTCAAAAGCACTTCAGCTTGCAAATGAGTTTATCCACATCACAGATTGGTACAAAATCATCATTATATGTTTATTACAGATACAGATGGCCATCGTTATATGTTTATCACCGATACATATGGCCACCCCAGAAAAATCTGATCCTGGGCCCAAAGTGGTAGCTAAGTGACCATGATCTCTCTCGTTTTAATATTTGAGCAAGGAGAGGAAAATAGGACTAAAAGTGAAAAGCCAAAGTCCTAGTCCTATGTGTGTAACGTGCTCTTTAGACATATCCCCAGGCCATGAGAGCTGCAGGTAGGAAATTAGTGCCTGGCTCCTGTATGGCCTCCTCTCCTTCCCAGTAAGCAAGCACATGGGAATGATCTTACAGGAGGAAAACCACAGTTTTAAGAAAATGTGGTACCTGGTGAAAAGCTTTCAAATGTTATAAACAAGAGAAACCGCTGGACTAATTTTATGAAGAAATTAGGAAAGTCATTGTTTAGTTGGTTTGGGAACAACAGCAAAAGGGGATGATGTCATGTTTAAAAGTAGAAGGACAACAGGACATCAAGAAGAGCCATATCTGGCCGAAACCGGTTTGGCTCAGTGGATAGAGCGTCGGCCTGCAGGATGAAAGGTCCCAGGTTCGATTCCAGTCAAGGGCATGTACTTTGGTTGCTGGCACATCCCCAGTAGGGAGTGTAGGGGGTGTGTGCAAGAGGCAGCTGATCGATGATTCTCTCTCATCGATGTTTCTAACTCTCTATCCCTCTCTCTTCCTCTCTGTAAAAAAATCAATAAAATATATATTAAAAAAAAAAAAAGAACAGCCATATCTGGACCTAATGTATATCCTGCATTTCAAGGATTTGGTGGACTTTTCAGGAGTCTTGGGATAGGAGTGAATATACTTTGCATGTGAAAAGGAAGAGCAACCCTAGCTGGTTTGGCTCAATGGATAGAGCATCTGCCTGTGGACTGAAAGGTCCCAGGTTTGATTCCAGTCAAGGGCATATGACTGGGTTGCAGGCTCGATCCCCAGTGGGGGGCGTGCAGGAGGCAACCGGTCAATGATGACCTCTCATCATTGATGCTTCTATCTCTCTCTCCTTCACACTTCCTCTCTGAAAATCAATGAAGATATATTTTTTTTAAAAAAAAATGAAAGAAAGAAAAGGACGAGCAAACTGCACTCAATTGAATTATTGGTTCTTCACAAATTTTCACTGCCCTCTGGTAGCATTAGGGGCACATGAGGTCATTGCTATGATTGCATGGTGAGCAGGGTATTTCCTCACTTTAAAAAAATATATATTTTATTGATTTTTTTACAGAGAGGAAGGGAGAGAGATAGAGTCATATAGGTAGGTACATTGTTATGAACTTAATTAGGGTACTCCTAAGCTGGCCTTTGCTAAAAACTCAAGGGGCTAAAGAGCCGTATGTGGCTCAAGAGCCACAATTTGCCGACCACTGGTATAAGCCATTTGTATGAGATTGCTTGGGTAAATGACTGTTGTGGAGCTCCGTGACAGGGAAGGCCTACAGGGACCCGAAAAAAACATTGCTTTGCAGAAAGAGAAAGTCTGAGCTTAAGACAGAGATCTAGGAGTTTGCGGGAGACCACTCATTATGCATAACCTATGGCTGTTTTAGAAACTCCTCAAGGACGAACCACAGGCATGCTAGTGAGCTCTGGGGACCAAGGCGGTGTGACTGTGACTAAGAGAGGTATAATGCTAGAACCCACGCCTGGGACATCCAAAGTAGTGCAGACAGGAACCTGAACCAGCCAGGACACCGCGTCGTCTGCCTGATGAGGCTGCGTCTTTGTGGTAGAAGCATTATATGGTAGGAGTCTGCTTTCCCTTTATTTTCCTTTGGAAAAAGAACTGTATCTTTCAGTGTAAGACATGAGCCTTACAGTTTCTTGAATATTCAGGAGCGGGGAGGCCTCAAAAAAAGAGAGACTGAACTTTCTAAAAATAAGGCACCAGGCTTGGTTTGCCAAAGTCTGTGATGTTGTGATGAACGTATTACCATTTCTACATTAAAGAAATGTGGGAGGCCTGGCTGGTGTGGCTCAGTGGTTGAGTGACAACCGATGCATCAGGAGGTCACAGTTCGATTCACAGTCAGGGCACATGCCCAGGTTGTGGGCTCGATCCCTAGTAAGGGGCATGCAGGAAGCAGCTGATCAATAATTCTCTCTCATCTTTGATGTTTCTCTCTCTCTCCCTCTCCCTCTCCCTTCCTCTCTGAAATCAATCAAAAATATATTTTTAAAAACAAGTGTGGGAAGTTTTAGCTGAAGAAGAGAGTATTTATGATGTTATAATAGCTTTCGTTTTTTTCAAATATGATGCATTAGTCTTATTCTGTGTCATTCTGGAGAGCAAGATAATAAAAGACTGTCAGTTGCATAAATGTGAGAACAGATATTCACTACCAAACCACAGCACACGAATTCTGCTCAATACAGTTTTTAATGAATGGTTGAATGCAGGCATGCCAGATGAAAACTTACAAGGAGGCAGATGTTTGACTCAGCTTTATCTTCTAATAATTCAAGTTATTCTAAAATTAACTGGACTGCCCTCGAAAGGCAGTGAGATTCTCTAACACGATGCATGAAACAGGAGCTAAATCAGACTGTTGTCAGGGATGTGGTAGAGAAGACTTGTTCGTTAGGTAACGGTTAAACCACATGACCTCTGAGATCTCTGAAAACTCATACATTCCCGGTCTACATCCAAGGGTCTCTATACATAGACTCGGAGAAGTATAAATAAGACTTATTATCTCAGAGAAATCTTCAAGAGCATGTGTCCAATGGCATGTTTATTAAACAAATGCTAACGGCAGATTTTCACAACAGCAGCCAATGCTGTTCCACTGCATCCAACCTCCCGCACGAAGAAAAGAACGACAATCACAACACGGTTGATGGATCTGAGTTACTTGTTCATGTTTCTGGGGGGGCAAAGCCAGGCTCCTCAGTTGCCTTCCTGTGTTTGCTCTTCAGGCTCATCGTCTTGTTTCATTTTCTTCACCTCCTCTCTGGCCAAGTGTCCCCGGAACACTGCTTGAATTTTGACGGCAGCCAGCTCCTCTTTGTCCTTATCTTCATCAGAAGATTCCTGCACGGGGAGGAGGAGAAGAGACTTTGTAAACATCCCACACGATTTTTTTATTTTTTTAAGATTTTTAATTTTTAAATTTTATTAAAAAAAATATTTTTATTGATTTTCAGAGAGGGGGGAAGGGAGAAGGAGTGAGAGAGAAACAGTGATGTGAGAGTGGTGCATGGATTGGCTGCCTCCTGCATGCCCCCTACCAGGGGTTGAACCTTCTACTCAGGGACATGCCCTGACTGGGAATCAAATCGGCAAACTCCCAAGCAACTGAGCAGCACCATCCAGGGGCCCATACAATATTTTGATGCCATAAAAAAGAATGTATACAAAAAAAACCTGCATACATTTAATCAATTTAGGGATGTAACAATTAAGATATATAAGACACACACACTGATTGGTTGCTTCCCACACATACCCCCACCAGGGGCTGGGGATTGAACCTGCAACCCAGTTATGTGCCCCTGACCAGGAATTGAACCTGTGACACACGTGTGGACGCTACAACCACTGAACCACACCAGCTAGGGCTCTTGAATTTGTAAATGCAAACAAAATGTTATGAAGTCCTTTGAAATGATGGCTCAATACGGGCAAGTAAATTATCCTGAGGTTGGAAATAAATGGGATCCCAGCTCAGACTCATGAAAAGCTGTGGAAGGGAACCTAGTGGTGTAAGGAAACAAAACTTCCTTCCTTCTTTCCCATCTCCCTCTGCGTCTTGTGCCAATGTTAGGCTAAGTTGCATCGATGTAATTCTGGGATACCTTCTAAAGGCTATAGGGAAAAGTTATGCCCCATGGGCAGGAGATAAGGTATTCCTTCAGGGGGATGTCTATTTTAGGTGTCAATTATTGAGCAACCAACTGGGACACGAAAAGGAACTCAAAAGTCTGGCCTTCAGTATTGGGGAGAATGAGCTCTTCTTTCTCACTATGCTTGGTCTTTGAGTCTGGATTATGAAAATTATAGTGATATGCTGGTAAACGCTCTCCGGGTGTGGGGGCGGAGGGGGGAAATCCTGATTCATTCCATTTGTCAGGGTCTTAATACTCCTTCTATGGCTGATTTCAAGCTACCGAAGTGACGTTACCACGCACAGGGCTGTGGAGAGATGCACACTGTTCTCTCCCGGAAGGTGAAAGCTGGCTCTAGCGCACAGGGAATACAGGACTCACAGAGGCATCAGCCCAGGTCCCCTGCTTAGATGTGGGCTGTCAGGCAGGAAGTCGTTTTTGCAGAGGGCAATGCATGGAAGGCGAGGCACATTGCGCAAAGCCATTTCATTTGGTTGCATAATTCCCTGTGGGTTTCCTTTGTCATCTCGGGACCTTTGCCACTGTGTGGAGTCACATCATCACTGAGCGAAAAGCTCCCCAATAGGAAAGTGAATCTGAAGGGTCAAGCGTGAGGCTGGTGAGTTCTGCCTGTCCTTCCCCTGGAGGAGATTTTTCCATCTGTTGATAATCTTGGGAAATAAGATTTTATATTTAAAGGAAGAATTATCTTTTCTTTATAAGAGGCACGACTAAAAGTGATCCACCGGTTAGTTTATTACTGGTGTTAGCTATCTAGAAAGCAAAATCACAATTTCAACATCATGGATAATAGACTAGATTCATATTTAGAGTATGATTATAAATTGAGTGATATTTTTTCTAATAGTGAATGGCAAATTTAACTTACTAAGGGTGTGTCTGGTGTCTCCACTTTCTCAGCTGCCTGAGTCTTTTCTTTCTCAGCTGGTTCTTGCTCCTGGAGAGAGGGGAGAGGACCAAATAGGCAATATTTCAAAAAATAGTAGTCATGGATCAAGCTGCTTAAAGATAATGAAATATTTAAGTTATTGAGAAAAAGTGGTAATTAAATACATACTGATTTTTAACAAGGGAATGGGTGAAAAAGAACAAATAAATGAAAACTCTCAAGGGAATATGCATAAGTATTAAAGGTGAAGGAATTGGAACAATAAAGATTGATTTAAAAAAAAATAAAGGTGAAGGAATTGGTTAAAAAAAAGTTTGCTTTTTTGCTTCTGGAAAGCATATAACATTGTTTTATATTAAAAACAAGCTATTGTGTTATACTAAAAGTCAATAAGATACTGTAATGAATCCTGAACAGTATAAAGAAGAGGTGCCAATAGTTTCTAAAATAGAAACAAAAGAAATGCCATTGTGTTGCATAGTGTGGAATCCTGTTGACTTTTTAGTGACATTTGTAGATTTAAATCTAAGTCAAAGAGTAAGTTTTGTTGTGGGGGATGATTTACATAGAAAAAGGGAAGCCAGCTCTGCCTGTTTTTACATAGTTATGGAATCTTTTTCCAAAATAGAGACATTACTAATTTCCAATTTATGGGACTAGCTTCCTTAATGCATAAATAGAAAGGATAAATAGGCTAATCAAATAAAGTCTTTAGATTTCAAAAGAGAAGAAACAGCTGATATAGCACCAATATTTTAAAATTTCCAACATTTTCCTTTGATTCCAATAAAGCACGAACACAGAGAATCTAGTTAAATGGAAATAAACAGAACATTTATCTTATCTGGCAGGCACAAATGGATGGAAACTTACTTCTGAACTCATGGAATAGGTGACAGATATTTCCCCAGGAAATTCCCCAAATCTACTGTGGAACACTAACTGTGTTCATTCCTTTTCATTCAAATATGTGTGGGTGCTTTGTGGCTAATGGTTGATCACAGCTGTCTACAGTAGTGCTTGCTCAGACTCTAATGTACCTACATTTTACCTTTGGGGATCTTGTTAAAATTCAACTTCTGATTTGTAGACCTGCGGTAGGGTTTTAGACTGAATGAATTTCTACCATTTCTAGTTGATGCCAAAGACGCTGTGTTCACACAGCTTTTCTCAACCAGTATTTCTTCTCTGGCCCTCGGAACACGGAATATTTTAAGTAATTATTGTCTCACTTCTCTCCAAAAGGATGCATTAACTATAGTGAAATGATGAAACGTTCTTGATACAAAGAAGAAACATTGATTCCTTACATGAAATGTGTGCCTTCCAGTTAGGACTTAATTATTATTATTATTATTATTATTTAAAATATATTTTATTGATCTTCCACAGAGAGGAGGGGAGAGGGACAGAAAGTCAGAAACATCGATCAGCTGCCTCCTGCACACCCTCCACCGGGGATGTGCCCACAATCAAGGTACATGCCCTTGACCGGAATTGAACCCAGGACCCTTCAATCTGCAGGCTGACACTCTATCCACTGAGCCAAACTGGTTTCGGCAGGACTTAATTATTTTAAGGAATCTTGGCTGAGAAAGACTGGTTCTAAAATGCTAGTAAAGAGAAGACAGGTTCAGTCTCTGAACAGATTAGTTTTATACAGAAAATTCTATCTACCACTACCATCTTTAATTCTATTCAGTTTTTTGTGAAGTGCAATGACAATGAAGTAACTGGACGAACGGTGTTTTATTTTATAAAATACCACTCATTAATTCAATAAATACTTATCATCTGCTACTGCTAAGCACTGATGCCCTATAAAATTTGAATAAATGAGACTAATTATCCTATAACTTTGATTACATTCTTCCTGTTGATCATCTTTAAACTATGTATCTGGTATGATTCAGATACTTTGGAAAAGAATGTCTCATCTGAAAGAACATTACAATTAAGAAGCTTTAAAAGGATACATTGGCTGCCTCTCACAATTTATATGAGTCTGGGGAGATCCCAATAATCTCTGTTTGGAGGCAGGGAAAAGGGATAGCCAAACCCATTAGTTTTACGGGACCATACCTTGAATGCATGGTTGTTATAGAAGCGGTCGTCCACCTTACTTCCCCATTCTGCTGGATCGAAGTTGGTTTCTAAACAAAAAAAAATATAATAATTTTGGACTTATTTTGAGTTCATTAAAGTCAATCTAAAGTAACACAAAATAAGCTTTTGCAAATCACAGGTTCATTGATGCCTGTTGAAAGTCTTACTGCTGTTATACATAGCTTAGCACTGCAGACATAACCAGTGATCATGAAATACATGCTGATGAATTAAACATTAGATGAGCCATTGGGTATATTTAGAAAGGCAGTAAAAAAAAACTGCCTTTACAAAATCTATAACAAAATGGGAGAGGAAAAAAAAACACAAATGCCAATACTAAAATATAAGTATAGAAACGTATAAGCATGAATTAGTAAACACAGAAAAATGTATACAAATAAATGCTAAATAGTAAGGAGGTTTGGAAAAGTGAAGGATGAGAACATTTTTTTAAAATACATTTTATTGATTTTTTTTTACAGAGAGGAAGGGAGAGGGATGGAGAGTTAGAAACATCTATGAGAATCATTATCAGCTGCCTCTTGCACACCCCCCATTGGGGATGTGCCTGCAACCAAGGCACATGCCCTTGACTGAAATCGAACCTGGGACCTTTCAGTCCACAGGCTGACGCTCTATCCACTGAACCAAACCGGTTTCCACAGGATGAGAACACTTTGTCTTACATCTCTGCTCATGGAAAGCTCCCTACCTCCCACCCCATATTTTTTTCCTTGCAATTTATTTGTTGATAAAATTGGGTCGTTTTCCTTTGGAGTTTTCCATAGGAAAAATGACCCAAAAGTTTTAGATAGTTTTTATTCCATTCCTATGATGCTTTTTAACAAGTTCCTCTGCCTTTGAACTTTCCAAAGACTGCTGCTAGTTAGATCTACAGTTCTGATTTGTTTTTAACAAGTTCCTTTGCCTTTGAACTTTCCAAAGACTGCTGCTAGTTAGATCTACATGTCTGATTGTTTTGGGCAAGAATATAGGTAGTGCAGTGTAATACTATCAGGAGATACAGAGTACCTGATTGTCTCTCTTTATAATTTTTATGATAATTTCTTTAGGTGTTGCATAATGGCAGGGTTCTAATTTTATTACTTCATTTCTGGAATACTCAATAAAAAACAACAAAAAACTTTTCCTCATCAACTATTGGTTACCCTGAAATACAGTTCTTACAGAAAAGGTAGGTTAAAGGTTTGATTCCTTTCCTTTAATTACCAATTTTCACAATAATCAGTGGGTTCCTTAGGATTCTCTTAAGGAGACTCTATTATTATTATTATTATTATTATTATTATTTTTACCATTATGAACTCATGAATATTTAACAAATTGGATGACTTTCAACTCATTACATTTATTCTTTTTAATCATCACCCAAGGCTATTTTTCCATTAATTTTTAGAGACTGGGAGAGGGAAAGACGGAGAGAAATACGTTTCTCTCACATCCACTGGTTGCCTCCTGCACACGCCCCAACCAGGCCTAGGCTGGGGAAGGGCCTGCCACCAAGGTACGTGTCCTGGATTGGAATTGAACCCGGGACCCTTCGTTCTGCAGGCCAAGGCTCTATCCTCTGAGCCAAACTGGCTAGAGCACATTTATTATTCTTATTGATGCTCTTGTTATCCTAAACTGTCCAGTAGGGGCTTATTTGGGTTCTTAGATGCTCTTGAGTCCTTTGGAAACAACTCTAGTAATCTATGACAGTTTCCTTCTTTTCTGGGATGGCAAGATGTTCAGGCTCTTCTTTGTATTTCCTGCCCAGTTCAAGGAATTACCTAGTTCCCCAAGAAGCCTGTTTCCTGGGGAAATGGTAGGTAGAACCCGTAGTGTGGGGGCCAGGTGTTCACTGGGTCTGGGTTGGTCTTTGTTTTCAGGTCTTTTATGAAAATGTATGGAACTAAAAGACACTTGTTTTTTAAAAATATATTTTATTGATTTTGTACAGAGAGGAAGGGAGAGAGATAGTTAGAAGCATCGATGAGTCATCGATCAGCTGCCTCTTGCACACCCCCTACTGGGGATATGCCCGTAACCAAGGTACATGCCCTTGACCGGAATCGAACCCGGGACCCTTCAGTCCCCAAGCTGACGCTCTATCCATTGAGCCAAACCAGTTTCGGCATAAAAGACACTTATCTTATTTTTTTTATGTTTTTATTGATTTTGGAGGAAGGGAGAAGTAGAGAGAAATAGTAACATCAATAATGAGAAAGAATCTGTCTCCCGCATGCCCCCCACAGGGGATTGAGCCTGCAACCCAGGCCCTAATTGGGTATTGAACCCTGACCTCCTGGTTCATAGGTCAACATGCTACTGAACCAAATGGCCAGGGCACTTCTTTTATTAAATTTTTTTTAAAAAAATATATTTTTTATATAGATATATATCTCAGAGGTCACACTGATAGTTTTAAATTCAAATTTGGGGTTACAAGATTTTATTTACTTTTTTATATACATAATACATTTATTTTTATATTTATACTAGAGGCCTGACACACAAAATTCATGCAATGGGCTTGGCCCGAGGCAATGGCAGTGGCTGCCTCAGCCCTTGCAGTCCCGCTTCATCTGGAAGGTTGTCTGGAAGGTTGTCCGGTTTAATTAGCATATTACTCTTTTATTATGATAGATAATTTCATTTTTATGTTTTATATTTTACATTTTCAATTCAAATTTAGGATTACAGGATCTTATCAACTTTATATTTGTAAATCACTTTTCTTACATTAAAAATCTTATTCCTAATTACAGTAGGAAAGTTACTTATTTGCTATGTCCTACAATTGTAAAAAATAATTATAGGATAACTATATAATAATATTAACAAGAATTACTTTAAATAATTTAAGATATGTTAAAATTCATTTTGTTTTAAGGCTGTAGCCATCAGGGATGTACAAATTATCCACATAATAAAAACCCAGTGGTTGTAACGCTATAATGA
Organism: Nyctalus aviator; assembly: GCA_036971965.1. Classification (NCBI taxonomy): domain Eukaryota; kingdom Metazoa; phylum Chordata; class Mammalia; order Chiroptera; family Vespertilionidae; genus Nyctalus; species Nyctalus aviator. The sequence goes on along the minus strand of CM072939.1, from coordinate 10,530,040 downwards.
CCAAAGACCAGTCACCAGGAGGTGAATTGATGCTGCATCCCATGGTGTAGGCAGGACTTGATGCTGGGTCTTGTGCGATTTTGTGCGCTGGGCCCTCGCTGTGTCATAAAGTCACTGAAAATAATTTGCATCTGTGTGGTTATGCTATCCAGTCAATTCTAGTTAGTTATGTCTGTTGCATTTTGCTTCTACATTTTAGAAATTAACAATTCTAAAATTTTATTTATTTTATGACTATGTTAACATTTATGATTTTGAACTCAAGATATATTCAGAGAACTCTTGCTTCCATCTTGTTCCCTCCACTCTGTCCCTTCTCTCTCTAGAGGTGAACGTCATTTTAAAATATTTAAAATATAAATGAACAGTTATGTAGTCATACCAACACTCCTTTATTAGATAGTGGCATACTACACATAACACTTTTTTCACTTAATGTATCTTGAAAATCACTTCATAGCAACATCTAGAGATCTTCCTCATTGTTTTTTAAAGCGGTGTATTATTCTATTGTGTAGATATACTCTAGTTTATTCCATAAGTACCTATTATGGGTATTTGGGTTGCTTCCTCAAATACAATGCAATGCAAAGAAGTGGAATTTCTGGGTCATTGCACCATTTCCCCTCCTTGGGATTGTATCTAACTGGAATTGGCAAACTTTTGGCTTTTTGCCAATCTGATGAGGTACTTGAGGTGGGATGGTAGTACCTCAGTGTAATTTTGATATAGGCCTCTATTATTATGGGTTAATTTAAGTAGGTTTTAATATATTAAGGACCATTTGCATTTATTTTTTAAAATATTTTTTTAATAGATTTGAGAGCGCGAGATCCAGAGAGAACATCCATTGGCTGTCTCCTGCATGCCCCCTACTGGCATGTGACTGATATGGGAATCGAACCAGTGGCCTCTTGGTGCATGGGATGTTACCGAACAGAGCCAAACTGGCCAGGGCCATTTGCATTTATTTTTGTGTAAACTCCTACCACTTGCCCATTTTTTAATGTAGCATTGTTGGGCTTTTTTCTCACTGTTTTTACAAGCTGTTTATTTATTAGGCTGATTAACCAGTTGAGATATAAATTGCAAACATTTTTTTTTTCTCAGTTTGTCATTGTAGTTTTATTTTCCATATGGCAATTTTTGTCACGTAATATTGTCAATTTTATCTCCATCTTTCCCCTAATTGCTTTCGGATTTTTAAGTAACTATAGCAACTTGGTTAGCAATCTCCTCCCTCTCCCCCTTTATGTTATAGAGAAAATTTATCCACATTTTCTTCTATTTGTAGGTTTCATTTAAAAATATTTAAATATTTGATCAATTTGGAACTTATCCTGATGTATCATGTAAGGAATAGGTAAAATTTTAACTTTTTCCATCTTTATTATATCATTTAATAAAAGCCCACCTTTTGTCTAGTGATTTTAAGATGCCACTTATTTAATTTACTAACATATGTCTTGTCACAAAAATAAAAATTAAGACTAGTAATTACCTATGAGGAATGCTTGCACTGTGTGAGAGACTGGCTTAGAGGACTTCATTCTTCCCACTTGGAGAGACTAAATCCTAAAACTTGTATCAGTTAGAAAACTCAGCTGTGGTTACGTGAGTGAGAATGGTATAATGCTTGAAACTTTTTCAAATTTTTCAAATAGTCTTACCCATTTTTATTCGAGTTAGTATTCTGAGACCATTACTCTGAATCACCAATTGCTTTAATTTTCCTGATCCAGTAACAATGACTCAAATGTTTTGTAACAGGATGTTTTCAAGGTCTAAATTTAAATAAGTGACTAAAGACATTTTACTCATTGATTTATAAAATAAAGTTATAACAACAAAATTAATGTTTGTTACTCCAGAGATTCTCAACCTTTCTAATGCCACGACCCTTTAATACAGTTAGTTCCTCATGTTGTGGTGACCCCCAGCCATAAAATTATTTTCGTTGCTGTACAGATATTTACATTACGATTCATAACAGTAGCAAAGTTACAGTTATGAAGTAGCAACAAAAATAGTTTTATGGTTGGGGGCCACCACAACATAAGGAACTGTATTAAAGGGCCACAGCATTAGAGAGATTGAAAACCACTGCCCTAAAGGATTTCTCTCCCTAGCTTTTCTAGTGGCACTTACGTTTCAGATTGGGCAACAATTATTCAGTGACTGGATATGGACAAGATCAGCAACAGTCGGGAAACTGCCAGAGATTTTGAGCTCTGCCAGGGTAGAGCAAAGACAGCGGGTGGAGAGCTATGCAGTGTGTATGGGAATTGTTTCAATTCAAGCCTTGTGCTCCCTCCTTCTAAAAAGATTTAAAATGGAATGTTTATTTATTTGTGGTGTCTCTGGGCACCTTTACCACCCTGTTAGAAGACTGTAATAAAAAGTAATGATAATAGCTTATATTAAAAACTGTGGCTCTAGTGACACATTTTAAATAGACAATGATAGCTATAACAATCCCCATTTGACCATTAGGTAGGGTCTTGATGAACCTTCCAGGTGGGGAATCTGGAAATTTTCTTTCTGAATGTGAAGGAGTTGCTTTGCCTCTCAACCAGAGGGTCAGGGTTAGCCTGAGTCTTAGTCTGAGCAGGATGGAACCTTGGGAGAATGGAAGTTCACTTTTCATGGCACTTTTTCTCCATGCCTTTCTTGTAGGAAAGTTTCAGATCCTCAGCAAATACCAGTTTATATAATCTAAGGCGTGTAGGATTATTATTATTATTATTATTTTTACCATACTTAACATACCTTCAAGTAAAAAGAGCAAAAATGTAAAGAAAAGCACAAACTCGCCGAAACCTGTTTGGCTCAGTGGTAGAGCATCGGCTGCAGACTGAGGGGTCCCGGGTTTGATTCCGGTCAAGGACATGTGCATTGGTTGCTGGCACATCCCCAGTGGAGGGTGTGCAAGAGGCAGCAGATCGATGATTCTCTCTCATTGATGTTTCTAACTCTCTATCCCTCTCTCTTCCTCTTGTAAAAAAAATCAATAAAATGTATTTTAAAAAAAAAGGAAGGAAGGAAGGAAGGAAGAAAGGAAGGAAGGAAGGAAGGAAGGAAGAAAAGCACAAACTCTCCTCCCAGTGAGAACAGATGTCCGCTGGCTTGGGTGTATGCGAACAGCCTCCTGGGAAATGGAGAGCTATCCTAAAGGACCTTGTGGGGTCACCTTCCACCCAATGTGTAAGCAAGAAGGTCTGGGTCATAACCGGTCATCTCCAATAATGTGATTTGAGCAAACCTGCCAAAAAGGCGTATGCTGTTTCAAACACCAAGAACTGGGACGGAGCTACCTGCCTCGTGCGAGGCTTTCTGAGGAATAGGGATGGTCTTAAGCAAGTTTCACCCTAAACAAGTACTTAAGTCTCTCTCTACTTTTTTAAAGATGCCTATTTTTTTTTAAATTTTTTTTAAAGCTTACTCTCTCTCTGCTCTAGAAGACTCTCAAAATATGCTGCTGCAAAAGATGGTATATTTTCCGGTTGCTGCCTCAGAATCTCACGTGTCAGCCCTTCAAGGAGATTCCCAAATCCTTGTGGAATTCGGTAGTGGGTGTTGGAGAATGGAATCGACATCTTCTTGGAAGGAACTGCCTATTGTACCTGGAGATTCACCAAAGAGTACCGTCTTTAAATGTCTGATTATACTTACATAAGCACAACTATGGCAACAGATTATTTCTGATTACCAAACTTCAGTATTTCCCCCAGCCCAAACCAAGTCCACCCATTTGTTCTGAATTCGTCATGAACAATGCATCGTTATTAATTAGAATATTACAAATACAGATTTAATAGGTCATTCTTTTCATTACAAAAAAAAAATCACAGATTTTCACTATCATCCTAAGTACTTTTTCTTTCTCTTTAAAAGGTTAGGTTAAGTTTTGCCATCTCACAGGAATTTAGAGAGAAAGGTTGCTAAAACTTCACTATAAATTGCCGAAAAGACCCTGTTTAAGGTCTAAAAACAAAACTGTTTTAAAAGTCAGACCTGGCCCCGGTTCTAGAAATTATTCTGATTTGTTAAATGAGTACGTTTCACACTTAAGTCTATCCCTGGAAGGAGCGGGCGGTCAGGATGTTGCAATCCCAGCCTCCCAAGGTCTGGGATTCTTATATTTTCTGGTTTTTCTCTGGTCCAGGTCTTGTCTTCCCGTCTAGGAACCCAAGGGCTGGACGAAGGACAAGGGAGAGGTCTTGTCTTCCCGGCCTGGGCGACGGGAGTCTGCAAAACCCACTGGGGCCCGGCCTGTTGTGACGGTTATTGCCGCCGAGTGAGACCGGGGCCTCCGGGCGGGGGGACTAGACGGTTTCAGGGGCCCGATCGGCGGAGGTCTCTTGAACCCCCTTTTCCGAAGGACCAGGAGATGAGGTATGGGATCCTCCGAGGTTGTGACACGGCCTGGCGAGGCCCTGACCCGATCGGAGTGGCCCTGAGCCGATGTGAGGGGCGGAGGGCGGAGGGCGGGGGCCGCACGTCGAGGCCCCGGGACTTCACAACGGCCGCCGGCCCCCCATCGGCCCCCCATCGGCCTCCCATCGGCCCCCCATCGGCCCCCCATCGGCCTCCCGGGGCTCCCCGGGATGTGTCGGGGATCCGGAGAGAACACGAGAGGCGGATGGAAAGGGCGAGGCCTCGGTTTTGGAGAGGAAGAGGGGTGAACCGCCTCACCTCTTGCCTCTCCCAGAGCTGGTGCCGGTGGTTCCAGTTGTTTGTTCTCGTTGCTGAGGAACCGTTTTTTTTTTTTTTTTTTCAACTCCACTACGGCGGCCGAGAAGGGACGAGACGCGTCCTCTCCGGCGGCCGCAGACTGCTTCGCGGACAGCGCGGACCGGAAGGGGGTGGGGCAGAATGGCCACGCCCCGCGACCACGCCCACTCCGGCCACGCCCATCACAGACCCCGCCCCCCCCTGGATCCGGAACTTGGCCAGCATGGTGGCGCAGGGGGTGCCACTGGGGCTGCTCCTGCTATTTGCCCTGCGGGCCCACGTGCGTGCAGGTGAGGCGGCCTGGCAGTACCGGACCCCGCCCGTCAGCGTACCCGGGCTCCGGCCTCCCGCGTGCTCGCAGGCAGGACCCCCCGCTCGCACCCCCACCCAAGGGCCGGGATGGCGTCTGCAAGCCTGGCCTGGACCGCTAGTTCCGCTGGGCTATATGGCTTCTGCCCTTTCGCTTCCTCCATCCCGTCCAGCGCGTGGGGCAGATGGAGAGTTGGGTGGCCCTCGGGGTCTTTGAATAACGGCTGGGGAGCTCGAATTGGGGGGTTGGGGTGCAGGAAGCAAGTCATATAGTATTTGGAAACAGGTGCCCTGAGTCATGCAGACCCTCTCAGTGCTGCCCTCTCAGTGGAAGCCCAGGGAGGGTTTGCGTTAGGCGAGGAATTACATTTTGCTAGTTGACGTGGCCATAGGGCTGTGAGGTACCACTCCCTCCCTGGCGCAGGATATTGAAGGCTCAGCTTTGGTTTCTGGTGCAGCTTACAAATATACTGGTGTGTGTGGGGGTACTATGTGTGGGGCATTGGGGGAGGAGGGCGACTCCCTGACTGTGGTCCAAGTCTGACCCTGTCATTGGTCTACACAAGGCTGGACCCTGGGTAAAACCCAGATCTTATCTGCTGAGTGCGAAGTGAAAGCGATAGTGCTGGACCTATTCCCCCTATCTCCCCTTCAAACACTTACATAGTGGGCCACAGAGCTCGCTGTCAAGAAATGGAAGTTGAGGTGGGGGAATGGTTAGCGTGCAGGAAAATGACCGCTGCTCTACCCAAGAACCGTATAAGGGTCCGTTTCAGACAAGCTGCAGCCCATAGGTGCTTTTTCCTGGGTTTAACCGACGTGTAAACCAACCTTTATCTCTCTCAGCCTCACACAGTGACCTCTGCATCTGGCATATGATGAAGGTGAAGAGGAGAGTGGGGGCGTTATTCTATCCGTTTTCTCTGTTAAAGGCTGTTACCTTGGATATCTGTATTTTATCTCTGCCTTTAGGCTCTATCATTACGTCGCCTTCATTACCAAGGACTCTTTTTCGATGATTAATACTCTTAACTTTCCCTTCTTCGTTTGGTTGCGCATCCTGAACTTTCTTTCAAAACCATTTCCCTGTGTTCATATTGATCACGTTTTATTTGAGATGTACAAGAATCTATGTGGCCATTAAACAATAAAATGAACACCCCTAGGTGCTCGGCCCAACTTAAGAGCTAGAATGTGCCAGTTCCTCACTGTCCTAATTTCTTCAGTCTACTTTTTTTTTTTTTCCTTAATCCTCACCCGAGGATATTTTTCCCATTGATTCTTCAGATCGAGTGGAAGGAAGGAATAGAGGAAGGGTGGGGAGAGAGAAAGAGAAAAATCTACGTGAGAAAGTCAAATGGAGTGGCTCTGGGAATCGAACCCGAGACCCTTCAATCCGTGGGCGGATGCTCTAACTACTGAGGAAAACTGGCCAGGGCTTTTAATGATGGTCTCTTCTTCAGAACGCTGATTCCTGTTGTTTTTTAATCTAATATCCAAATGAAGGAAAAATTGAAACACCTAAAAAAAATAAAAAAAAAATATTAGGCCTAAGTGTCTTGTTTGACCAACATTTACCGGTGCTGCTGTTCTGTTCATTGCTCCATCCGTCTGACGTGTTCCACTGGCTGCTCAGTTTGGAATGTAAGCTTTAGGAGGACAGGGAACGTGACCTTGGATTTACCACCAGCTTCGAGCTGTGGCTGAGTGGAAGCGGCAGTAACATTGGAATCAGTGGCTGGGTCTCTAGTCCTGTCATAAACTCCCTGTGCCGTTTGTGGCCAAAGAAACTGAATGTCTGCAGTGTGTTCAGCACAGCGCCTGCCACCAGCAAGTGAATTCATAGAGTGGAAGCTCCCTCCTGAAAGGATTTTGTTCTCTCCCCCTCCTCCCCCGCCCCACTGCTATATTCTCCATGCTTAAATGGTGCCTAGCACATAGTAGGCATCGATCCATATTTGTTGAGTTCAAGGATGAATATGCAAGCTATATATTTTTAAAATATATTTTATTGATTTTTTTACAGAGAGGAAGAGAGAGGGATAGAGAGTTAGAAACATCGATGAGAGAGAATCATTGATCAGCTGCCTCTTGCACACCCCTTACTGGGGATGTGCCCGCAACCAAGGTACATGCCCTTGACTGGAATTGAACCCAGGACCCTTCAGTCCGGAGGGTGAAACTCTATCCACTGAGCCAAACCGATTTCGGCTGCAAGCTATATTTTTAAATTACCTAATCTACTTGGGTCTCAGTCTGTTGATCAGTAAATACCATGATTATAAACTCTGGGTATGAAAGATCGTTCTACCTCTAAAATTCTTTTTACTTTTATTGATTTCAGAGAGGAAGGGAGAGAGAGAGAGAGAGAGAGAGAAATATCAATAATGAGAGAGAATCATTGACTGGCTGTCATCTACACGCCCCCCTACCCCACCCCCCTGGACATGGAAATCGCTATCCGGGCATGTGCCCTGACTGGGAATGGAACTGTGATTTCCTGGTTCATAGGTCAATGCTCAGCCACTGCGCCATGCCAGCTGGGCTCCCTCTAACATTCTTTAACTCAGACTAGAGTCACGCACAAAGAGGTTCCTTACGTGCGTGTCGGAGAAGACAGACTGGTTTGCAAAGGTGTTTCCTTCAGCCTCAGGTGGCGGCTGCTCACGTCTGTCTAGGGCCCTCCGTTTGCACCGGCTCCTGTGCCAGCGGCAGCCAGATTTCCTCCCTCCATCCCGTCACCTCCACCCCCCTCTCTGCTTAGCTTTTAGACCTTTCGTTTTTCAGTTTTGTTCCATAAGAGGCACCTACCCAAGACAAGACCCTCCCACACACATGCCTGCCCCCTTCCCTCCCTCGGGCTGCCATGTGCTTATGCAATCAATCCCCCTCGGGGCGGGAGGCTCAGAGCACTTGGCTCCAGGCAGCCAGCCACGCATCTCCAGCCCGGGGGGCCTCCAGCGGGAACCTGGGATTGTCATGTAGGCTTCGTGGTGGGACGGACTCATCAGAGCGAGCCGAGGGTGTTTAGGGACGGGTTCTTATTCCGAGTGCAGGACAAATAGGCCACCGAGCCTGTGGAGGAGGCCCCATTAGTGTGCTGCTCCTTTAAGTATTGCCTGAGGGGCCGTCATCGTAGGTAGCTTCTCGGGAGGGAAATGTCAACCTTGTTAGGCCTGATTCTCTCTCCTGCCTATCATTTTTGTTGAAAATCTTTAAAAAAAAATTTTTTTTTAATAGTGTTATTTTCTTCTAGGGATTTTTGGGGGTCTTTTATTGAGACAAAGATGTCAGATTTTGTATCCCCCCCCCCTCTTTTAAGTTTTGATGAGGAGCGCGCTGAGATCATGTGGATCTTTTGCTTGTTACTAATGAAATACTTCTTTATAGGCTGAGTGTTAAAAATAGGAACGATCTTGTTAAAGTGAGTCCTGGTTCTGTCTTGTTAGTGGCTCTAGAATAGAAGCCACGGTTCTGAGTGCTCTTTCTCTCATTCCTTGTGCATATGTTAGCCGGTGGGATGGGTACAATGGTGACAAAAGACCTTGGTAAGGACACCGAGACCTTCTCACTCTCACCGACTTTATTATTATTATTATTATTTTGGCGTCTTCGTTTATCTGAATTTACCTTCCAAGGGTGCAGGTGTGTCGCAGATATTCATAAGTGCTTCTTTAGCATTTGCAGGGGGTTGTCAGAAAGCCGTCCTAAGGGGGATTATTGAGGGAAATTCACACTGGTGGGGTGGGAAGGGGGGAGAGATGAGAGAGAGCTGTGTTGGAGAGACCAGGCTGCTTAATTCCCCGCTCCTCGGGAGTGGGAGTGGGGGTGGAAAGTAGAGGAAGGAAGAGGTTTGTTCTTCTCATAAACACCATCTGTAGGTGCATGAAAGGAGCATCTTAATGATTTAGGAGGAGAGAGTCGAGCAGGAGGGCCAGGCCTGAGAGCTGAGGTGGGCCCAAGTTCTGAAGGGGATGATGCCCGTAGGACATGGGTTGCCCTAGGCCAGTGGTCGGCAAACTCATGAGTCCACAGAGCCAAATATCAACAGCACAACGATTGACATTTCTTTGGAGAGCCAAATTCTTTAAACTTAAACTTCTTCTAACGCCACTTCTTCAAAATAAACTCACCCAGGCCGTGGTATTCTGTGGAAGAGCCACACTCAAGGGGCCAAAGAGCCGCATGTGGCTCGAGAGCCCCAGTTTGCCGACCACGGTCCCAGGCTCTTGGAGTTTTCCTTATTGGTCTTGGGATGTATCTTGTTATGCTGCTTTCCTCATTAGGAGGAATAAGATCTGGTTTTGGGAGATTGAAAGGATTGAAAGGGTCCATTCGAATTCCCTTGTATAAAGACCGTATGTTCCTTGCTCTTTAACCAGACTCCAGCCGTGATGAGTCTTCCCGTTTGCTGAATTTTCTAGGAGCCGACGACTTTCGGTTTGCGTCATACGTGGGTGACTACATGGTGCTGCAGAAGGAGCCTGCAGGGGCCGTGATTTGGGGCTTTGGCCCGTCTGAAGCCACAGTGACAGTGACTCTTTGTCGAGAGGAAGAAACCATCATGAAGAAAGTGACTCAAGTGCAAGGTACAGCAGCCCCCATTCTCTGTGTAGCTTTTGTCTTCTTCTGCCACCTGCTGGATTATCTGAAAATGAACGCTTACTCTCCATCTCCAGTTATTCTCCCATCCATCCACCCATCCATCCATCCACCCATCCACATATCCACCCATCCACCCATCCACCCATCCACCATCTACCCATCCATCCATCCACACATCCACCCATCCACCCATCCACCCATTCACCCATCCATCCATCCATCCATCCATCCATCCATAAAGGCTATTTGTGTATTTACCATGTGCTAGGCACTGAGCATATAAATAAAGGGAGTGGGAGTGGAAAGGACACCGAGTCAAATAGACTTAAGTAAAAGGGCCTGATCTCAAGGAGCCCATGGAATAGTGAGAACAGACGCTGAGTTACACGGTGTGGTGCGGTAACCAATGTGATGAAGGCGTACATGGGTGCCATGGGATACAGAAGAGAAACGTCTACCTCAGCGTGGGCGGTAAGGGAAGGCTTACACAGAAGGTGGCCTTTGGACGGAATCGCATATAAAGGAGAGGCAGTATGGAGGAGTGGTTGGAACCCAGGCTCTGAAATTCACTCTCTGGACTCAGGTCCTGGCTCTGTCTCTTCATGGCTGTATCACCTTGGGCATGCTATTGGATATCTCTGTGTCACAATGTATTTATTTGTAAAGTGAGGTAGTAGTATTTGAGACCATGTGGGCTTTAAATGAATTCGCACATGTGACGTGCTTAGAGCAGTGCATGGCACACAGTAAGTGCTGAATACATGTTAGCTATTGTTATAATTATCATTATTACTATTATTATTTTTAAAAATATATTTTATTGATTTTTTTTTTTTTTTTTTGCAGAGAGGAAGGGAGAGGGACAGAGAGTTAGAAACATCGATGAGAATCAGCTGCCTCCTGCACACCCGCTACTGGGGATGTGCCCGCAACCAAGGTACATGCCCTTGACCGGAATCGAACCTAGGACCTTTCAGTCTGCAGACCAACCCTCTATCCACTGAGTCAAACTGGTTACAGCTGTTATAGTTATTATTGTTATTTAAGTCAACCACTCCCATATTGACTGAGGGACTACTATGTGGCAGATATTGTATTAGGCCCTGGTGATATAGTGATGAGCGAAACAGATGTTGTCTCTTCCCTGATGAAGCTAATAGGTTAGGCAAGGAAATAGAGAAATAATAGCAATTATTGGGAAGTGTGGGAAGTGCCGCTGTGGGGAAGTCCCAGGTGCTGTGGGAGTGCTGAGTAGGAGTACTTAACTTAGTCTAGGGTTTATCTGGAAAGGTAAGTAGGGCAAACCAGGCTGAAGGACTCTCCTGGCAAAAGCATGGAGGCGCTCGTGAGCTTGGGTCATTGGAGAAATGGCCAATAGATAGGTTTGCCTGGAACACCGGGGTACGTGACTGGTGTTGGTTGACAGGAGACACGTTAGGATATATAAGGAAGCTTGTTTGTCATTGTTAAGGAGTATTGGACGGGTGGGTTTTTAAGCCCGAAATAACACAATCAGATTTGTATATTAGAAAGATGATTCTTGCCGAAACCGGTTTGGCTCAGTGCCGAAACCGGTTTGGCTCAGCGGTAGAGGGTCGGTCTGCGGACTGAAAGGTCCCAGGTTTGATTCCGGTCAAGGTCATGCACCTTGGTTGCGAGCACATCCCCAATAAGGGTTGTGTAAGAGGCAGCTGATTGATGATTCTCTCTCATCGATGTTTCTAACTCTCTATTCCTCTCCCTTCCTCTCTGTAAAAGAATCAATAAAATATATATTTTTAAAAAAGAAAAGAAAAAAAAGAAAAGAAAGATGACTCTGGCAGCACTGTGGGAGATTGACTGGAGGTCGAGCAGACTAGAAGCGGTGGGACCTGTTAGCCAGCTTTCGTGATGTTCAGGGACTAGACAAGGAAGGTTTGACCCAAGGTGGCTGCTGTGAGGATGTTCAAGACGTTAAGAATGAGCAGCTTCACTAAGGAGCCTCCGTCTAAAAGAGAAAAAGATGGTGGGCGGGGATCTGTTTGTGAGGCTTTCCACATCTGCTTGGTAGAGAGCGAAGGCAGTGTTTTAGTTTGTGTAGATCCACAAGCCTGTTTCAACAGCATCCTGCTTTGTCCTGCCCTGTGAGGTAAAATAAATACAATGTTATTTGGAATAAAGAAGGTAGATGTGTAGGAAATTCCACAGGGCAGAAAGAAGATGTTTCTCAAAAGGAGATGCTGCAGGGTTTAAGGCTTGACGTCTATTTAAATATCAGTGATATTTGAGTTTTTCAGCCAGACTACCTCAGTTTGCCACTGTCTGTCTCTGTTAGCATACAACTTATTGCCTGTATTCCCTAGGTGCCCACAGCAAAGTGGAATTTAATCACATAAAGGTTTTTGTCTGGCAGACTGACACGACAGCATTGGGAAAATTAAAACCTGATGGACGATTGGGAATTTAGTCGGGCCTATTCAAATTGTCAAATGGTGCATAGTAATTCAGACACGGGAATGAAATAGGGGATATTAACATATATCCTCTCACTCTGACACACATGGGGATGCATATGTGGATGATAAAATGAGGGTGTGTCTGCTAACAGATATATTGTCTCTAACTTAGAAAAGAAAAAGTTCCTGGTTGCAGTGTTAGCATGCACACTCGTTTTCTATGCTACATAATAAAATATCACAGGCTCAGATACTTGAAACAACATACCTTTGCTGTCTCACAATTTCTGTAGGCCTGAGGCCTGGCTGTTATTTAGCTGGGTGCTCTTCTCAGAGTCTCACAAGCTGGGATCCAGGCATCAGTGGGCTGTGTTCTCATCCAGAGGTTCAACTAGGAAATGAGCCTCTTCCAAGCTCTCCGGGCTGCTGGCAGATTCATTTCCTTGTGCCTGTAGGATTCATGGCTGCATCTTGGTTCCTTTCACCTCTGACCTCCAGATACTCTTTTGTTGGAAGGGAAGGAGGGAGGAAAAGAGAGAAGCAGCGGGGGGGGGGGGGGGGGGGGGGGGGGGGGGGGGGGGGGGGGGGGAGGGGGGGGGGGGGGGGGGGGGGGGGGGGGGGGGGGGGGGGGGGGGGGGGGGGGGGGGGGGGGGGAGGGTTGCTTCCTACTGGGCCCCATTGAGGCCTGGGGCTTGAACCTGCAATCCAGGTACATGCCCTTGACTGGGATTAGAACCTGTGACCCTTTGGCTCATGGGCCAATGCTCTAACCATTGAACCATACTACAAGGGCTCTAGATACTCTTCAAGGGATCACCTTATTAGGTCAGGTCCACCCAGGATAATTACCCTTTTTATTAAAGCCAACTGAGTAGGGACTTTAAGCACATCTATAAAAACCCTTTTCTGCTTTCCACGTCATGTAATCTTATCATGAGGATGACATCTCATCCACTTTGCCATTTTCTGTTGGTTGGAAGCAAATCACACATTCTGCCTGCACTTAGTGGGGAGAGGTTATACAAGGTTGTGCCCTATTGGGGGTCATCGTAGGGGGTGTCTGCCACAGCATGCTACAGTTTAAGTAACTTGCATAAACAGTTTTATTGACAAACACGTACTGAAGCAGTACTTAAGTTTTTTTTGTGTGTTGTGTTTTTTGTTTGTTTGTTGTTTTTTAAAAAAAATATATTTTATTGAGTTTTTACAGAGAGGAAGAGAGAGGGATAGAGAGTTAAAAACATCAATGAGAGAGAATCATCGATCCGCTGCCTCTTGCACACCCCCTACTGGGGACGTGCCCGCAACCAAAGTACATGGCGTTGACCTGAATCGAACCCGGGACCCTTCAGTCCACAGGCCGATGCTCTATCCACTGCGCCAAACCGGTTTCGGCCTGTGTGTTGTTTTGTTTTTAACATCTATATCTGGTGGAGGAGGAGGAGGCCTTGACACAGACTAAATGCAGGTAGGAAAGGGGCCTGTAGAGCTTCCTCTACCTCCGAGTCACTTCCACAACCTTGAAAGGGACTTGGCAGCTGGTGAAATGCCAGGACCCGGTGTGGGACGTGAACGGGGTGGTTTCTTCCAGCTCTAGGTGTCTCCCGTGGGAAGGGAAAGGTTGTGGATCCTTTTCCTTTTTCAGTTCTTGAATTCTGAGATTTGGCACCGCCGCCTGAAAAATAATTAACATCTGACGTGACTAGCAAGAAGGAAAAAAAAAAAAAAGAAAGAAAGCACGTCATGGCTAAGCAAATTGTCTCTAAGACAATTTGTTTTAGCCCCCCCCCCCCTTTGATTGTTTATTCTTCCCGTGTTTGGATGGGGGATGGTTAGGGAGATGTAGAGGAAGTGGAGAGAGTGTGTTCTTCACCTGTGTCTTTTACTGGAACGTGGAGAGGAAATAGAGCAGCAACGAGGCCACCAGATATGCTGTCAGACCTGGGCACACAAAGCCCCAGCCAGTTTGCAAGGCTTTCTTGTTGGTATCACAGCGGTGTGTGTGTGTGTGTGTGTGTGTGTGTGTGGAGGAGTCGGGGAGGGGGAAGGTGGTCTGTCATTTACATGGTGGGGTGCCTGGCACACTCTGAGTCGCTGTGTGACGAAGGAAGGAGATGAGCCTTCCTGGGTGGGAGAAGAAAGATCTGAGGAAGCAGAGATCTGAATGTGATGAAGATCTACAGAGACCTGCAAATGGACGGGGAAAGAGGGACAAGATAGCAAGGGATGAGGGCCCAGGAGGAGCCAGAGAAACTGTTGCTCAGAAAGCCTCCCAGGATTTGCAGGAAGTCAGCTGGACAGTGAACTTTTTTTTTTTTTTTTTTTTTTTAACAAAGATAGGGACATTTGTTCGTGTTATATTACTGGATTTTAAAGGCAAAAAAAAAAAAAATACAGTTCTGTTTTGAACATCAAAGTCAAACATTCCCCCTTCCCACTCACAATCGTAATACATGCGTTTGCACACAGAGGAAATTAAAACACATGGCATGACAGGTCTCCAGGACAGCTCTGTCCTGGCTGTACGGGACACCCCGTGGCCAGCCCTGAGGTCAGCAGAGGCCCTGCCCAGGCCGAGAGCCAGACCGCATTTCCTTCCCCTTCCCCAGGCCACCTCTGCCCTCTGACCTTCTCCAAAAGCCACTTCACAGGGTCACCAGCAGTGGGAAGGACACAAACAGGCACGGGACATGACAATGTCATGGTGACCACTTCTTGGTGAAGGAAATGCCCCTGGACCCTCTTGCCCTGGACTCCCCAGGGAGGACACAGGACCTATAGCATCTCACGAACCAGGCAGGCCTCCAGGCCTCAGCTTGGGCTCAGGTGTCACCCAGGAGAGCATCGGCAGGTCGGCAAAAGAGAAATAGATGACACAGGATTTCCCTTGGTTCTGAGAATGAGCCACATACTTGAACATCCCAATGTCACATGGACAGCGAACCTGAACTCTTTGTGGTCGGTGACTCAGGTGGATGCACACTGTTTCTAAAAACTAAAGCTGGAGCCGAGACCAGTTTGGCTCAGTGGATAGAGCGTCGGCCTGCGGACTGGAATGTCCCACGTTCGATTCAGGTCAAGGGCATATATCTTGGTTGCAGGCCCGTCGCTGGTGGGGGGTGTGCAAGAGGCAGCTGATCGATGATTCTCTCTCATCAATGTTTCTAACTCTCAGTCCCTCTCTCTTCCTCTCTGTAAAAAAATCAATAAAATATGTTTAAAAAATAAAATTAAAAGTACAGCTGGATTTCACCATCCTGTGACGAGCTGCACTTGAACTAGTCCCAGCCAAACGGGCCAAGGACTCATCACTTCTCCTGGGAAACGAGGTGGCTTCTGCCTTGATAATCCCACTTGCCTTTGATCTAAGAAACAGCCTGCACAGTGGCTGCTCTTCTGTGAATATACTTACATTGGAGTAAATCCTCATTGTTTTATTTTTTAAATACATTTTTTATTGATTTCAGAGAGGAATGGAGAGAAAGAGATAAAAAGAAACATCAGTGATGAAAGAATCATTGATCAGCTGCCTCCTGCACACCCCACACTAAGGATAGAGCCTGCAACCCGAGCATGTGCCCTGACCAAGAATTGAACCATGACCTCTTTTTTATTTTATTTTTTAAAATATGTTTTATTGATTTTTTTTCACAGAGAGGAAAGGAGAGGGTTAGAGATCTAGAAACATCCATGAGAGAGAAACATTGACCAGTTGCCTCCTGCACACCCCCTACTGGGGATGTGCCCACAACCAAGGTACATGTCCTTGACCAGAATCAAACCTGGGACCTTCTAGTCTGCAGACTGATGCTCTGTCCACTGAGCCAAACCGGTTTTGGCAAACCACAACCTCCTGGTTCATAGGTCACACTGCTCAACCACTGAGCCTGCTGGGCAGTCCTCGTCGTTTTCAATGGCTTGTTTCCGAGTTACTTCGACCATTAGTCACCTCTCTGTAGTAGATCCGATTTCCCCTCCCATGCCTGGCAGTTAACTTCACACTCCTTACTGTGTCAGAGTTTATTTTTCTGTTGAATGGGAGAGGGTAGGAGCTAGAAACTAAAAGAACTTGAGGGCTAGAACAGAAGAACGTTCTCCGAGGTCTCCAAGTCAGCTGAGAGATTTCCTCAGTCCAGTGCTTAGGAATCAGGCTCAGGCCTCCGTTGTAGTTCTCCTCCCTCCTGCAGGGGGAGCTCTTCCTCTTGGCTGTAGTGGAACGGTATTGTCATGATGTTTTGCCCCCTTCCCTCATGAATCTTGCTATTGCCGGGCAGCAAAACTTTGAGAAACTCTGGTGAAAGCTGTCCTCTTCACCAGCCATGTTGCCTGAATTGAGGTGGAGTGAATATCCAGTTAACAGCAGTGGCGAGGAATGGATTGTATAGTCATAGGAGGGTAAATGATAGTCCTGTTCTCTTTTCCTGGGGCTTGACTTTATCCTTATAAGCGAGTAAAGCTGGCAGAGGCAGGACAGAGCTCCAGGGAGCTATGCCGGTGCAGGGAGCCTGGAAAGACCTTGGCGAGGCTGCCGTTGGGACAGATTGGCGTGTCTGCCTGCTCGGAAGTGTGAGCCACACGGAGCGCACGCACCTGGGTGACACAGCCTGTGCCCGCTGCCCACTGCTTCCAGAACAGCGCTTTTCCTGCTTTGGGTGAGTTATACATATGCTATGTTGCTGTCTGGCTCTCAGTGGTATAAAAACAGTCGCGGGCATTTGGTCGCCAATGAGTCAGCTGTGCTTCCTGGAGCAGCCAACATGCACCCCTTCCCTGGTGCCTTCGGGGGGGTCTTGGACATTCCCCCCAATAATGAGCCGTCTTTGATAGGTTGAGCTTTTACTGATCTCCTGTTCTGCATCTGGACTTTTGCTTCTGCTTAGCTCTTGCTGATTAGAAAGAACTCAGCACCCTGTCTGGCTCCTAGTAGTCCCTTGGGAAGTATTTTTTTTTAAAAAAATATATATTTTATTGGTTTTTTACAGAGAGGAAGGGAGAGAGATAGCTAGAAATGTCGATGAGAGAAACATCGACCAGCTGCCTCCTGCACACCCCCCATCGGGGATGTGCCCGCAACCAATGTACATGCCCATGACCGGAATCGAACCTGGGACCCTTCAGTCCGCAGACCGACGCTCTACCACTGAGCCAAACCAGTTTAGGCTTGGGTAGTATTTTTATAATAATAATTATTATTTTTTTTTTACAGACTGGTATAATAACTTCGGGGTGCTTCATTTCCAGTTCTTAACCATTCTTTCCCGTTGAAATTACATTAAATTATAAATCAGTTCCTATTCTTCTGCATTATGCCAAGAAGATTTATTTTTAAAAGATTGCTCCTCTATTTTCTCACTCTCCTTTTTTCAACTTGGTTCATGTGGTTTGGTTCTCCTAGGCATAATTTTGCCACTTTGAAGATATATTTTTTTTAAGTTTCTGAGCATGATGTTTGCAGAGGTGGTGGCGTGAGTGGATGGGAGGTAGGAAGGTGGCAGGGAGGTGGTTCCTAAGGAATATGCTAGGAATTTCTGAAATAAGGTTTTGGGTAACTTTTCATCGCTTTAATTGAGCCTGAGAACCTTCAGTCTGGTAGATAACTCTGAAAATAATTAATTGGGCAAGTCTAAATGTCTTCTTCATAGAGAGTCCAATTTTGGTGGGGAAAAAAGTGTTTTATTGATTTTAGAAAAGGGGGAAGGGAGAGGGATAGAGAGCTAGAAACATTGAGGAGAGAGGAACATGGATCAGCTGACTCCTGCACGACCCCCGCTGGGGATCGAGCTTACAACCCGGGCATGTGCTGTGACCAGGAATCGAACCAGTGACCTCTTGGCTCATGGGTTGATGCTCAATCATTGAGCCACCCTGGCTGGGCCAAAGAGACTACTTTATATGCCTTTCAATCCTTCTCCATGTGACACTTTCTCCACTCACCTGTTTAACTGTTGACAGGAGAACCCAGAACTACTGCTAGTATTAATCCTTGGTAGCAATGTGGGGAGGAGGTGAGGGTATTGATAATAAAGATGATACTGTCGGGCAAGGGGAAGTTTCAGATTACAAATGGTTTTCTCTCATTGGGGCACTGTGAAAATGTATTAGCTTATGGTTACATTAATATTGACAGCGGGATAGTCCAATAAGAATTTCTATTTTGCTTTTATTAAACTCCCTTGAATTTTAATTTCTTTCGTATTTTTGTCCGTCCTCGTTTAGGATTACAACTGTCTAATTTTTTTTTTTCCTCTTGTAAATGCTTCAGTTAAAAGTCAGAAGGGGTTGGCACAGATTAAGGATAGAAATGCCGCTGCTGTCATTTCTCTTTGCTTGTCTGAAATGTGGCCAATTTCCATAGCTTTGAATTCATTCTCATGACCACAAATGAGTGTGATGCATGACAGGATTGGGCCTTAATTTAATTTTAATCAATTGATTAATTCCTTGGAGCCTTTTGTTATTATTTCAGCACATTCCAATAAATGGATGGTGGTCCTGGATCCCATGAAGCCTGGCGGACCTTATGAAGTGATGGCACAGCTGACTTTGGGAAAAACGAACTTGACCGTGGCAGTTCACGATGTCTTATTCGGAGATGTCTGGCTTTGCGGTGGGCAAAGCAACATGCAGATGACGGTGTCACAGGTAATTGGCAGAGTCTCGGTGCTAATACATAATGCTGATGTTGTGGAAGAAGGAAAGGAAAGAGGAGGAAGCAGCAAGGAGGAGAAAGAGAGAGAAACCTTTTGACCCTGTGCCGAGCTCCGTTCTAAGTGCTTTGCCTGTTTGAGTTGGCCACTTTATGAGGCAAGTACTGTATTCATAGCTCACCGAGTAGGAAGCTGGATCACTGAGATTCAATTACCTGCCCAAGGTCACAGTCAGTAGTGGAGCTGGGACAGGACCTGGTGATTTCACTCCAGAGCTATTTGCTCAGTCTTGGTGAGTGTACGGTCCTTGTGCCAGGCATTCTTGCCTTACCGTCCTGAGTACAGGCAGAAGCTAGAGTGTATCTGATGGTAACAGAGGTTTCATCACAAATTGAAGACAAAGGAGATTACTCTTCTTTTTGATTGATCCTGGAAGATGAGCTTCTGGAGGCAGCCTGGGGAACCAAAACAATTAGATTTTGTTTCAATGCTGAGCAACTGATACACTACGTGTCTTCTGTTGTCATGGAGATTGAAAAAATAAGACTGAATGTTGGCTTAGCCTTTTACTAGGGTATGGCTTAGAGAAAATCACTTGTTTCTTTTCTTCTTCCTCTTTTTGTTTTGTTGGTTGGTTGGTTGGTTGCTTATTAATTGGTTGGTTCGGTTTTGAACTAGATAAGTATATTATATTCTAACTAAAAATGTCTGTAGCTGCTGTGAGGAGGCATGTTAGATGCTGGGGGTGGGGGACAGTTTGAAAAAAACAGTAGAAAAGAAAAAGGAGAAATGAAAGTTCTTCCTTAAACTGAGCAAAAAACCTGCTTTCCTCAAGTTCTCCCCCCCGCCCCCCTTTTTTTGTCAGAATTGGTTCTTTGGGTAACTATGAGTTCCTGCTAAATGGAAAAGACATTCTTGATTCTATTCTCTCTCTGCTGATCCCTAGATGTT
Organism: Nyctalus aviator; assembly: GCA_036971965.1. Lineage (NCBI taxonomy): Eukaryota > Metazoa > Chordata > Mammalia > Chiroptera > Vespertilionidae > Nyctalus > Nyctalus aviator. Next base: position 10,510,359 of record CM072939.1, on the reverse strand, counting down.
GGGTTTCCGTATCCTTCACCATGCTAGTCAGTCTTCCCCAAATACAACCCAGGATGCCACTGTCCTCTCCGGGGTGAGGCCCAAACAAAGCTCGGGTCTCCAGCAGTGGTCTGGCCAATGTGATGGTCACCTCCCTTGTTTTGAGAACTGTATTTCTACTAATGCAGCCCATGCTCACGCTTGCTCTTTTGGAATCATCGTTTTCCATTGCTGTTAACTGAAACAGCCATCCTTTATCCCCAGGTGCTTCTGCCTACTCAGCTCTTCCCCATCCCCCGCTGGTGCAGCTGTGTTCTCACTTGGTATTTTGGAGACTTTGTTTTTCAAACATACTTTATAAAAATGTGCTTAAAAATATACTTCTCCTTTTAACCATTAAATATGCAGAGTGGGACAAAAGTAGGTCTACAGTTGTTCATATGGAAAATAATACAATCTACACTAATAAAAGAGTAAGATGCAAATTGACCGTATATTTGCGACACCCACCAGCCAATCAGGAGTGAGTATGCAAATTGACCCAACAAAGATGGTAGGTTAATTTGCACGATGCAGGCATTCTGCATCACCCCAGCTGCTCTGAGCCTCTGGGCAGTGTGGGAAGGCAGAAAGGCAGGTCCAAGCTGGAGCAAAGGTGGTGCCGGCAGCCAGAGGAAAGAAGGCCCATTCTTGCATGAATTTTCATGCATCAGGCCTCTAGTAATAAATAATAATACAAGAAAAACAAAACATTGTGTTTCACACACTCAAACTGTAAACCTACTTTTGCCCCACCTTTTATTCACCCTACTATGTGTACCCATACCTTATCTCTATTTAAAACTATTTCCTCATCCTCAACATAAACTCTATACCTGTTAAGCAATAATTCCCCTTCTTCTTCTAGCCCCGAGAAACCTCTTGCAATATAGTTACTTCATATAAGGGGAATCATATTTGACTTTGTGTCTGGATTATAAAGCATAACATTTTCAAGGTCCATCCGTGTTGTAGCATATGTCAACATTTTATCCCTTTTTATGGTTGAATTGCATTCTATTTTATATGCCACATTTTGTTTATCCATTTACCTGTTGATGGACATCTGGGCTGCTCTTGTGAATAATGCTGCTATGAACATTGGTGTGCAGATACCCGGTCCATTCCCTGCTTTCCATTCTTTTAGAAAAGTACCTGTGAGAGGAATTGCTGGGTCACCTGTTCTGTGTTTAACTTTTGAGTAACCACCAAACCATTTTCCACACTGGCTGTGCCATTTTGCATTCCTACCAGCAATATGCAGATATTCCAGTTTCTCTATGGCCTCAGTAACACGTTACTTTCCTTTAAAATTTTTTTTTTATTATAGTCATGTTAATAAGTGTGAAGAGGTATCTCATTGTGGTTTTGATTTGCATTTCCCTAATGACTAATGACATTGAGTACCATTTATAAGACTTCTAAGGCAAATGTCTAATCAAGTCCTTTGCCCATTTTTGAATTGGGTTATTTGTTGTTGAATTGTAGGAATTCTTTAAATATTCTAGGTAATAATCACTTGTCAGGTAAAGGATTTGAAAATGTTTTATGTCGTTCTTTAGATTGTTATTTCATTTCCCTGAGGTTGTTTTTTGATACACAAAAGGTTTTTTTTCCTTTTGATAAAGTTCAATTTATGTTTTTATTTCTTTTGTTGTCCCTTTGGTATTTTATCCATGAAATGTTGCCAAATCCAATGTCATGGGCGTTTTCCCCAGTGTTGTCTTCTAAGAGTTTTATAGTTTTAGCTCTTAAGTTTAGGTCTTTGATTCTTTATGAGTCAGTTTTGGTACATGGTGTAAGATGAGGGTCTGACCTCATTCTTTTGTAGTAGGATGCCCAGTTCTTCCCACACCATTTGTTGAAAAGACTGTCTTTTCCCCACTGAGTGGTCTTGGTACTCTTGTCAATAATTAATTAACCATTAATTAATATGTAAAGGTTTATTTCTTGGCTTTCTATTCAATTCCATTGATCTACAGGACCACACTGTTTTAATTACTGTAGCTTTGTAGTAAAGTTCAGAGTTGGCAAGTGTGAGTCCTCCAACTGTGTCCTTCTTTTTCAAAATTATTTTGATTAGTCAGGGTTCTTACAATTCCATATAAATGTGAGAACATGCTTTTCCATTTCTGGGGGGGAAAAGGCTGCTGGGATTTTTGATAGGTATTGTGTTTGGATCTGTAGCTTTCTTTGGGTAGTGCTGGCATTTTAACTTCTATTGTGAACATGTGATGTCTTTCCATTAATGTCTTTACTTTTTCCCCAGCAGTGTTTTATAGTTTTTGGTATCTTCTATCTTCTTGACTAGATTTATTATTAATAATTAGCTAATAACAATGGTATCACTATAATAGATTAAGAACTTGGAAATATTATTGTTTTCCCTAGCTCTTTCTCTAAAACTCAGTTTCTTCTCAAGTTGACTTTTATTTTCCTACCCTTACTTTGTTACCTATTTCTCTTTCTTTGAGAACATTTAAATTTGAGATTTTAAAGTCTATAACTAGACCAACTCAATGAATTTCCTTTTTTATTGTAAAATTGAATCCTTTAACATACTTTATGATTTCTTATTTTGCTTATTTCTTATTTTGCTTCTACCACTTATAGTTTCTTTCTTTCTTTTTCAAATGAATTACTAAATAATGCTACTAAAAAGATTCTACTCTGGACCTATATACTTCATTTCATTATTAGTTTTCTAATTCAAAATCCAAATTCTTGCATTTATGTCTTCCTAACCAATATTTTATTTGCTCTTGCTTCCTGCCCTACTTAATTATATGAAAAACTTTTGAATGTAAATGTTTATTAAAATGAACCTAGCTGGTTTGGCTCAGTGGATAGAGTGTCGGTCTGTGGACTGAAGGTCCTGGGTTTGATTTTTAGTCAGGGTACATGCCTGGGTTGCAGTCTCGATCCCCAATGGGGAGCATACAGGAGGCAGCCAATCAATGATTCTCTCTCATCATTGATGTTTCTCTCTCTCCCTCTTCCTTCCTTTCTGAAATCAACAAAAATACATTTAAAATGAACTTTAACTGGATTCCTTTTTAACTAAAGTGAATGGCAGCAAAAGTGAAATTTTAGCTCTTGAGAGAAAGCATGGCTTCGTATAGAAAGAAGTAGAATTGCTGTTAACTCGTTAAGGAAAACAGTACTTTCCTAATGCTTTAATTGCAGTTCTCTGTTGGCAAAGAAAGGCACGGGCCAGATCTATTTTTATTTATACAGTCAGGTTCTCAATAGCAGTCTATGCCAGGGGATCTCGTCTCACTTTTTGTGGAGCTAAATCAGATCGCTGCTGGTGGAAATGGGGTCCTTTTCCACGGGATCATGAGGAAAGCATTCCAGGGAACCATGCACGGGGATTGCGGTGTGACAAAATTCATTCCAGAAAGCTGCCTCTGGATTTCCAGGGCCCCGTCTCCCTCCATCCAGCCATGGAAAAGTCCAAAACAAAGGCCAGTGTCGAGAGTCCTCTGGAGTCCACACAGTGTGCCATGGCTGGTTGTTAGACCTGCGTGGTCATGTGTGTGTGTGTGTGTGTGTGTACACGTGTGTGTGTGTACGTGTGTGTGTACATGTGTGTGTACGTGTGTGTATGTGTACGTGTGTGTGTGTACGTGTGTGTGTACGTGTGTGTATGTGTACGTGTGTGTGTACGTGTGTGTGTAAGTGTGTGTATGTGTATGTGTACGTGTGTGTGTACGTGTGTGTATGTGTACGTGTGTGTGTACGTGTGTGTACGTGTGTGTGTATGTGTACGTGTGTGTACGTGTGTGTGTACGTGTGTGTATGTGTATGTGTACGTGTGTGTGTACGTGTGTGTATGTGTACGTGTGTGTGTACGTGTGTGTACGTGTGTGTGTATGTGTACGTGTGTGTACGTGTGTGTGTACGTGTGTGTATGTGTATGTGTACGTGTGTGTGTGTACGTGTGTGTGTATGTGTACGTGTGTGTGTGTGTGTGTGTGTGCGCGCGCGTGTGTGCGTGGGGAGAGCAGGAGAGAGGAGAGAGAGAGGGGGAGAGAGAGGTTGCAAACAAATGAAACTAGTACAGGTCACCGAGCAAGAGAGCTCCTTTTTGTTCCTTGACTTACGATCAGGAGCTTTTTCGAAATAACCAACCAACTTACCAAGCTTTCTTGGCTTCTGATGGGTCCACCTCCTGACTAGACTGACAGGCCTCTATGGTCAAGCATATACCCCTGCACCATTTTGACTTCTTTTGTTTATATGCTTACCGTCCTCTCCCCCCCCCCCAAAAAAAAAAAATCTGGTACCAGAGGGGAAAGGGAGGGACGTTAATCCTTGGCAGGGCAATGCTGAGATATCTTCCTGGTGAAGCAAATAGGCTCATGCCCCATTCCCTTTGCTTCCTTCCTTAATATCTAATTGCCTAGGGTAATAAGATTTTCAAAATATTTATCTTGCCCAGCCAGTGTGGCTCAGTGGTTGAGTGTCGACCCGTGAACCAGGAGATCACGGTTCGATTCCCGAGGTCAGGGCACATGCCTGAGTTGTGGGCTCAGTCTACATTTTGGGCTGTGCAGGAGGCAGCTGATTGATGATTCCCTCTCATTGTTGATGTTTCTATCTCTCTCCCTCTCCCTTCCTCTCTGAGATCAATAAAACTGTATTTTAAAAAGTTTTATCTTTATTGTGAGAATAATGCAGATGTTCCCCTTATTTTTCCCCACTGCCCTCCTCCACTCAGTTCTCATCCCACCCTGGTAACAAGATTTCAGTAAGAGTGAACACATTCTTTCTGCCTAGAATTTACTCTTTATCATCTTCTCTTTTATCGTCTTTTTTTTTTTTTTTTTTTTTTTTTTTCCAAGGAAGGCTACAAGCTCTGAGATATAGGAGACTGAGTGTCGGGGGTAGAAAGATTCCATCTGACACAGCCAAGTGTTCATTCTTTATTTTTTTGGTTTAAAAAATATATATATTATTGATTATTCACAGAGAGGAAGGGAAAGGGATAGAGAGTTAGAAACATCAATGAGAGAGAAACGTCAATCAGCTGCTTCCTGCACACCCCCTACTGGGGATGTGCCCACAACCAAGATACATGCCCTTAACCGGAATTGAACACGGGACCCTTCAGTCCACAGGCCGACGCTCCATCCACTGAGCCAAACCAGTTAGGGCTATTTTTCTCTTTTTTATTTTAAATCATGGACTTAGTTTGTATGACAGCATTTTAGGTGCTGACAGTACCAAAATCCAGGGTTTCTAGTCTCTCAACATTCTGTAGAACTTAATTAAAAAATATATATATATTTTATTGATTTTTTACAGAGAGGAAGGGAGAGAGATAGAGAGTTAGAAACATCGATGAGAGATAGTCATCCATCAGCTGCCTCTTGCACACTCCCCACCGGGGATGAGCCCGCAACCAAGGTACATGCCCTTGACTGGAATCGAACCCGGGACCTTTCAGTCCGCAGGCTGACACTCTCTCCACTGAGCCAAACCAGTTTCGGCAAGAACTTAATTTTTTATCAAAAGGATACCGTATGTGACTCCTCCATATTCCTTTTGCTCCTTTTCTCCCAAAGACACCCCTCCCCCCACTGCAACACACAGGGTGTCTGTCTCTCCCTCCCCCCTTTCTCCCTCCATGTGACTTTTCTGAGGAGGTAAGGCTTCCACTATAACATTCAAATGAAGGAAATGGCAGATTGTATGCCTATCTTGTTGTTAGGGTAAAGTGGAATTTTTAAATCGAGCGTTATTTATAACACCGAGTGAGATGTTTATAAATGGAGAAAAGTCTAAATGTTCATCTGTCGCCTCCTAAGACAGGGTAGGTCTTAAGACTTGGATATTTCTAGTCAAGCTCAGAAGAAGATGGCCAATGTCAGACAGGAAACCCGTTTCTCAATATCTTGGCAATCCCTATATTCCTACTTTCCGAGAAGAGAAATTACAATCCAGAAGAGAAGGGATATTAGCACATGACAATAAAAGACTCACAGGAGTAATGATGGTAGGTTATTTATAGTTATTTCCTCAACTTTAAAACTACTGTATTATACTGTAGTGGTGATACCATTGCCATTAACTAGCTATTAATAACTAGAGGCCCGGTGCACGAAATTCATGCACGGAGGGGGCGTGTCCCTCAGCCCAGCCTGCACCCTCTCCAGTCTGGGACCCCTTGAGGGATGTCCGACTGACTGCCTGTTTAGACCCGATTCCAGTGATCAGGCCTAAACGGGCAGTCGGACATCCCTCTCACAATCCAGGACTGCTGGCTCCCAACTGCTCACCTGCCTGCCTTCCTGATTTCCCCTAACCCCTTCTGCCTGCCAGCCTGATCACCCCCTAACCACTCCCCTGCCAGCTTGATTGATGCCTAACTGCTCCCCTGCCAGCCTGTTAGCCCCTAACTGCCCTCCCCTGCAGGCCTGGTCACCCCCAACTTCTGTCCTCTGCCGACCTGGTTATCCCTAACTGCCTTCCCCTGCAGGCTTGATCACCCCCAACTGCCTTCTCTTGCAGGCCCGGTTCCTCCCAACTGCCCTCCCCTGCTGGCCACCTTGTGGTGGCCATCTTGTGTCCACACGGGGGCAGGATCTTAACCACATGGGGGAAGCCATCTTGTGTGTTGGAGTGATGGTCGATCTGCATATTACTCTTTCATTAGATAGGATAGGAGCAAAGGGAAGGCCACATATTATAGGCATGTCATTTCGGCAGCTTCACCAGGAAGCAAAAGCTTTACACACACCCCAGCGGGGAGAACAGATGCGTGCCTAGTGACGTTGGGGTGAGGTCTGTAAGGTACTTGTCTGTCAGTCACACGTGGGAACAAGTCATTGACCAGAGTGGGCGTGGCCACTGCAAGGATGAGAAATGTGATTGAATCCTTACGCAAAGAAATCTCCTCTCTGGGCACACTTGGCTCCTGGCTCGGGCATGGCTCTCCTGTCTTCACCCACATGGCCCACAGCCATGAGGACTCCAACACCATGGACTAATGGACCGCTGCTAGCCTGATGCTCAACTGGAGCTGGTTCCAACATGGGAAACACACACACACACACTCACACACACACACACACACACACAACACTGGACGCTGGCTTTGCTCCTAGCTTTACTGAAAACCCAGCTACACTTCTTCCAGCACCCGAATGGGACTTTGGAAAACCAGGGGTGTAATTCCACGCAAACAAAAATCACATCCTCCGTGTGAGTCTCAGAAAGTTCTTTTCTGGAGATATTGTCAGGACCCCACCCCTAACCACCCAGTAATTAGACCCCAATTTCCCCTATAATTGTAGAAGGTGAAATACAGAAATCTCTCTCTCTCTCTCTCTCTCTCTCTCTCTCTCACACACACACACACACACACACACACACAGGCCTTGCACCTCGTGCAGACCCCATGCCAAGATTCTCCGAGGAAACAGGATCTTGACGCTTCTTCATTAATTCAAGCATGCGGTGTAAAGGTTACAAATTGAACACTGGTGAGCAGCTGCTTTGATGCTGAACTGCGGCTCCCCAGAGAGGCGGGCGCTGCTCCCTCTCAGCCCAGCAGCCCTAATGACTTCAAACACCTCGGCCGTTCATTTCCATCCTCATTTCCATACGCGGTAGAGAAATAATTACACTGAGGTGTTTGATGAGATGAGGTCTGATCTCAGCAGATGGAGGAAGGCTTCCCCTTTCATCAGCAGGGAAACCAAGTGTCATTTAAATGAAAATCTTCCTGAAACCTCTTTATTCCTAAGTTTGTTGCCAACATCCCTAAGGAGGCGCATCCATCCAAAAGACTCGCTGATGCAGGGAAAGGATGCCAGCATCAGAAGCCATTGTCATGGGGTACAGCAAGAAATGTCTCCCTCCACCCCACCCCCCCGCTTTTTTTTTGGCTAATCCTCACCCGAGGATATTTTCCCATTGATTTTTAGAGAGAATGGAAGGGATAGGGAGAGAAAGAGAGAAATAGCGATGTGAGCCCTAACCAGTTTGGCTCAGTGGATAAAACCTCGGTCTGCGGACTGAAGGGTCCCAGGTTTGATTCCGGTCAAGGGCATGTATCTTGGTTGCGGGCACATCCCCAGTGAGGAGTGTGCAGGAGGCAACTGACCGATGTTTCTCTCTCATCGGTGTTTCTAACTCTCTATCCCTCTCCCTTCCTCTCTGTAAAAAAATCAATGAAAAATATATATATATATATCAATGTGAGTACACACATCGATTGGTGGCCTCCTGCGCCGTGCCCTGACCAGGGCCAGGGATGGAGCCTGCCACCCAGGTACGTGCCCTTGGTCTTGACCAGAATTGAACCTGAGACCTTTCAGTCTGCAGGCCAGTGCTCTACCCACTGATAAACACCGGCCGCGGCTCCCCGCCCCCATTTTTGTTACCACCTCCTGTGGCTTTCACGTTTTGACCTGAGATAACGCACCAACGTGATTTTTTTAAACAGACGCTTTTCAGCCAGCGTTTCAGACCCAGTGCTGTGCGCGGGGAACAGTCTGGGAGAACCTGCCAGCCACTCCGGCTTCGCCGGCCCCAAAGCCCTCCGAGGTGGCGTCAGCGGCGGCGGGTGTAAAAGACAAGTGGCGTGTTCACCGCGCCGCCGCCAGAGTGGGAGCGGGGAGCTGGCGGCTCCTGCGGGGAGGCGCTGGGTCCCTCGCTGTCGCTGGAAGCCGGTGTGGGCGGAGAGCATGGAGGCAGCTCCATCCGCGGTTTCCATGGGAGCAGCACACAAGCCTTCGGGCTTGGCGGGGGAACTGGATTCCAGGGGAGAGAACTCTTTGCAGGTGCCTGCTGCTGAGAAACAAGGCCCTTGCCAGAACAGACTGTGAGTGTGCTGACCTGTCCTCACGCACTGATTTTTTAAAAAAAATATATTTTATGGATTTTTTTTTTTACAGAGAGGAAGAGAGAGGGATAGTCAGAAACATCAATGAGAGAATCATCGATCAGCTGCCTCCTGCACAACCCCCATCGGGGACGTGCCCGCAACCAAGGCACATGCCCCTGACCGGAATCGAACCCGGGACCCCTCAGTCCGCAGGCCAATGCTCCACCCATTGAGCCAAACCGGTTTCAGCCTGATGGTTTTTTTTTTTGTTTTTTTTTTTACATTAAACTCGCCAGGTAGGCTCCCGAACACACCGATGTGGGTTTCCTGTGGAATTTTCCCGAGACTCTAGGTGACGTTTGTCCTGACAGTGGGAAGACCCAGGACCCTGACGGGCGAGAGCTCCAGGGAGCGGTTCAGGCTGTGGCCGCCACAGGGACCAGAAGAGCCATTTGGGCCTGGCCATCTGAGTGGCCGCCGCAGGCTCAGCGCCCGGCCAGTCTGGAGGCGAGGCGGGGGTGGGGGGGCCGGGGGCAGCCTATTTCAGGGAGACGCTCTGGGGGGGCAATCTGGCAGCCCCATCGCTCATCTTACAGCGTGGGCCGGAGGGCCAGCTGCATTCTCCGTGGTGGGCGGGAGGGAAGGCGAGCCAGCTGCGCTCTCTCCGCCCCGGCCAATGGAAGGCGGCCAGCCTCCTGTGCCCCCGCCTGGCTGCCTCAGCTGGAGCGCCCGTTCCCTGAGGCCAGGGGTAACTGGGCTTCCTGATGCTCTCTTAGCCCTTTGTTTGGGAAAACCAGACCAGTCCAGGGGGATCGAGAGAAGAACAAAGCCACAAAGCCACACACACACACAAAAACAACAAAAACAAAGCAAAATAATGTATTTACAGTAGCTTCTTTAGCAAAGAAGCCAGGATTATGCAGAAGCTCCTAGAGGAATGATGCCCAATAGGACCAGCAGTGCACGTACACAGTATTGTCCACACGCGTTCTTGTCCAGAAAAACTCCACGTCCTTCCTGGCATACTCTCAGCAGTGGGTTCATAAAGCGATTTGGGATGGACACTTTTTAATATATATATATATATATTATTGATTTTTACAGAGAGGAAGAGAGAGGGACAGGGAGTTAGAAACTCCGATGAGAGAGAAACATCGATCAGCTGCCTCCTGCACACCCCTCACTGGGGATGTGCCCGCAACCAAGGTACATGCCCTTGACCGGAATTGAACCCGGGACCCTTCAGTCCGCAGGCCGACACTCCATCTACTGAGCCAAACCAGCTAGAGCGGGATGGACACTTTTCTTTGTTTCGTTTCTGGGGACTCTTCTCAGCAGTGACCCTGAACACTACTTTCTAAATTGCCATTTTCTCCCTTTTTTTGTGTGTGTGTGTGTGTTTGTGTGTGTGTGTGTGTGTGTGTGTGTGAGTTGCTGAGACCCAGATGAGAACATAAGTGTGTTGAGTCTGATTTCAGTATGTTTCAGGAGTTCAGCAATCATTTCTCAGGCATGTGTGTGTGTGTGTGTGTGTGTGTATGTTTTAATATGCTTCTCTTATGTGATATGCATGACACAAATCTACCTCCCCAAGGCCTTTTGGGCTCCATTTTTAAAAGAATTTTGTGTTTTCAGCCGAGACTGGTTTGGCTCAATGGATAGATCGTCGGCTTGGGGACTGAAGGGACCCGGGTTCGATTCCGGTCAAGGGCATGTACCTTGGTTGCGGGCATATCCCCGGTGGGGGGTGTGCAAGAGGCAGCTGATCGATGACTCTCTCTCATCGATGTTTCTAGCTTTCTATCTCTCTCCCTTCCTCTCTGTACAAAATCAATAAAATATATTCTACAAAAAAAAAAAGAATTTTGTGTTTTCAGATACTTTTTCTGAATATAAATATTTTCATTTCAAGATATTGCAGTGGTCTTATGGGCAGTTGCTCTCCTTTAGCCTAAACCAGTGGTCGGCAAACTGCGGCTCGAGAGCCATACATGGCTCTTTGGCCCCTTGAGTGTGGCTCTTCCCATAGAATACCATGGCCTGGGCAAGTCTGTTTTGAAGAAGTGGCGTTAGAAGAAGTTTAAGTTTAAAAATTTTGGCTCTCAAAAGAAATTTCAGTCGTTGTGCTGTTGATATTTGGCTCCGTTGACTAACAGGTTTGCCGACCACTGGCCTAAAGCACACCCTTGCTCCTCCCATCCAATACAGACTCACTCCTTGTGACCTCGGGTTTTATTGCATCCCGACCTTCTCTGGGGACATGATTCTTCATGATCTCTTTTGGACAAGGTAGATCAGGGTGACCTACACCACCCCATCGTTGGTTTCGGTTACTCACTTCAGATCCATGTATTGAAGGCTCCTAAGGAGCTCAGAAGACCTTGTTGACATAAGAAACATCCAAACCTGTAGAGAATTCGTGGGAGTTTATGTGAGCCAAACCCACAACAGTTGTCAGGCAGCAGAATCTCAATGGATTGAGAAAATGCTCCGGAGAATGGCGAAGGAGGAGAGAAAGGCGGGTTCTATGAAATCCATTGGTGATCAATCGATTAAGGGGGTGGGGGGGTGGGGGGAAGCAGAGTGGGGAAACACCTGGAATCAGATCAAGAGTAAAATGAACAGACACACTCCTTTCACATGGTTGGGTGCATAGAGAACTAACGTGTACGTAGAGATGGCACGTGGGGAACAAGATGACAGGGGTTCCGTGGCGTCTTGCTTGGAGCAGTAGATGTGTTGTCAGAGGTCTGGACAAGGAGATAACGCTGACCTTTCGAAGGTATGTTATCTGAGATGCAAAAGACCATGGACAGGCTCACTTCCGGTAAAGGCTGATCTTTGTCAAGGGAGCTACAGGCCTGGGACTTGACTACCCGCCATGCCTCGCTTTTAGTTGGGAATTTTTATGCTCAGGCCATCCTCTGTGGTTACTTTCCGTCTCTGAGTTTGGAGGGCCCACCAAGTTGGCCTCCCCTGAGCTTGTCAGGTTAAGGGTGGACCCCTTTTTTTTGGTTCACAGTTCATGGTGTTTAAGAGGCAGTTGGGTAGTTGACCACCCACTAGATAGGTTGGCGTAAGAAGTGACATTCCTGTTTCTTCTCTAGATATTTAATGCTACAAGCGAGCTGGCCAACACCGAGGCCTACCAGTCCGTCCGCATCCTCTCCGTGTCTCTCAATCAGGCAGAGCAGGAGCTGGAGGACCTCGCCGAGGTGGACTTGCCGTGGTCTAAGCCCACCGCAGGTGAGTGATTGCTGGAGCAGGTGCCATCTCTACACGGAGTGTCAGCGCCCCAGGTGGGATCTGGGATCTGCTTATTAGGATGCAGCTATCTTTTTAAAAAATATATATTTTATTGATTTTTTTACAGAAGGATAGAGAGTTAGAAACATTGATGAGAGAGAATTCATCGATCAGCTGCCTCTTGCACACCTCCTGCTGGGGATGTGCCCACAACCAAGGTACATGCCCTTGACCGGAATCGAACCCGGGACCTTTCAGTCCGCAGGCCACGCTCTACCACTGAGCCAAACCAGTCTTGACTGCAGCTATCTTTTAAAGAAAATACATTTTATTGATTTCAGAGAAGAAGAGAGAGGGAGAAAGAGATAGAAACATCAATGATGAGAAAGTATCATTGATTGGTCGCCTCTTGCATGCCTCCCCCCCCCTCCGCTGAGGATTGAGCCCACAACCCAGGCATGTGCCCTGACCGGGAATTGAACTGTGACCTCCTGGTTCATGGGTCAACACTCAACCACTGAGCCACTCCAGCCAGGCCTTTTTCATTTCTCATTGACTCTGCACCCTATTCCTGATGGTAGCCATTCCATACGTTTAGTCCCAAGACCCCACTGCCGAGTCTTCTTCCTTGCTGTGAGCAGTGACTCCGTCTTCAGCCTCACTGAGCACACGGAGGCCGTCAGCATGACCCCTCAGGCATCCCTCCTCCGTGCCTCAATGCTCTGTGTCCGTGTCTGAGCACAACTGACTGGGGTCCTCCCATGGCTGCCTCTGAACCAGCTCTCACCTCCTCTGGGGCCTTCTCTCGCCCACCAGGCTCTGTTCTGTGCCCACTCCAAGTGGCTCTGTGCACAGCCTCAAAGGAAGAGCCGTGAGCAAGGCATACACGGTCCCTGCTCTCAGAGGTTAGCTTTCCTTTATAACGAAACAGAGCAAAACAGAACAGAACAGGTACCCTTCACACAGTGCCTCCGCTCTCCCCTTGGCGTTGTTAAAACTTTCTGGAGCATCTTCTTTTCCTCATTCTTTCCTCTGCCTTTGCATGCAGTCACACTTTAACCCTTTATTATCTGCCTCGTGCTTCCACCTCAACAACGTATTCACCTCAGAGTGACTCTTGTCCTTCTCGTGATAGAACCTCTGGTGATACCTGTTAAGCATTCGACCCTGCCCACCGCCCTTTTGGGGAGCCGCACACTCCTGTGCGCTTGCGTGGTACTTCCTTTCCCCCGCATCTTCTCTGCCTAGGTCTCTGCTTCCTCCGGTTCCTTCCTCCAGTGTGACCCCTGGTGACCTCTCCAGTCCCTGTTCTTGGTCTGTGCATGCTTTACCTCGGAAACCTCGCTTGCTCCTGCATTCATGAACTCCCCAAATACTTGAGTTACCCACTATGTGCTAGGCACTGGTCTTGGTGCTGGGGGTATAGCGGTGAACAAAACAGGCAAACACAGCTGATCTCATGGAGCTGGTATTCCAGAGAAGGGGGACGCAGAAAATGAATAATAAAATCAGCAAACTCTCTAGGAAGTACCTGATGTTATTCCGTCTCACACTATCTGAGCTCTCCCTCTAAGAACTTAGGAGCTACATTTATTTTGGTCAGTTTGGGGGGACTGTTTTGGGTCTGTGAACTCTCACTGTACGTGTCATCCAACACTCGGGAATCACCTCCCTTGCACTCTCTGAACTCAGGCACCAGATAAGTTTGGGACATCAGGGGTAGGTTAGGTGGTGATACAGGCTAATGACACTGAACAAATCCACCAGGGGAGGCAGTCAGTAGAGACTCGTGGGGTCTGGGGTAGGTCGTGGTTTCCAGCTTAGAGTGGCCATGGAATTCCTAGTGAGAGAGGCAGCATTTCAGTGACGTTCTTCTCCGCATGCCGTCTGCTTGCTCATCTCTTTCCACGGAGCAAAGCGGGCACGAATGGCGACACGAAGATAGAGGAGAGGGGAGGGGCCTGATGGCCTTTCTGGCCTCATCTGTTGAGGAGGACCAATCATATTCCTAGGAACCTGTACGTGATAGGGGAGCATGGGGGGCGGGGGTTTGGGGGGTCACTACTCACCCTGCCAGGGAGCTTTGGCGCTCTGCAAGTGAGATCATTGCCTCTCAATCTTATCCTGCCCTGGGAAGTTCTTAGCAAGGAACACGAGGGATGGCCCACACCCCTTCTTCTCCCCTAGGCCCCTCCGTGTCTCTCTTCTCTGTACCTGACTCTCCTTTTCCCGAACAGAAAACCTGGGCCACGGGAAGTTCGAGTACATGTCGGCCGTGTGCTGGCTCTTCGGGCGCCGCCTGTACGACTCGCTGCAGTATCCCGTTGGGCTGGTGGCCTCCTTGTGGGGTGGGACCCCCATCGAAGCCTGGTCGTCTGAAAGGTCCCTGAAGGCCTGTGGGGTCACTAAGGAAGGGTAAGACACGCCTCCTGCGGTCCCGGAGAAAGCCCGCCAGGAAATTAGATAAGAGAGGAGCGCCGAGTGTCCAAATATGTATTAACGTATTCCGTGCGCAGGCAAGGTATTATTTCCACCGTCACCACCACCACCCCAGCCATCTGGAACGGTACAAGAAGCAATTATGAGTCTTTTTTTCCTAATAATAATTATAGCTAATACTTACCGAGAGCTTTATGCTGAAAAAACATTGTAAGTAGTTTATATATAGCAACTCGTTGAATACAACAATCTCTTGAAATGTAGACGCTGTTAACATATCGTGGAGAAAGGGACCACGTCTGAGCCCAACCGGCGTGGCCCCGCGGTTGAGCGTGAAGCTATGAACCGGGAGGTCACCATCCGATTCCCGGGCAGGGCACATGCCTGGGTTGCAGGCTCCGTCCCCAGTGTGGGGCGTGCAGGAGGCAGCTGATCCGTGATTTTCATCATTGATGTTTCTACCTCCTCTCCTTTCCTCTCTGAAATCAATAAATATATATAAATATATATATATTTAAAAAGATACTAAGTCGGCCGAAACCGGTTTGGCTCAGTGGATAAGAGCGTCGGCCTGCGGACTGAAGGGTCCCGGGTTCGATTCCGGTCAAGGGCATGCACCTTGGTTGCGGGCACATCCCCAGTAGCTGATTGATGTTTCTCTCTCATCGATGTTTCTAACTCTCTATCCCTCTCCCTCCCTCTCTCTAAAAAAAAAAAAAAAAAAAAAAAAATCAATAAAATATATTAAAAATAAATAAATATGCCCTTGGACCCAGCTGTTTCAGATCTGGGAATTTATCTTAACGAAACACTTAAGTCTGTCCGCAATGATTAAGCTATAGGAAAGAGAATCGTGGCATTGCTTACAAAAGCAAAAGGCTGGAAAGTGTCTATTCGTTGAGGACTAGTCAAACAAATCTAGTGCCCTGTGTGTGAGACGCGCAATAAAACACTTCTCCTCCTGGTTTTGATGACCTTATCCGGAAATGGGGGTGGCCCACGCTGCACTCCCAGAAAACTGACTGATACACCCTTATCCTGGGGAGACCATGGAGGTGAAACTCAGAGACCGTGCACCCGTGTCCATGTGAGACAGGGTGGTTCCATGTAATTCTGTGTTTGCTTTCATCGGAAATTTGCCCCGAGTAAAAGCTGGGTAGACAGACGCCCAGGCGAGGGATCATAATGCGATCGATCGCTAGCTCTCTCCTGACACTTGTGCGCCTTATGGATTTTCAGGTTCATCCGGCCGATGACTATAAGTGGTCCCAGCGAGCACTCTGTTCTCTGGAATGCCATGATCCATCCACTGAGTAATATGACTCTGAAAGGCGTGATATGGTACCAGGGTGAGTGTCCCATTTACTGTTTCTCCTTTGTGTCAGTCAGCTTTGCTGCGTAACAAGCCATCCTAGGATGGAGTGACTTACAACAAGAACAGTTTTATGGAGCTTCCCTATCCTGTGGCCTGGCGGGGTCGTTTCTCCGTCTGGGCTGCTTGGGCTAATGTCCGCTGGGACCTTTATGTGTCTTTGTCTGCCTGGTAGGTTGTCTGGTGGCCGGGTGACAGGTGGGCCTCTCTTCCACGTGGGTTGGCTGGGAGCTGTCTACCGGCTGGGGGCTCCGTGGCTCTCACATGGCCCCCCATCCTTCAACGAGAGAGCTCAGACTTATTTATTGCTTATGTAACAGATTCAGGGTTCCAGGTGAATCGAGGGAGAGCAGACCCCCTCTCCCCCAAACTGAAGCACTTTTCAAACCTGCTTGTCTCGTCATGTTTGCTGATGCCCCTGTCGGTCGGAACAAGGCCAGTCTGGAGAGACAGCGGCAAGGCCCACTTCCCAGGGCAGGGCTAGAGGGTGGGGAGTATCTCGTGGCCGTTTTTGCTTCTACCCCAAACTCCTCTCCCCACTTGGACTGCTTCCAGGGGAGGCCAATATCGATTTTAACAGGAACCTGTACAACTGCACCTTCCCCGCGCTCATTGAGGACTGGCGCCAGACCTTCCACCTCGGCTCCCACGGGCAGACGGAGCGCCTCCTCCCGTTCGGGTTTGTCCAGGTAGGTGCTGAGGGGAGGAGGGCGTGTGGACTTGCCGTGGGGATGTGCTTCTGAGAGCTCTTTTTCCATCCTCCTAGCCGCTGGTCGGGAACTGAATGTATGACTTAGTTCATCTCTGTTCACTGCTGGGACAAGTGAGTCGTTTAAAAAGTTAACGAGTAACTGACATGTCTTCCTATTTAAAAAAAAAAAAAAAAAAAAGGTACTGCATGTTTGTTAAAGAAATAGGAAAAAGATAAGCTAAAAACATTTATAATTCCACAACCCAGAAATAAGCAGACTTTTCTATTCGTTATTTGTGAAATAGGATCCATACAGCAATATTGTGCCATATCTTGCTTTTTCTTTCTCCTAAGGTTATATTGTGAACACTTTTCATGCTAATAAGTATATTTTACTTATTATACTTAAATTTATTTATTTTAAAGTATTTTTATTGATTTCAGAGAGGAAGAGAGAGAGAGATGGAGGGAGGAAGAGAGGGAGGAAGAGGGAGAGGGAGAGAGAAACATCAATGAGAGAATCATCGATTGGCTGCCTCCTGCATACCCAACCCTGGGGAACAAGCCCGCAACCTGGGTATATGTCCCGACTGGGAATCGAACCATGACCTCTTGGTTCATAGGTCGATACTCAACTATTGAGCCAATAAATATTAATCTTGGGCACAATTGATAATGATTACAGAGTACTCTGAAATATGGTTATAGTTTAATTTATTTAACTAGGCCTTGATAAATGGGCCCCGAGGTTGCTTTAAACATTTTGTTTTTATAAGCAGCGGCATGGTTATAGACCTTGTAGCTAAATCATTACATGCAAGCTTAATTTTTTCCGTAAGATAAATTCCCAGTAATGAAATAGCTAGGTTAAACTGAATGCTTTATATATATATATATATATATATATATATATATATATATATTTATTTTTTTTTTTTTTTTTTTTTTTTTTTTTTTTCAGAGAGGAAGAGAGAGGGACAAAAGTTAGAAACATTGATGAGAGAGAAACATCGATGAGAGAGAAACATCGATCAGCTGCCTCTTGCACACCCCCCGTTGGGGGTGTTCCCGCAACCAGGGTACGTTCCCTTGACTGGAATCGAACCTGGGACCCTTCAGTCCACAGGCCGACGCTCTATCCACTGAGCCAAACCGGTTTCAGCCTG
The DNA here is from genome assembly GCA_036971965.1 of Nyctalus aviator. Lineage (NCBI taxonomy): Eukaryota > Metazoa > Chordata > Mammalia > Chiroptera > Vespertilionidae > Nyctalus > Nyctalus aviator. Next base: position 10,492,591 of record CM072939.1, on the reverse strand, counting down.
AATACTTTTTAAGGCTCTAAACATGTTCCCAAATTTCTCTGTAGGAATTTATGAGTGGGTATAAATGTGTACCCTTAGCAACAACGTGTGAGAATGCTCACTTCCCCACACCCTCCCTAACGTGGTGCGATCCCTGCCACTCCTTATAGAAGGGACCTCGTTCTCGCACTCCCAGCCCAATGCACATGCTCTTCGCCTGAAATAATCTTCCTCTCCCACACTTCCCCAGCTAACTTTCACTTCTCCTGTAGGTCTCAGCCTGGATATCACTCAGGAAGCCTTGTGTGACTTACCAAAGTTTGAGTAGGGTGGTAGTTCTGACTTTGCTGGAACATAGGAAATAAAACCAGTAAAATGTTATAAAACCAAGACCCAGCTCATGACGGAGCAGCGGGATGGGCTTTAGCCTCTGTATTGGACATCTCACTCCCAGACAGCTGCCTCTGGCTGTCCACGATTTCCCTCCCCACCAACCGCCCGTCTCCTCCACCTCGTCCTACCTCACCATACTTTTTTGGGATAAAGATTTTTATAGACACTCTTTGCACTTAGAACTCCTTTACAATCGTTCCCTTTCTTCACATGTATTTTGACTTTGAAACAAGATTATTCTGCTCATTATTATCAAAATAGCAACTCCTGTCACAGTTCTGAGTTCCTGTTGGTGGAACTACATTTGGGTTTTCGAGGTACTTTTTTTGGTCTCCTAACCTGTGTGCTTGCTGATGTAAACGTGACTTCAGCCAGCTCCACCCAGGAGCATGTGCTGCATACTTGTGATGTGCTCTGAGCTGTGTGAGGTGCTGGCACCGAGGCCGTCCGGATGAGTAGAATCCCCTTAGATTCTGGGCTTAACTTGATGTCATCAACAAAACCATGTTTTCCAACCGAGACTATAAACCTCTGCCTTCAAAAGGAGATGCCGGACCAAAGCTGCCTTCAGATCGAGGCCGGCCTGCCTGGATTCCGATCCCGCTCCGGCTCTTCAGCTATGTGATTCTGAACAAGATATCAAACTCCTTTGCTATTTTAAGAGTTAGTGAGTTAATCCATGGAAAGCTTGGCACATGCCAGATAAAGTTAGTGTTTGCTTTTGTTTATTTTTATTTATTATTTTTTATTGATTTCAGAGGGGAAGGAAGAAGGGGAGAGAGAGAGATACAAACATCAGTGATGAGAGAGAATCGTGAATTGGCTGCCTCCTGCACGCCCCACACTGAGGATTGGGACCACAATCGGGGCATATATCTTTTTTCTTTTTAAAAAAATACATTTTATTGATTTTTTTTACAGAGAAGAAGGGAGAGTTAGAAACATCGATGAGAGAGGAACATTGATCAGCTGCCTCTTGAACACTCCCTACTGGGGATGTGCCCGCAACCAAGGTACATGCCCTTGACCAGAATCGAACCTGGGACCCTTTAATCCGCAGGCCAACGCTCTAGCCATTGAGCCAAACCGGTTAGGGCCGGGGCATATATCTTGACCAGGAATCAAACCGTGACCTCCTGGTTCATAGGGGTCAGTGCCTCAACCACTGAGCCACGCCGGCTGGGCTGTGTTTGTTTTTTGTTTGTTTGTTTTTTTTAAATATATTTTATTGATTTTGTACAGAGAGGAAGGGAGAGAGATAGAAAGCTAGAAACATCGATGAGAGAGCGTCATCGATCAGCTGCCTCTTGCACACCTCCTACTGGGGATATGCCCGCAACCAAGGTACATGCCCTTGACCGGAATCGAACCCAGGTCCCTTCAGTCCACAGGCCGACGCTCTATCCATTGAGCCAAACCGGTCTCGGCCTGTGTTTGTTTTTATTAATGAGAGAGGCCAGACAATCTGGAGGGACAGTGGTCTGTAAGGAAAGATGAACGATGGGTTTGAAGTGATGGCTGCAGGAACTGGAGCACAGTTAGCAATGCAGGAGTCAAGCTCGGTAGATAGACCAGGGCCAGACGCATGGGTCAGAGAGGATTCCTGGAGAGGTGACCTGAAAAATGGCAGGGGCAGAGTCTTAAAAGGGGTTTGGAGGACCAGGGGAACAGACTGCAAACTAGCATGTTATTTGTGGATGTGGCCACCTTTCTATTCTTTGGCTATTCTATGTCTCATAAGCAGCAGCTTTTCTACTCATCGCCATGGGAGACGGAATAGCACACTCCGCTGTGTCCTTAGGAAAAAGTTTGGTTGTGGAGTGTGCTGGTGCCCCCATGTGGCCAGTATGTATTAGTGCAACCAATGAAGTGGGATATTGGAGAACCGCTGCAGGAATTCTCAGCAAAACTGCCATTTTGAGGAACTTCCTTGGCATGAGTGACTGTTGTTGGCATTGCTCCCTGTTGTACGTCAGGCTGGCACTTACCCTAGACCTTTCTGGTAGCTTTGTTACCACGATCCCCATCATGGCACTGACAGGTGAATACTGGTGTCTTGTGGGAAGAAGTGGGGGAGAGGGGTGGTGACTCACGGATCTTTTAATCCAATTTTCTAGTTTTCATGACATTCCATTATGAAGCTTCACCACCTTTTTTAAAAAAATTATTATTTTTTTAATTAATATTTTACAGAGAAGAGGAAGGGAGAGAGATAGAGAGCCAGAAACGTGAACGAGAGAGAAACATCGACCAGCTGCCTCCTGCACACCTCCCACTGGGGATGTGCCCGCAACCAATGTACATGCCCTTGACCGGAATCGAACCTGAGACCTTTCAGTCTGCAGACCGACGCTCTACCACTGAGCCAAACTGGTCTCGGCTTCACCACCTTTTATCATTTCATAGATTAAAGACAATTTGCATAAGATATTTTAATAAGAGGTTTGGAAATATCACCTACATCCCACATCGTACTGTCGATACAAGAAATGTCCAGCCATAGCCGGGTGGCTCAGTTGGTTAGAGTGTTGTCCCCGATGCCAAAAGGTCGCAGGTTCAATCCCTGGCCAGGGTACCTACAGGAGGAATCAGTGTTTCTCTCTCACATTGATGTGTTAGGTATGTGTTTTCTCCCTCTTCCTTCCTCCCTCTATAAAATCAATAAACCTATCCTAGGGTGAGGATTAAGAAAACCGAAAAGAAAATGTCCAAACCCGTAGGGAATTTTTGAGTTTACTTAGTTATTTTTTATTTTTTGTTAATTCTCACCAGAGGATATTTTCCCCATTGACTTTTAGAGAGAGTGGAAGGGAGACAGGAAAGAAGAGGGAAAGAGAGAGAGAGAGAGAAACATTGATGTGAGAGAGACATGTCAATTGGTTACCTCCCACGCACATGCCTCGAACGGATATCAGGCCTGCAACCCAGGTGCGCCCCCTTGACCAGGCATCAAACCTGAGACCCTTTGGTGTGTGGGCCGATGCTCTAACCACTTAGCAACCCTGGGATTGCTGGGGCAAAATGCCTATCTCCGTCATGATCTTCCAGTTCCCAAGGCTCCTCTCTCTACATCACTCCTCCAGGAGGGTAGCTAGACTTCGGTTTTTACTGGCCATCCTAGGAGAATGAAATCAGAAGGCACGGGCTCCTGAGGCAAAAACTTGAAAGTTGCCCCAACCGGTTTGATTCAGTGGATGGAGCCTTGGCCTGTGGACTCAAGGGTCCCAGGTTTGATTCCGGTCAAGGGCATGTACCTTGGTTGCAGGCACATCCCCAGTAGGGAGTGTGCAGGAGGCAGCTGGTCGATGTTTCTCTCTCATCGGTGTTTCTAACTATCTATCCCTATCCTTTCCTGTAAAAAATCAATAAGACATTTTTAAAAAAACAACAACTTATAAGCTGCCCAATATAATTTCTGAGCATTCTGTTGGTCAGAGAACATCACACACATAGCCTACATTCCATGGGCGGAGCCATCGACTCCACCTGGTGGAGAGAGCGGTGGCAGAGTTCCACTGAGGTAGGCGGGGTGAGAGGCATTCTGCCACAACAGCGAGCAGCTCAGGAGGTGCTTGTTGAATGAACTTTAGAACAAATGCGTAAAGCAGAACCAGGGTTTGCTTGTGAAAAGACTCCAGTGTAGGATTCTGATGCCAATAAAACTCTGACGCAGCAATCTCTCTCCTTCCTAGTTGTCTGCAGTTTTGTCTGAGAAAGAGTCAGATGATCGATTTTCCCAGATCCGTTGGCATCAAACAGCAGACCTTGGCTATGTCCCCAACCCAAGGATGCCCAACACTTTCATGGCTGTAGCCATGGACCTCGGTGACAGGGACTCGCCTTTCGGCAGGTACGGGTGCTGCTTGGGCTTCGTTTGAATAATATACACTGAGTGGCCAGGTTATTATGATCTCTGAACGCGTAATAATCTGGCCTCTCAGTGTGTGTGTGTTTGTGTGTGTGTGTGTGTGTGTGTGTGTGTGTATGGCATGAATTTTTGTGCATGGGTGGGGTCCAGCTAGCCTGGCCAGGGGACATGGGTGGTTGGCAGGCCTGCCTGCTGGTTGAACTCCTGATCAAGGGGACAACATATTAGCCTTTTATTATATAGGATATGCACTGAGTGGCCAGATTATTATGCATTCAGAGATCATGATAATCTGGCCACTTATCTATGAACTTCACTGTGATGTTCACTTGTGAGAGGGGAGAGAGATGGCCTAAGGATTGGACCCTAGAAGCATTATCTAAGTCATTTACACTGGGATGTGCTGTAATAATAATAATAATAATAATAATAAAAAGGACCTTCAACATCTCAGTTCTTTGATGCAACAAAAATTTATATCTTGTTCACAAGGCAAGATATAAATTCCATCATGGTCGTTCACAGATCCAGAGAAATAGAGGCCCCGAGTCCATCTGTGCTTCCACAGTCACCTTACAGTCCCTCATGGACATTAAGTGCTCTCCCTGGAAGCAACACAAGACACTTCTGCCCACATCGCATTGTCCATGTGGCCATGCCCAGCTTCAGGGAGATGGATTCTGCCGTGGCCTCAGGGGGAGCAGTGGAATATTTATGAGGGCTTCAGATGACCACCACATGCTAGCTGCAGGGTACGAAAGGGTTTCAATGCAGCCCAATGCACAGTGTCTGGATTCTAGTAAGAGCTTGACCTAGTATTTATTGATTTTTGAATGAATGAGTATTTATTGAATGAACAAATAAAGCCTGGAGGGGACCCAGTAACGCGTAGCTGGTTTAGATGAAACACAGGCTCTGTTGTTTGGAATAGTCTTATGAGTTAGCTCTCCTAGTACCCTCCCACCTTCCCTTCATCCATCCAGCCATCCATCCACCCACCCATCCCCCTCCCTCTCGTCTTCCCTCCTTCCCTCCATCATTCCCTCCATTGTTCCCTCCCATCCTCCTTTCCCTCCCTTTATTTCTTTTTTCCAAGTCATCTGTTATTCAAGGTTTCCAGCCCATAAAGGGCCCAGAGCCCCAGCTGTGACTGCCACTCACCATTTCTTTTAAGCTGACTAGCCACTGGCTATTAGACTCGGTCAACTTTATTCTCACCTTCTGGGGGTGCTTTGTATGTTATTTTCTTTTTTAAAAATCTGGTTATTGCCTTAGCTGGTTTGGCTCAGTGGATGGAGCGTTGGCCTTTCGGACTGAAGGGTCCCGGGTTCAATCCCGGTCAAGGGCACATGCCTGGGTTGTGGGCTCGATCCCCAGTAGGGGGTGTGTGTAGGAGGCAGCCGATCAATGATTCATCATGTTTCTCTCTCCCTCTCCCTTCCTCTTTGAAATTAATAAAAATACTTTTTTTTTTTTTTTTTTTTTTTTTAAATCTGGTTATTATTGAGCTCAAACCCAAAGTTCTGTACCTGTTTGTCCTGCAGCATCCACCCTCGCGATAAGCAGACTGTGGCCTACCGGCTGCACCTGGGGGCCCGCGCTGTGGCTTATGGGGAGAAGACGCTGACCTTCCAGGGACCCCTGCCCGAGAAGATGGAGCTCTTGGCCGGCCAGGAGCTGCTCAGCCTCACATATTCCCAGCAAATCGAGGTGCAGAGGCAGGATGACAAGATATTTGAGGTGAGAATAGCAGGAACCATGGGGTTTCCTCCTGAATGGGGAGATCAGGATTTCCTCCCCAGGGAGGCCCACCTCTTCCATGTAACGTAACTGCGAGGCAGGGCTCGGTTGGTGGGGGGCTGAGTTGGTCTCAGAGGGGCAAATGAACAGCTCTTAATGATTTTCCTGGAGCAGCGACTTGCAGCCCTTTTCATCTCCTGGCACACCTCAACTAATGACTAAAAGTCTTATTTTTCCCCAGTCTGACAAAAAAAAAATAAAAAAAATAGGTATGATTTTGATTCATTCACACCACATGGCTATTGTGTTGGCTGTTGTCATTTTTCCATTTGACAGTCTAAGCGAAAAGAGGTCAGTGCCCGTGACTCCATAGCCAGGTATTGCATGCTTTAAAAATTCATGCGGCACACCGGTAGACAGTCGCTGACTCAGAGGCAGTTTTGATAGATGGGACAATCAAGGAAGGGGAAATGAGCCCATAGTTAAAGGATGCTCCTTTTGTATTTTCCCTCCAAGGCAGCCATCTTTGTTCTGGGCAGGGCCTGCAGGTTTATTTGCAGGTTGCCTATTGAAAAGGATCCTTGCTCCAGAGTATTTCCCTCACCCTTAGATGTCTCCTTCATCCTAAATGCTGATAGTCTTTTGAGTTTAGTGTCTCCTTGAAGAAGCTTATACGTGGTGATGTGGAGCTTAGCGTGAATTTGTATAATGAGAGCACTTCCTTCTGAGGATCGTTGCAATGTGGCACCGGGGCTGTTGACTGAAGAGGTTCTTCTGTAGATGGAACGTTTCCATGGGTGTCTGGGAACCAAGGGGCCATTGCTGGGGTTGGGGCATCTGAAAAGTGGGCACTGGAGGAGATGAAAGTATTTTTGAAATTTTATTGATTTTTTACAGAGAGGAAAAGAGAGGGATAGAGAGTTAGAAACATCGATGAGAGAGAATCATCGATCAGCTGCCTCTTGCACCTCCCCCTCCCAACCCCCTCACTGGGGATGTGCCCACAACCAAGGCATATGCCCTTGACCGGAATCGAACCGGGGACCTTTCAGTCCGCAGGCTGATGCTCTATCCACTGAGCCAAACCAGTTTCAGCTGAAAGAGTATTTAAAACAACTTCAATCACACGGGAGTTTACCTAGGGCAGCTTCTCCTCTGGAACTCTGACTACAGAATCTACCCTATCTACCCCCCCCCCGCCCCCCCAGTGCTATGCCACTTACCTTCTGGGCCCTGGGTTTTAGGGGAATTCTAGCTCCCAGGGAGCTTCTGCCTTCCGTTCTCCACGTTAGTCAGTATCTGGCAGTCCGTCCATCATCTGGACTCGGAATCACAGTTGCGGTCAGGTCAGAATTTAAGCTTGGGCACCGGATCATTTATGTTCCCTCCCCCGGGTTGCTGTCTGACTTAAGAAGGCTTCATTACCCAGAGTTCCTTTGCGGCCTCTCTTCATTCCTCAGCTCCGTGGCAGGGCCATGGGGAGCAGCAGCTTTACCCTTTGTCAGGAAGGTGACAGCAAGGATGTTCGGGGAACCGTCCCCAAATGCTGGGTGTGATTGTGCTTCCCCGTCTCCCTCGGTAGTTCATGCTTTGTTGATTATTTGTTTCGTCACGTGAGCATTTATTGTCCACCTGTGTCTGTAGTGACCAGACTGACTCGGATCTGCTCTGGTTACTGTAGAAAGTGGGTTCTTGGCCCAAAGTGGCTTTCTCTCCCTATTGTCCGCCTCAGAGAGCAGTTCCCAGCCTCTCAGAGCACCCTTCTGCCTGACCTGACCCTTCCTGTTTATGACTCTCTCGTTAGATCTCCTGCTGTGATGACCATCAGTGCAAGTGGCTTCCAGCGCCCATGAACACGTCCTCCGCCCAGACCCTGGCCCTGGATATCAGGTCTTGTCCTGGCGCCGTGGCCGCTCTCCGCTACGCCTGGGCCTCCTGGCCCTGTGAATACAAACAGTGTCCCCTCTACCAACCCCGCAGTTCCCTGCCGGCCCCTCCCTTCGTTGCTGTTATTGCAGACCAGATGCCAGGACATCAGAGCAAGGCTGCTAAGTGATTTAGTGCAGTAGGAGCAGATCTTAGACATAAGTAAATGACAACAACCACAAGAAAAGATATAATTTTGATTCATTCACACCAACAGCTATTATTGTGTTGGCCTTTGGGTGTGTTTTTTTTTAATTTGGCAATCTAAGGGAAAAGAGGTCAATGCCATGACTAAACAGTTAGGTACTATTGCATGTTTTAAAATTTTGATTTGAGCATTTAGGAGTTTCAATGACGACAACTGTTGCTTTTAAAGGAAATTAACAGAAAAACTTCATGGGAGAGTTCCCAGCTAGCCTGGGGCTGTGTCTGTGTTCTGAGAGGAGCCAGGGCTGGTAAACAATGAAATGCCTGTAATGGACTCATGCCAAACTACAAGCAAATTCAACCTCCATGCCATTCACTTCCTCCTCACTGGGAGTGAAACATCTAGCTGACCCACATGGCCTTGAAGTTTCTTCCAACCCTCGTTTCCTCAGCTCTGGGTGTAAGAGGACAAAGTGTTAGATGTTCCTCCCTAAGCCAAGTTCTGCTCTTCCAGTTTCAATAATAATGTGGATGGTGAAAGCTAACAAAGCAGAACCTTGTGTAGGCATTTGGGGAATTGGAGGTCACTGAGGAGCAGGCAGGTCGTTAGAGAAAATTATAAGTCTCAGGTCCTGGCCAGCATTGCTCAATGATCAGAGCGTCCGCCCATGAACCCAAGGGTCATGGGTTCGATTCTGGTCAAGGGCACATACCTGGGTTACAGGTTCCCCTTCCCTATTGTGGGGCTTGTGCGGGACACAGCCAATTGATGTGGCTCTCTCACATGGATGTTTCTCTCGTCTCTCTCCCTCCCACCTCTCTTTCACTTGCTGTAAAATCAATGGAAAAAATATCCTCCAGTGAGGATTTTAAAAAATAGGGAGATTTTAAATAGGGATTTTAAAAAGTAGGGAGAGGAATAGTTAGAAACATTGATGAGAGGGAAACATCGATCAGCTGCCTCCTGCACACCCCCTACTGGGGATGTGCCCGCAACCAAGGTACATGCCCTTGACCAGAATCGAACCTGGGACCCTTCAGTCTGCAGGCCGATGCTCTGTCCACTGAGCCAAACCGGGCTCATCCAGTGAGGATTAAAAAAACAAACAAACAAACAAACAAACAACAAAAAAAAACTGTCAAGCTTTTTAAAGGTAAGAGTTTTATTTATTTATTTTTATTTTTATTTTTTCTTTAATGTTACTTTTAAAAAATATATATATATATTTTATTGATTTTCATACAGAGAGGAAGGGAAAGAGATAGAGTTAGAAACATCAATGAGAGAGAGAGTCATTGATCAGCTGCCTCTTACACACCCCCTACTGGGGATATGCCCGCAACCAAGGTACATGCCCTTGACCGGAATTGAACCCGGGACCCTTCAGTCCCCAAGCCGACGCTCTATCCATTGAGCCAAACCGGTCCCGGTTTAAAGGTAAGAGTTTTAACTAAAAAACTGATAATCCACATGGAAGAAAAAAAGCAAGGCTGAAAGTGAATGAAAGTGAAGCTACTTGATAAGTATTTAGAAAAAGCATCCTATGGGACAAACGTGAAAGAGGGCTCTTTTGTGTACTATTAAGAATCAACGCTGTTTATTGGTTGATCAAAAGCAGCTCACAGCTCTTGACAATTGTGTGTTGTCTATTATAAGTTGGAAATAAAAGTGTAAGTCACACATTGTTTGAAGGGATAGAGTGAAGAAGTGCCTCAGTAGGCAATTTTGTCATGTGAACATGAGCGTACTTATACAAACCTACATGATATAACCTACCGCTCCTGGGCTACAAGCCCATACAGCATGTTACTGGACTACCGTAGGCAGTGTTAACACAGTGGTATTAGTGTACTGGACATATGAGAGGCACGGTAACAAAATGGTTAAAGGATAAAAAATGGTGCTTCTGTACAGGGCACTTACCATGGATGGAGCTGGCAGGACGGGAGTCGCTCTGGGTGTCAGTGAGGTCAGTGGTGAGTGAATGTGAAGGCAGGACAATATATGCATGACTGTAACTTTATAAACGCGCACCCATAGGCTACTCTAAATGAACATAAAATATTCTTCAATCAGTTGACTTTATGAACTAGATAATTAAGCTCAGGTTCCTTCCCCACCCCAGCCCAAAACCTAGAGCACACAGTGTGAAAAATGAGGATTAGGGACTGGATATATTAATGAAATCATATAAGTTAATTTTTAATGGTTAATTAATTGAAAACATCCCGTGGGAACTCTGCTTATTTCTCAAATGAAATAACATTTTAGTGTTTGAAAAATGAAATTTATAATCACTGTAGATGATTTGGATGCTAATAAAAAGTGTAGGCAAGTAAAAATCACCCCAAAATTCATCATTTGGAGAGAAACACTAATATTTTGGTGAACAGTCACTTGATTTGTTTGGGTCATATTTTAAACACTACACTGGGTATTATTTTAATCTGTTTTTCACTTATTCTAACAATTTTCCTATGTAAATTGAATATAGATTTAGTGTGTAACATTTTGTGGAAACCCCATTTTTATTTTTTAATATTTTTATTAATTTCAGAGAGGAAGGGAGAGGTAGAAATAGAAATTGAAAAATCAATGATGAGAATCAGATTGGCTGCCTCCTGCACACCCCATCACTGGGATGAGCCTGCTACCCAGGCATGTGCCTTGACCAGAATCAAACCCGGGACCCCTCAGCCCTCAGGCCAATGCTCTTATCCACTGAGTCAAACCGGCTAGGGCAGAAACCCCATTTTTTAAAAAAGTTCACTTGATTTTTTGAGAAAGGAAGATCTATTGGTTGCCTCCTGCACACAAACCCCCCAACTGACTGAACCCGCAACCTGGTTATGTGCCCTGACTGGGAATCGAACCTGCGAACTTTCAGTGAATAGGATGCCTCTCAGCCAACTGAGCCACAGTGGTCAGGGATGGGAGCTCCACTCTTTAACTAATTTCCCATTAGTGGACATCTAGTTTTTTCCCAATTTTTGCAGTATCACTAATACTGTGATAATTGTTACTTGCAAACATCACATCATTCTAAATTTCCTGAGGGCCCTTAATGTGGATTAACAGGTTTAGGATAAAAATATTTAAATTTTTTTTAAAAATATATTTTATTGATTTTGTACAGAGAGGAAGGGAGAGAGATAGAGAGTTAGAAACATCGATGAGAGAGTCATCGATCAGCTGCCTCTTGCACACCCCCTACTGGGGATATGCCCGCAACCAAGGTACATGCCCTTGATCTGAATCGAACCCGGGACCTTTCAGTCCCCAAGCCAACACTCTATCCATTGAGCTAAACCGGTTTCGGCAAAATATTTAAAATTTTGATACCAACAGGTTTCTCCTCCCAAGGGATCAACAGTTTACATTTCCAACAAGGTACAGTCCCATTTTTTATTTCATACTCATTGATATTGCATGTTGTCAAATCCAGAAAATTCTTGAACAATTCAGAAAAGGTATTTTAAGTATAATAAGGCTGTGTTTTCAAGTTTTTAAAAATGACCCATAGGAAAAACACTGGACATTCCATGTATCCCCATACATGTGAATGCATGTGTGATATTTATATAAATACATATATACACATCATAATCAATACCAAAGTTTCATTCTTTTGACATGCAATGCATTCCAATATTTCTAATTATTTTGTTTTAAAAGGTGTGCATCTTGAGTCCCTAAGTTTAAGGTTCTTTCTGTTCTTGGAAAGCTACAAAGTGAACTCTTTAATAAGCATAAACTGCACACTATTAAAAAAAAAAAGTCTTTCTTAAAATGAGCCTCTCTTTTAATATGTTTTGCTCAAGCAACAATGGAATGGAAAGATAATTTCTATTCTATATGATAAAAATTACATCTGTCATTTCTGTGTAAGAGAGACATCCAGGCAACTATTAAGACATTAACAGCTTTAAGTAAAATTCTACCCTTGATTTTCCATATTCCAGTCTAATACTTAATTTTTGGACTGGTAAAAGCTATACACAATATAAAAAGACTATAACTAAGAATTATAAAATTAATGTTTCTTGCTTCTGATACTTTATAGTGACGTGTGGTGTGCTCTCAACGCTGCCGGGCCCCTCCCTCTGCTGGCCAGATTCGTGCCTATAAAATTTGAATCCCATTTGCGTTGTCCCCAGTTGTAGTGCAGTAACAATCCAGTTCTCACCACTCCTTCCCCAATCTTCCACTTCTGGGGTCCTTCTGTTCCTCCCATCCAGCCAGCCCTGGTACTGAGACGATCCTCACCGGATGCCCTCGCTGCCCATCCAACCAGCTGCTGTGGTCAGGATGAGGTGATGGGGTAAGCCTTCACCACAATGCCATAAGCAGACAGTTCAGTGGCACTGAGTGCAGTTATTACATGGCTAATGAAATGACAGGGTGAGTCTGTTAGAGGCTGGGAGCCAATCCCCAATCCTGTCTAAATCTGTTATCATGAGTTTCAATGTACTTTAGTTAAAAGCACCTTCTCTAATAAGAAGCCACAAAGAGGATGCAGAAAGTGTTAAAGGGGACATTTTGACCCCCTCCAAGGGTATGTACATGCGAAGAGATGAATGGAGTGTGCCCTGGGCTGGACTCTCCAGCGTGGGGATGAGGATTTGATTTTGATGACACCGACAGGGAAACAGAACAGCCATTTCCGGTGCAGGGGCTGGGACTTAACATTCCTTGAACTAGGATCAGAGTCAAGGGTAGAAGGCTGTCGGAGTCTCACTCCTTCACAAGTCAGCCGCCATCTCTCACTCTGGTTACTACAGGACTAAAGTTTACTCTAGCTGAGGCAGAGCTAAGCAAAACAGATCATATCCTGGTGACAAGATGAAAATAAGCAGAGTTGTCAAGAGAAATTTATTACTAAAAATAAAGCAGGTGAAGTTTTTCTCAGGGAAAACTGTCACCATGGGAACCTCCACCGACAAAATGTGTTAATCTTCACTTTTAAGTTGCTGCCTCTTTCCATGTATTTTAAGTTTTAGCCGAAGTTAAAACCATCATGATGAAAATGACGTGGTATCTGATCCCTCCTCGGTCACTCTGAAGAGTGCGTTGGGCTGCACTGCGGCGGAGACTTCAGGTGCTGTAGGTGGTCCTCCACCAGGGGCTCGTCTGCCAGGAACATGGGCGGGTAAGACACGAAGGCTGTGGGCTGCAGCTCCGGGAGGTCCAGGGGTCCTGGGGGAATTCCGTAAGTTTCAGTGTTGCCTAGAAATCTCAGGAGGCTGATCAGACACATATATGTTCCTTCAAATCCTTAGCATCCTTGCATCTGTCAGCCCAATTTCTTCCTTGTTGGGTAAGACAGGACAGATATTTACTTTTACTGTGGCTGAAGTAGATTAAGTGACTTGCCTAAGGTTATGTAGTATATTAGGCAGAGTGAGCATTTTGTTTTTATTTTTTAATTTCCAGTTCAGAGACCTCCCTATGATCCCAGTGTCAATCCCAATTGCTCCTTCCATTTATGGAACAGAAGCAGGACCAAGGCCTTGATCTGATCCCCTTTAGCCCACTCGGAATCTTAGTCCTGCATCATAAACTTTCCCCTGGAGTTCCGCTCAGGTCTTAACCTCAGTAGGAAACGAGAAACGCTAGTTTCTCGGTGGGCCCTGCCTTACTATGATCACAGCCATGCCCTGTGACTTCTATGGGCACTGCTGGAGAGCTAACAGGTCCTCCTGGCTCAGGACTCGCCAGGACTGGGCCAGTGAAAGCCTGAAACACTTACTGCCCAGACATTTGGGGAACTCAGCTATGAATGAAAAGGGCCTAAATATGGAAAACCTTCAAACCAAGAAAGGTATTAAAAGCCTGGAGGCCCGAAGCACGGAATTCGTGCAAGGGGCTCGGCCCTCGCACCCCGGCTGCGTCCGGAAGGCCGTTTAGCTGTCCGGTCTAACTGCCATATTACACTTTTATTATTATAGATTATTATAAATACCTTGTAGAATAGGATCACTATGATCTTCATCAAAGGTCTGTCTCTGAAAGGCCTCAAAGCTTATAGCTGCATCATTCTCCAGCGGTCCCTGGGGCAGCTGCCCCTCTCCAGGTTTGCATACATCATACTTCACCCACTGGTACCTGCGGGATCAAAGGGGATCATTAGCAAGAGCTGTGTGTTAGCCCCGGCCCATTCTCCCCGCCAGTGGGATCAGGTGTGTTTTTTGTGTGTGTTTTTTATGTGTTTTTTTTTGTAGCTCTCTCCAATATGTTCCTAATAACATATTAACTAAAAAAAAAGAAACTTCCGAAAGCTAAAAAGGCTTCTTTTAGTAACACATTATTCTTTAGATTTGCTTTGCTGTCATGGTACACACACAAAAAATGACAATTACAGGACATGGCGTCTGCTTCCCTGTCCAGAGGCTAAGACAATACTGAGGTACGGTAGTCAAGGAACAAGCATGCTGTGCACAGAAGCAGCTCCGTGAATGTACAAATGAACCACACAGTTTAGGTCCCCGGGCCACTGATCATGGATCATCTTTTAAGGGAACGGATTTGACCGCACTTACTTGACACATTTTCGAGCTCCTGGACAGCTCTGGATCAGGTTGTGGATAGTCGGATGAGAAAACCCAAAAAAGTCAGCTCCAGAAGGAAGCAGGTTCGACATTAATTTCCCCCTAAACAGGAGAGGGAGAGCTTTAATCCGAGCGCTGAGAGGGAGATGAGAAGTGTTTAGGGATGGAAGGTGGGCATGAACACCCAGAGTAAGCTTTCTTGACTTGGACGCTCTGGAGACTAGCTGCTAAGACATCTGAAGGATGAAAAGAAGCATTTGATAAAACAGGGATCTCTGCTCATTAGAAGCAAGAGAAAAAGCCTCCCCCTACCAAAGTGATCTTTGTCTTCAAGCTGCTGGTCAACTTACGTAGTAGCGCTTATGGCCTTGAGCAGTTCTGCGTGACAGGCATTTGCAGAAGAGCTGACAATGGCATTCTGAGGGTCATCCTCAGGAACGATTTCAAACTGAGAAAGAGAAAGGAGCCATGAGAGCACTTTTCAAGGAAAAAATAGTAGAGAGGAAGTCATGCTAGCCCTGTAAGTGTTCTTTACTCTGGGACTTGAAGCTGATGTGTACCTTACCGGAGGTGGGTACAATTCCTTACAGAGCCATTTAAAATTCACACAAATCAAACAAAACAAAGTCCTTCAACTGCCTCAATTCAGTACTCCTGGCCTGACTGCTCTCCAGACCCCTTTCTATCTGCTTACACCTGTAAGTGCAAATGCAACTGGCATCTTAAAAACAAGTGAAGTCGTTCTCCATATCCTCTTACAACATCCAAGAGGAGTATAGGCCATTTTAACTGCAAACCCCCATTTCAATTTCTGTATTTTTTAAATTGCAAAATACCTTGACTATTTACTAAAAAACTGTTAAATCAAAAAATTATACTAATACGAATTTTTGCCAAGGAAGTATTTTTGCAATAAGGGCTACCCAACTCAATGCCTCGACCAGTTTTCTACAAAGTTCGATACATTTTTGCGCAGAGACATACCTGAGGCTGCGCACCACCATCCTTGATCTGACAGGTGTACAGACACTTCTGGCCTGGGCACTTCATGCTGGCATATATTCGAGTGCTGCAGTAGCCCACAGGGTAGATGGCACTCTCGTCATGGAAGCCAGGTCGGTCGGTGATGATCTAGAAAAAAAGATGCCCCCAGCCTGCAGATGAGGTCACTGGAGAATTCAGAGGTCCACAGGTAGCTTTTGGAACCGCTTTGGGGCTGCAAAGAGTGACTCAAGTCACACGGAGAGTGTAGGCTATGTTGCAGACAGAACCCACCTGGTCCTGGGGACGAGATTTTCTGGGGTTGGTCTGCAACAGCCAGGGGCTGCTACTAGTGGGAAGAGGGAGGGAAGGCTCAACCCCATTCCCATATTTCTGATTCGCCTCTCTGCGTGTCGCTGGTCTCACTCACCTCCCCCAGGCTATACACTGTTAGGCCCCCCAGGCCGATGGGGAACACAGGCCGTCCTGAGGGATCCAGGGCAATGAGCTGAACCAGCGTGCGGGCACCTCCCTCCATTTTCTTTTTCTTGGATGTTTTCTTCAGAACTGAAACGCAAATCTGGGGTCACCCACTTTAGGCCCCTCCCAGTGCTGAGGGGAAGGGAAGTCTTTACATGTAAGTGCCAAGAGCAATAAGCCAACCCTGGTTCTACACACTCAATGAATGGGCACATGGGACTTTTCTCCAAAGCTCCGAGTATCTTTCGAACCCACCCACCTGGCAGTAACCACTTTTCATATTACTGCTCAGGACCCAAAAACCTTGTACTTTTAGAAATACATATATTGTTATTGATTTCAGAGAGAGAGAAACATCAGTGAGGAGAAAGGATCGGTGATCGGCTGCCTCCTGCACGTCCCCTACTGCGGATCAAGCCTGCAACCCCAGCATGTGCCCTGACTGGGAATCTAAATGTGACCTCCTGGTTCATAGGTCAGCGCACAACCTCGGAGCCACACCAGCCAGGCAAGCCTTTTAAGGCCTCTTACTTCACTTTAAAGATCAGAAATTTCCCAAGCCAGCTGTGTGCTCTAAAGGCCTCGTCGGTCATTTCCCCGAGTCTAGGACAGACAGACCTGAAGGCAACCCAGAGGGGGGGGGGATAGGGAAGAAGGTGGAAGCCTTAGCTGCTCCCTTCGCATTTGACCAGGTCTAACTGGAACTCTTCCACTCAAAGTGGCTCTGATCCACTTGTTTCTCACAGGCTATTAGGGCTGCTGAAGGACCGTTTAAGGATATCTGTGGCTGTGTGTGTCTACCAGTTAGTATCAGGTCATTGTCAATAATTGCTGAGCCAATGGTGCAACGGGTATGTCCTCCGAGGTACCTTCCAATTTGTTGTTCTCTTTGCCTTTTTCTTTTTTCTCCTTCTTGGATTTCTTCCCAAATGGTTCCTCGGCCCCAGTGCCAGGCCCGGAACTGGACCCAGCTCCCTGCAGAGTTCCCACAGAGCTGGCCACCCCGTAAGCCAGGGGCAAACTGGAGCTGTGAGCGGGAGTGGCAGGTGGCACTTCCCCTTCAGTCAGAGCCTGCAGCTGCAGGAGCTTCTTCAGCAGGTACCTGCGGTGGGAAGGAAAGGCAACAGATGTATGAACTTGCCTTTCATCTCAGGTCAGTATTTTAAGTTCTGGGGAAGCCAGAACTATATATAAAGATATTCTTATTAGACCCTGAATCAAATTTCAGAAGGGAATACTCAAGGAGCCTAGATAAAGAATTGCAGTGTATCTCTTTGCCTCTGGAAGGTATTAGGCTTCTGAACGGCATCTACCATGAATTGCATATGTATATATACTCATTGTGCTTTGCACAGAGTAAATATTTACAGAATAAGAGTTTCTTTGGTGGAGTTATAATTAGATTACTTGTCAGTTGGAGCAAGAGGGCTTTATCAGAGAAATAAATAGAGGAGCTGTCTATCACTATTGATCTAACACGATCTGAGTAAACAGGAACCAAACCATAGGTTGTAGGTTTCTCTATACTTGGTCAGCGGCCAACGAGCTGTAGAATGCACAAAACTCCTGGAGAAAAATCCCCAGAGTAATAACACCATCTCAATCACCAAAACTGAGGTTCTGCACACACAATGAAGTCAGCTCACCGTCTTTCTTCTTTTGCTTTAAGAAATTTTTCCTCAAGACGAGCGATTTCATCACAAATAGCAGCATTTTCCTTTAAAAAAAAGAAACATATAATCGCATAAAATGAATAAAAGGATTATGCTGGGAAGAATTCTATTTCAAGCCAAAGTAGTCCTTGATGCTAGATAAGAAGGAAGAACTATTCTACTTGCAAACTATAAAAGAATCTAGGTAATGGTAGAGTCAGAGTAATTATAGAATTTATCAAAACTGGGGTATCTTTGAGTAAAAAAGGGGCACTATTAATGATTACACTAAGACAGTATGGGAAACTACTAGAGGCTCAGTGCACAAAATTCACGCATGGGTAGGGTCCCTAGGCTTGGCCAGCAAACAGGGCTGATCTGTGGGGCCCCTGCTGGCACCCATCTTGGCAGGCCTGGCACTGTCTGCTCACTGGCCCCACCCCCCACTGCTGCCGCCACTAGTCACATCCTTCTGTGGGGGTGAACCAGGGGTGCCCACTGGCACTTGCCTTTGCTTGTCTAGGGTCTGCAGGCTGGGGGCAGCATCTATGTGAAGCCTATGCCCCCTGGTGGTCAGTGTGCATCATAGCTACTAGTCTTCGGCTGTTCGGTCAATTTGCATATTAGGCTTTTATTATATAGAATGGGTGTTGTAGGCAAACCAAGATGTAAGTTGGTTAGTCTTTAGCAGAGAACAAGGACTACTGCTTAAATCCACAGATGCTTAAATTTAATTCATAAAAATATGAATATCCACTTTGAGGGGCTTAGAAAACCAACCTAACCTAAAGCATCCCACATAATATGAATCCTAAAGAGAAAAATGGGATGGAACAAAATCAACTCCAGTGTGTAAAATGCTTAAACTTCCTTATCCAAGTACTGTCTGGTCTTATACTGATGACTCAATCTATTTCCCAAGCATCATTCATTCACTCGTTGGAAGTAATGAAGGAACTAGAATCGCGGTGTCTACGTTGGTTAGGGCTCTGACACAGCGCCCTTAAGCACATCATTTCACTGGGCATCGATGTTTTTTGTTTTTTTTAAAAAAGTGCCTCCTCCTCAGGATTCTCTCGAAAACCAAAAGCATTTCCAAGAGTTTTGCGGTTATAACGATTCTGGGTAAAACTTACATCGAGACACCAAACCTTTCCCCTTCCTCATTTAATCTTCACAGAGTAGTTAATTATTCAGTCTCACAGACAAGAAACAGGATTACAGAAATAACGTGATCTGTCCAAGGACAACAGGGCTCCCGAGAAGCCACGCATACTGCAAAAGCTAACCCTGGGCCACCCCCCGCCTCTCCGGGGAGGGGACGGTTTGGGGAAACATTTCGCGGCCTCGGGTGTCGAGGCGAAGGGCCGGGCGGCGTGAGACTCACAAACACCGTGGCTTTGGCGGCTTTTCGCAGCCGCAGGTACTTGAGCCGGTACTTCTCGTTCTGGCTCCGCCTCGGGAGCCTTTTCATCCTGGCCCTGAACTCAGGCGGCGCGGCCCGCGGCGAGGGGGCGGGGCCGCCCAGCAGGCTCATGGCCCGGCCCCGCTGCGGGGCCTCCCGGACTCGGCGGGCATCGGCGTCCGGCCGAGGGGCGGCGTGGCGCCCGGCTCGGCGGGTCTGCGCTGGTGGGAGCGGGTCCAGAGGAACCGATTTCTCCAAAAACGCTCTTAGGGGCGCGCTAGGCCGGAACCCACAGCTACAAGGCAGCGCGTCCCGTTTCCGCAGCTCCGGAAGTAACCCTGCCCGGAAGTTGCGTCACGGCGCCGATTAACGTAAAGCACGGCGCCGGATGACGTAACCCTCAGTCACTCGCGACAGCGCGTGCGTAGCAGGCCGGGCTGAGACCGGCAGAAACCTCAGGCTCCCGCAGCCCACGGCCGTCAACACCAGCTTTTACACTGGGTACCCGCAATCTTTCAGTTACGGGATAGTAATTTTGCATATTTTTATTTCCACGTTGTTTGACTTTTTGGCCGTCAATTGCTGCAGAGAGCGTCTTCGTGCACAAAGCCTTTTCCATACAGGATTGTTCAGAGGCTGGGTCTCTGTGCTCCAAACATTGTAATGTTATCAAGCAACTCATCCGGTCACTGATTTATCCAGAAGAATATGTAGTTCTTATCGGGGCAGGATGTTTAGGAAACTTATTCAAGAGGGAGAGCCACACAGATAAAAAGGCAATATTAATACAGTGGAGTCAGTTTTATCTCTGGCAGGTAGTGGATGATAGGGCAGCACCCAATTAGGGAAGGCTTTTTATTTTTTTTAAAAGTACTTTTATTGATTTTAGAGAGGAAGAGAGAGGAAGAGAGAAAGACAGAAACATCTATGATGAGAGAATCACTGAGCCTTGCACACCCCACGATCCCGGCTTATGCCCTGACTGGGAATTGAACCGCGAACTCCTGGTTCATAGGTCGATGTCCAACCCCTGAGCCACCCCAGTTGGGCGGGAAGGCTTCTTGAATGTGCCCAGACTGACTGAAGAGAGAGGAACAGGAGGGCATCTTGGGCAACTGGGGACAGCATATTCTTAAGGCTTAGCATCGTGAGAAGCATAGAAAATGCAAGTAGTTGATTAGAGCGAAAGATGCACTTGGAGAAGGGTGAGAGGACTGAAGGGGTAGGCAGTATTTGGATCGCAAAGGGTCTTGTGTACCAATCTGAAGAGTTAGACTTTTACCAATGACAATAGGAAGCCACTAATGAATGTTTATGAATCAGCCCGTTTGCTTGTTTTAGGTAAACTTACCCAAATTTGTCAGGAACAACGTATTTTTTTTCTACAAACCCATATGAAAAAGGGTATAATAATGTGCACCTTTAAAGATAAATATCAAATGAGAGATAGTTGGTACTGTGGGCAGAGTATGGCTTTTGGAGTCAGATAAGGTTCCATTAAATACAGGCACAGGGGTGGGAGTGATCAGATAAGATGGGCTGATGCATCAGAGGAGAGAGAGAGAAAGGGGTCACCAGCATTTTACTTAAGTGGTGGCTCTTCAGCGGTTGGCTCCAAGTGGATGTATAGTCTCCCTGGGCTATCACAAGCACACCTGTACCCGTTAAGAGTTGTGAAGAAGTCCACAGCCTAACATTCCAGCCCTTGGTTGAGTCCCTGATTTAAATGATGGAAAGGGCCAAAACCGGTTTGGCTTAGTGGATAGAGCATTGGCCTGTGGACCGAAAGGTCCTGAGTTTGATTCCGGTCAAGGGCATGTTCCTTGGTTGCGGGCACATCCCCAATAGGGGGTGTGCAAGAGGCAGCTGATTGATGATTCTCTCTCATAGATGTTTCTCTCTATCCCTCTCTCTTCCTCTTTGTAAAAAATCAATAAAATATATTTTAAAAAGATAAATTATGGAAAGGTGTATCTGCACACCTCATGGCTCTAGCCATGGCTGGTGCATGGCCCAGACCTGTTCTATACTGTCCTTCAGCCCCCAAATGCATGTTACAAGTCCCTGCCATAATTTCCTCCTGCCCACTTTGCAGGGCACAGGGGGCCTGGCCAAGTTTGATGACTATCACAAAGCAAGCTGGGCACAATCCTAGGGTTTCAGGCCACACCAGAGGTGTTCTCAGGAATTATATATATATATATATATATAATTTTTTATTTTTTGCTTTCTTCTTTGGGTTTCATATCTTTAGTCTCTTACCAGCTCACCCCTCTGCTGAGTACATATCCCTGAAGGTCCATGGAGTGCATATAGAGAGAAGAACCTGACTGCATAGAATGTCCGTAATTTTAGTTCTGGCTTTTTTCCCCTTTGAGTGCTCTAGGTCTAATTTTTTAGTTCTTTGACTCTTCAGCTCTAATTTTCAGATTTGTTACCATGTGTTGATTATATCTTCTCACCTTTAGGATAACACGCTACAGGATATATTATAATTCAGCTGAATCCAAGCTTAGCAATTTTAAAGTAGATATATATTTTTTGTGATAGTGTGTGAGGCTTATGAGGAAGGAGAAAGACTTTTACCCGTAAAATTTCTTGCTCTATGGTTTAAAAAAAAAAAAAAACCCACAATATTTTATTGATTTTTTTTTTACAGAGAGGAAGGGGGAAAGATAGAGAGTTAGAAACATCGATGAGAGAAAAACATCGATCAGCTGCCTCCTGCACACCCGCTACCGGGGATGTGCCCGCAACCAAGGTACATGCCCTTGACCGAATCTAACCTGGAACCCTTGAGTCTGCAGGCCGACGCTCTGTCCACTGAGCCACACCGGTTAGGGCGCTTTATGGTTTCTTAACTACGGGTTCTCATCACTGATCTGGCGAGTGAGGTGTTTCGGTTTTGAGGGTTCTAAGCCAGCTAATAAAGTCATGAAATCGACCACCGTGTCAATGTGGTGCTTCTGGGCGGTCGTGTCCTTCAGCACACATAAGACACTCAACCAGCTGAAAGAGATGAGCTCCGAGATGTTGGCTCGGAGGAAAAGGAGGATCACGTTGAGGTCGTTGATGGGGCACCCCAGCATCTTCCTGCTGAGGAGGTCAAACGCCGGGAGCATCTCATAGATGGACAGAAGCCGTTTGTCCCACCGACACAGCCGGGTGAGGTTGTAGATGATCACCGGCACCAAGAGGGTGTATATGGCTAGCGTGGAGAGACTGACGATCTGGAAGACAGACAGGGAGGTCAGCCGGCAGGTGATGAGATCGGGGACGTCCGTCTCATCGCTGAGCAGCTCCGTCTTGACAGAACAGCTGAATTCCTTTTGGAAGAAGATGTCCAGGTGGAAGTGGCCCAGGTACAGGTAGGTGGCCGAGGTGAAGAGGAGCAGGAGCGAGTTCCGCAGGAGGTAGGTGGCCACCAGCGAGTGTGAGCGCTGCTTGCATGCCAGGTACCGCTCCAGCAAGGGGAACTCAAAGTACCGTTCTCCGCGGGCCCTGGGCGGGGGGAAGAGAGGAGGCAAGGTCAGGAGGGGTCCGTGGAGAACTGTATCCTGAGGGAGCCACGTGGGAAAGTACCAGACTCTGTGTACCCAGGATGGCATTCTTAACCGTGAAAACCTGCCTTCTCAGGGCATCACCGCCCTCCTCCCAAAATGAGGTGATAAGCAAGCACATCTTCATTCTCCGAGCGGTGAGTGCACTGCAGTCAACCCAGTGAACGACCCATGAGTGATAAATTGCCACAATGGATTTCTGCCCAGCAAGGCAGAGTAAACCTCTGAGTGGAAGAAGTGGGATCCTTAGGAAGCAGTAAGGCTTATTCAATTAGCACCAGACTGGGAGTCTACATAAGCCTATTCTGGTTCTTGTTCTGAATACTCTGTGATTTTTTTATACCAATTCATTTAGTTTATTAAGATAAATGTGCGCCCTCACCGGTTTGGCTCAGTGGATAGAGCGTCGGCCTGCAGACTGAAGGGTTCCGGGTTCGATTCCCGTCAAGGAATCGATCCTCAGTAGGGGGGTGTGCAGGAGGCAGCCCAATCAATGATTCTCTCTCATCATCGATGATTCTATCTCTCCTTTCCCTTCCTCTCTGAAATCAATAAAATATATTTTTAAAAATTCCTTAAAAATAAATGTGCTAGAAAGTACTTGTAGAGAGCTGTGATATTCAGGTATATGTCATATGTAAGCCAGTCTGTTCTGAAGGAGCTTACAGTCTGGCTTGTGGGGAAGAAGCAGATAAGCTATGCATTACATGAGAGAAAAATAGCTCTTGGTTTGTTGTTAAAATGATGACTACAAACCATGCTTGTTGTAAATTAGAAGAGAGGATAACCGTACGGGCTGGAATGTTCAGAAAACTTTATGGAGAATATTGTCCTAGACGTGGCCTTCAAGAGGGTAGATAGGTTTCAGAAAAGAGTGTGCGCATAATCCGGAAACAGAATATGGCTTCAAGTCTTAGCTCCACCATCCTCTTGTGGGGCCCACCCGGGCCGTTCTATTTAAAACCATACCACTCCACAGACTCCCAGCTTTCCTGACCACCCCCGCCCTTCCCCTGCTCTACTGTTTTTCTTCACGCCACTTATTTTCCACCATATAATTATGTGTTATGATTATTCGCTGTGTGTCTTCCCTTGGTAGAATATAAGCCCACATGGGGAGGTGTAGCCTTGTCTTCTCCCTACCTCTGCCCCCCAGCACACACATGGACACACATCTAAAGCACCCAGAACAGCCAGGCCAGCATGGCTCAGTGGTTGAACATGAACTTATGAATGGTTTGAACCTATGAATCAGAAGTCAGGGTCATGGTTTGAACCTATGAATCAGAAGTCAGGGCACATGCCCGGGTTTTGGGCTCGATCCCCAGTAGGGGCGTGAAGGCGGTAGCCAATCAATGATTCTCTCTTATCATTGATGTTTCTATCTCTCCCTCTCCCTTCCTCTCTGAAATCAATAAAAATGTATTTAAAAAAAGAAAAAGTGCCAAAACTGGTTTGCCTCAGTGGATAGAGCGTCGGTCTGCGGACTGAAAGGTCCCAGGTTCGATTCCAGTCAAGGGCACGTACCTTGGTTGCCGGCATATCCCCAGTGGGGGGTACGCAGGAGGCAGCTAGTCGATGTTTCTCTCTCATCGATGTTTCTAACTTCCTATCCCTCTCCCTTCCTCTCTGTAAAAAATCAATAAAATATATTTAAAAACAAACAAATAAAGAAAAAATAGTTGATGGCAGTGTATGTAGAGGGCCTTGGGGGAATGTGAATGTTTTTTCTATATGCAGGAGGGGAGCTGTTGGAGGTTTCTGAGCAGGAACTGGTATATGAAATCGTTTTTAGAGTGATTAATCCCTTTTTAAAAATATTTATGTTTTATTGATTTTTTTTTTTACAGAGAGGAAGGGAGAGGGAGAGAGAGTTAGAAACATCAATGAGAGAGAAACATACATCAGCTGCCTCCTGCACACCTCCCACTGGGGATGTGCCCGCAACCAAGGTACATGCCCTTGACCGGAATCAAACCTGGGACCCTCCAGTCCGCAGGCTGACGCTCTATCCACTGAGCCAAACCGGTTAGGGTGATTAATCCCTTTCTGACCGTGTTCATCTGCAAACTGGAGGCAGAGTCCGTTCTCCTCTCCCTGTACACGTGGTAGGAAGTTAATAAGAGGTGGTGTTCACCACTGTGCCCTCTTGAGAAGGATGGTATAGAGCAGGGGTGGGGAATGTCTGACCCTTGGGCCATATAAGGCCCAGGACATCATTTGATGTAGCCCTGCCAAGGCGTTAGGGGTGAGTTAATTAAACGTTTGACCAAATACAGGGGCTAATTTTTAAGCTGATAATTTTGTATGGCCGGCGAATGATGTTATAAATATCTGAATGGTCCTTGGCAGGAAAAAGGTTCCCCATCCCTGGTATGGAGGCTAGTTTAAACACGACCTCACAGATATCACATGCCAGGAGGAGCCGAAACCTGTTTGGCTCAGTGGATAGAGCATCGGCCTGCGGACTGAAGGGTCCCGGGTTCGATTCCAGTCAAGGGCATGTACCTTGGTTGTGGGCACATTCCCCAGTGGGGGGTGTGCAGGAGGCAGCTGATCGATGATTCTCTCTCATTGATGTTTCTAACTCTCTGTCCCCTTCTCTTCCTCTCTGTAAAGAATCAATAAAATATATATATATTTTTTTAAATGCCGGGAGGAGCCCTTCAGAAAGGAGTGGAAGAGACAACTCACTTTTCCAGCTCATCCCAGAAAACGTGGGGGTCCGAGCTCTTGTGCCGGATCTTCACCATGTGCTGCACCAGGCGGATGGAGCGGTTGTAGGATTTGTCCAGTTCGCTGATGATGAACAGCAGGTCTGAGCTGAGGGCCGGCGCGGCTGCGTACTGCCACAGCAGCACTGGCAGGTACATGGCCACCGCCAGGGCCAGCAGGGAGTAGGGGAGGGCCTGCGGGATGAGAGTGAGCTGAGCAGGGGAGCCCAGGGTTGAGAGAGTTCTGTGGTAGCTTCCTCCCCCTGCCTCAAAGGGGAGGGAGCTACCACAGGCCCAGGAACTAGGGCCGAATACAGTGAGGCCCGGGAAAGAAGGGATAGTGGGGTTTCCTGGCTCCCCAGCTCCACTTTTCTGATCTGGGGTCTGTGTAGGGCCCCAGGAAGGAGAGAGGCAAGAGGCAGAAAGAGAGGGAGAGAGGGAGGAATGGGTAAGAGAGGGATCACGGCTGGGGTGGGTAGAGAGGACTTCCCATCCCCCATGCATGTTAGCCTTGTAAATTGTCATCACTCCATAATGTTATGAGCTAGCCAGAAGTCGTGGCCAACAGTAGTTCTGGCATCCCAGGGGGGAGTGTGTGTGAAAGAGAGAGAGAGAGTGTGTGAGTTTCTGAAAGGTATATTAGATATATTAGGTATATCCACTTTTCACACCTGTCTTAAAAAAATAACATTCCTTGAAAATAGTCTTCACTCGTAGAGATTTTACTCTTTTCCGACATAGAATTTCCTTCAATTCGGGGATGCTGGCCAACAGGCGTCATCCATCAGCACAAAACTCCCAATCAGATAACAGTGGGAAACAAGATCGCCAGTCATTTGATGAATGCCTGAAACACGAGTCCCTGACCAGTGTATGGAAGTGGAGGGGTGGCAAAGAGATAAGAGAGAATATGGTGATGCCCCCCCCAGGCCCACCCCACTCAGTCTGATGGAGCCTGGTTCACGTTACCTTGTGAGGCCAGAGGGATTTCAGCTGGTACCGCCCAGACTCATCCAGTTGGTAGTGAACCAGCGAGTCCCAGCAGGAGCTGTCCACATAGGCGGCCTGCCGGGCGCTGAAGTTCCCGGGCGAGAAGCAGCTGATGGGAGACCCTAGAAGGGGAACACGGTTTTGAGGAAGCCCGGAGTTGGAGTGAGGAATGGGAACCCACCTCCACTGCTCTGCCAGTTTGTGTACCCGGCAGGCACTTCCTTCTCCCCGCGCCCCAGTCTCTGGGTTTGGCAAGCCCCTTGGACGAGCAAGGCTGGACAGCACTCTGCTCTTTGACTCAGGCCTGCCCGTGACTGACTTGCCTTTGATATCTTCCAGGCTTTTGCTCTCTGGGCTCCCCCTGGATTCCCGGGCAGGCAGGCAGGCAGCAGGGGGTCTGGGGTGGGAGGTGCGATGAATGTATGTGTGTAGATGGTCCCTGCACTCTCGCAGCTTGGCACCCGCAGGTCGCAATTTCATGATAATACCTCCTTTCTCAGAGCACTGACACCTGGGTTCTAACATTTAGAGGATGAGTTGCCGGGACTTCAGAGCCCAAATCAAGAGAAAAGGTGGATGCCGAAGCCGGTTTGGCTCAGTGGATAGAGCATCGGTCTTCGGACTGAAGGGTCCTGGGTTCGATTCCGATCAAAGGCATGTGCCTTGGTTGTGGGCACATCCCCGGCAGGGGGTGTGCAAGAGGCACCTGGTTGATGTTTCTCTCTCATCAACGTTTCTAGCTCTCTATCTCTCTCCCTTCCTCTCTGTAAAAAAATCAATAAAATATATATTTTTTTAAAAAAAAGAGAGAGAGAGAAAAGGTGGCGGAGTGGTGGTTGGAAGGAAAGTGAGCTTGGAGGGAGAATGTCTTGTTTTTGGTTTTCCCATCATGCTCTAGATCAGTGGTCGGCAAACTCATTAGTAAATGGAGCCAAATATCAACAGTGCAATGGTTGAAATTTCTTTTGAGAGCCACATTTTTTAAACTTAATGGCTCTAGACAGAGGCAGAAGTGGGATCCAGTATTTCTTCCCATCTGCGGGTAAAAGAAGAGGCAGTGGGAGTCTACCCACGTCCTTGGGAGATGTAGTGAGGCAATCACAGCGCCAGAAAAGAAAGCCAGAAACCCCCGTTCAGTGGGAAGCCCACCCTCTCTCAGTGGAGGTGGCAGACTTGCTGAGTTCACCCGTCACCTAGGACACTGCGTACATGTGTGTGTTCATGTGTGTGGAGAGGAATGAGTGGGTTTATTCACCTGTGATGTTCCAAGCTCTGTCAGGCACCTAGCATAAGTTCTTAAGTCAGTAACCCTGGAGGGAGGGAGTAAGAAGAAGGCTCCAGCCAAAAACCGGTTTGGCTCAGTGGATAGAGCGTCGGCCTGCGGACTGGGGGGGTGGGTCCCAGGTTCGATTCCGGTCAAGGGCATGTGCCCTGGTTGCTGGCACATCCCCAGTAGGGGGTGTGCAGGAGGCAGCTGCTCGATGGTTCTCTCTCATCGATGTTTCTAGCTCTCTATCCCTCTCTCTTCCTCTCTGTAAAAAATAAATAAAATATATTAAAAAAGAAAGAAAGAAAGAAAGAAAGAAAGAAAGAAAGAAAGAAAGAAAGAAAGAAAAGAAAAGAAGAAGGCTCCAAGGAGGTAAGAAACTTGTCCAAAGCATGGATGGCAGAAACCTTTAGAAGTCCTAGGTCCTGCCCAGCGGGTGCGGCTCAGTGATTGAGCATCGACCTATGAGCCAGGTCACGGTTTGATTCCTGATCAGGGCACATGCCCAGGATACGGGCTCCATCCCCAGCTAGGGGTCATGCTGGAGGCAGCCGATCAATGATCCTCACGTTGATGTTTATATCTCTCCCTCTCCCTCTCTGCAACCAACAGTATGTACATATATCGAGAGAGAGTAAGAGAGAGAGGGAGGGAGGAGAGAAAGTGGAGTCTCCCATCTACCGAGCCTGGGAAGCCGCTTACCGGAGGAGAACTCCTGGGCAAAGGCCAGGGACATCAGCAACAAGGGGGAGCCCACGGCTACGAACTTGACTATGCGATCCAGGGGGAGCTCCAGGCGCAGCCCTTGGAGGCGGGGGCCCCGGCGGTCAGGCAGCAGGGCGTCTGAGAGCATGTACTCCGCAGCTGCGTGTGCAAGCGACATGGTGCCGCCGTGCGTTGGGGTGCAGAGGCGGCAGGAGGGGTCCCAGGGTAGTAGAGTGAGGAGATGGCAGCTGCAGGCAGCTGGCCTGGAGCAGAGAGAGCCTGCAGCCCCAGCCTCCGGGACATCTGTGCCAGGAGCAGGCGCTGGTTCTCTAAATAACCGTCGGCCCCCCGAGCCGGACACCTTGGTAATTAGAGGGAGGCCTGGCATAGCGGGTCCTCCCTGGAGGAGGGTCGGGTGTCCGCGGGGGCTGGTGTCAGGCTGCTCTCTGGCTTGTCCTGGAGCCGATGGAGGTCCGTGGCTTTAAGCTGCCCTCTTATTAATAAAGTATTTTTAGTGGGTGGTGGGGAGGAGGCGGGCTGCGAGGCCAGGCCTCCCATGTAATTGGTGTGGAATTTGGGTGGAGATTGTGTTGAAGGTGCTCATTTTGTGGCTTGGGGTGGAGGTAGGGACCCCTGGACTCAGCTGGGATGACTCGGACTACGACATAGTGTTCTTTGTCCCAGTGATGAGATTTGCTTTGCTCTCGGGCTCTTTCTCAGAAAGGACTCTGCTTTTGGTGTTTTGCTTCCATGTATTTAATTTTTTATTTTTATTTTATTTTATTTTTTTTTTTTTAGCCTTCATCAGTTCTTTAGAAAACTGAGGGGTGGCTGGCAGCGTTGAATAGTGGAAAGAAGCGACCTTTGGAATTTGGCGGGAAAGGTTTCCACAGGAGACCTAGCAAGTAGTACTCATGTTTATTGCGTGACTTTGGCCAGGAGTCTCACCCATCCGATGGCTTGATGTCGTCATCTTACAAGATAGAGAGGATTGACTGAGAGGATTGCAGGTGAAGGCATTTTGTGAAGTGCAGGGTAACTATCAACTCTTATATCCATCTGGTGGGGGTGGGTCAGTGGGGCATAGGGCGTCTGCCCTAAGAGGCCCCGACTTTGGCCTTCACACGGGTCCCCTTTGGCTGCGGCCTTCTCACAAGGCAAAGAGTCCACGGGGCCAAGGGGATGCACCCATTCAGAGTCTACTCTAGACTACCCTTCTGGCACCTGGGGCGCTGTAATTCCGTGTCCAGATGGCTCCAGAGCCTGTGCAGGCCTTTTCCTTGGTGTACACTCCCGTTTACAGATCTTTTTTTTTTTTATAATATAATATATTTTATTGATTTTTTTACAGAGAGGAAGGGAGAAGGTTAGAGAGCTAGAAACATCGATGAGAGAGAAACATCAATCAGCTGCCTCCTGCACACTCCCCACCGGGGATGTGCCCGCAACCAAGGTACGTGCCCTTAACGGGAATCGAACCTGGGACCCTCAGTCCACAGACCGACACTCTATCCACTGAGCCAAACCGGTTTCGGCTCGTTTACACATCTTTCTGCTGGGGTGCACCCCTAGGACGAAGAAAAGGCTCCTTGAGGGAGCTGGAGGGGATTTAGAAACCCGGGATGCACACACATGCGATTATGTGTGTGCATCACGGGTTTCTTAGCCGTGTTGGGAAGAAGGGACCTGGGAGGATTCTAAATTTAAATCTGACATTCAGGTCATTATGAAGGGGAGTGTGTGTGTGTGTGTGTGTGTGTAAATATGTCAACGTAGGCCGATAGAATGTATTTTATTTAAATCAGTTTTCTAGCTTTATTTGTAACATTTAATTTTTTAGATACATGATATGTGGGCTTCTATTTGAACTGTTTTTCCTGGGCCCACAAACGTTTGGGTTGGACCTGTCTCTCTCCCCATCCCCAGGCTGGAGGCCAGCTCTGATTCAGAGCTGCCCAGTGTGCGCTCACTGGAGTGACCGGGCATGGGAGCAAGAAAAGGGATCCTCTATTTCATCTCCCTGTAGCCTCTCCGCATTCTCATTTCTGAATCTTTTCAACGTGTGTGTTTTTGCCAAGCCTGTGTAGTTGGTTTGTATCCATATATTTTGTTTTAGTTTTTAAATATAGTGTACTTTTAAAAGATATTTTTATTGACTTTTAGAGGGAGAGGAAGGAGGGGAGAGAGAGAGAAAGAGAGAGAGAGAGAGAGAGAGAGAGAGAGAGAGAGAGAGAGAAACATCAATGTGAGAGCAGAACACTGATTACTACCTCCTGCACATTCCCCACCGGAGATTGAGCCACAACCCAGGTATGTTCCCTGACCAGGAATCGAACTGGTAACCCTTCGTTGCACAGAACTACCATGTTTCCCCAAAAATAAGACATCCTCCGAAAATAAGACCTAACGCATGGAAAGATAAGACATCCCCTGAAAATAAAACCTAGCGCAACTTTGGGAGAAAAAGTTAATGTAAGACACTGTCTTATTTTCGGGGAAACAGGGTATGCTCAGCCAACTGGACACCAGCCAGGGTGAAAAAAATAGTTTACATCTTTACTGGAGTATAAAAAACATACATTCATAAGCACATATCCTAAGTGTACAGTTCTGTCAAGCTTTCATCTGATCAGGAAACTGAATGCTACTAGCACCCCAGAAGCTACCTTTGTGCTCTTTTGTAATAACTACCATTTCCCAAAGGATAATCATTAGCATCACTGCTAATAGCATAGTTATTTTTGCCTTATACTTTACAAAAAATGGAAATCACAATATGTGCTCTTTTGTGTTGGGCTTCTTTTGCTCTTACATCATAGTTAAGAGAACCATCCATTGGTGCCTGTTTTGGACCTAATATAAATGGAATTACATGTATGCATTTTTTTTTTGTCTGCTCAACATATTTTTAAAAAATATATTCTTATTGATTTCAGAGAGGAAGGGAAAGGGAGAGAGAGATAGAAACAGCCATGATGAGACAGAATGATTGATCAGTTGCCTCCTGTATGCCCAACCCTGGGGATCCAACCCATAACCTGGGCATATGGTCTGACCGGGAATCAAATCCTGACCTCCCGGTTCATAGGTGGACATTCAACCACTGAGCCATGTCAGCTAGGCTGCTCCACATATTTTTGAGATCCATCCATGTTGTTGTGCATATCAAATTTTGATTCCTTTTATTGTGTAGAAATACAACAATTTGTTTATCTTCATCAATTGATGGATAATTGGGTTTCTAGTTTCTGGCTACTGTGTACTGGTTAATAAGGAGGATTTTTTTCCCCTTCAATAGATGGTGTTACACATATGTTTATATATATGCAATTTAAAATTTTTTTTTCTTTATTGATTAAGGTATTACATGTGTGTCCTTATCACCCCATTCTCCCCCTCCCCCTCCCCACTCATGCCCTCAAACCCCTGTTGTCTGTGTCCATTGGTTAGGCTTATATGCATGCATACAAGTCCTTTGGTTGACCTCTCCGCCTTACCCCCATCCTCCCCTACCTTCCCTCAGAGGTTTGACAGTCTGATCAATGCTTGCCTGTCTCTGGATCTGTTTTGGTTCATCAATTTATGTTGTTCGTTTTATACCACAAACAAGTGATATCATGTGATATTTATCTTTCTCTGATGGGCTTATTTCGCTTAGCATAATGCTCTCCAGTTCCATCCATGCTGTTGCAAATGGTAAGAATTCCTTATTTATTTATTTATTTATTTATTTATTTTACCACATTCCATTGTATAGATGTACCACAGTTTTTTTAATCCACTAATCTGCTGATGGGCAGTTAGGCTGTTTCTAAATCTTAGCTATGGAAAATTGTGCCACTGTGAACATAGAGGTGCATATATCCTTTCTTATTGGTGTTTCTAGTTTCTTGGGATATATTCCTAGAAGTGGGATCACTGGGTCAAATGGGAGTTCCATTTTCAGTTTTTTGAGGAAGCTCCATACTGTTCTCCACAGCGGCTGCACCAGTCTGCATTCCCACCAGCAGTGCATGAGGGTTCCTTTTTCTCCGCATCCTCACCAGTACTTGTCGTTTGTTGATTTGTTGATGATAGCCATTCTGACAGGTGTGAAATGGTACCATATTGTCGTTTTGATTTGCATCTCTCGGATGATTAATGACTTTGAGCATGTTTTCATATGTCACTTGGCCTTCCTTATGTCTTCTTTTGACAAGTATCTATTTAGGTCCGTTGCCCATTTTTTGATTGGGTTGTTTATGCAATTTGATATGTATGCTATTTTGTTGTATTGACAACAAGCTTCAAAACTTCATATGTCAAATTTCTGAAGGTGTTAACATCTTAGATATTTTTATGCTTAAAAATGTTGAATTTCGTGCCAAAAAAAAAAACATTTGCGGGAAGTTTTAATTAATTATTTTATTTTGAAGAAAAGTGCTGCTGAAAGTTATCATATTCTTCAGGAAGCTTTTGGTGAACATGCTTCATCTCAAGATACATGTGAACACTGGTTTAAACACTTCAAAAGTGATGATTTTGATGTGAAAGACAAAGAATGTCCAGGTCAATTTGAACCACGCTTTGATCGTAAAAACGAACAGAATGGTCCAGAAGACACAGCAAAGTAATTTTGCTTCATGATAACACACCATCACACACTTCAAAACCAGTTAAAGACACATTAAAATATCTTGCCTGGGAAGTATTAATCAACCTGCCATATTCACCAGACCTTGCTCCTTCAGATGACCACTTGTTCCAATCGATGGCACACGCACTTCATGAGCAGCACTTCAAAATGTACGAAGAAGTGAAAAATTGAGTCTCTGAATGGTTTGCCTCAAAACAAGAAAAGTTCTATTGGGACGGTACCCACAAATTACCTGAAAGATGGGGGAAATGTGTAGCTAGTGATGGACATTAACTTTGAATAAAGCACTTTTGATGTTTCTCTTGAAATTATTGTGTTTTCTTTTATCAAAACATCCGAATTACTAACCGGTACACATAGTATATGAGTTTGGTAATCAGCTTATCAGTTTCAGAATTTTTTTATTGAGACTTCTAAATCTATAGCTTAATTTGAGGAAAATTAATATCCTTCCAGAATTGAGTTTCAAATTTATGAACACAATATATCACTCTATTTCGGTCTTCTTTATTTTCTATTCCTAGTAATGTTTAGTTTCAATGTGGATGTCCTATACATCTTTTGTTATGATTTACTCCTAGGTATTTGATATTTCTTGTTAATATTATTAAGAGTACTAAAATTTTTTTTCTACTTGTAATATAAGGAACTACAACTGATTTTTGCATATTGATATTTTATCCTGCAAATTTTTTAAATTCATTTATTGGTTCTAATAGTTTGTAGATTCTTTTGGATTTTCTGTCTACCCAACCATATAATCTGTGAAAAGTGATCATTTATTTTCTAACCTTTATGCCTTTAATTTATTTTTGAAAATTTATTTTTCTTGCCTTATTGCACTGGTCAGGACCTTCAGTACAATACTGAATATAAGTAGTGATAGTAGGTATCCTTATCTTGTTTTTCCTCTCTCTCTCTCTGTCTTTGGATATTCTTTTTTTACAAACTCCTATATTCCTAGTTTACTAAGTGTGATTATTTTGAATGGATGTTCAATTTTTAAAAGTACTTTTCTGTATAATTTGAGATGTTTAAAGGACTTTTTTCTCCCTATAGTTGTTATTGTGATGAAATGTACTGATTGGTTTTTGAATGTTATACAAGTCTTGCTTTCTTGGGGGGGGGGAATACTTTATTTAATTCAAGATTCAGTGAGCAGGTGGGTTAGATATATTTTGGGTCAGAATTATAAGCTGGAGTTAGTTCCTTTGGAGAGGTTATGAAATTATAACATAGAGACTGAAATCCATTTTTTAAAGGCCTGTTTATAAGTGTATGCACCTGTACATAATCAATGATTGCTGGTCTTTCTCTATAGCCCACATTCAACCAAGACTTGACAGCAATGGTGTCTTATGGCGAGGTTTTCACTTAGAGGTTTGCTACATCCTCAGTCTCATTACTAAACCCCAATCCCTGTCCTCAACCACACTGATGAGATTTTACAAATAGAGTAAAGCGATTCATTATCACAAACTTCAAATAAGCCCCATAAGACAGACTCTCCTTGGGACTGAAGAGCAAACAAGACCTCAGGGGTTCATTAAAAGTGGACTTTTCTCTAAGAACCTCTGAGGGCTCTTTGTCTGGATGATGTAATACGAAGGAAAGATGCTCGGAGCTGATGTCAATTGCCAGGAAAGCTGCATTTCAGTTACGAGAACACTCCCCCCTCCTTTTTTCCGTTTTATCTTTACTTTTTATTGAGGTAAAAGTCACATGACATTTAAAAAATTCATAATTGAAAGCATTTTCAGGCGTAGATGCAATGGCTCCTAATACATCCGCAGTGCTGTGCAACCCTCAGCACTATCTAACAGTGTTTCCCAAACTTTTGACATATGTGTACCCTTTCTATAATTTTTGTAACGCTGAGCACCCCTTGTATTCATGAGAATGTAGAATTAGGTGCAGCTAAGCACGGTGCAGTGCATATCCCCACCAAACTCTTCCTGTACCCCTGGGGGTACGCGTACCACACTTTGGGAAATACTGAGTCCCAGAACATCCCATCGTCTCAAAAGGCCAGAAGCTGTCACTCCTTATCCCCTCCTGCCTCTAGCCCCTGGGACCCACTAATCTGTTTTCTCTCTTGTCATTTCCTACAAATAAAATCGTACAATATGTGGCCTTTTGTATCTGGCTTCTTTCACGCAGCATAATACTTTCCAGATTTGTCCGTGTTGTGGTGTGGTGTGGCAGTACTTTATTGCTTTTTCAGGCTGAACGGCATTGGGATTGTATGGATGTATTATGTTTTATTTATCCATGCATCAGTTGATGGGCATTTGTGTCGCTCCCACTTAAAGAGCCGTTATAAACAGTGTTGCCTGAAGGTCAGTCAGAGGTGATAACCTCCGGTCTTCTCAGGTCTTTTCTGAGCATGTGCACACCGTCTGTGTGTGGTCCTCTGGGCTCTCAGGAATGTGTGTGAGCTTATTTCTCTAAGCGTCTCATTCCCTACCTAGTCTTTCCTCCCAAACGTTTTGGTTCACCTATCATTGCCCCAACTGTTGCCCCTTGCCCCAGGGGGCAGTGACAAATGCATTCACCTTTAAACATTTTCTAAAAATGGCCCCCCCCCTCTCTCCCCCCCTCCGCCACCCCCCCCCCCCCCAGCTGCTTCAGTCCTGGGAGAGGTCCAGGTTGGCAATCCCTTTGAGTGGGTCCTCCAGAGAGCCACCAGACGGGACAAAACACACAACCACAATTCCTGGAGAGCAGGATCTGTTACCAGGAATGCAGGCTGTTGTTTTCAAGGCCAGCAGCACCCAGCTGTAGGCAGGAGACGCATCCAGAACAAGTTCACAAGCCACAGAGCGCTCTGACTGAGATTTAACTTTCCCCCTTGTGCTCCCCTGGGTTGTGGCAAGCTTTTAATTAGTATCCAGAGTTCCATTTTGAATGTTTTTGCTAGTTTATTCATTGCTTTTCGGGATGGAAGGACACTTGGGAATTTCCTCCTCTGCCATTTTTGCTGACGTCCCCTGTAATTCTCAGAAATACCCCAGTTGGTGGTAAATTATACGGTTCCACTAAGTATTCAGAGAAATAAACTTTGGGATCGGTCTGATCTTCATGCAAATCCTGGCTCTGCCACTTCCTAGCTAGATGGTCCATTTTTTTTTAACCTCTCTATGATCTTTAAAGCCTTTATCGTGAAATTGGGGTGATAAACACAACTCAACGAGTTATAGTTATGAATAACGGGTGCTGTGTCTGGCACCATCATTTAAGGTAGAAAGATTATTGTGCCACGTGGATTTCTCTCTTTCCTGCTGCAATCTGAAGCCTAGAGGAAAGTGGTTAGGGCAGGTATTTTTGGAAGGGAGGGGCTCATATGGAACCATGTATTTAAAAATGCAACACACCAAAGCAAGTTATAAATGTATGTTTATATGTATGTTTATATGTCCCAGTTCAGAGAAAAAGGCATATGTATCCATACAAAAATATCTGGAAGGATAGATACCAAGTAATTAAGAATGGTAATCACTAGCTAGAGGAAATACGGTGTTTTTAGTATCTCATTTTTTTTCTTAACTACTTATATTTTCTTCATGCACATAAATTGCTTTTGAAATTTTATTTATTTATTTACTTTAAATAAATGTTTATTGATTTCAGAGAGGAAGGGAGAGGGAGAGAGATAGAAACATTGATAAGAGAGAAACGTCATCGATTGGCTGCCTCCTGCACGCTCCACACTGGGGGGGATCAAGCCCCCAACATGAGCATGTGTCCTGATCAGGAATCAAAATTTTTAAGTATCTAATACAGTGTTGTTAACCATCGGCCAAAAAGGGAGAGAGAGACCTTGTGAAGTTTAGGCTGAGTGTACTTCTCAGAGGACACGTGTGAGAGAATGCTCCACGCGTCCATATTTCTTCTGCACCAGTGGTATGAAAACGGAATAAGAAGCTAATGAAATATGTTCTCTCATAGCCTTTCTTTTTAGGGAAACACTACATCACACCCATGATAAGGTGTGTGTGTTGGGGCGGGGTGGGGGGGGGGGAGGATGAGAAAACTGGAATAAAATTTGTTTTGTTTGTTTTTGCTGCAAAAAGCTTTATTGTTTCCATTCGGTGCAGTGCACGGGAGAAGGCTTCAGCGGGGGTAAAAGAATGGCTAGTAGTTTCAGGGAGAGGCTCAGGCAAAAGGCAGACACCAGGGGACGCAGAGGGGCCCCTCAAAGGCCTCTGGGCTCCACAGGCTCCTGGTCGTGCTTGGGTGGGGTGTGTATGTGTGTGTGTGTGTGTGTGTGTGTGTGTGTGTGTAGGGGGAGCCTTTGGAAGAGACACTCGCCCAGCCCAGCCCCGGGGCCGCCGCCTGCGGAGGGGAGTCAGGTGCTGCCCACCTTCTTGATGCGGTTCCCCTGCTCACCCCGGAAGTGGTTCTCCCGGAAGTCACAGAGTGGAGGGTGCGCGGGCAGAACCCGGGCCTGCAGCTCCACAGGGGCCTGGCTCAGGCTCCCCTCCACGGCCGTGGCGTCCTGAGGTCACCCCCCTCACTCTGGGAGGCCTCAGCGCGTCCTGGGAGGGAATGTGGCCGCCTCGCTGGCTTTGCAAGTTTAAGAGACCCTCAGGGCCCTCCAGCCTCTTCTCCACCAACTCACCCTCCAGAGCCACATCTTCGTGACGGAAACAGGAGCCCAAAGAGAGGTAGGTGTGGGGCCCGCAGAGGCATGCTGGCCACGGGTTGAATGATTCTGATGAATCTGGGAGCTCATGGCTGTTCGGCAATAGGAGTTAAGGTAGAAAACAAACAAACAAACAAACAAATAAATAAATAAATAAAACAGTGTTGGCTGGCCTCAGAGGTGAGGCTGGCTGAGGTGGTTCTGAAGGCGGTGACTGGAAAGGAGGTTAGAGGGTGGTGGTCAGAGGCTGGAAGATGGAAGAAGGGGCGTCCCCGTGTCTGTTCCGTCAAAACACTGTGGAAGCAAGAGACAGGCCTGGGGACCGCCGAGGGCACTGCCCATCCCAGTGTGTTTTATGTCTCTTTATCTGCCTCGCTTTTCTCAGAGCACGATGGCTCTGAGCTATGTAGCCTGTAGCTAATCCTTTGCTTCTAACGGCTGCAAAGCCTCCACTGCTGTTTACCTGTTGATTTGCCCAGTGATGGGTGTAAAGACATGACTTCTTGCCGAAACCAGTTTGGGTCAGTGGATAGAGCATTGGCCTGTGGACTGAAAAGTCCCAAGTTCAATTCCGGTCAAGGGCATGTACCTTGGTTGCAGGCACATCCCCAGTATGGGGGTGTGCAAAAGGCAGCTGATCAATGATTCTCTCTCATCGATGTTTGTAACTCTCTATCCCTCTCTCTTCCTCTCTGTAAAAAAGTCAATAAAATACATATTTTTTTAAAATTAAAAAGTAGGGGAAAGTGATTGTTCCCATTGTGGTTGGGCATTCGGAGGGCTTCTCGCTGACGTTTGTAACAACGTACTTTTCAAAACGAAGAAGAATGACCTTTGCATCAAAACATTTTTCTCTGCAGGGTCCTCTGTAGGGCCGCCTTCACCTCCTTATTCCTCAAGCTGTAGATGAGGGGGTTCAGCATGGGGATCACCGTGGTGTAGAACACGGAGGCCACGCTCTCCTGGGCCAGGGAACTGGCGGTGGAGGGTTTTAGGTACATGAATGCCGTCGACCCGTAGAACATCCCCACAGCCGCGAGGTGGGAGCTGCAGGTGCTGAAGGCCCTGGACCTGCCCTCCGTGGTGCTGATGCGGAGGATGCTGGCGAAGATGAAGGCGTAGGAAAAGAGGACCGTCACGCTGGTGACGATGATGTTGAATCCGGCTAGGAAGAAGACCACCACCTCGACGACATAGGTGCTCGAGCAGGAGAGCTTCATGAGGGGGAGGATGTCACAGAAGTAATGGCTGACGAGGACCTCACAGTAGGGCAGCCTTAGCATGAGGCCGGTCTCTGTGGTGGAGCCGAGGAGCCCCATGGCGTAGACCACAGCCACCAGCAGGGAGCAGACGTGGCGGGACATGACGATGTGGTAGAGCAAAGGCCTGCAGATAGCCACGTAGCGGTCGTAGGCCATCACGGTCAGCATGTAGCACTCGGCGATGACAAACACCAGGAAGAAGTAGAGCTGTGACATGCACCCCGCGTAGGAGATGCTGTTCTTCGCGGACACGAAGTGCACCAGCATTTTGGGGGTGATGACGGAGGAGTAGCAGAGGTCCACGAGCGACAGGTTGCTGAGGAAGTAGTACATGGGGGTGTGGAGCTGAGCATTCAGGCGGATCAGCGCTATCATGCCCAGGTTCCCCAGCATGGTGACCAAGTAGATGCCCAGGAAGAGGAGGAAGAGGGGGAGCTGGAGCTCGGGCCGATTGGTCAATCCCCGGAGAATGAACTCTGTCACCACCATGGAGTGATTTTCCACAGCCATTTTCCTTTGTTTGGGAGCCCTGTGGGGAGGAGAGAGAGCTTGTGAGAGGCTGCATCTGGGACTGCCAGGTGAAGCTAGTGGTCAGCATTTGGAGCAGCTGATAATCCTGGACCCACCTTTCCTTCCTTTCCCTTCCTTTCCCTTCCTTTCCCTTCCTTCTTTTCCCTTCCTTCCTTCCTTCCTTCCTTCCTTCCTTCCTTCCTTCCTTCCTTCCTTCCTTCCTTCCTTCTATATTTTTATTGATTTCATGAAGGGAGAGGGAGAGATTGAAACATCAATCATGATGTTTCTGATTGGCCACCTCCTGCATTTCCCACCCTGGGGATTGAGCCTACAACCCAGTCATGTACCCTAACCAAGAATCGAACCCTGACCTCCTGGTTCACAGGTCGACGCTCAGCCTCTGAACCACACCAGCTGGGCGTGGGCTCTTTCTTGGCGCATCCTTCCCTCATCTGCTGTTTGCTGGGAAGGAAGACCAGATCCTGGGTGTTTCAAAGATCAAAGAGATGAGAGAGAAAAGGAACCAAGAGCTGGATCGTTTAACACTTTTATGTTTCTCAAAATACGCTACCCTTTACCTCTTTGTACACAATATGCCACAATTGCCTAATCCTTACAGCTTCCAACTACACAGTAAGCATGTGGCTCAAGAGCTGCAGTTTGCTGACCACTGCCCTAGAGCATTGCTTCTAAAAGTGTGGTCCTCGGACCAGCCTCCTCAGCGTCACCTGTATGTTAGAGAAGCAGACTCTTGGGCCTCACCACATACCTGCCAAGTCAGGGACTTGGGGGATGGGGCCCAGCAATCTGGGCATAACGTTCCCTTCAGGCAATGCCAGTGCGTGATAAAGTTCGAGAACCTCTGCCCTGTAGGTAACAAGCGGTGTATTTCATTATTTTATAGTTGGTGATGCGTTTTGCTTAAAAAATGAAATGTCACTGTCATCTATGCAATTCTTAGATATTTACTGGATGTGAATGTATGGATGCCTATCTCAAATGGAGGCACTGACAGGGCAACTGTATCACTGAGTACAAATCCATTTGTATCTGAAAGATAAAGAAGTTAGTGATCGCATTTCTCAGAGTGGGCATGAAACTAATATCGGATAAAGCCCATTCAGAAACTATTTATATTTTTATAATCTTCACCCAAGGATATTTTCCCATTGATTTTTAGAGAGAGTGAAAAAGAGAAGGGAAGACAGAGAGAAATATCGACGTGAGAGAAACACATCAATTAGTTGCCTCCTGCACGAACCTGACCAGGGCCTGGCCAGGGAGGAGTCTGCAACCGAGATCTGTGCCCTTGACTGGAATCGAACCCAGGACCCTTTGGTCCACCTGTCAATGCTCTATCCACTGAGCCAAATCAGTTAGGGCTAGAATTTTTTTTGCAAGTATTCAGTTGCTGTAAAAACATGAGTTATCATTAGGTGGTCTAGAATTTGTTCTTTACTAAATGTTAGCCCATAAGGCTGTGGTTGTCAACAATGACTATATATTATAACTACCTGATGCATTTAAAAAAGAGGGAATGATGTCTCCGTTCCACCAACAGAGGCTCTGTTTGATTGATCTGTGGTGCAGCCTGCGCCTTGGCACACAGAATAGTCCAGAGTAAGTGCACAACAGCCATCATTATTATTACCGTCATCATTACCATTATTATTTCCAGATCATAATGTTAAACCATGGCCCAATTGCCTACCTACTAGCAAAGGACTCCAATTATAGACATGAACCTAAGAAGCATGGATCATCATTGCTGGATATGATACCTATAGAGAGATATACTGTCCCTGTGATGCATTTCTTAAGCAAAAACCCATAAACTGCCCAGCCAGTGTGACTCAGTGGTTGAGCATCAACCTATGAACCAGGAGATCACAGTTCGATTCCTGGTCAGGGCATATGGTAGGGTTGGGGGCTTGGTCCCCAGTGTGGAGTGTGCAAGAGGCAGCCAATCAATGATTCTCTCTCATCGTTGATGTTTCTGTCTCTCTCTCCCTCTCCCTTCTTCTTTGAAATCAATAAAAATATATGGGTTTTTTTTTTTTTAAAGAAAGAAAACCACAAACTCTCACTGTTTTAATGATTCCTTATATAATTATTAACTTTTCTATAATGCTTTTCAAAGGTCCATCTTATTAACTCCTCCTAAAATTTGGGCTATGAGGAGAAAGGTGTTCAGAGTTGGATTTTCATTCCCGTTTTCCTATTGAGAAGACTGAGTGCCAGACTCCATTGCTGGGACTTGGGGCTCAGACGGCTCTCTCTTGGTCATTAGCTTCTTTTCTTGGCCCTAGTGTGTAGCCTTCCATATCTGCACACTGGCAGCTCTAAGAAATGTTGTAGTTAAACATGCTTTACACTTGATGCCTTGGGTTGTGCATGGCATAGAAAAAAGAGGAATGCCATGTTATTTTGACCATCCGCTAGGAAAATGAAGTTTAAAGGAGGCAGAACTGGGCCTAACACCCAGAACTTCTCACCCCCAGTCTGTGTTGTTTTGCTGTAGCTTATCTCTATGTAGAAATGTATTATCATTTTGTAATTTATTGAGTTTTGGGAGGTAGAAGAAAGATTGTATTGCCGATTTCAGGTAAGAAAACTACCTAGGTAGTATATGTTCATTGTAGAAAAATAGATGTTCAAATAAGCAAAAATAAAATACCACTTTCCTGCTCCTTAGAGACTCTTCACTGGTAATGACTACCCTTCTCGATTTTTTCAGTGCATATATGCATTTACATGTGTATAGGTATATATGTATTTTTAAAACCATTTTAGCCTGGTTTTTAATGTAGCACTTTAAAGGACGCTGTCTCATTTGGATCCTATATTAATAGCGCCAACACTAACTGTACTTATTTTTTGCTAGGTGTAGGAATCTTTAAGTCCTTAGGATTTAAGAGAATAAAACCTGCATTGCATTTTAAGCTTTATTTGTTACATTATTCGTGGTGAGGTATTTAAGAAGCAATTTTAACTTCATGATAACTACAACCAGAGGTAGCTAAGATTATTTGAATATTATTTCTATTTATTACAAAAACAAAAACAAATTTCCTCTAGATAACAATAGATTAAAAATTCTTATATATCCCCTTCTACTCTTAAAACAATCCAAAAGATAGAAAATCCACCTTCAATATTCCATCACCAGAATTCAAAGTGCTTTACAAAGCAGAGCAGATGAGAAAATAAAAGACAGAGTTGTTTTCATTTTTTTACTCCCATTGTCATCTAATGGTATAAATAGAAAAATATGACCCACATATCTGATATGAGCTATTACAATTATTACCTCTAGTTTTAGTAGACCAGCAGAGGCTCATAACTGCTGTTGATGAGAACACACAAAGAGAAAACACTTAGAGATGAAGGAGCCGAAACCGGTTTGGCTCAGCGGTAGAGCGTCAGTCTGCAGACTGAAGGGTCCCAGGTTCGATTCCGGTCAAGGGCATGTACATTGGTTGCGGGCACATCCCCAGTGGGGGGTGTGCAAGAAGCAGCTGGTCAATGTTTCTCTCTCATCGACGTTTCTAGTTCTCTATCTCTCTCCCTTCCTCTCTGTAAAAAATCAATAAAGTATATTTTTTTAAAAAGAGAGATGAAGGAAACCACATGGTGGAAATATCACACATTTAAAAACAGGAGTTCATGAAATATATATACTTTCACCCATAAAATTGCTTTAAATCTGTAAATACCTGTGCCGATGAAGACTAGAAGTCTCCTGGAAATTTTAGAGGATGCCTTGGTTTCAATAATCAGGAAATAAATGTCAGAAAAATGAGGGAACCATACAGATTTATTTCTAGACGTACATTTACTCAAAGGGGCTATTGCAGCTGTAAAAAAAGGAGGGGGGCTGAGGATGGGAGACCTGGGTGTACGTTTATATGTCCAGGGGCAGAGCCTCTCGTGGGATGCAGCCACTTCAGAGACTGGAGTCCTTGCTAAAGGAACAATTAATTCTTGCTTTACATCTCTGCTGTGAAGCACGTTTTGTTTCCCAGGTGTGGTAATTTTCCTTTGATAGAGGCATCTTGCACCTTGGGAGATTTAGAATCTAATGATAACATTCAAAGATTTTACGAACAACCCAGCCATCAACCATCATCACCATCACCATCACCACCATCATTACCACCACTATCATCATCACCATCATCATCATCACCATTACCATCACCATCACTACCATCGCCACCACCACTATCACCACCACCACTACCAAAACCAACTCAGTCATTACCATCAACATCATCACCAGTTAATATCATTATGATTACTTTTCATTACACATAATTAACTAGGCTTAAATGGGTTTTAAGCAAATTCAAATATTTTACTAAAACCAACCATATGATTTTAGCCAAGCAATGTGAATTTATAAGGAACATTAAATTGTCACCCTGGCGTTATACCTACACACTGACACTATAGAATGGCAGAAGGTTGAGAGATACAAGAAAATCCTATATGATATGCAAATTGACCGAACTGTGGACCGACTGGTCTCTATGACATGCACTGACCATCAGGGGGCAGACGCTCAATGCAGGAGCTGCCCCCTGGTGGTCAGTGCGCTCCCACAGGAGAGGTGCCACTCAGCCAGAAGCCCTGAGCTGGCTAACAGTTGGCGAGCATGGCAGTGATGGCAAGAGCCTCTCCTACCTCTGCACCAGTGCTAAGGATGTCCAACTGCTGGCTTAGGCCTAAGCCATCAGTTGGACATCCCCCGAGGGCTCCTGAATTGTGAGAGAGCACAGGCTGGGCTAAGGGACAACACCCCCCAAGTGCATGAATTTCGTGCACTGGGCCTCTAGTAGACATATAAGAACTCTTCATACATATATCCTCATTCATAAGAGAAATATGTTCATTAGAAAA
This sequence comes from Nyctalus aviator, assembly GCA_036971965.1. Classification (NCBI taxonomy): domain Eukaryota; kingdom Metazoa; phylum Chordata; class Mammalia; order Chiroptera; family Vespertilionidae; genus Nyctalus; species Nyctalus aviator. Next base: position 10,448,277 of record CM072939.1, on the reverse strand, counting down.
TGCACTTTTCAAAAATACATTCAGAAAAAAAACAAAACAAAAGAAAAAAGAATACATTCAGTAACATTATTCATGAAAATACTGCTAATGAAGATTTTTATTGAACTGTTTTGAAATAAGTAGATTCACATGCAGTTGTAAGATATAATATAAAGAGATCCTCTGCACCTTTTGTACAGTTTCCCAAGGGATAGCATTTTGCAAAATTATACTACAACCTTACACTCAGGATAGTGCAAATTGCCACACACAATCCACTGATCTTACTCAGGTTTCCCCAGTTTTGCCATTACCCATTTGTATATGTATGTAATTGATACAATTTGATTGCATGCACAGGTTCATGTATCCACTACAGCTCAAATAAAAACACATCGCTTTCATTTTCTAATATTTAAAACTAGAGGCCCAGTGCACGAAATTCGTGAATGGGAGAGAGGGGGTTCCCTCAGCCCAGCCTGTACCCTCTCCAATCTGGGACCCGTTGTCGGATGTTTGACTGCCGGTTGTCAGAGATCAGGCTGAAACAGGAAGTTGGACATCCCTCTCACAATCCAGGACCACTGGCTCCTAACTGCTCACCTGCCTTCCTGCCTGATGACCCCTAACTGCTCCCCCCCTTTCTGCCAGCCTGATCACTCCTAACTGCCTCTGCCTGCCAGCCTGATTGCCCCTAACTGCCCTCTTTCACCAGCCTGGTCACTCCTTAGTGCCCCCCCTGCTGGTCTGGTTGCCCCCAACTGCCCTCCTGCTGGCCTGGTTGCCCTCACTGCCCCCCTCTGCTGGCCTGGTCACCCCTCACTGACCCCCTCTGATGACCTGGTCACCCCTCATTGACCCCCCTGCCTGCCTGGTTGCCCCATGCAGCCTGCTGTCAGTCATTTGGTCATCCCTCGCTAACCCCGCCTCCAGACCTGGTTGCCCCTTGCAGCCTGCTATTCGGTTGTTACTGTGAGGGTGTCGTGACCAATATGCATATTACCCTTTAATTAGTATAGGTAATGTTTTAGTTTTTTATTAGCCTCCAAAGGTCACCAGTGACCAGTTTTGTTTTGTTTTTTAGTATATTTATACTCTCACTAATTTAAACATATTTTATGGTTTCGCTCTACTGCAATTTTTATTGTTTTGTTGCCAAACTTTTTTCTTTGGCCTGCAGAATTCTGTTTTCCTCCTGTCTTTTTGACAATGCTATACTAGTCTCTAATTGCTTCCTTGCTATCTGATATGACAAGATGTTCCAAGCTCATCTCATATGTTTCGTTCTTCAGGCCAGGAAATAACCATTTGCTCCAGAAACTTGGTTTCTTTTAGAGGTAAAATGGTGTTTCAAGGTCAAAAGTTAGGTACCAGAGAGCCTCATCTTTGGAATAATGTGTGTTTTTGTGTTTCTCTGGTGGAGAGTGATGAACATCTTACTAAAGTCTATGCTAGTGCTTTTGATGGACTCTGAAACATATATATAAGGCATGGTATACATGTTTAAGTATCAGATTTACATTATATATGATGAAATAAAAATATACACTAGATCTGAGCTAGAAATAACTAAAGCAAAGAAACTATGAAGCAGAGATTCAGGGTTCGTGCCAAAATGAACATAGTCAGAAACATTTCTTTCTATACTGCTTCCCTGCTTGTGTTAAAGCAAGCCATCAGTGAACTTGATCTTGGAGAAGCCATAGGTGAAATGCACTTGAAGCACAGTTTTCATGGCAATGGTCTCTGAAGTGATATCAGCTCCGCAGAAGTTTACCTGGTATTGCATCATACAGGCAAGAATCCCCCAAGGCTCCTAGAGAAAAGTAAACTTTTAATGAACCCCCGAGGTCTTCTTTGCTGTTGCATTCCTAAGAGAGTTTACGATAGTTCGTTGTTTTTCTCCATTTCTAACTTTACGTGTAGTGGGATTAAGTTTAGGCTTGGGGATTCATTAGAGTCACTGGAGGACACAGCAAAGTTGTATGTGTAAATCTACAAATTAAGCACAATTATCATGGAGCATTAGCTAAACGCGTCCCATAGAGGTGGATAAGCAAGCAGACATTGATTGATGTGGGCACACACATAAGCACAGAGTTTGTAGTTGGACTTGACAAGAAGCTGAGTTTCTGCATTTGTAGAATGACTTCATAAACTTCTCATGAGATGCCCTGATTAAAAAAACAAAAACAAACAAGCAAACAAAAAAAACCACATAGCTTAATCCCTTGTTCACTGAAGCTTGAGTTTCTCCAAATAGAGATCCCTCCTGCCTTTGGCTAACAACATCATCAATGCTGTGTGAATATATTTGGAGTAAAGGTAGCTACACACCAGCTCAATTAGTCCCTGTACAAAGGAGTTTGTCAGATCCCGTCCTGAGAGCTGATTTGGAAATTAAGGGAATTTCGAGCTGGCTATTTGAAAATCAGAAATATGTGTGGGTGGTGACCTTCACCGTGTGACTTCTGATTTTCTAAGAAAGCTCAGAAAGGTCCTTGGCTTCTCCTGACTAGAGACAGTGCTTATGGCGAAGGCATTCACTGAGGCCCAGGACAATAATTCATTGCCTGGGAGGAGTGGTATGTTCACTTGTGGGTCCATTAGAGTAGTTGATGTTAACAGCACAGCTCTGACCATACTCTCTCAAGACTTTCCTTAAATTGCCTAATTTACTACCCTATTTAAACATACAACTCACAACCCACACCCCTTTCTTTGTTTTCTATAGCTCCTATTATTTTCTAAAATATTGCATAAGTTACTTATGTTATTGTCTGTCTTTCCCCCTCCTAGAGTAAAAGCTCGACAAAGGCAGGGGACTTTGTTTTGTGTAGTACGGTTTCTAAAACAGTGCCAAACATAGTTTCTCACTTAATATTTATTCAGTGAATCAATGAATGTCACTCTGTTATTCAAAGACAAAGAGAGAATCTTAAAAGCAACAAGAGAAAAGCAGTTAGTTACCTATAAGAACGCTCCCATAAGACTGTCAGCTGATTTCTCAGCAGAAACATTTCTGGCCAGAAAGGATTGGCACAAAATATTCAAAGTGATGAAAAGCAAGGACATACAAATGTGATAGTAGGCAGTTAGTTGGCTATTAACCTTCATTGTGTGACTTCTGATTTTCTAATGAGAAGTGAACCAATCAGAAGCCTTAAGCTTTATAGTCTCTCCAGCGAGTCCACTAGGTGGACTAGTGCAGAGGAAGTCCTTTCACGTGTGCATGTGGGGTAGAAGCCAAAATGGTGACCATAAATTGGATGAGAGAAACCTGGGAAAATCTGGGAAAGAGATTGGACGGCTTGAAAGAAAGCCTACTCTCTTCTCCCAGGCCCAAGGAAATAGAAGGAAGCTTAACAAAGGTCCCAGTTTCTTTTTTGGTACCTACATAGGCCAGAGAACAGCTGGAAGCAGAGACTGAGCTGGACTACTGAAGCCTTGGGTGCCAGGGTAATGGCATAGCAACTCTGGGCACTGACCCTTTTGGTCCTAGTGAGTACAGATGCAGAATTGCATCCCTGGAAGCTGGACTTCTTCCATAGCGAGACTGAGCTGAACCACTTGGTCGTGGATGAGGCATTGGGCATGGCATACCTGGTGGTAGTGAACGCAGTCTCCCAGCTGAGTGCCAGGAAGTGCCTTGTCCAATGTGGAAGCCTTGGTGGGGACATCTGTGCCCTGTGTGCTCTTCCTTCTCTTGGACTGCACTTTTTGGACTGTTTTCTTTTCTCCTAAACTCTAAGGGTCTCCATGAAACTTACAATCAGAGAAGCAGTGGGCTTTAAGGACTCTCCTTGTTACCTCTATAATATATTTCCCTGAGTCTAGGCAGCCCAGTCTGGGCACACTCATGCTGCTGTGATCTTGCCTCTTCTATCCTAAGGCCTTCTTTTGTTTTGCTCTAATAAATCTTACCACTTGTAGCCAAAGCCGGTTTGGCTCAGCGGTAGAGCGTCGGTCTGCGGACTGAGGGGTCCCGGGTTCGATTCCGGTCAAGGGCATGTACATTGGTTGCGGGCACATCCCCAGTGGGGGGTGTGCAAGAGGCAGCTGGTCGATGTTTCTCTCCCATTGACGTTTCTAGCTCTCTATATCTCTCCCTTCCTCTCTGTAAAAAAATCAATAAAATATATATTTTTTAAAAATCTTAACACTTGTGCTTAAAATCTTCTTAAATGAATGTTCATGAAATTAATTTCCTGTGACACCATGGGAAAACCTATTTATTCCAGTAACACAACCAAGATTATTATACCCAGCAAAATTACCCTTTAGATTAAAAAGACAGATAAAAAGCTTCCTGGACAAAAAAATGCTAAAGGAGTTTATCACCACAAAACTAGTAGTTCAAGAAATGTTAAAGGTTTTTCTTGAAAAAGAAAAAAAAATCAAATATATGAATAATAAAATGGCAATAAATACATTTCTATAAACAACTTGTAAATTGAACAGTTTAAAATCACCTGTTGGTGAATTTGCTTTCATGAACTGATTTTTTTTTCCAGGGAAATAGCCTGACTCCTTTAGTTAGAATCAATTTGACTTTATTACTGTGATTGAGCAGTGGGAAATTGTATCATTTATTAAGGAGGGAATATAGAAGAAAGGTAGTGATATTATTTTTTTAATATGTAGAATTCTAGTTGGGTGTTCAGATGTGGATTGAAATGCAGATTTAGAAGTCATCAAAAGGAGATAATTCAAGACATGGAAGGGAACAAAATCTTTCAGGGCTCATTGAAGCTGTTTCACATGAAGGTCTATCAGCTGCTGTCTCATCTCTCTGCTCAGGTTTGTGTTTCTTCTTAAAGCAGGGAACGCTGTATGTAGGGATGAGTTTGGTACCATATTCATGCAACTTTGATAATCTACCAGAAGACTAAGACCTAATGCACAGTTATGAGACATATATGCTGACTTTTATTATATGTAAATCTCCACATGCCCTGTGATGTGCCATGTGTTATATATAGTTTCAGTTAGAAATAAAGAAGGAAGTCATTTCCCAAAGATTCCAGTTTTGGGAAGGTGACAGTACTGCACAAATAGAAAGACAAAAAGCTGTTTTCATTCCATATTATAACAAGGCGCCAGGTAACATGGCTTTAGAGGAGCCCTGTGAAGATGCACTTGGAAATGAGGTTGCCATGGAAACTGTCTCTGATGTCACAAAATCCCCCTAGAGCTTTCAGAGGACCCCCAATTTTGTCTTTGCACTTGGATCTAAAGAAGAGCTTACAATAGGTCCTCAGGTTACATTGGAGATCCATTCCTATGGTGTAATATAACGTGATTTTTGCCATAAGTCAGGACCCACTACATAAGCTCCTATGTCACTCACATGGAGCACATACACAGCAGTAATGAAGTGAATCAGTAAAAACAACAAAATTAAAGATAATTCCTGACCTTTACTTGTGGTAAATAATAGAAAACATGAAGCACATATGTATATACATTCGAAATGACGGATTTTTTTTTTTAATAAATAAATTAGAGGCCTGGTGCATGGAATTCATGCATGGGGTTGGGGGGGGGTGTCCCTCAGCCCAGCCTGCACCCTCTCCAACAGGCTGTCAGACATCCACCTCACAATCCAGGATTGCTGGTTCCCAACCACTCACCTGCCTGCCCGATTGATTGCCCCTAGCCACGTCTGCCTAACAGCCTGATCACCCCCAACCATTCCCCTGCCAGCCTGATGGATGCCTAACTGCTCCCCTGCCAGCCTGGTTGCCCATAACTGTCCTCCCCTGCAGGCCTCATCACCCCCAACTTCCCTCTTCCACTGGCCCAGTAACCCCTAACTGCCTTCCCTTGCCAGCCTGGTGGTCCCCAACTGTCCTCCCCTGCAGGTCTGGTCACCCTTAACTGCCCTGCCCTGCTGGCCTGGTTACCCCTAACTACCCTCCTCTGCCAGCCTGATCACCCTCAATTGCCCTCCTCTGCCAGTCATCTTCTAGCGGCCATCTTGTGTCCACATGGGAGCAGCCATCTTTGACCACATGGTGGTGGCCATCTTGTGTGTTGGAGTGATAGTCAATTTACATATCACTCTATTATTAAATAGGATGGGAGATGACGACATAACCACGAAACGATATATGTTGATTCTGATGTAACCCGAGGACTGTCTGTATTTTAAGGAATTATTTTTTTCCTTTTTTTTCAGTGGGATTGACAACAGGGATTGGGGTCCATGAGAGTTAGTCTGGGTAGTGGACAATTCTCCGTGAAAACAGAGGAAATAGACAGATGAGGCACCATCATTGCTGAGTCTTATCAGGGGGTGAGCAAGTCGTCGCTGCTACACCTGCACACGCTCAGAAACACACACATGCCTGTGTGCAGTGGTTTTAGTTGGACTTGCCTCGCGGAAGATGGATTCTGCCTTCGTGATTTAATTTCCCATCTTCCCCAAGGGGACTTCTGCCATTAACATGGGATGGAACCTATATAATCCACTGATTATAAAATCTTTCATCCTTGCCCAACCAGCGTGGCTCTGGGGTTGAGCAGTGACCCATGCACCAAGAGGTCAGCAGTTCAATTTCCAGCAGTTCGATTCCCACCAGTCAGGACACATGCCCCGTTACTGGCTCAATCCCAAGCAGGAGCTGTGCAGCGGGTAGCTGATTGATATTGATGTTTCTCTCATCAGTGTTTCCATATTTCTCTTCCTCTCTAAGTTCAATAAATACATATATTTTTTTAAAAATTTTTCATCCTAAACTCTGGGGAGGGAGGGCATGTATGGGAGGGGGTGGGCAATGGTATATGTACAAAGATAATAATTTAATTTTAAAAAATCTTTCATCCTGAATTTGTAAAAAAAACAACAACAAACAAACAAACAAACAAACAAAAACAAAAAAAAACCCTGGTAATGGTGTAGACTGCAAGCTGCCACACTACACTGTATTGGTCCCTATATAAGTGAAATTCCCTCTTAGATAATTTGACAGCATGTGCGGGTCACAGTAGCCAGAACTGTTGCCTGGAGACAAAATTGGGGGCTGTCGGTAACATACATGAAGTGCCTGTGTTTGCTTAAGAAACCCTGCAAGGCCCCTGGCCCCCATGAAGGTTAGAATTGGACAGACCAGAATTTGGCTCAAGATTCTGGAACCTACAAGCTATGTGTGCCCCTCACTTTTAAAGGGGAGATTGATAGGCCTAACCCATATGGCTGTTGTGAGGAAGAAACACAGTAAAATTATCTATGCGTTGCTTTGGGTCCTTTGGATGAGGGTGCCAGGTCAGACACACAGTATATAGTAAGTGCTCAATCAAGCCCAAGAATTATCTTGACCACAGAGCTCTGCTTTTAATTGTACTTGGAAAGATGTAATCTGAATGACAGGTTAGGCCATTCAAAGCCCCACCAAGCATTATTAAGGGCCTAAAAAACACTCCTTCTTCCTTAGGGAGCAGTGATCCTGAGGGAGCCTCTGTAACTAGGTCACTGCGGGCTCTGCTCCAGAATAAGACGCTCAGTCTTATCTTGGATAAAACGCTGTTAAGCCAAGGAGCTGCCTCATCCCTAGAATCTGGACAGGAGGCTCAGGAAAAAACGAGGCCGGAATCGTATCCTGCAGCTCCAGAGGAGAACCAAAGCCACCTGGAGGTTTTGATTTTTAAAGGAGAGAAGCAGAAGCAGAGGGGTCTGAGCTCTGAATTGTCACCTCCTTTGCACGAGGGCCACCTGAGTCTCCAGGAGAGAGATGGGTGGGAGCCAGCGCAGTGCAGCACTGTGACTCCAGGAAGAAGGAGGGGAGTGCCTGCCTGGCCAGGTGGGTCCTGGGGCAGAGAGCTTAACCTCCAATCCCGGGAGCCACTTAGAAGGACTGGGACTTGTGCAAGGAGCTTCCTGGTAAGCCCAGTGTCTTCATCTGTTAGAGGGGTTTAATCAGAGCATCCCAGGGCATTAAAACAGTGCCACTGGCATAGTTATGGTGTGGTCAGTGTTCTTTGGGTTTAATTAATCACTTTACCATACTACTCCAGTATTATTTTCACACAATATTCTACAGCCATCCGAGCTAAAGAGGAGGCAACACGACCTCATCTTTCTGTTCTGATGAGCACTGACTGAAGGTAGACAGTCTAGGCAGGGCCAACTGGCTTCAGCCTCTCTACAGCACCTGAGAGAAGGTCTTACAGAACTTAAGCGAGGGCTTTAGAGGGAAGGAAGAGGCAGGCTTCAGGGTCATCCCAGCGGGGCTTGGTGGACTTTCTCCTCAGTTGGATTCACCCTTATCTGGGAGGCAGATTTTACCCACAGTTACTAGCATGGTTCAAGGCACTTTGGGACCATAAAGACAGAGATACAGGTACAAGAAAATGCCATCTTCTTTCAAGTTCAAATACTATTCGAATACTGTTCTCAAGAATGGGATTCTTCCCCGCTCTTTCTCTAAGCAGTTTCTTTCCTTTTCCTTCCCAGACCCTCCCGGAGGAGAATGGCTGCAGATAACGCCTCCTTGGTGACAGAGTTTGTCCTCTCGGGCTTGACAGACTGGCCAGGACTCCAGCTCCCCCTCTTCTTTCTGTTCCTATGTTTCTACTTGGTCACTGTGGTGGGGAACCTGGGCATGATCACGTTGATTGGGATGAACTCTCACCTTCATATCCCCATGTATTTTTTCCTCTTCAACTTGTCCTTCATAGATTTGAGTTTCTCCACTACCGTCACCCCCAAGATGCTGACGAGTTTTGTCTCAAAGAGGAACATCATCTCCTATGCAGGGTGTGTGACTCAGTTCTTCTTCTTCTGCTTCTTTGTGTTTTCAGAGTCCTTCGTCCTCTCAGCCATGGCCTATGACCGCTATGTTGCCATCTGCAAGCCGCTGTTGTACACAGTCACCATGTCTCCGCAGATGTGCTTGTCTCTTCTGCTGGGTGTCTATGGGATGGGGACTTGGGGGGCTGTCTCTCATATAGGACATATAATGTTTCTGACCTTTTGTGCTGACAACCTTATCAATCATTACATGTGTGACATCATTCCATTCCTGGAGCTGGCCTGCAACAGCTCTTACGTAAATTTGCTGGTGGTCTTTTTTATCGTGGCGGTTGGCATTGGGCTGCCTATTGTTACCATTTTTATCTCCTATGGCTTCATTCTCTCCAGCATTCTCCACATTAGCTCCACAGAAGGCAGGTCCAAAGCCTTCAGCACTTGCAGCTCCCACATCATGGCAGTTTCTCTTTTCTTTGGGTCGGGAGCTTTCATGTACCTCAAACCGCCTTCTGTTTTGCCCCTGGACCAGGGCAAAGTGTCCTCTCTGTTCTACACCATCGTGGTGCCCATGTTGAACCCACTGATCTACAGCCTGAGGAATAAGGATGTCAAATTGGCCCTGAAGAAATCCTTAGACAGAATCACTTCCGTTTGGAAAAGAAAAACTAGGGATTGAGAAAACAGATGAGGAATTTTTAATTTTACTTCTATTTTTACTCTCAATAAGGAAATCAAGCTTCATGTTTTTTGCTCTCTATATATAAAGGAAATGTTAACTGTCCCAAATGGATTTATTCTCTCTCGTTCTCATCCCCTAAAACTTCCCTCTTTATCTTATGAAAATAGTTTCTGCAATTATAGAGTACCCAATATTGAATGGGGCTTCAGAGTCATTGAGTCTAGAATGTTATATACTACATCACAATTTTATATACTACATACTACTTCAGAAGTATTTGCAGGTTGTCCAGGAATATAAAGCTTTCTGGTGGCAGAGGTGGAACTGATATCCCAGCTTGAATCCCAGGCCAATTTGTTTTCCCTTATATCATGTGTTCTTGCCCCATCTCTTTCTTGGAAGATTTCATTTCACACATTAAGTTGACCTAGCACATCCAAATTACTAACATATTAACAGTAATCTCATGCTACTTTCACAAAGTAATTTTAATACAGCACATTTTGCAAGAGAGTGGGAAGTGAACACTTTTGTTGAGTTGGTCTTGGCAAGATGACAAGATCAGGGCCTGGTGAATTCTGCAGTGTGAAAGTGGGAAGAGCGTTGAGTTTCACAGGCAAGTATGGCCACCACTGGACTGGTGGGTGAAGTAATGGGACATCGGTGAGTTGAGCTAGGGCTTCCAGGGGAGAGAAATTGAGCTTGATGGGGTATAAAGGTGCTTGGCAGAGGTGTCATATCAAGGCTGAGACAGAGTTCAGAGTCTCATTTCAAGGGTTATCTTGATTGCGGTCCAAGACAATTGGAAACTGCAATACCTAATCTGGTAGTCAGGGTCGTGATGGTATGGAGCACCTGAAATATGGTCATCCAAATTGAGACATTCTGTAAGTGTGCAAAGTAGATGTAAAATATACACTGAATCTTGGGAGAATATGAAAAATAATATAAAATATCTCATGGATACCTTTTTACTTGGTTACAGGTGGAAATGATAACATTTTGGAAATGTTATGTTAAATAAAATAGATCATTAAAATGAAGTTATCTGTTTCTTTCCTTTAAGGTATCTACTAGAAAGTTCAGAATTGTATATGTGGCTTGCACTCTGTTTCAAAGGGTGACACCGGTCTGGAGGATGTCACAGCCCTTGGTGGCTATGGGTACCAAGCTGTTGCATCTTAGGAGAGTCAATTGCTGTAGAATTTTCAGGGGTTGAAGAAGCCTTGATATTGTAATAATGAGGCATATGGGTAAGAGATGGTGACCTCATGATAAGTTCATCAACCTGCCATATTAAGTAATAGAAAATGGAGCTTTATATTTAAAAAAAAAATCATTGTTTTTAGAGTATTTAGAGAATGAGAGGCCTGATGCACAAAATTCAGGCAAGAGTAGGCCTTCTTTCCACTGGTAGAGGGCACTAGCTCTCCTCGGGCACCTGGGACCTGGGCTTCCCTCGCAGCCTTGGCTTCATCCAGAAGGGCGTCCGGGAAGATGTCTGGTCTAATTAGCATATTGCACTTTTTATTATTAGAGATAGTTTTTTCCTAAACTCAACTATTATTGGTTAAAAGTTTCTTTAAGAAGCAATGGCAAATGAAGTGCTGGGAAATATTTTGATGTATGGACTTCTCCTTAGGAATATTCACTTCTGTTGGGAAATAGAGGAAGTTTGATTAACTGTTAAATTTTGCCCTTTGATTTTGCTTAATGTTGCCAAAAAGAAAAGAATAAGCATATAAAGGGAGCATTGAAATGAGATCGAATAGATCCCTGAATTTTGGAAACCTAAAGCCTGTGTTACTCACCTTTATTGTAGTACATATAAATAGATTTATTGTTTTATATTGCTGTGTAGTATTCCATTATGTGAATATATAATTACTTAGCCTGTTAATAAAGTGAGATGCTTTCACTTTTTTGCCTATTATGAATACAGCGTTTGTAACTGGACAATACATGGATTCGTGCTTTCTGTTACTACTTGAATCAATTTAGCAGAGCAGAGTTGAATCATATATTGGCATTTATCCCAATACTGCCGGCAGCATGGGAGAGCAGCAGGTCACCCACAAAAATCTGCTCTGCAGCCCCCCATAAGCCAGCTGCTTATATTGGGTAGAAGGACAAAGATCACATGGCAAGTAAGCCAAAGGGTATGCCAAAGGCAGTTAACAGGTAAGCAGAGGCCTGCGGATCTTCAAAGGGCTTAGTGACATGCACAGGCTGGCGATTCTGATTTCTGTAACAAGGCTGCTCATCTTTCCATGAGAACAGACAAAGGGGAGGATGGGCTGCCTTTCCAGGTGAGCTCCCAGGTCCCACGTGTAACTGCCAACCAGGTTAGAATGTACCTTCTTTAATCAGAACAAAACAATCATGGTTAACAGAGCATGGTTAATATTTCTTACAATTCTACCTGGTTCCCAATATTCTGTCTCTATCGCTTTTAGAAACCATTTTGATCATGTATTTTGATTGAACTAAGCATTACACTTAGATGTGGATCTGCTGGATCATAGGGATCATAGGGCAGGCTTATGTTTAGCTCTTATAAATATTGCCCAACTGCCCTGGCCGGTGTGGCTCAGTTGGTTGGAGCATCGTCCTGTACACTAAGAGGTGGCAGGTTTGATTCCAGTCAGGGCACATTTCTGGGTAGTGGGCTCGATCCCCAGTAGGGGGCATGCAATGGGCAGCAGATTGATGTTATGCTCTCACATCGCTGTTTCTCTCCCTCTCCCTTCCCCTCTTTCTAAAAGTCAATAAAAAAAAAATACTTAAAAAATTTTCAAAGATTCAAAAAAAGAAGAAGAAAGTTAAAAGATCCAAGGGACAAAGATGCGGTCTCCCATTATCCATGCCAAACAGGCAGTTTTGCTTTGTCTATGGTAACAAACGAATGAGTGATAGGCTGAGAAGTTAAGTTTCAGCTCCATCATCAACATCTATGATTTCAGGATCGATGGAGAGGTCAGTCACACAAGAATAAGAAGATTGTGTTCATTTTAGTTATTAATCTTGTGCTTTGCCTTTATTCAAACACAGGAGACGAACATTTTAGGGATCCTTGTATTTCACATGGTTGAGTCTTAGGTGTCTCAGAGACATTCTGGTGAGGATGTCTGACAGTCTGTTGACAGTCTGCTGACAGTGCAGGACGTAGGTGTGAGCTGGACATAAGCATTTGGCAGATATCAATTGAGCCGACTGCTTCCAGTGCCATGGAATATATTTACTAAAGATAAACGCTGTTTTATAACCGTGGGTTCCTGACCTGTTTTGGCCAATGTTGTATGGCACACATGTCAAACTCACGGCCCATGGGTCACATGCATCCCACAATGAGTATTTTTTTTTTGGTTCAGACAATGTAACGATGCATAAGAAATGTTTTAATAAAAATTTTATAACTTAGCCCTAACGGGTTTGGCTCAGTGCATAGAATGCTGGCTTGTGGAATGAAGGGTCCCAGGTTGGATTCTGGTCAAGGGCATGTACCTTTTTTGTGGGCACATCCCCAATATGGGGTGTGCAGGAGGCAGCTGATTGATGTTTCTCCCTCACCAATGTTTCTAAGTCTCTATCCCTCTCCCTTCCTCTATATAAAAATCAATAAAATATATACTTTTAAAAACGTGGGGTCCATGAGAGTTACTCTGGGTAGTGGACAATTCTCCGTGAAAACAGAGGAAATAGACAGATGAGGCACCATCATTGCTGAGTCTTATCTGGGGGTGAGCAAGTCCTTGCTGCTACACCTGCACACGCTCAGAAACACACACAGGCCTGTGTGCAGTGGTTTTAGTTGGACTTTCCTGGAGGAAGATGGATTCTGCCTTTGTGGTTTGATTTCCTATCTTCCCCAAGGGGACTTCTGCCATTAACGTAGGATGGAACCTTTATAATCCACTGATTATAAAATCTGTCATCCTTGCCCGAACACTGTAGCTCTGGGGTTGAGCGTTGACCCATGAACCAAAAGGTCACCAATTCGATTCCCACCAGTCAGGGCACATACCCCATTATAGGCTCGATCCCCAGCAGAGGGTGTGCAGGAGGCAGCTGATTGATGTTTCTCTCATCAATGTTTCTATTTCTCCATCTCCCTTCCTCTCTCTCTAAGTTATATATATATAAAATATTAAATCTTTCATCCTGAATATGTATAAAATCCGGGTAGGGGGTATAGACTGAAAGTTGCCACACTAAACTGTATTAGTCCCTATATAAGTGAAGTTCCCTCTTAGACAATTTGACTATGTGTGCAGGTCATAGTAGCCAGAACTATTTCCTGGAGACAAAATTGGGTGTTGTCAGTAACATACATCAAGTGCCTGTGTTTAAGAAACCCTGCAAGGCCCCTGGCCCCCATGATGTTTAGAGTTGGACAGACCAGCATTTGATTTGATTCTTGTGGTACCCTAGTCTGCTGTTAGGTCTCTGTATAGTATTTTTTATTTCAGTCAGTGTATATTTAATTTCTAGTTGGTCCTTTTTCATATCCTCAAGGGTCTCGCTAAGTTTATTGGCCTTTTCTAGGAAATTCTTGAAAAACCTTATAACTGTGGTTTTGAACTCTATATCCAGTCATTTGCTTTCCTCCACTTATTTTGTATGTATCTGTTTCTTTGTCTCCATATTTTCGCTGCTTTCCTGAGTTGGTAGAGTAGCATTGTATGCTAGGTGTCCTCCCAGTGGCTCAGCCTCCCAGTTACCTGAGGTGGACACTCTTGGTGCAACTCTTTGTGGACTGTGCTCAGCCTTGTAGTTAAGTCTTGATTATTGTTGGTATCACTGGGAGGAATTGACCTCCAGGCCAATTGGCTGTGAGGAACAGCTGTGTCTACATTGGGAGAACGGTGCTGGAGACACTCTTATGAGATAAGACTTGCAAAATTGCAAAAGCCTCTGTATTCAGCTTGGATGTGGTGGGGTTTCAGGACGGAGCAGACAGCCTTGGTTTCCCATCAGCCCTGCCCTAGGAGGCCCCAGGGTCTCAGTGTGCCTTGGTAATCTCTACAAGTACCTCTAGGAGAAAGCTGCCGAGTTTCGCCTGCTGCCAGACAGTCCAGTTTCTCCCCGAATGAGTCGGGGTTCCCAGAAACTTGCCCAGAACTGGAGCTCAGCACAGTCTGGAGTTTCCTTCTCCCTCCTGCTTCAGAATGCCAGCCACACACTCAGCCTCCCGTGCATTCAGCAATCAGTCCTCTCTGTGCACGCGCACCTCCGTCCCTCTGCCTTCCGCAGCTTCCGAGTGTCAGTGTGCTTTCTCTTTCTCTGACAATCCAGATTCCCCCAAGTGAGTCTGGTTTTCCAGTGTCTTACCTGGGACTGGAGTTCAGTGTAGTCAGGAGCTTCCTTCTTCCTCCCACTTTAGAAAGCCAGCTGTCCGTGCACACAGCCACCACGATCCTCTCCTCATGCAAGTCTCCGGACCTCTGCCTCCTGCAGCTCCTCTGAGTCTCAATGTGCTTTCCTCTTTTCTTACAGTTGTATAATTTACACCCGGCCAGCTTTCCTGTGGTTCTGGATGGTGCACGTTTTGTCTTTTAGGTATTATATGTGTACATATCTTATCATTTCCCCACACACACACACCCCACTCCCATATATGTGCTCAAACCCCCATAGTTTTGTGTCCATCGGTTATGCTTATATGCATGCACACAAGTCTTTCGGTTGATCTCTTATCTCCCCCACCTCTCCCTGACCTTCCCGTTGTAATTTGACATTCTGTTTGATGCTTTACTGTCTCTGTATCTATCTTATTGTTCAACAGTTGATAATTTTCTTTATTATCCATAAATGAGTGAGATCTTGTGGTATTTTTCTTTCATTGACTGGCTTATTTCGCTTAGCATGATATTCTCCAATTCCATCCAGGTTGCTGCAAATGGTAAGAATTCCTTCTTTTTTATGGCAACATAGTATTCCATTGTGTAGATGTACCATAGTTTTCTGATCCAGTCATCTGCTAATGGGCACTTGGGCTGTTTCCAAATCTTAGCTATTGTAAATTGTGCTGCTATAAACATAGGGAAGCATATATCCTTTCTTATTGGTGTTTCCAGTTTCTTAGGATATATTCCTAGGAATGGGATTACTGGGTCAAATGGAAGTTCCATTTTCAGTTTTTTGAGGAAACTCCATACTGTTCTCCACAGTGGCTGCACCAGTCTATATTCCCACCAGCAGTGCACCAGTGTTCCATGTCTTGTCTTTTAGTTGTAGTTTTGATATTGTTCGCAAGGCAGCAGTTTAGTTGTTTACCTATGCTGTCATCTTGGTTTCTCTGTGACCCTCACTTTTAAAGTCGAGATTGATAGACCTAACACATATGGCTGTTGTGAGGAATAAACACAGTAAAATTATCTATGCATTGCTTTGAGTCCTTTGGATGAGAGTGCCAGGTATATAGTAAGTGCTCAATACAAGCCCAAGAATTATCTTGACCACAGAGCTCTGCTTTTAATTGTACTTGGAAAGATGTAACCTGAATGACAGGTTAGGCCATTCAAAGCCCCACCAAGCATTATTAAGGGCCTAAAAAACACTCCTTCTTCCTTAGGGAGCAGTGATCCTGAGGGAGCCTCTGTAACTAGGTCACTGCGGGCTCTGCTCCAGAATAAGAAGCTCAGTCTTATCTCGGATAAAACACTGTTAAGCCAAGGAGCTGCCTCATCCCTAGAAGCTGGACAGGAGGCTCAGGAAAAAACGAGGTCAGAATCGTATCCTGCAGCTCCAGAGGAGAACCAAAGCCAACTGGAGGTTTTGATTTTTAAAGGAGAGAAGCAGAGGGGTCTGAGCTCTGAATTGTCACCTCCCCTTTGCACCAGGGCCACCTGAGTCTCCAGGAGAGAGATGGGTGGGAGCCAGCGCAGTGCAGCACTGTGACTCCAGGAAGAAGGAGGGGAGTGCCTGCCTGGTCAGGTAGGTCTTGGAGCAAAGAGGTTAACCTCCAATCCCTGGAGCCACTTAGAAGGACTGGGACTTGTGCAAGGAGCTTCCTGGTAAGCCCAGTGTCTTCATCTGTTAGAGGGGTTTAATCAGAGCACCCCAGAGTATTAAAACAGTGCCACTGGCATAGTTATGGTGTGGTCAGTGTTCTTTGGGTTTAATTAATCACTTTACTATACTACTCCAGTATTATTTTCACGCAGCCATCCGAGCTAAAGAGGAGGCAACACGAGCTCATCTTTCTGTTCTGATGAGCACTGACTGAAGGTGGACAGTCTAGGCAGGGCCAACTGGCTTCAGTCTCTCTACAGCACCTGAGAGAAGGACTTAAGAGCTTGAGTGAGGGCTTTAGAGTGAAGGAAGCAGGAGAAGAGGGCAGGCAGCAGGGTCATACCAGCGGGGCTGGGTGGACTTTCTCCTCACTTGGATTCATCCTTATCTGGGAGGCAAATTTCACCCACAGTTACTAGCATGGTTCAAGGCAGAGATACAAGTACAAGAAAATGCCATCTTCTTTCCAGTTCAAATACTATTCGAATACTGTTCTCAAGAATGGGGTTCTTCCCCCTCTCTTTCTCTAAGCAATTTCTTTCCTTTTCCTTCCCAGACCCTCCCGGAGGAGAATGGCTGCAGATAACGCCTCCTTGGTGACAGAGTTTATCCTCTCGGGCTTGACAGACCAGCCAGGACTCCAGCTCCCCCTCTTCTTTCTGTTCCTAGGTTTCTACTTGGTCACTGTGATGGGGAACCTGGGCATGATCACGTTGATTGGGATGAACTCTCACCTTCATATCCCCATGTATTTTTTCCTCTTCAACTTGTCCTTCATAGATTTGAGTTTCTCCACTACCATCATCCCCAAAATGCTGATGAGTTTTATCTCAAAAAACATCATCTCCTATGCAGGGTGTATGACTCAGTTCTTCTTCTTCTGCTTCTTTGTGTTTTCAGAGTCCTTCATCCTCTCAGCCATGGCCTATGACCGCTATGCTGCCATTTGCAAGCCGCTGTTGTACACAGTCACCATGTCTCCACGGATGTGTTTGTCTCTTCTGCTGGGTGTCTATGGGATGGGGATTTGGGGGGCTTTCGCTCATACAGGAAATATAATGTCTCTCACCTTTTGTGCTGGCAACCTTGTCAATCATTATATGTGTGACATCCTTCCTTTCCTGGAGCTGGCCTGCAACAGCTCTTACGTAAATTTGCTGGTGGTCTTTTTTATCGTGACCGTTGGCATTGGTCTGCCAATTGCTACCATTTTTATCTCCTATGGCTTCATTCTCTCCAGCATTCTCCACATTAGCTCCACAGAAGGCAGGTCCAAAGCCTTCAGCACCTGCAGCTCCCACATCATGGCAGTTTCTCTTTTCTTTGGGTCGGGAGCTTTCATGTACCTCAAACCGCCTTCTGTTTTGCCCCTGGACCAGGGCAAAGTGTCTTCTCTATTCTATACCATCGTGGTGCCCATGTTGAACCCGCTGATCTATAGCCTGAGGAATAAGGATGTCAAATTGGCCCTGAAGAAATCCTTGGACAGAATAGCATCCTTTTGGAAAAGAAAAATTAGGAATTGAGACAATGGATGAGGGATTTTTAATTAGACTGCTGTATTTCTATGTTTATGTTTGATAAGGAATTCAAGCTTCATGCTTTTCTATTCTATATGTAAAGGACATTTTAACTCTCCAAAATGGTTTTATTCTCCCTCATTCTCATCCCCTAAAACTTCCCTCTTTATTTTATGAAAATAGTTTCAGCAATTATAGAGTACCCAATATTGAATGGTGCTTCAGAATCATTTAGTCTAGAATTTCATATAATGCATCACACTTTGGAGAGTCAAGTATTTGTAGGTTGTCCGGGGATATAAAGCTTTCTGGTGGCAGAGGTGGAACTGACTCTCCAGCTTGAATCCCAGGCCAATTTGTTTTCCCTTTTGTCCTGTGTTCTCTCCCCATCTCTTTCTTGGAAGATTTCATTTCACATGTTAGTTCACCTAGCACGTCCAAATTACAAACGTATTAACAGTAACCTCATGCTACTTTCTTCCAGCAGAGAGAAATTGAGTTTGATGGGGTATAAAGATGCTTGGTAGAGGTGTCATATCAAGGCTGAGGCAGAGTTTAAAGTCTCATTTCAAGGGTTATCTTGGTTATGGTCCAAGATGATTATTTTTAGAGGATTATTTAGAGAACTATAGGTCTGATGCATGAAATTAGTGCAAGACCTTGCCGAAACCGGTTTGGTTCAATGGATAGAGCATTGGCCTGCAGAGTGAAAGGTCCCAGGTTCGATTCTGGTCAAGGGCGTGTACCTTGGTTGCTGGCACATCCCCAATAGGTGGTGTGCAGGAGGCAGCTGATCGATGTCTCTCATCGATGTTTCTAACTCTCTATCCCTCTACCTTCCTCTCTGTAAAAAAATCAATTAAAATATATTTTTAAAACAGAGTAGACCTTCCTTCCTCTGGCTGCTGACACCAGCTCTACTCTGGCACTCGAGACCTGGGCTTCCCTCTCAGCTAGAATAAACACTAAAAGCTCCAGCCAGAGCGGAGGTGGAAGGTGGTGGCCAGAGCAAAGGCCTGGGTCCCAGGTGCTGGAGGAAAGCCAGTGCCTGCAGCCATGGGAAGGAAGGCCTATTGCATGAATCTTTGTGCAATGGACCGCTAGTCTCTAATCATAAAAAAGTGCAATATGCTAATTAGACTGGACATCCTTCCAGACGACCTTCCGGATGAAGCGGGGACTGACTTGTGTGGTGTGCACAACAGAAAATATTTTGCTTTCGGAGAACAAGAAAAATGGGTTCCTTTGTGTTCTGCTTATTAATTCGTGCAGTTATTCAGTGTCTGGTAAGTCAATGTTCAAGAAAAAAATATTAATTTTTATTAAAATGTTCTATTATTTTATGTGAACAGTTATTTGTTTCAGTTCTTTGTATTCGGCATCTCTGTTGAAATAAATGTATGTTTCTATAAAAATGGAAGCTTTTGTTTTTTTGTGGCCTACATATACACAAACTGTGTTTATTTGGCCCGCGTTAGCCTTTGAGTTTGGCATGATTATTTAATAATTTAGTTATAATAAATTGATAATAGCCCTAAGTAGTTTGGCTCAGTGGGTAGCACATCGGCCTGCAGACTCAAGGGTCCCAGGTTCTATTCCGGTTAAGGGCATGTACCTTAGTTGCAGGCACATCCCCAGTAGGGGGTGTGCGGGGAGGCAGCTGATTGATATTTCTCTCTCATCGATGTTTCTCTCTCTATCCCTCTCCCTTTCTCTCTGTAAAAACTCAATAAAACATATAAAAAATAATAACTAGCCCAAACCAGTTTGGCTCAGTAGATAGAGCATCGGCCTGTGGACAGAAAAGGTCTCGGGTTCGATTCCGGTCAAGGGCATGTACCTTGGTTGCGGGCACAGTAGGGCGTGTGCAAGAGGCAGCTGATGGATGATTCTCTCTCATCGATGTTTCTAACTCTCTGTCCCTCTCTCTTCCTCTCTGTAAAAAAATCAATAAAATATATATATTTAAAAAATAATAACTTGATAATAATGGAACCTGGTTTAAGTGGAGCCTGGGGGTGTCCCCAGTTCATGCCGGTCACATGGGTGGATGATTCCAGGGATACCAGCCCATGCGAAGCAGAGCAGATTTTGGATTTGTTGGTTCTCCTGCCAAGAAACAGACCTGGAGACAGGAGAATGAGGAAGCCAGGGCCTGAGGAAGACTCCTCCCTTTGCCCACTCCCTCCAGCCTTTGCTTTAGCCTTTCCTTGTGACTATAAAAGGTTGGAGGTGTGAGTCTCTTCAGCAGTGGAATACTGAAGGTACTTAATGCACAATTAACACATCGATAGGGGATGGGTAAACCATAGGAAGGAATGGAACTACTCTGGGAATTTACATGGGATGAGGTTGGAAATGTGAGGCACTTCACATGTGGGCAGGGAAGAGGGAGGCGGGTGTACTGTGTACTGTGTACTGTGTCATATGATGGTATTGAGCACTTGAAATGTGATCCCCAGTAGGGGGCGTGCAGGAGGCAGCAGGTGGGGGTTACGCCCTCCATCTAGAGGCAGATGGAGGTTGGATACTCCTGTTTGCAGAGAGGAAAACCTGGTTGAAAACATTTTTACTTTCCCAAGGTCCCACAGCCAGATGTGTAGACTCCTAAACCTGGTTACCTCCACTGCAGCATGACTTCGGGGTGAAAACTAGTCTTTAGCCCTAGAGAAAGCTTTGAAAAGGACCAAATAAGAACACGTTCCAGAGGGTTTGTGGCTTCTCTGACCAGCAGAGATGTGAAAAAAATAGCAGAGCCTTCACCATCCTGCTGTTAGGATTTCTGAGACATCTTTGTCCAGCAAGGAACGTCTTTGCTTTTTATATATTTTTATTTTATTATTATTATTTTTTTATTATTATTATTTTTAAATAAGATTAGAATCTGCAGTTTTAAGTCAATGAAGACATTCCCACCTTTGCCTAGGACAGTGGTCGGCAAACTCATGAGTCAACAGAGCCAAATATCAACCATACAACGATTGAAATTTCTTTGGAGAGCCCAATTTTTTAAACTTAAACTACTTCTAATGCCACTTCTTCAAAACAGACTCGCCCAAGCCGTGGTATTTTGTGGAAGAGCCACACTCAAGGGGCCAAAGAGCCGCGTGTGGCTCTTGAGCCGCCGTTTGCTGACCACTGGCCTAGGATAACCCTACCTTCCATCAAATTGCCTTCAAGTAAGACCATCTCCTGGCATTTTCTCCCTCCAGCACAATCTTAGAACATGGTATTCCCTGAACATGCCTGGAAATCACGTATTTTGTATTGCTGGTGTTAATGCAATGTGCTTTTTATAGCATGTACACACCTTAGGTAAATGTCACTTAGAAATGGATTCCTGTTTTCAAAGCCCGAAACTGTGGGCTGTGATGAATCTGAGCTCTGGGCAGCTCCTGACATGGGGAGGTGTCCAGCTGTCTCTGACACCGGGTGACTGTCCTTGGCCTCCAAATCTCTTCACCCTGCAGGTCACAGCCAAAAGAAACATCCTCTAGCGGACTGTAGGTTTTCTGTCAACATTAGCATGTTGCAGGCGTCCAAAATCTTTGTAGTAGGCCGAAACCGGTTTGGCTCAGTGGATAGAGCATCGGCCTGCAGACTGAACAGTCCCAGGTTCGATTCCGGTCAAGGGCATGTACCTTGGTTGTGGGCACATCCCTAGTAGGGGGTGTGCAGGGGGCAGCTGATGGATGATTCTCTCTCATCGATGTTTATAAGTCTCTATCCCTCTCTCTTCCTCTTTGTAAAAAGTCAGTAAAATACATTTAAAAAAATCTTTGCAGTAAAACCATGTATGGGGAACCCTACATTATTTGTTTACCTCCTGGAAATGGGTTTGCCACATAGCTATTTATCGGAAACCTCTGATGAAGTCCTTAGTATTAGATAAAAAGCAAACATGTCCCTGAATTTATCTGGTTTCAAATGTGGGCTTTCATTGGACCGTATTTGTATTTCTTTCTATCGAGCTTAGGGAAGTACTATAAACAATATGCACATTTGTTATTGTCTTCAGTATTAGGTGCGTCATATTAGGCGTGTAAGTCAAACAGTTTTTCAACCTACGATCTTGCCTCATACTCACGTTTAATATAGCTGGGGCTGGAGAACTTCAAATCCCAAAACGGTAGGTGAAAAGCCAAAGGCGGGATTTGACCAGGTGGATAAAAAGAGACATGGAAGCCCAGCTGGCGTGGCTCAGTGGTTGAGCGTCGACCTATGAACCAGGAAGTCACGGTTCAACTCCAGTGAGGGCACCTGCCCGGGTTGTGAGCTCCATCCCCAGTAGGGTGTGTACAGGAGGCAGCTGATCAATGATTTTCTCTCATCATTGATATTTCTATCTCTCTCTGAAATCAATACAAATATTTTTTTAAAAAAAAACCACACACATAATACATGTAATTTACATAAACCTACCAGCAAAGTGCTCGGTGCATAGGCTTCACTATCTGTTCATTACACCCCAATGTAGACCTCCAAGATTCCTTCTAATTCTAGGATTCCATGTTAAATACATATATCATGTATGTATGGATTTGTATGGTAAGGAGTAGAAAATGTTTACTGAAAGTCAATTGAGATGAAATATAATGCAGAACCACGTAACTTTTAATGTACGCTTTCTCTGGAACTCAGTGAGGCCACTGCAAAGGAAGACATCCCAGCTGCCATCTTTCCTCCTTGGCGATGTCTGTGCCTCTTCGCACGAAGCTCTAACTTGTGTTTGGCCAGCTGGTGTGAGCGCGGGTCGATGCCCTTGAGGCCAACCTTGGCGGGCCACCCGAAGTCTGAGGGTCAACGCTTGTGCAGGGGAGACATGGTGTTGCATGTCCATGCATTGCACGTGCAATGACATAAATAAACCATCATTTTTTTTAAGAGATGGAAATAAGTAACAGAGAAGCACTATATAGAGATCCAGCTTTTCGAAAGAGGGCAGTTCTGTAGCTGAAGGAGCGCAGTTAAGAATAGAGCTTCCCACACTGCTTCCTGCTTGGGCTTCGGCTGCTCTTTAGGGAACATGACTTGAGTGAAAAAATCCCAGCGGAGAGGATTTGGAGATGCGGTGCCCATGGCAACGGGCTCTGAAGTGACATAAAATCCAGAGGAACTTTGCTCGGTGGTTCTGTCATCCAAACAAGAATCCTCCGATGCTTCAGAGAGAAAAGTCAGCTTGTCATGAAGCTTGAGCCTTCTTTGCTCTCTGTGCCTCAGGGAGCCCTTTTCCTAATGGCTTACTGTGGGTCTGTCGTCATGATTTCTTTCCTTGTGACTGGGCGGCAGGGGTTGGGGTGCATTGGTATCACCATGGCCGTGGCAGATTTCTCAGGGTCAGATTTCCACTTTGGGCCTGTTGCCGGTGAGCAGTGACCAAGCAGGATCCCTGTGTGGGGGACCGGCAAGCACTGGGTTCATGCAAGTGTCACCCAACACGCTCACATACAGCACACGCCCAGGGCAGATACAGGGCTTGTCATTATCTTGCCACGTGTGGCGCAGGCCACTGCCAACACGGCTTCGATTATCAACCCCGTTCACGATGACTCAGCTCTCCCATCCTGACTCATCAGCTGGGTGCAGTGTGAAACTCCATCAGGAGAGATCTATGTGCGGGTTAGAGATGTTGTCTTCTTTATCACTTTTTCAAGGAACGGAAGAGCATCTGGAATGTGTCTGATCCTCGGTAAGTCTTTACGAGACTGTGCTGATGGATTTGTGAGATATTTTTCCTGAGAGCGGGTTTTATTGGAGAATCACAGGCAGAGCAGGGTACAGGACTCTTGAGTATTTGGGGAGGAGGAACGTTGACTGAGAGTAGAAATGGGTACAGAAAGAGGAGATTTGGAGACGGTCCAGGAAACCTCTCCTGACTTTGTAGTTTGTCCTTGGTGGTATGGAAGATTGTGGCTATTTAAAAAAAATAGGGCGTAGGCGGTGGGACAGGAAGTAGGGACAAGAAAACTAAACTAGTCAAGGGCCATGAACCTGACTGTGGATGAAGCATGCTGGAGAGATGGGCCTTAGATACAGTTCTAAAGAAAAGATATGACTTCAGAGGAGAAACCAAGATGGTGGCCTAGGTACGCACCTAAGCTGCCGCCTCACACAACAATTTCAAAACAGCAACTAAAAGACAGAACTTTAAGAAGAGGAAGAAGAAAAAAGATAGAAATTATGATCAACATAAATATATATATATCAACAAGTGAATCTAAAAATCAAGTGAATTAAAAATCTGAGGAACAGAATAAACTGGTGAATATAATAGAATCAGGGGCAAAGAAAGAGAGTGAATTGATAATTATCAGGGGAAAAGGGGTGTGGAGGGTGCAGGAAGAAACTGCATTAAAATTGTACACCTATGGGAGGAGGAAAGATGGCGGAAGAACAGATGGGAGGATTCTGAGCCCAGTCCCGAAGCAGAAAGAGAGAGCAGCTGATGGTGTTGAGCTGTGAGTGTTTATTAACAACCTGGGAGACAGCGAACCCCAGAAGAAACGGCTGAGGGGCCGCTGACAGAGGTACCCCGCACAGGAAGGCACCCACGCGGGCTGCATCCCTTCCCGGAGCTACCTGCCGGCTTGGACGGGGAAACCTCGCCATCTTGAGAGGAAGATAGGATCGTGTCAGAGGCCTGAATATCCACAGCCGCACCCACCACCAAGCAGCTGTGATCCCCAGAACACGGATCCCAGGCGGCGCGAACACCCGGCCCCACAGGAGTGCCCCACTGCTCGGCAAGAAGGTCAGTTTTCCCCTGAGAGGGTGGAGAGCGGTCGCGGCGAGGACAAAAACCTGCGCGCACAGAAGGCGCGCGGAAGCCGGAGACAAGGGCGGTGATTATAAGTGATTATAAGTGGAAGCCCCAGTGTTGGGTGGGTGTCACCCGTGAAAGTGGACGGGGCTCCTAACAGGGGAGATATCTAAAGAGCAACACATTTGGATCTGCCGCGGAGGGATATCGGACGGTAGCGGGAGATTGCAGTTGCTCGGACCTGCCCCTCCCCCCTCCGTAGATCCTGCTTCAGAGAGGACTGAAAATAAAAAAAAAAAAAGCTGAGAGGCTCTAGAGTCCGGGAAGTCAACCTAGAAACACTGCCCCCAGAGGCTAATTTACAAATTGACTCTAGTGTAATAAAAACAAAGCAAAACCGCCCTGAAAATCAGGACTGGATCATAACAATAGAGGAATCCAAGGACCTTCATTACTGCAAATTTTATTTAAATTTAAATTTTTTTTTTAAATTTTTAAATTTTTGTTTTTTATTTTTGTTCTCATTATTTGCAACATTTACTCAAGAAACTTTTTTCTCTCACTTGATTTTATCTTTATAATTACTACATTGTATACGTAATCAACACTATTACTGCTACTAATTTACTTTTTTCATCTTATTTTCTTTTGTTTATTTTTATTATTTTTATTTCATCATATTATATATATATATATTTTTTTTATTTCAGGATTACTGTCCTACAGTCTTTATCTATCTTTCCTTCTCCAACGCTTTATTCTATCTCAACCCTACCTTTATGCCTTCACCCTCTTTCTGATCTTTTCCTTTGCTACACCGTTTATCTTAACCCTTCCTGCTCTAGATTTTCCCCATTCCTTCTGTCTACCCCCTCCTAAAACTTCACCCTACTTGTATATATCTAATTTCCAACTACCTGCTCCAACCCCATTCACACCTCCCTCGCAGTTGTCCTAAAAACAAAACAAAACAAAAAAACAGTCTTTCTCTCTAACTCTTTGAAGTTGTATGTTAAATGGTAACTATACTGAAGTTGTATGCTTTTTTTTTTATAAGATTAATTTGTCTATTCTTTTGGTTTGATTGTATGTTGATGTTAGCTGGGTTCTAGTCAACTTTATTGGTGGTTATTAATATTACAAACACATTTCTATTCAGTGCCTTGCGTGTTGTACCTGGTTGTGTTGTATTGTGTGCCTTTAAATCAAAGCAGAAGAGAGAGAACTACACAACCAGACATCCTAAATAATGGGGAGACCCAAAACCAACCCGCATATGAAAGAAAAGCAGGCTTCACCAGAAAAGGAAGCAAATGAGCTAGAAGCAAGCAACCTATCAGAGCAAGAATTCAGAGTAATGATCATAAGATGGCTAAAAAGAATGGAAGACAAATTTGATAATATGAGTAAGAACCAAGAGGAAATGAAAAATGACATTGCTACTGTAAAGAACTCAATAGAAAGCATCAAGAGTAGATTAGAAGAGGCAGAGGACCGCATCAGCGAGCTAGAAGACAAGATGGAAAAAAATACCCAATTAGAACAGCTTCTGGAAAAAAAAATTAAAAAACAGGAGGAAAGTCTAAGGGAACTTTGGGACAATACAAAACAAAACAATATTAGAATAATAGGGGTTCCAGAAGGAAAGGGAATTGAGGAAGACATGGAAAACGTATTTCAAGAAATAATGACAGAAAACTTTCCTGAGATAGAGAAGAAAAAACCCACACAAATCCAAGATGCTCGCAGAGTCCCAAGCAAAATGAACCCCAGAAAACCGACCCCTAGACACATTATAATTAAGCTGGCAAACACCAACGACAAAAAAAGAATTTTAAAAGCAGCCAGAGAGAGACAGAAAGTTACATATAAAGGAACCCCCATCAGACTAGCAACTGACTTCTCCACCGAAACTTATCAGGCCAGAAGGGAATGGGATGAAATATACAAAGTCATGCAAAGGAAGGGTCTGAATCCAAGAATACTGTACCCTGCAAGGCTATCAATCAAAAGTGAAGGTGAAATCAGGAGCTTCCCAGACAAAAACAGACTAAGGGAATTTATCTCCACCAAACCAGCAATGCAAGAAATGCTAAAGGGTCTACTGTAAAATTAAAGAAATAGAAAGCAAAGAAGGAACACAGGGGTATAGAATAAAGATGGCGTCAAATAAGTATCTATCAATAATAACCTTAAATGTAAATGGACTAAATGCTCCAATCAAAAGACATAGGGTAATGGATTGGATAAGAAAACAAGACCCATATATCTGTTGTCTACAAGAAACCCACCTCAGGAAAAAAGATGCACACAGACTGAGGGTGAAGGGTTGGAAAAAGGTTTACCAGGCAAATGGAAATGAAAAAAAAGCTGGGGTAGCAATACTTATATCTGACAAACTAGATCTCAGAGTGAAGGACATAACAAGAGATAATGAAGGCCACTTCATAATACTAAAGGGAGCAATCCAACAAGAAGAAATAACCCTGGTAAATATATATGCACCCAACACGGGAGCACCCCAATATATAAAAAAACTGCTGGAGGACATTAAGGGAGAGATTAATAGCAATACAATTATAGTAGGAGATTTTAATACCCCACTGTCACCCTTTGACAAATCATCTAAACAAAAAATCAGCAAAGAAATATCAATTCTAAATGACTCGCTAGACCAGATGGAATTAGTCGACATCTTCAGAACATTCCACCCCAAAGCCACAGAATATACATTTTTCTCAAGTGCACATGGGACATTCTCAAAGATAGACCACATTTTGGGACATAGGCAAAGTCTCTTCAAATTCAAGAAGATAGAAATCATATCAAGCATCTTCTCAGATCATAGTGGCATAAAACTGGAAATTAACTACAATGAAAAAAATCCAAAGAAATCAAACACATGGAGACTAAACAGCATGCTTTTAAACAAGGACTGGGTTACCAGAGAAATCAAGGAAGAGATTAAAAACATCCTGGAAACAAATGACAATGAAAACACAACTATCCATAATCTATGGGACACAGCAAAAGCAGTTTTGAGAGGAAAGTTCATATCCCTACAAGCCTATTGCAAGAAACTAGAAAAAATGGTAACAAATGATCTAACTCTACAACTCAAAGAGTTAGAAAAAGAGCAACAAGAAAACCCCAGTGTAAGCAGAAGGAAAGAAATAACAAAAATCAGAGCGGAGATAAACGACATTGAGACCAAAGAAACAATACATAAGATCAACAGAACCAAGAGCTGGTTCTTTGAAAGAATAAACAAGATAGATGGTCCTCTAGCCAGGCTAACCAAGAAACAAAGAGAGAGGACCCAAATAAACAAAATCAGAAACGAAAGAGGTGAAATAACAACAGACCCCACCGAAATACAACGGATTGTTACAAAATACTACGAACAACTCTATTCCAACAAACTGAATAACCTGGAGGAAATGGACATATTCCTAGAAAAATACAAACTTCCAAAACTCAATCAGGAAGAATCTAAAAATCTCAATAGGCCAGTGACTTGGGAAGAAATTGAAACAGTCATCAAAAAGCTTCCAATAAACAAAAGCCCAGGACCAGATGGCTTCACAGGAGAGTTTTACCAAACATTCAAGGAAGAACTAAAACCTATCCTCCTCAGACTATTCCAAAAAATTCAAGAGGAAGGAACACTTCCAAACTCCTTCTATGAAGCTAGCATCACCCTAATACCAAAACCAGATAAAGACAACTCAATGAAAGAGAATTACAGGCCAATATCCCTCATGAACATAGATGCCAAAATTCTCAACAAAATTCTAGCAAATCGGCTCCAGCAGAGCATCACAAAGCTCATACACCATGACCAAGTCGGATTTATTCCAGGAATGCAAGGTTGGTTCAATATCCGCAAATCAATAAATGTGATACATCACATAAACAAATTGAAAGATAAAAATCATATAGTCATATCAATTGATGCAGAAAAAGCATTTGATAAAATCCAACACCCTTTCCTGATAAAAACTCTCAACAAGGTGGGAGTACAAGGATCATACCTCAACATAATAAAAGCTATATACCATAAACCCACTGCCAACATCATACTTAATGGGCAAAAACTAAAACCATTCCCTCTAAGAACAGGAACAAGACAGGGATGCCCACTATCACCACTCCTCTTTGACATAGTACTGGAAGTACTAGCCATTGCAATTAGACAAGAGGAGGAAATAAAAGGCATCCAAATTGGAAAAGAAGAAGTAAAGTTATCCTTATTCGCAGATGACATGATATTGTATATAAAAAACCCAAAAGACTCCATTAAAAAACTAATTAACTTAATAAATGAATTTGGCAATGTAGCAGGATACAAAATCAACGCCAAGAAATCTATGGCATTTCTATACACCAACAGTGAACTTATAGAAACTGAGACTAAAAAAGCAATTCCATTTACCATCGCACCAAAAAAATTAAGATACCTAGGAATAAACTTAACTAAGGAAGTAAAGGACCTATATGCGGAAAACTACACGACACTGAAAAAAGAGATAGAGGAAGATGTAAACAGATGGAAGAACATACCATGTTCATGGATTGGTAGAATCAACATCATCAAAATGTCCATACTTCCTAAAGCAATCTATAGGTTCAATGCACTCCCCATTAAAATACCAACGGCATATTTCACTGACCTAGAAAGAATTCTCCAAAAGTTCATTTGGAACAATAAAAGACCCCGAATAGCCACAGCAATTCTGAGAAAGAAGAGTAAAGTAGGAGGGATCTCAATACCAGACTTCAAACTGTATTACAAAGCCACTGTTCTCAAAACAGCCTGGTACTGGCACAAGAACAGACATATTGATCAATGGAATCGAATCGAGAACCCAGTTATCAACCCAAATCACTATGCTCAATTAATATTTGACAAAGGAGGCATGAATATACAATGGAGCCAAGACAGTCTCTTCAATAAATGGTGTTGGGAAAATTGGACAGATACATGCAAAAGAATGAAACTAGATCACCAACTTACACCTTACACAAAAATAAACTCAAAATGGATACAGGACTTAAACATCAGACGGGAAACCATAAAAATACTAGAAGCATCCACAGGCAACAAAATCTCAGACATATGCCAAAAGAACTTCTTCACTGATACTGCTCCTAGGGCAATGGAAGCTAAAAAGAAAATAAACAAATGGGACTACATCAAAATAAAAAGCTTTTTTACAGCGAAAGAAACCATCAACAAAACAACAAGAAAGCCCACGGTGTGGGAGAACATATTTGCAAATGTTACCACTGATAAAGGTTTAATCTCCATCATCTACAAACAGCTTATACATCTAAATAAAAGGAAGATGAATGATCCAATTAAAAAATGGGCAATGGACCTAAATAGAATATTTTCAAAAGAAGACAGAAGGAAGGCCAAAAGGCACATGAAAACATGCTCAAAGTCACTGATTATCCGAGAGATGCAAATCAAAACAACAATGCGGTACCATCTCACACCTGTCAGAATGGCCAACATCAACAAATCAACAAACGACAAGTGTTGGCGAGGTTGTGGAGAAAAAGGAACACTCGTGCATTGCTGGTGGGAATGCAGACTGGTGCAACCACTGTGGAGAACAGTGTGGAGTTTCCTCAAAAAACTGAAAATGGAACTCCCATTTGACCCAGCAATCCCACTGCTAGGAATATATCCCAAGAAGCTAAAAACACCAGTCAGAAAGGATATATGCACCCCTATGTTCATAGCAGCACAATCTACAATAGCTAGAATCTGGAAACAGCCCAGGTGCCCGTCAGCAGATGATTGGATCAAAAAACTATGGTACATCTACACAATGGAATACTATGCTGCCATAAAAAAAAAGGAATTCTCATCATTTGCAGCAACCTGGATAGAACTAGAGAACATCATGCTGAGTGAAATAAGCCAGTCAATGAAAGAGAAATACCACATGGCCTCACTCATTTATGGGTATTAAAGAACATTATAAACTGACAAACCAAAAGTCAGATATAAAGACAGTAAAGCAACAAGCAGACTGTAAAATTACAGCAGGGACAGTAGGGAGATCTGGGGGGGATAAGAGATCAACCGAAGGACTTGTATACATGCATATAAGTACAACCAATGGACACAAAACTCTGGGGAGGGAGGGTATGTATGGGAGGGGGGGAGTTAAAATATGTACACAGATAATAATTCAATAAAAAAATATTAAAAAAAAAAAAAAAAAAAAAAAAAAAAAATTGTACACCTATGGATGAGGACAATGGGGGGGGGGATAAAGGGCAGAGGGTGGGGTGGGAACCGGGTGGAAGGGAGCTATAGGGGGCTGGGGAAGGAGAAACAACTGTAATAATCTGAGCAATAAAGATTTATTTAAAAACAAAAAAAGATATGACTTCAGAGCAACTCTAACTTCTATCGGCGCTCCTCTCCCACCTGACAGTAGCCTCTCTCTGGCCCTACTCAGCATGACCTAGCTCTTAGCAATCCTTTTCTCGAAGCCCCCAAACTGCGATGTAGCTGTACTGAGCTCAAGCAAGACCGAGAGGCTGGGATACAGAGGGGTACACCGTGGGAATGGGGGAGTTAGAAACAGATCAAAGCAAGCAAGACAGAGAAACAAACATTGCTGAGTCCGGCAGGATGAAGGACATCAAGCTACAAGTCCATCACCCTGAGGGTCCCCTGAGATTCCTGGGATGTTAGAGGGCAGGGCCCGTGGAGGAGAATCCCAAAAACTTAGCCGTTTGGGGGAAACCGTTCTTAACGAATGGGGATGATTCTTCCGATCGGGCAAGTCCTGGGATTCACTGAAATGTACACGGTGCGGACAGTGCACTCCTTGAGTTCCCATAGCATTTATTTTTACCTTTCTAGATCTCACACTTTTTTTTTTTTCATTTTCATATTTAGTTCTATGTGTTCTCTCATCTTTCCCAAGAGAATGTCAGAGCCTTGAAGGCAACCTTCTATTCTATTCTTTCTCACAGGGAGGCATTAAATGCCGTTGTTAAGAAGACCTGATTTGGTCGGAACCGGTTTGGCTCAGTGGATAGAGCGTCGGCCTGCGGACTGAAGGGTCCCAGGTTCGATTCCGGTCAGGGGCATGTACCTTGGTTGCGGGCACATCCCTGGCAGGGGGTGTGCAGGCAGCGGCTGATTGGTAATTCTCTCTCATCGATGTTTCTGGCTCTCTGTCCTTCTCTCTTCCTCTCCGTAAAAAATCAATAAAATATATTAAAAAAAAAGAAGGCCTGATTTGGAATTTAGCTTCATATCTGTTAAATTACACCTTTAAGATGGCAGTGATAAAACCCAGGCAAGCAGCACTGAGGGGGAGGGGGTTAAAATGAAGTATTACATTAGAATGGTATGGATCCCGGCACGCTGAGGTCAGTATCTAAGTGGGAGGACAGGAGGCGTGCTGGGAACAGATAAGTGTGCAACAAGCGAGAGCTGGTTATTCTTGCACCGCGTTTTGCATTTTACCGAGCAGATGTTCATTGAACAAATAATGTTTGTAAAACCCCGCTCAGATACCGTGTTTCCCTGAAAATAAAACATCCTCCGAAAATAAGACCTACTTACATGTTTCCTTCTGAGTGAAATATAAGGCATCCCCCCGAAAATAAGCCCCCCCACCCCCCTCCAGGCTCTGTCTCAGAATGCTATTGCTAAACATGAGAGATTTGGTCCACTGATTCTGAAAGAAATGGAGTCACAAGAAATTCACCAGGAAATTCAGGAATTGGATTGTTATGATGATGTTCCAGAAGATGATAACATGATTGTCCTTGAATAAATGAGTAAATTCTTGATACTGTAGGATTCACAGTTTGTCTGGTTTGTGTTGACAACTACTGTACTACCGTACCGTATACAGGTAATACATTTCCTTTATTTTCATTTAACAATAAATGTGTACCGTATTCTTCTTCATGGAAAAATAAGACATCCCCTGAAAATAAGACCTAGCCCATCTTTGGGAGCAAAAATTAATAATAAGACACTGTCTTATTTTCGGGGAAACAGAGTATTACCAAGGGGCTTGGCAAAAAGTCCTCCTTTTGAAAGTTAGTTTCCAGGGGCTGTGATCCCAGGGGAACCTCTGGCTTCTGGCTTCTAATCAGGTCCCCAGATCTCTAAGCCCAGAAGAAAACTGCTCTCTCCGGTCCCCAGTCTCCAGCTGGCACTGAGCACAGGTGAGAATGCGGGCTCCCTCTCCTCCCCAATCTGGGAAAAAGCCTCAGGGCAAAGCCTCAAACAGCTACCCTGTTCTTTAGCTCCTTTAGCGAGGAAGGAATTCTAAGTCAGCCCAAGCAGGACAGAAGCTAACGGGGTGCTGTTAGGACTGTTAACGAAAAAACCATTGAAATTTGTAAAGAATTTTTGTGAGTTTATTTGAGCCAAACTGTTGACATGTGCTGGGAAGCAGAACCTCAACGGATTGAGATAATGCTCCGGAGAATGGCGGGTTACGTTTCTATATTTATACGTTGCAATCAGAGGAAAGGGACGTAGGTGAGTTACATGAAATCCATTGGTGGTAGGTTAGGGAGGTGGGACAGAGCAAAGCGGGAAACCTCTGGGACAGGGTAAAAGGTGGAATGATGGACATGAGCTTCTTTCACAGAGGTGGATACAGGATACTCTAACGGAATCAACAGTTGACAATTAACTTGATAACCATAACAATGAGGGAATGTCTCGAGGGCATTTGTTGTGCCCTGAGGGGTCCCGGGTAAAAAGGAAGTTACAAGTTACCCAGACATCTCACAGATTTGCTATCTTAGAGGCGGGAAGGCTGGATGGGCTCGGTAAAGAAGATCTAAGTTGATCTTTGTCAGGTGAAACATCGGTCTAGGACAATGACTACCCACTATAACCTGTTTGTAGTTAGATATTTAATTTTCAAACCATCTTTTGTGGTGATTTTAGGTCTCTGAGTTTGCAAGATGGCCACGCAGGCCTCCCCTGAGCTTATCAGGTTAGCATGTGGCTCTTTTCTTTCGAAGTACCTTCATCCGGGTTAGCACTGAGACCGGTTGTTATCTGTTCGAACAGCTGAGGGGAAGGTACACCGCTGAGCTGCAGGCTGAAGGCCGGTGAGTGACTCAGTCTGGGATGAACTTTTCCTAAATCGCCCACCTCAGGGGGTAACGGCCTGAAGAAAGGTCCCCTCGCCTTTCCACCGCGAGGGGCCGCTTCAGCCAGTGGGACTGGCTCTGACCCCAAGAGGATTCGCCCCAGAGACTGAGCACAGCGTTGACCAGCTCTGGCAGAAACCAGAGTTGGAAGGACAGAATATAAATGGACCAAAGGAAAGATCTGGGGCTCCCCCCTGCATCCTGGGGACCCTCAGTGCGGAGGCAGGCTCCCCTCCAGAGGCAGAGTCCAGGGTGTTGGGAGAACAGGCCCCAGGCCCCCAGAAAGCCTTTCTGTTGAGGTTCAGTGTGTCTGTCTGAGCGGGTCTAGTTCTCAGGACCGGGGAGGTGTCTGGGAGGGCAGCAGCCCCTCCCCCACTCTCTCTCTCTCTCTCCCTCTCTCCCTCTCTCTCTCTCTCCCTCCCTCTCTCTCTCTCTCTCTCTCTCTCTCTCTCTCTCTCTTTCTTCCACTCTCCCTCTCTCTCTCCCGCTCTCTCTCCCGCTCTCTCTCTCTCCCAGTCTCTCTCTCTCTCTCTCTCCCCCGCTCTCTCTCTCCCCTGCTCTCTCTCCCAGTCTCCCCCCCCTCTCCCTCCCCCCCTTCTCTCTGTGTCTCTCTCTTGCTCTCTCGCTCTCGCTCTTGCTCTGACTCTTGCTCTCTCTCTCCCTCCCTCCCTCCCGCTCGTGCTCTCTCTCTCTCTCCCTCTCTCTCCCTCTTCCTCCCTCTCTCCCGCTCCCTCCCTCCTTCTCTCTCTCCCTCTCTCTCTCTTCCCCACTCTCTCTCTCCCAGTCTCCCTCTCTCCCGCTCCCTCCCTCCTTCTCTCTCTCCCTCTCTCTCTCTTCCCCACTCTCTCTCTCTCCCAGTCTCCCTCTCTCTCTCTCTCTCTCCCTCTCTCTCTCTTTCTCTCCCCCCCTCCCTCTCCCTCTCTCCCTCTCTCCCGCTCCCTCCCTCCTTCTCTCTCTCCCTCTCTCTCTCTTCCCCACTCTCTCTCTCTCCCAGTCTCCCGCGCTCTCTCTCTCTCCCTCTCTCTCTCTCTCTCTCCCCCCCTCTCCCTCTCTCTCTCTCTCCCCTCCCTCCCCCCCTTTCTCTCTCTCTCCCTCTCTCTCCCTCTCCCCCCGCCCCCTCTCTCTCAGTGGCTCCTCCTTTGTACCACAGCACGCCCTGAAGGAGGATGCTGGCTGGGAATTCCTCTGTGACAGAGTTTGTCCTCGCAGGCCTGACCCACCAGCCGGGCCTGCAGGCGCCCCTCTTCCTCCTGTTCCTGGGCTCCTACGTGGTCACGGCGGCGGGGAACCTGGGCCTGCTCGCCCTGATCGGGCTGAGCGCCCACCTGCACACCCCGATGTACTTCTTCCTCTACAACCTGTCCCTCATCGACTTCTGCTACTCCACCGCCATCACCCCCAAAATGCTGGCCGGCTTTGTCTGGGACAGGAACGTCATCTCCTACGCGGGGTGCATGACGCAGCTCTTCTTCTTCCTCTTCTTCGTGGTCTCGGAGTCCTTCCTCCTGTCCGCCATGGCCTACGACCGCTACGTGGCCATCTGCGAGCCGCTGGCCTACGCCGCCGCCGTGTCCCCCCGGGCCTGCCTGCTCCTCGCGTCCGGCGCCTACGCCATGGGGTTGGCGGGGGCCGCGGCCCACACCGTGTGCATGGCCAGGCTGACCTTCTGCGCCCGCAGCCTGGTGGACCACTACATGTGCGACATCCTCCCGCTCCTCGAGCTCTCCTGCACCAGCACCCACGTGAACGTGCTGGTGGTGTACGTGGTGGTGGGCATCGACATCGGGGTGCCCACCCTCACCATCTTCGCCTCCTACGCGCTCATCCTCTCCAGCATCCTCCGCATCCGGTCCTCCCGGGGCAGGTCCAAGGCCTTCAGCACCTGCAGCTCCCACCTCATGGCGGTCTCTCTCTTCTTCGGGTCCGGGGCCTTCATGTACCTCAAGCCGTCTTCCCTTTTGCCTCTGAGCCAGGGGAAGGTGTCCTCCTTGTTCTATACCATCGTGGTGCCCATGCTCAACCCCTTAATCTACAGCCTGAGGAACAAGGACGTCAAAGCGGCTCTGAAGAAAACCTGGAGCAAAACCAAAAGTAAATAAATAACTCTTTCTCCTGACAAAGGGGCCATGGGGACTGCAGGAAAGGGACTGTTTTCCTTCCATAAGTGATCCAGGTTTCCTTCGGTACGTGTGAGACGTTTCAACTCTTTCTCAATCAAGGTTAGCCTTCCCATTTTTTTTTGTTTTTTGTTTTTTTAAAATATATATTTTTTGTGTGTGAGATTTCAAAGATTAAGATTATGTTGTTAACATTATTTACAGATTTAAGAGATGTGGCTATCCCAGGTCTTGAGGGGGAAACTAATGCATAAAATAACTAACTTGGAATAAATATTCTGCATCAGTAAAAATAAATAAAATTTTTAATTGATTTCAGAGAGGAAGGGGGAGAGAGAGAGGGAGAGAGAAACATCAGTGATGAGAGAGAATCATTGATCGGCTGCCTCCTGCACGCCCCACGCTGGGGATCGAGCCCACAACCAGGACATGTGCCCTGACCCGGAGTCAAACCGTGACCTTCTGGTTCGTAGGTTAATAGTCAACCACTGAGCCACACCAGCCGGGCTGCCCTTCCCATTTTAAACGCCCTTTAATTCTTAAATATCCTTAAGACCATAGGATACATTTCGCAGACCTGGAGAATCTTTTCATTCCGTTCTCTCACGTTTCTGGGAAGAGACACGAGCCTGGGCACCTTCCTTACGGTCACCCCGCTCCTCACCAGCAGACCTGGGCCTCGGACCCAGGCTCTTGATTTCTAAGGTGGGTGCTATGGCTCCCTTTCGTTCTCCCTCAGCCCCGGGCGGTCTCATTTCAAACGTGAGCTGCTCTGCTACGATGCTGAAGTCTAGTCCTGTCTACAGAAATTAGTCAAGGGCTAATTTTAAATATCACATTTTTGCAAGGAAGTAGGAGGCTCAGGATTTGGTGGAGATGGTCTTGGCTAAATGACCTGACGCATTCCGGAAGGATCCTGCAGGGTGTGCGGGAGGAGGAGTGCTAGGACTCACCAAGTGTCACGCATGGCACCGCCTGAGACTGCTGTGCACGGCTCCGGGCACTTGGACCTGATGGGATTTGGCAGTGCTGGGAGGATGGCCTTCTGCACGCCAAGGTTATGTCTCTGGATCTATTCTTGTTCATCAGTTTATGTTGTTCGTTATATTCCATAAATGAGTGAGACCATGTGATATTTATCTTTCTCTGACTGGCTTGTTTCACTTAGCATAATACATGCCAAGGTTATGAAGGACAGGATTTGGGAATGACTTCCACACAATCATTTCTTTTATTCTTTTTCTTTTTTAAAAATATTTTATTGATTTTTTTTACAGAGAGGAAGGGAGAGAGAGAGTTAGAAACATCTATGAGAGAGAAACATTGATCAGCTGCCTCCTGCACACCCACTATCGGAGATGTGCCCACAACCAAGGTTCATGCCCTTGACCGGAATCAAACCTGGGACCTTTCAGTCCACAGGCTAACGCTCTATCCACTGAGCCAAACCGGTTTCGGCCACACGATCATTTCTTTGCTCCATTTCAAGCTGTGCTTGTAAAGTCAGAGGAGGGGGAGGGGGGAGCAGGGGGAAGAAGCCTGCCGCTCCCAGCTCAGCTCAGGATCTGGAGAGGATTTCAGAAGCACAGAGAGCCTTGTACCACAGCTCAGGTGGCACAGTGAATATGTTTGTGAAGCAACAATATTAATTTTTAAATGTTCTTAAGACCATAGGATACATTTTGGAGACCTGAAGAATCTTTTCATTCTGTTTCCTCACGTTTCTGAGAAGAGATACCGGCCTGGGCACCTTCCCTGAGGTCACTCTGTTCCTCCCCAGCAGACCTGGGCCTGGAACCCAGGTTCACACAAGACTACATTCCCAGGGATGTGCATTCCTTCCTAAACACGAAGGAGGTTCAGTGCTGGACAGTCATGGGCAAGCAGCTCTTTTTACCCCTTCTTACATTTCAGTTTTAAACCTAAAGTCTCTTGCTGTGAGATGCTATGAACATACTCTTGACTTACCAGGTTCTCGTTGGGAAGATGCTCTTGTGTCTGGAAAAAATGAAGTGTGGATGGTTAGAGAGATCTGCCTTTGGGATGGCACAAGTCAGTCCTAACAAACATGAATTCAAAAGGATGAGAGTGGCCCTCGCTGGTTTGGCTTGGTGGATAGAGCATCGGCCTGCGGACTGAAGGGTCCCAGGTTCGATTCCGGTCAAGGGCACATGCCTGGGTTACGGGCTCAATCCCCAGTGTGGGGTGTGCAGAAGGCAGCCTGTCAATGATTCTCTCTCAACAGTGATGTTTCTCTCCCTCTCCCTCCCTCTTTCCCTCTCCCTCTCTCTTTCCCTCTGAAATCAATAGGGATATATATTTTTAAAAATAGAATGAGAATGAAGCGAGAGGGCTTTAGGCGACACAGAATCGGTGGGCAGTGCTGAATGCGGTGAGTGTGGTGGGGAAAGGAGACGAATGTAGACACAGGAAAAGCAAGGACTTGGGAGCTGGAGGGTAGAATCAGATTTGGACTCTCAGCTCTTCCTCTTTGCAGCCATGAGACCGTAACCAAGTTACTCGATGTCTTTGAGCATCATCGCCTTTATCTTTAACTTTTCCTTTTAAAGAATTACTAAGACAATGAAATGGTAAGTGCTCAGTTTTCTCCCCATCCCTGCCAGGTCCTCTGCCTCCTGCTACCGACATTTCCACAAACTTATTGTTTGAACTTAAGACAATCATTTTCTCCTTCTGCGCTCATGCCTGATTCTATGGAAATGATTATGCGCCATCAGATTATTTCTTTTTCTTTTTTTTAATATTTTATTGATTTTGTACAGAGAGGAAGGGAGAGAGATAGAGAGTTAGAAACATCGATGAGAGAGAGTCATCAATCAGCTGCCTCTTGCACACCCCCTACTGGGGATATGCCCGCAACCAAGGTATATGCCCTTGACCGGAATCGAACCCAGGACCTTTCAGTCCCCAAGCCGACGCTCTATCCATTGAGCCAAACCGGTCCCGGCAATTTCTACAGTCCATTCCATATAGATGCTGACTGAGTAGGGCACGTTCATTTACAGTTATTTCCAAAGAGAGAAACATCTCCTTTTACTCCACTTTTCTGGCCCTCCTGTCTCTTCCCCCGTGCCCAGCCCAATTGCTTGTGAGTTGTATATTTTTAGATGGCTGGGGGCATGTAGGAGGCAGCCAATGGATGTTCTGATCTCACATCAATGTTCCTCTCCCCCTCTCCCTTCCTCTCTCTCTAAAAACAAATTAAAAACCTTTTTAACAATCATTGTGCCATTAGTTCCTTAGATGTTGAACATCATTATTATTATTGGTATAGCCTACGTTGCATTTAAAAAGCTAGCCCAATGAGTCATTAAATGCATTTCTGTTTACCCAGCCTGGAAACTTATTATTTGTTCTGCTAACCAGGGTAATTTAGCTTATTAAAGCAAAGAGGAGTCATCAAAGAATTGAATGTTGTTGTTTTTTAAAAACAGTTGTGCAGGAGTATGAAAAATTGTCTCTGAAATTTAACAGCTGTGTCTATTTTATCCTTCAAACCCCATCGGAACAATATGTCCTTGGAAGGGGAAAGATCGTTTAAAATAAAGCAAAACTTTGAGGGAGAGTTTTGTGTTTTTTTAAATATATTTTTATTGATTTTTTTTATAGAGAGGAAGGGAGGGGGATAGAGAGTTAGAAACATCGATGAGAGAGAAACATCGATTAGCTGCCTCCTGCATAACCCCTACTGGGGATATGCCCGCAACCAAGGTACATGCCCTTGACTGGAATCAAACCTGGGACCCCTCAGTCTGCAAGCCAATGCTCTATCCACTGAGCCAAACCGGTTAGGGAGAGTTTGTTACACCCCTTTCAGAAGGTGATTTTGACAGGTGTGTCTGCCTTCATCTGAGGGACATGAGAAGGTTGCCCCAGCTCCACTCCCTGCCCACAGCCTCCTTCGTCTCCCGCCCCATCATACCATCCAGAGTTGCTCACTGCAAACAGCAGGAGAAGGTCCTGGTTAACTTGGGACCAAAAATAAGAGTGTTAATTGGCAAGAAATGGCACTCTCAGTTCATAGGCTCTCAGAACAAGCTGGGGAGCCAGCTCTCAGAGCCAGGAAGGATGGAGAGGAGGCCAACGGGTGGAATTGCAGCCAAGTCACACCACCCAGCCATCTGGTCAGTCCGTGCTGCCCACTCCTGCTGGCACCCCCAGCGCCAGCATGTGCCATCCATCGGTAGGCTGTCTTTGTCTTTGTCTTTGCCAACATGAGATGTTCCTGTTCCTTTGTGTTACTTGGTTGGAAGCTGCCCATCGCCTTCATGGGCAGGAAGAGGTGGACAAGGAGTCTGGAAGGCTGGTCAACCTTGGGGCTCTGATAAGGGTCAGAGCCTTACGCCCAACTGTTTAGTCGAGACCATGGTGGCTGAAGCAACTTCCGCCTTTCAGTCTCATGTACATCCTTGTAAATCCTTACTGTTGGGCTATCATCGAGCTGTTAGTGAAATCACCTGCCTAAGGCTTATAGGTGGGTCCCAAGCCTGAATAAAAGGGATAGCAAGGCCAGAGCAAAGCATAGTCCTCTCTTGGGCTCCCGCCTGGCCCTCAATTCCCAAATTAATATTTTTTTGTCTAGCCAAAACCAGTTTGGCTCAGTGGAGAGTGTCAGCCTGCAGACTGAAGGGTCCCAAGTTCGATTCTGGTCGAGGGCATGTACCTTGATGGGCACATCCCTGGTGGGGGGTGTGCAGGAGGCAGCTGATCGATGATTCTCTCTCATCGATGTTTCTGGCTCTCTATCCCTCTCCCTTCCTCTCTGTAAAAAAATCAATAAAATATATTAAAAAAAAATATTTTCTTGTCTAGTCTCTTTCATTGGTGTGCGGCCTCCTCCAGAACCCAAACCCTGAACCCGAACCCTGAACCCCGCGGGACGTGGGGGAGGGGGGGACACACTTGCATCACTTGCCCCACATGTTCCTGCCTGGGAACAGGACTGGCTGAATCCAGGTCTTGTGTTCTCTGGAGAGATTTCACAGAAGCGGGCCTGGGCCTGGCTCCACCCAAGGTTCACTCAAGAGTACATTCCTAGGGATGTGCATTCCTTCCTAAACACGAAGGAGGTTCAGTGCTGGACAGTGATGGACAAGCAGCTCTTTGTACCCCTTCTTACCTTTCAGTTTTAAACCTGAATTTCACTTCCTCAGGGGGCTTTCCCTGCGTTTCCTGACTCAGTAGGACACCCCGGTTAAATAGTGTCAAGGCCCTCCCAGAACTTTTTTTTTTTTAATGTATTTTATTGATTTTGTACAAAGAGGAAGGGAGAGAGATAGAGAGTTAGAAACATCTATGAGAGAGAGTCATCGATCAGCTGCCTCTTGCACACCCCCTACTGGGGATATGCCCGCAACCAAGGTACATGCCCTTGACCGGAATCGAACCGGGGACCTTTGAGTCCCCAAGCCGATGCTCTATCCATTGAGCCAAACCAGTCTCGGCCCCTCCCAGAACTTTTTTTAAAAATATATATTTTATTGATATTTCACAGAGAGGAGGAAGGGAGAGAGATAGAGAGCTAGAAAGGTCGATGAGAGAGAAACATCGACCAGCTGCCTCTTGCACACCCCCTACCAGGGATGTGCCCGCAACCAAATGTACATGCCCTTGACCGGAATCGAACCTGGGACCTTTCAGTCCGCAGACCGACGCTCTACCACTGAGCCAAACTGGCTTCGGCCTCCCAGAACTTCTTGCTAGCATGTGTATTGTATTCCTAATGAGTTATGTGTAAGTATCTGTTTATTCTAGGTTTCTCCATCTGGATCATATATTTGAAAAGGCAAGAGTATAATGGTTTTGATTGTTGCTTTGTTCTCTTATTTTAAATATATTTTATTGATTTTTTTACAGAGAGGAAGGGATAGAAAGTTAGAAACATCAACGAGAGAGAAATATCCATCAGCTGCCTCCTGCACACTTCCTACTGGGGATGTGCCCACAACCAAGGTACATGCCCTTGACCAGAATCGAACCTGGGACCCTTCAGTCGGCAGGATGACGCTCTATCCACTTAGCCAAACTGGTCAGGATTTGTTGCTTTATTCTTAAAGCAAAGCAGAGGGCCCAGAATATGGTAAATGCTCTCTTTATCTGTTGGAATGTCTCCATTTCTATATTTTTAAAAATTATATTTCTTAAATTATATTTCTAAGTTACACACTCTTTCCTCCCCACCCCCTTCAGCTGATGCTAGCTTCTGGGTAATTTCCTTAGATCTATCCTCCGGTTTACTTATTTTCTCTTCACCCATGTCTAACAGGCTGCTTAACACATTCACAGAGTTTTAAACTACCATGTTTTCAATTCTGAAAGTTACATTTGGTTTTTTTTAAAGCCTGCCTTTTTTCCTTTGATCAGATTAAATGCTTTTATTTGTATTCCATCCCTGAGAAGCCTAGCAAATGTGCAGGTCTGTTTCTGTAGCGTGTGAACAATTCTCATTCGCAATGGCCCAATTTGTGTTTCTTAAGTGGTTTCCATTAAGGGCTCATGCATGACCTTTGCATACTTACTTGGAAAACATTCTTTGACATCTGGGTTTAAATTGTATTCTTTAGAGAGGAATTGTTTTATTACACGTATAATGTGTTATATTCATGGAACATTTTGATCTTCTCGGATAGAGCAAAGGCCTGTGCAG
Organism: Nyctalus aviator; assembly: GCA_036971965.1. NCBI lineage: Eukaryota > Metazoa > Chordata > Mammalia > Chiroptera > Vespertilionidae > Nyctalus > Nyctalus aviator. The sequence goes on along the minus strand of CM072939.1, from coordinate 10,405,630 downwards.
CCCTCAGGGGAGCTGAGAGCAGGTGGTCTTTGTGGTGATGGTGTCTCCCCTGTTCTGAGCAGCTCATGGTGCTAGGAACACGTCGTCTGAGGTGCTCTCTCTGGAGCACCTGCAACTCTGATCTCACTCTTTTTTGTTGTTGTTGTTTTGTTATTATCCTCAAAACTCCCTTCAAAAACTTGGGAATGGTGGCTAACGTAAGTCTGGGACCGCTCTTCCTTAAAGTCGAAATTAAGTATTAGTGCCCTGACCGGTTTGGCTCAGTGGATAGAGCATCAGCCTTCAGATTCGGGGATCCTGGGTTCGATTCCTGTCAAGGGCATGCACCTTGGTTGTGGGCGCATACCCAGAGGAGAGTGTGCAGGAGGCGGCTGGTGGATGATTCTCTCTCATCCATGTTTCTGACTCTATTCCTCTCTGTAAAAAAAAATCAATAAAATGCATTTTAAAAAAAGATTACGTGTTAGAATGAATGAAGGAGAGGAAAAGTGAGGCCCCCAACCTTCCACAGGAAGTCCCTGAAGTAAAAGGGAAGTGCGAATGCAACACCTGAGTCCCAAGATGCTGTGTGAGCACCATAATCCCAACCGTAAACAAAGAGCGCCAAGCCTTCCCTGCAGGGACCATCTGAGAAATTCCCAGAGGAGATGGAGCCTAATGAGGTTCCCGAGGCCATCCTGCAGCACACAGCTCTTCCTAATATGTAGTCGGGGTTCTGGTGAAGCCAAGGGTTCTATTTCTTTTCTCCTGAAGGAGACGTGGACCAGCTGAGAAAATCCGCACAACTACTGGTCTATTCTAGAGCTCCTGCAGACCGGGGTCTCTAGAAGCTCTGATCCTCAGCACCAGGGGCATCAGAAGAGACCATACCTGGAGCTATCTGCGTTAGGCACGGACATCATCTCCTCCTCCGGGCTCACGGAGAAAGAGACGCCCAGGGCCCAGCACTGAGGGAGCCAGGAGGAAGGAAGGAGAATGTCTGAATCCCATCTCCCCAGAGGAGCTTTTTGTCAACCCACAGCCAACACGTCTAGGATGTCCTGATCCTTCCCCTGCGCCCAACACGGACTTTGATGGAGCGAAGAGGCTTCTAGGAGGAAGGTGAGCTGGGGACAGAGGATCCCACGTCTGGCTGGGAGAGGGAGGCAGAGAGTGGGAGACGTAAGAGCTCTCCGTACATCCTACAGCGGTGGGCTTTGGGTTGTACGCCTGGCTCTTGGGGGTGTCTTTCTGAGAGTCCTTGACGGCCAAGTCAGGTATTCAATCTCCTCATCTCTCAAGGGGAACAGAATTCTTTTTATTAAAAAAATATATATATTTTTTGTTGATTTTAGAAAGGAAGGAAGAAGGAGAGAGAGATATGGAAACATCAGTGATTAGAGAGCATCACTGATGAGCTGCCTTCTGCGTGTCCCCTACTGGTGATCAAACCCGCAAACCCGGGCATGTGTCCCTTGACTGGAATCGAACCCAGGGACCCTTCAGCCCACACGCCTATGCTCTATCCACTGAGACAAACCAGCTGGGGCGGGAACCGAATTCTTGCTGCCCATGCTAAGAATCTCTAGCCTAGCTTCATGATCAGCCCAGGGGAGCTGATATAGTCACAGGCACGCTGTGAATAGCTACGTTGGGGGCGTAAGTGTGAGAGTGTTACCCGCCCAAAGTCCAAGGGCCCAGTGCTTCAAAAGGCCCAAACTCAGAACATCAGGCTTTGAAGTAAAGGTGTATTGATCGGAAAGGTGCCAACCAAGAAGATGGGGGACCTAAGGGTGCTTCCAATCCATTTGCTGGCTGGACTAGGTTAAGGTTTTTTAAGGGCTGAGCGGCACAGGTGTGCCGAAGTGCTGGAGGGACAGTGTTCATTGGAACTCGGCCATTTTTGGTAAAGGGATGTCAACACCAGATGCTCCCGGACAACAGACCCTTGGCTTCTAAAAAGGGTCCTGGTGTTCAAGTCCCGGTTATGTCCTGGTCCTTCTGGGTCGGGCCAGGGAGAGGAACATGCAAGATTTTTTTAAAAAATATATTTTTATTGATTTTTTTACAGAGAAGAAGAGAGAGTCAGAAACATCGATGAGAGAGAAACATCGATCAGCTGCCTCCTACACACTCCCCACTGGGGATGTCCCCGCAACCAAGGCACATGCCCCTGACCGGATTCGAACCCGGGACCCTTCAGTCCGCAGGCTGACGCCCTATCCACTGAGCCAAACCGGTTTCGGCAGGACGTGCAAGATTTCGGTTCCAGGTGCAGCTGGGGCCAAAGGTCTCTCCTCTGAGCCTGTCTTCCCTGCAGGACTCGTGGTTTTTGGTATGTTGTCTCTAAAAAGCCACCGAGCACCTCATCAACCAGAACAGAACCATTCTGAGCTGGTTCCACCATCACAAGGAGAAAGGCACAGGAGAGGGCGTCCCCACACCGTCTCGCCTCTTCCATCGCCCATGTGTGTGCCTCTCCTCAATCTGTTGTATGGTACCCCTTGTTTCCACAGACAGCCCCGCCAGGAGAGAATGATTCTGAGGAACAGCTCCTCGGTGACTGCGTTTGTCTTTGGGGGATTCTTGGGACCATCCGGGGGCCATTTCCCCCTCTTCTTCCTGTTCGTGGGGCTCTATGTGTGCACCGTGGTGGGCAACGTGGGCTTGCTCACCTTAATCGGCCTGCATTCCAGCCTGCACACGCCGATGTACTTTTTCCTCTTCCACTTGTCTTGGATCGACCTCTGCTATTCCTGCGTCTTTACTCCCAAGATGCTGCACGATTTCTTGTCAGAAAGCATCATCTCTTACGCGGGGTGCATGGCCCAGCTGTTTTTCTTCTGCTTCCTGGTCAATTCTGAGTGCTACGTGCTGGTGTGCATGGCCTACGACCGCTATGTGGCCATCTGCAGGCCCCTGCGGTACCCGGTCACCATGTCGCCCCAGGCCTGCACCCTGCTGGTGGCTGGTTCCTACGGGGTCGGGTTTGCCGGGGCCATGGCCCACACCGGGAACATGCTGAGACTGACCTTCTGTGACTCCAACGTCATCGACCATTACCTGTGTGAGGTCCTCCCCCTCCTGCAGCTCTCCTGCACCAGCCCCCGCGCCAACGAGCTGGTGTTTTTTGTTGTCGTGGGGATGGTCATCGCGACCTCCAGCGGCAGCATCGTCGTCTCCTACGCGCTGATCCTCTCCAGCATCCTCCGCATCCCTTCTGCCGAGGGGCGGTCCAAGGCCTTCGGCACGTGTGGCTCCCACCTCACCGCCGTGGCTCTGTTTTTCGGGTCCGGGGCGTTCACCTACTTAACCACCTCGTTTCCCGGGTCTGCAGGCCGGAGCAAATATGCTTCCGCCTTCTACACCAACGTGGTTCCCATGCTGAACCCTTTGATCTACAGCCTGAGGAATAAGGATGTTAAACTTGCCCTGGGCAAAACCCTGAAAAGAGTGCTTTTCTGATGGTTCCGTTTGTCCCAATGAATTCCTGAGACGCATCATAGTATCTTTTTATCTGCAGATGGGAGATTTTCTTTTTTAATATATATTTTATTTATTTATTTATTTATTTATTTATTTATTTATTTATTTTACAGAGAGGAAGGGAGAGGAATAGAGAGTTAGAAACATCGACCAGCTGCCTCCTGCACACCTCCTACTAGGGATGTGCCCCTAACCAAGGTACGTGCCCTTGCCCGGAATTGAATCTGGAATTGGATAGGCCAACGCTCTATCCAATGAGCCAAATCGGTTAGGGCTTAGGCAGATTTTCATCTTGTTTCTCTAGTAGGGTCTTCTCCCCACTTTGAAAAATTGAAAGCATCTTGCTTATACTCTTCTTGGGGATTGTACTATTTTTGTACTGCTTACATTGGCCCATTGTATGAAATTTAGCATTGATGAAGTGGTTATAATTTACTTGACTCTAGAGTAGGCCCAAGAGACGAATAAGATGAGGCCCCCACACGTTCCATCCTTTTCTTGGTAGGCTAAATGGGTTCTTGCAAGTGACATGTCTGGCTGGGAGATGAGCAAATGGTTGTATGAGGGTCAAAGAGAGTGAGGGTTTTTTTGTTTTTTTGTTTGGTTGTTTGCATGTTTTTTTTGTTTTTGTTTTTCCATAGGAGCAGCCTTAGCAAAGACCAAAGGTAGATACCTTGGGCCACAGATAATATAGTCTTCCAGGCCCCAGAAAGATTGGTTGGCTAGGAGGATCATAAATCGTCTCTTTCCTATGCATAAATGTACATGCAAGAGCAGGCTTCACACCCAAGAGTTCTTCACATAGTCTGAAATGGAAAGTTAAATCAAAACTAAAATATTTCATTTCCAAGTTTCAGAACTCTTCGGCCTTGGAATAGTAACTAAGCGGTAGGCGGTCTTGTAACTGGGTCAGTTCCTTGGGCTCTGGATGCCAAGGCTGAAAGCAAAAGAAGGAAAAGGGAGGCGCTCCAGTGTCCTGTTATGGTTATGTTAACAGAGCTTTATAGAGGTGACCTACTGTTAATAGAGGTAGTCTACTGTTAATAGAGGTTATGTTAACTGTTACCTCTAATAGTTATGTTAACGGCTACCTCTCTTCTGCCCTGGAGGTATGTGCGCATTCCGGAGGGGTTGGGGAAGTTCTTCTATCCTTTAAAGTAACTTTAGACTTTATGGCAGAGAGAGAGAGAGGGGTGGGGAGGGTTACAGTTAACTATGAATGAATCAGGAAGAAAGAAAAGTTATATTACACTCTCGACTTGGGGGAAGACTTGGAAGGATCCAGGATTCCAGGGCCGAAAACCACTCTGAGCTGCTCGGTTGAAGGTGCTGCTCTTCTTGGTTGAATAGCTTGGGTTTTGAGGAATAATACATCCCCACGCACTGCCCTGAGCAACAGGCAGGGAAGTAGACCTTGGGCCAGACCAACCCATGTGGCGAGGTGGGGCGAAGACTCATGATGAAGCCAGAAGCGTGGGGCACCCTTTGAGCAGAGGCTGGAACGTGGGGTGTCCTCGAGGAGACCCTCTGTCAGACATTTTTCTCTTGGCTGTGGGGAGAGTCGTGTAAAGTGCCGAGTCCGCATGTTTTGCTTTGCTTCTATGTCTCCAACTCTTCCGCAGCATGGCCTAGTTTCAAAGCGTGCCTTGGTGTGAGGAACCAGGCAGCAAAGAGAGGTGAGGGTTTCCTCCCGTTCGCTGCTCTGCTGACATTCCTGAGGCAGCAGTGACATCGCACTGAGAAGAAAGGTAGTTCGCTTGTTCCAAGCCTCAGTCAGAAGCAGGACATGCTGGGATGTAGCTGAGAGCAGCCCGGGAGCATCTGCAGCATGGAAGGGACTAAGGAGGAGACAGGAGACAAACCTTAATTCCCTCCCCCGCCAAATATGCAAAAGGAAGGAGACGTGTGAAGGTGGATTATGCCTTGACTATGATAATGAGGCTTAACATTCACCAAGCATATACCATATGGTATACCCTCGGGCACTGTTTGCAGCACCTTGCCTACATGAACGCGTTGGAATTGTGCTAGTGCCACACTGAACCACTGCGAGCCCGCCCTCTCTCTTGTCCGTCAGCTGGACTCTACCCTCCGGAGGTCCCTCTGTGTCTAGGCATGTGGGAATCTGGGAAATTAGGAAGTACAAATGGGTCACTACAAAATCGTCCTAGCACGGGGATGGGAGGTACAGCATAGGGACTATAGTCAATAATGTTGCAATAACTATGCGTGGTGTCCAGATGGGTACTAGGTTTATCTGAGTGATCACTTCATAAGATATACAAAAGTCTAATTACTCTGTTGTACACCCAAAACGAATATAATGTTGTAGATCAACTGTAGAAAAATAAAAAAAAAACTTATTTTAAAATTAAGTAAAACTAGAGAACATAAAAAAACTACTATGTTCATAACACTTTCTATAAGCATGTTTAACCATTAATTCATCAAATCTTTCATTTATTCAACAACTGCATTTATTGTACTCCTGCTACATTACAGATGTTGTAAACAAAACAAAACAAAAATACTTGTGCTAACATTCTAGTGATTTTCTTATATTGAAATCACTTGTTTATATTTGTGTAAATCATTTATTTTTTAAAATATATATTTTATTGATTTTTTTACAGAGAGGAAGGGAGAGGGATAGAGAGTTAGAAACATCAATGAGAGAGAATCATTGACCAGCTGCCTTCTGCATACCTCCTGCTGGAGATGTGCTCCCAACCAAGGTACATGCCCTTGACTGGAATGGAGCCCAGCACCCTTCAATCCACAGGCTGATGCTCTATCCAATGAGCCAAACCAGCTTAGGGCTGGGTAAAATCATTTATATTGTGATTGCCATGTCTTATCCATGCTTTCTTCCTGACACAACATGCTAAGTGCCCAATAAGTTTTTTCCCCCCAATAAATTTTGCAAATTGAATATATTCAAAGTGTTTTTGTTTCAATTTTGCTGTAAAGAACACTTTTATAAAAAGTGTATGCTTTAATGATGAGTTGAAAGTTTACATAAGGAGCTATATAAAATCCATGGCTAGGGGCCTAAGAAAGTTGCAAAATATAATCGTAAGCAAAATTCACTTTGCTGGGGGCTGGGGGCTAAACCATGTTGCTAAGCCACCAGCACCACCTGGCGGCCACTTAAGTGAACTGCTTGATTTCAGTATTTGAAGCTTCTCTTGTGTGGTCTCCATTCTTGCATTGACCTGGCCTTACCATATGAACCAGTTCATAGTGTTGCATTGTATTGATGTGCTGGGATTTGTTTAAACCGGTCCCTCCCCGTGACTATTATTTTCCCCGTTTTCTAGTATTATACCAAGTAAAGCTGAAATTGATAATCATGTGACACGTGCATTGGCATCAATGTTCCTCGTTGGTTGCCATTTGGCTTTGCCCTTGGTATACGCACAAAGATCAATTTTGTTTTAAAATTTGGCCACGTTGCCGAAACCGGTTTGGCTCAATGGATAGAGCGTCGGCTTGGGGACTGAAGGGTCCCGGGTTCGATTCCGGTCAAGGGCATGTACCTTGGTTGCGGGCGTGTCCCCCGTGGGGGGTGTGCGAGAGGCAGCTGATCGATGACTCTCTCTCATCGATGTTTCTAACTCTGAATCTCTCTCCCTTCCTCTCTGTACAAAATCAATAAGATATATTTAAAAAATAATAAAATAAAATAAAATAAAACTTGGCCACGTTGATCAGTCCTTTCCGTTACGGCTTGGGCTTTGTTTTATGCTTTAGAAGGACCTTCGCCTGAAATGATCAATAAAAACGATGCATCCATGTTTCTACGAGTACTTTCAAGATTTCAGTTTTACAGCCGAGTCCTGGAAAAAAAAAGTGGACGAAATCCACCCTGGAGCAGGGAACAGCTCTGGGAAGCCAGGACCGGATTCTGGTCTGCCCGCGTCTCTCCCGGAGTCTAGAAAAGGTCAGCGCTAGCCTGGAGTCACTTGCGGGGGGGAGGGGGGAGAAGAGTCTGTCCCCTTCCCCGCCGCAGCCTAGAAACATTTTCAAGTTTCCCTTCTGCTGCCGGGGTCGTGTCCTGCCGCCCGGGAGCTTCCTGCCCGGGGACCAGAGACGCGATCGTGGTGGGCAGCGGCGAGATCGGCCGTCTGGGCGGCCTCCGTGCGAACCTCGCCTGCCCCGCGGTCAGGTGCATCCTGCGGGCTTTCGTGCTGGTTCTCGGGCGCCCCCTGGCGGCCTGGGTTCGGTAGTGCCTCTCCTGGGGAGCTCCAGCGAAAGCTGCCGTGGATGGGACCTGGCCGCGGTGCCCAACGTGGACGTTAGGGGAGGCCGACGGCACTAACGGGATCGTCCCGCGTCATCTATTCGCCGAGGTGACACGTGCAGGGACACGAGGGGGTTTCCATCGCCGCTCTCCCGGACCAGGTTGTAGGCTGCTGGTCCGGGTGGACCGGGGCCGCCACGGGTGGGTAACGGGAGAGGATTCCCGCGCCGGGACGCCGTCCCGTAAGCGGTCCGGTTGTCAGAGGCGCCTCTGAGTTTTTCCAGTTACCACCCCAGAGACAAAGAGCCGCTCTACCCCCCCACCGGATGGTCCGGGAGGGCGTCTCCGGAGGACTGGACCCCCCCAATCTTTTCGAGTCCCCGTTCCGGATGGGGACCAGCTCCGGCCAGACGGGTAAATCCGTGCAGAGCGCCCCTACGGAGTGCGGGTGCCTGGTGATCGGAACTTCCCCAAATCTTTCCAAGTCCCTTCCCCGGAGCTGTGCTGCCCTGGCAGGATGGCCGATGCCAGGGGGCCGGCAGGGGACTCCGCCGGCCCGGGACCCACCCACACACGCGCCCGGGTGCCGTCCGCGCCGCGGTGCCGCGCGCCCCCTGGCGGCCACTTTGGGTAGCGTCCTCCGCGGGGCCCCCGCTGCAGAGCCCGGGAAGGTGTCTGTGAGGGAGGAACCGTGTGAGGGTCGACCATACGAAGACCCCTTCAGGGTTCTTCTATTCGTCGGAGGCACCTCTGGGAGATTTCCCCAAGTCCCCACTCACAGCCAGGGATTGGCACAGGCCGACTTGAGAATACTGAGAAGGAGGAGCCCGGAGCCAGGCCCAGGGTTCCCCTCCTTCCCGGTGGCATTCCCGCGGGTTGTTGGGCACCTGCCTGCCCCCAGGGGTCTGGACATTTTATCCATTTCGTCTGCTCCAGTTGGGCGGCGCAGGAGCCTTCTTTCTGGCCTTTCTTTCCCAACCCCCACCCCCAAAGTTCTCCCTATTTCTGGCATTTTTTCTGCAGAGCAGCCCCTTCCCAATGTTGGCAGTTGCCTCACTCACTCCCCCTGAGATGAAGAAGGCATGGTGCTGGGGCTGAGGCAGGTTAGGAGAAAGCTAGGAAATCCCCTGACGAGTGGGAGGAGGAAAACGGAGGCAAAACAAATGAACCGCCAAGCAATTCACAGAGCTCAAAGCTTGGGCTTTGTTTTATGCTTTAGAAGGACCTTGTCCTCCCCTAACCAACCACAGACACCTAAGAGCAGGTGACGCTCATTTCTCCTCCCCAACCAGAGACCCGGAGCTTACGTTACCTTAGATAGGAAGATAGATAACAGAGACCCAGATAGTGCCATCAGTGCCAGCAGAACCCCCAAATGAATGAAGTCGGGGTAATAAGTAACAACAACGAAAAGTTAGAGCCAGACAAATCCAAGACAGAGGTGAACCGGCCAGAGAAAGACCTCAATCCCCTTTACAGGCTCATGTCGATGTGTCAGAATTTTAAAAGGAAACACCTGGACAGCTGATGCGTATTAAGTGAGCCTTCCCCTAAAATTCCCGCCTGCAGGAAGCAGGTAAGAAGCTCGGGACCAAGCTCAGGACCACTGCACACCCCAGCCAAGCCCCCTCTCCCCAGGCTTGTGTGCTTTTACTTTCTGTCCCCTAAGCCCCGAGGGCCCTCCTCTTGCCTAACTTTCTAGTGAGCTCAGAGCAGCCCCGCCTAGGCTCCCTGCTGTCAGTGATCTTGCTGCTTCTATCTTAAGCCCTTCTTTCATGTCACTGTCCCAAAGTTTGAGGCACGCTCTCAAAACCACCTGGACTTACTGTACATTGAACTCTTTCCTGCCTGGAGTCAAGAACCCACGCATTCCTGCCCTGGTTCAGTGGTTCAGTGGTTGAGTGTCCACCTATGAACCAGGAACCTGTCAAGGCACATGCCCAGGTTTCTGGCTCAGTCCCCAGTAGGGGGCATGCAGGAGGCAGGCCATCAATTCTCACTCATCACACTCACTGATGTTTCTATCCTTCTCCCTTACTCTCTGAAATCAGTAAAAAAAAATAAATAAATAAATAAAAAAATATATATATATATGTATATATATGATTTTTTATATTTTATATAAATATATATATTTTTTATTTTTATATTTAAAGAACCCACCCATTCCAGACTGGGCAGACCCACCTCAGCCCACTCCCTTTCCCATGACAATGCTAGTCCTCCAAGACAGGAATCTCCCGCCTCCTCCCGCCCACAAGAGCACAGTAGAATATCCAGCCGTCTGATTTTTGGGGGGTAGATTTTTATAGTCTATAACAAGTGTAATTGGGGACTTCTAATAATTTATTTTCAAGGTTGGGATGAGGCACTGAACTAGGGTTTCTTCTCCGAGCTGACCCTGTGGGGGGGGGGGGGAGGGGGTGGACGAGGGGCGGGGATGCCAGCCTGATGCCAGGCCACCAGGTTGAAGCCTCAGGACTCCCCAGGACGAGCCCTGGCACCGCGCAGCCCCGAGGCAGCCAGAGGGAGAGGCTGGGAACGGAGCTTGGATCAGGGCCGACACCCCCGGGCTGGGCGGGCACCTTGGAAACCCGGGGTTTCCATGCTGCGGAGTTGAGCCTCCGAGGTTGCGTGGGCGGGGCGGCAAGGAAAGAGGCGGAGACGACACAAGACCCGCCCAGGCGCTCCCGCGAGAGGGGGCGGAGCGAATCTCGCGCGAGCTGACGCGCAAAGCCGGCCGCGCGGTGCTGTAAACTGTCGCAAAAAGGGGGCGGGGCGCCCCGCGCTCGGGGCTGGCTTACGGCAGGGAGCGTCCCTCCGGTCCGGAGTGCGGGCGCCATGGAGCGCTATGCAGGCTCCTTGGACGAGGCGGCGGATGGTGCCCGGCAGCAGGAGCGGCACTACCAGCTGCTGTCGGCGCTGCAGAGCCTGGTGAAGGAGCTGCCCAGGTGCGGGCCGCGGGGCGGGCGGCGGCGGCTGCGGTTGCGGCGGGCCCCGGCCCTGCCCGCGCTCACCACGCCCCCTCCCCCCCCCCCACCTCTTGCCCGCAGCTCGTTCCAGCAGCGCCTGTCCTACACCACGCTCAGCGACCTGGCCCTGGCGCTCCTCGACGGCACCGTGTTCGAGATCGTGCAGGGGCTGCTGGAGATCCAGCACCTCACCGAGAAGAGCCTCTACAACCAGCGCCTGCGGCTGCAGAACGAGCACCGAGGTGCGTGGGGCGGCGGGGCGGCGGGGCGGTCGGGCGGTCGGGCGGTCGGGCGGGGGCCGAGGCCTGCTCCTCCTTCGGGAGGGAGGTCAGCCTGCCCTGGGAGCTCGCGGTCTCTGAGGGCCGAGCCTTCTTTCCCTGGGTGTTGCTCGGTAGACGTTCCTAATGTTGAGCATATCAAGGGAGGAGTCTTTGCTAACGTTTATTTTTTTGTTGTTGTTTTGGTTGGTTAAATTTTTTGTTTTTGGTTTTGGTGGCAAATGGGTCAATCCAGTTTTGTGGCTGGATAAATATTAGCGGTGAGACATTGCCCTGTGCCTAGCAGAATGTGCAGGAGCACCCCTGGCTGCTATCCACCGGATGGCAGGTTGCTCCGTCCCCCGGTCATGACCACTCACAATGTCTCAGACATTCTTGGGGGTCAGCGTTAGCCCAGGATTGAGAGCTTATTTCCAGTTGTCTGCGCTTTATAAGGATTCGATGTCCGTTCATGCAGTTGTTTTCTTTGGACAATGTTGTTGTTGTTGTTGTTGTTTTGGTTGGTTAAATTTTGTTTGGTTTTGGTTTTGGTGGCGAATGGGTCAATCCAGTTTTGTGGCTGGACAAGTATTAGCGGTGAGACATTGTTCATCTTCTGGAAGTCCTCGGCATTTATTGTGGCATTGACCTTTTGAAAACTCCCAAGGCATCCATCCTACCTGCAGATTGCCCCCACTCTGGACCTGTCAGATTGCTTCTTCCTGCTTTCACTTAACCCATTCCTGCCTGCTCCGTGTTTCCTGTAAAGGGGGCGGCAAGCAGAGCCTGATGGTATGCAGGTGACATGCGGCAAAAATTCCTCTAGTAACGCAGGTCCCTCCCCTGTGGAGACAGGCGAGATGCGACTGCCCCAGAATTCGTGTGTTTTCTGTGATGGTTTTGTCAAACCTTTTTTATGCATCTGTTGAGATGATCAGGAGCTTTTTTGTTACAATGTAGTATGGTAAATTACATTGTTGTTGTTTTTTAATTCCTGGGATAAACTGTATTCCTGGAATAGATCCTACTTGATCATGATATATTGTCCTTTTGGTCTCCATTGGACTCGATGTGCTAAAATCCCAAAGATTTTTGTCTTTGCGTTCATGATGGACATCACTGGAGTTTTCTTGTGATGTCTGGTGTGGGTGTCTGGGCGATACTGTCTTCCTAGGGTGAGCTGGGAAGTGTTCTCCTGTTTTCCAGAAGAGTTTGAATAGGATCAGTATTACTTCGTCCCTGTTCGGGTGGTTATGTTTGTAAACATTTTAATCTATCCATGTAATCTATATAGAAGGCTAATATGCTAAGTGTGCTTCCCTCCGTCCGGGTAATGGCATCAAGTAGCAACACCTGACTTCCCCTCCCTAGCCACTAGCCTCCTAGCAGTTTCTCAGCCCAGGAATCGGCTTGCTTTATAGCCGGGTGGAAACACTTTACACTGTAAGCAGCTGCCTGGGAAGCATTTCCCTCATCTCATTTGATCCTCACAAGTGTTGGAGTAGGTAGCTAGGAGACTCGGTGGGATCCTGTTTTCATTAGCCGGAAAACGGAGGTTTAGAAACTTGGCCCGACTGGAAAGAAGAAATGGTGGGCCTTGAAAATGACTTCAGGTTTTTTGTTTGTTTGTTTTTTCCGCTGCACAGAATATAGGCAAACACTGCTGCAGTTAAATATCTTCCCCTTTGTTCTCCCTGCGTGAACTACAATAAGAACCTGCTTTGTGTTGATACTTACTGCTGTGCTGCTGACAATTACCTGAGAGAGAAGTTGGGGTGGAAGTTTAGCTACATCAGAAAGCAGGTCTAACTGTAAAGCAGGTTTGTTCTGTAAAAGGCCAAGTTGACTCTTCACCAGTCGCACGAGTGTGTTTCCATCTGTCCTTATCAATCGTGAATTTGATTGACACTTCTATTACAGGGAAAGGGGGAAGGGCAATATTAAAATATTTCTTCCAATTAATTTTCTTTCAATGTGCACAAATCCATGCACAGAGCCACTAGTTGAAGTGTAAGATGCATATGCTCACAAACCCAAAATGCATAGCTCGTCATTCTTTTTAATGCCCAAATGGTGCCACATGTGGCCAGTGGGAGAACTTCAGCCTGGCTCCCGAGTCTTTTTTGACAAGTCCCATCACTCTGAGCACTCCCTTGCTTTCTGGTGGAGGCAGGTGTTCAGGCTCCTCTTTCCCTGCCTCAGCCCCTCTTCTAGGCAGACCACCTGCAGCTAACCAGCCTCCCATTGGGACGGACACCTTTGGCCCATGGTCGGCAACTGCGGCTCGTGAGCCACATGCAGCTCTTTGGCCCCTTGAGTGTGGCTCTTCCACAAAATACCACGGCCCGGGAGAGTCTATTTTGAAGAAGTGGCGTTAGAAGAAGTTTAAGTTTAAAAAATGTGGCTCTCCAATCAATGAAAGAGAAACACCACATGACCTCACTCATTTGTGGGTAATAAAGATCATTATAAACTGATGAACCAAAATATAGATATAGAGACAGTAAAGCAACAAGCAGATTGTCAAATTTCAGCGGGGAAGGGAGGAGGATCCGGGGGAGATAATAGATCAACCAAAGGACTTGTATACATGCATATAAGTACAACCAATGGGCATAAAACTCTGGGGAAGGAGGGGATGTGTGGGAGGGAGGGAGGGGGGCAAAAAAATGAATAAAATATGTAATAAATAAATAAATAAATTGGGTATTGCCAAAAAAATAAATAAATAAAAATAAATAAAAAATGTGGCTCTCCAAAGAAATGTCAATCATTGTGCTGCTGATATTTGGCTCTGTGGACTGATGAGTTTGCCGACCACTGCCTTGGGCCATGTAAAGCTTTCACTCCTGCCTTCAGTTGAGTCTCCGCCAGGTGCAGGCGGCAGTGGAGGCTCACGCTTGCTGTCAGTAAGTAGCACGTGCTCTTGTGTTGGTAATCTTTATCTCCACAGAGGAGAGTGATGGGGGAGCAGATAAAGCACTCAGAATAACTTTCCTTTTTTAAAAAAGGAACCTGCCATTTTCCATGGGATAGTTTTGTTTTCTTTTGATCTTTGTTGTTTAAAGAATTAACATCGGTCCTTTTCCCCCCCCATTAGCGTCTTCAGCCCCCTCCCCCAGGTTTTGTTTTTTTAATAAATTGCACTTCATCCTATTTACTCATTTACTAAAAGCATAGAATGTTCCATGAATTTGCATGTCATCCCTGAGCAAAGGCCATGCTGCTCCTCTCTGTGTCGTTCCAATGTGGTCTGTGCTGCGGGAGTGGGCCCGAGGCCTGGCTCCCCCTGGTGGGAAGTGTGTGCTACCCTCTAGACTCTTTGCTGCTTGCTTGTCCTTCAGAACTTACGGACTGGTTTTGGTGCTGCTGGCTGTGGGCCAGCGCCCTGTGACTTTCTGCTTCTCCCTTCCTCTGAGCAGGTGGTGGCTTTGGCCATTTCTGAAGCCCTGCCCCTGCTCCCCCTGCAGCGGGCGCCGCTCCCCTCTGATCTCCGGCTGCTCACCCAGGGGAATCTGGGAGTTGACCTGGGATTGGCAGCAGCGTTTAATAAACAGCGTGAAGGAGACATCTCCCCGCATTTATGTGTCTCCCCACCCCCTGCCTCCGTGTGGCGTACACATCAACTAGGGATCGTTTTTTCCGGAGCCTCTGCCTGAGGGTGGCTCTTGGTTCCAGACCCCTTTAATGTGAGAGATGCCAGAGTCGAGGTGTGCACCGATGCCCAGAAACAGCAGGCTGTGGGCACAGCAGGTACCAAGCTGCTGGCGGGAGGACCTCGGGGGCTCTGCTGAAAGAGCTGTAACGTGAGCTTTCTGCCTGGGACCGGCTTGGGCTTTTGCTTCCTTATGACCAGGGACCCCCCCCCCCCCCATGGGAAGCGACAGCCACTTGGCACCTGCTGGCCTAAGGTGTGGGCTGTGTGGTGTCATCTATTCTGTTTTGTGATTGGTTTCTTTGCATCCCATGATGCCTTTCTCCTCTGTATCGTCTCAGTTTTAGTGTTTGTGCTGCTGAAATGAGCTCAGGCGTAGTTCCTCTTAGTGGGAGTTTTGGGTACTCTCCAGACCCTTTGCTACGTGTCCTTCGGAACATTTGGGCAGAGGCCACACCTTGCTCGGGCACAGGCACCCCTCTCCTTCTCCAGGCCTCCGCCTGGGTGGGCTCCGGGATATCTCGGTGGGTCACACCCAGGACTGCTGGCCGGTGGCCCTCTGAGCCCAGAAGCCTCCAGACCAAAGTCTCTCACCCACATGGTCCTGAGTCCAGGCTCCAGCCCTGAACCCACCTACGCCAGCCTGCCCTGCCTCACCCTCTAGTGCACGGCACCTTCCCGAGTCCCCTGGAGCCTCCCTGCTGGAGCAAGGCCCTGCCCTGGGGGAGGGCAGCACTGAGTGGGCTGGGCTGCTTGGTGTCCCATGCCACCCCCCCCCCCTTCCCCAGCCCCCTCCCTCAGCGGCTTGCACAGGGCTCCGGGCGGCTGGGTGATCAGTTGGGGCCTCACGCCTATGCCTTTGGCCTGGCTGCCCTGGGCCTCAGCTTGGTGCTGAGGTCGCGCAGGCCCCGAGGGGGGAGTTGCTCCCAGGCCCCTCCATCTCGCCCCGCCGCCTCCTGATGGACTCTCTGGCCTTTCCCCCCAGTGCTCAGGCAGGCGCTGCGGCAGAAGCACCAGGAGGCCCAGCAGGCCTGCCGGCCCCACAACGTGCCCGTGCTCCAGGCCGCGCAGCAGCGTGAGCAGGAGGTACGGGCGCAGGCAGGGTGGGCCACCGGGCTCTGCTGACGGCGTGGAGGAGAGGCTCGGGGGCTCGGGAGCTGCTGGCTGTCCGGGCCCAGCCTGCGTGGGCTGCTGAGGGCGGGGAGAATGCTTACACGTGGCTTCTCCCCATGGGGTGTTGGAGTGCCAGGACCAGATAGAGTGTGTGACCCCCTCCACCTGCCCCCCGAGGCTGCAGCTCCTGGTGGGCTGGGCCGGGGCAGGGCGGGAGCTGAGTAGGGGCCGTTGTGCTCATGGCCTCGGAGATGCAAGGGCAATGGTGGGGTGACGGGGAGTCAGCAGGGGCCCATCCTGCTCCCTGGTGACTCAGGGAGCCTGAGCTTCTAGAAGGGTAGCCGTGGCAGGCCAGGACCCTGCGTGCGAGGCGTTGGGGGGTGGAGGCGGCATCCCTGAGCCGCCCTCACTGTGGCAGGCGATGGAGCACCGGATCCGTGAGGAGCAGCGGGCCATGGACCAGAAGATCATCCTGGAGCTGGACCGGAAGGTGGCGGACCAGCAGAGCACACTGGAGAAGGCGGGGGTCGCTGGCTTCTATGTGACCACCAACCCGCAGGTCAGTGTCCCGGGCCTGCCCTGGCACAGCCCAGGGACGCTAATCCCCAGAGGCCAGGTCCCGTCTGGAGTCTGGGGGTGGCTGCCCAGGCAGTGGCAGGGTACGAATGGGGGCCAGGAGGCCTGGGGGTGTGCAGGAAGGGAAATGGGTTTCTGTGCGGCGCTCAGCTCGGAGGCTGGTCCCACCGCCTCTGCCCACAGGTGTGGGGACACTGCTCACTGTCCCCAGCTCCTCTGTGCCCGGGGGACCCTCCTCTGCACACATCTGTGTGCACCGAGCCTCTGGAGGCTGTGGCCGGCGCACTGCCTGGCACACTGTCGGCCCTGAGGTCTGCTCCTGGGCCTTGGCTGGGCAAAGGGGCCGCGGAGTCCCTCCGGCCTCACGGGGGCCCTCTGTCCCAGGAGCTGACACTGCAGATGAACCTGCTGGAGCTCATCCGGAAGCTGCAGCAGAGGGGCTGCGCGGCGGGGAAGGCGGCCCTGTGACCAGGTGGGGTCCCTGCAGTCACCCCGCCCGCCCATCCTGGCTGGGAGGCCAGTCCTGTCCCGCTGTCACCACGAGTGCAGAAAGCTGAGGGACTCGTCTTCCCGACGTCTGGCCACCGCCTGCCTCGGTGCCTGCAGGAAGGGTCACCTCAGGAGAGGCCGGGTGGGCCCTGGCTGTGTCTGCCACCCGCCTTGGTCGCGGGTGGGGGTTACATCTAAAGCTAGCGCCGGGTGGTAACGGGGAGTAGGCCAGCCTGCTGGCTGGCTGCCCCAGAGCTGGGCAGAGGGTGGGGCTAGAGAACCTGGCACCAAGCGCATCTCGACCTCTGCCAAGCCCCAGGCTTTGTGCTGCTTTCTGGTCTCGGCCCCTTTCTTGGTAGACACAGCCCCCGTGGCCCAAAGCTTGTGTGAGCCAGAGAAATAAAGGTGTCTCAGTGCGGCCTGCACGTGGCTTGTGTGACAGCTCTGTGGGGTCTGTCGTGACCAGGGCCCCGCTGGGCCCTCACCTGGCAGCCCCACGGCCCACAGAGGCCCCTGCCGGGGGCTGTCCCCACGCAGTCACAGGCCCACCGCCTTTCCCCTGGGCACCATGGGGCAGCCAGTCTGCCCCACGGGGCTGGCCGCGGAGGGACACAGCGGGCGGCAGCCATGGGCCTGCTCCTGGTGTGGGTCCTGCACAGGGAGCAGCATGGGTGTGAGGGGGAAGGGACCAGGGTGGGAAGCACCACGCCCAACCCGGGGCCTCCTGTCTGTGTTGGTCTGAGCTGGGGCCCTGGGTTGTGGAGTTGAAGTCCAGCACCCTGCATGGACGCCTGGGCCTGGCCCCCAGGGACGCGTGACTGGGAGAGGCAGGCTGAGGCGAGGTTCCCCAGGCCTGAGCCACACTCTCTCTGCTCACCCACTGGAGGCCCCACAGGAAAGGGCGTGGAGGCTCCCGGGCGGCAGTAGTGGTTTATTGACCAGCCCACCTCCCTCAGCCTGGCTGCCCACCTGTGGGGCTCACAGTGTGTGGGACAGACCCTGGTGGGAAGTGGGCCTTCCGGTCCAAGGTCGGGGGGGTGGGGGCAGTTCCTGACCTCAGTGGCTCTGGCAGGTGTCAGGCCGCCTGTGCCTGGGTGCCCACGTCCGGGGGCGGGGGGAAGCAGCCCTTACAGCCTTGGGTGTGGAGAGGCGAGTCCGCGTGCGGCTGGGCTGGAGTGGCATGGCCTCGGGGCCCGCCGGACCCCAGCCTGAGGCCTGGAGACCCCGGGCAGGTGGCCGGGGCTAGGCCGGGCGGTAGAAGAGGTTGCCTGTGCGGAGCCTCCGCTTGAGCTCCTGCCACAGCAGCTGCCGCTCCCGCCGGGCGCCCTTCATGACGCTGTTGTTCTCCAGGGCGCGGCGGGACAGGTAGGGCAGCACCTCCATCACGGGGCCGTAGGGCACGTACTTGTACACGGCGAAGCCCGCCTGGCCTGCAGCACAGGCAGAGGCGTGAGCCCCGGCCCCACGCCCCAGCCCGCCCCCCCCGGGAGTCCCGTCTCACCCAGCGGGAAGCTGATCTGGTCGCACATGCCCAGCAGCTGTCCAAAGTACACCTGGCGGTCGGCGGGGTGCAGGCCCAGCTCCTCCATCCTGTGACCAGGCAGGGCAGCAGGTGAGCCCCTGGGCCAGCTCTGAGCCCAGATCCCCATCCACATGCTCTAACCGCCATTCTCTGCAGGGCTGTAAGCTCTGTCCTGCCCAGACTGGGCCTCTGCCCTGCAGCTCCCTCCTCAGGCCGTGGCTACCAAGTCCCCTCCTTCCCAAGCCAGCCTCCCCTAGTGGCACTCTGCCCAGTGAGGCAGGCCTGCCCAGCAGCCCGCCCCATGGTGTGGCTCGGGGAAGCTTCCGGCCCTTTCCCACTGCCCCTTTCCCCAGCCCTTCCGCTCCGTGGCCAGCCCTCAGGCCCAGCCAGGCCGCTTGCCCTCCCCTCACTGGCTGCTCTGTCCATGCAGCAGGCACCGGCCCCCAGGGCCACCGTGTCTCTGGAAGGGGGCTGCTGGACACCGGCCAGGAGATGCAGCCCCCTTTGCTGTCCCGGGCACAGATGAAGCCACTCAGGGCCAAGCAAGCCCCAGCTGAGCCCGGTCCACTCTGCAGGCCCACAGAGCACACTGCTGCTCGGCCCCTGAGTTTTGAGTTGGGCTGTTCCTCGGTCAAAGCTGACGGGCTATGTGAGGTCCTGGGGTCTGATCAGAGACCACACCGCATCCCAGGGAAGGCGGGCCCGAGCGGCTCTCGGCTCCCTGGCCCCCAGCGCAGGAGGTGGCTGCCACCGCTCTGCGTCAGAAAGCGTGGTTTTTATTGCCATTTCCGGCGGAAAAGGCAGTGCCATCCTGATAAGGGAGGAGCGGTGACGTGACTGAACGGGGTTGGAGTCAGCTCTGCAGGCAGAGCCTACCAGGCAGCACCCTCACCCCCCGCCCCCCGTGCCTTCACTGCCCCCTCAGGAAGCCCCCTCAGCAGCAGGCCGTGGGCCTGGGGAGTCCCTGCTGTGGGACGGGGGCCCCTGCTTTACTCCTGGGAAACTTGCGGACCAGCAAGACTCAGTGCAGGGCCTCAGCCCGCGGAGGCAGTGGCTGGGGAGCGGCGGGCACTTGGGCCCCGGCCCCTGGTGTGGCACCGCTCAGGCCAGGACACAGGTGAAAGAGCCTGGCGGCAACACTGGGATGTTTAAGTTTGCTTCACCTGCTTCCTACATCTGACTGGTAAGGATCCCACCGGGTCTGCTCCACAGGGCAGGCGTTTAAAGAGAAAACAGACTGTTAAATCCCAAATGTGGCTTAAGAGTAGTTGTCTCTAAAGAGGCCCGGCATCAGAGGCTTCTTGAGGGGTTTCAGCATTCCACCCTGTATTTGTGCATTTTAAGGAGCTATTTACTGACATTTGTTTTTTGAATTTGAAATTTGAGTCTGCCAGATATTAATTTTAAAAACCAAATTAACCTTAAATTGCCTTTTTGCTACAGCAGTGCAATGCCTAGCAAGGCCCGGTGGGGCAGGGCCTGGGAAGCACTAAAGCCACCTCTCCCCTCAAGCACCCACCGTGCCTGGCAGGGCACTCTGTACATCAAGCATGTCAAACTCACAGGCCCATGTCTCATTTGTTTGGCCCATGCTAGCCTCTGAGTTTGACATGTCTGCCGTGCATGCCTCCAGGGTCTCACCAAGCTCCTCCTCAGACAGCTGTGTGTGTGTGTGTGTGTGTGTGTGTGTGTGTGTGGTGGTGGGGGAGGGGTTCCTTACCTGCGCAGCGTGAAGCGCACTGTGTCCTCGTTGTGCGAGGCCACCATCACTTCGGCCTTGGGGTTGTTCTTCAGCTCCTCCAGGACGTAATCGAGGCACCTGGGGGGGAGGCACGTGAGCCTGGGCCCGGGGCGCTCCGCGAGCCCATCCTCCTAGAGGTGCCCGGGTGCCAGGACAAGACCAGGAGCGCGCGGCCGCCTTGGCACCGGTGAGGAAGAAGGAAAAAGCAAGCAGCACGGGGTTAGGCTTCGGAGGGCACGGGCTGAGGCACGGTGCCCTGTGCGCCCAGGACCGATGCGGCTTCCCGTCCGGAAAGGCTCTTCGGGGAAATTAAAGGCCTGAGGGGCGGGGGCTCCCTGTGCCATCCGGCAGTGAAAACCGGGCAGGCGCGTGTCCTCTGACCCAGCAGCTCCATGTCCAGCCACGGCTTGTCCTCAGCCCTGGGCACGAAAGATGGACAGCGTGTGCCTTGGGGCACCCTTCTGACACAGGACCCTGAGCACCCCAAGCTCCCAGGGACACACGAGCACAGGCACCCTGCGCTGGCCGTTAACGGTGTGCACGCCGACCGGGGGGATCCAGCTACAGCTTCACCAGGAAAGCGAGGGCAGAAGACGACGCATGTGCCCACCGAAGGTCTGACCGAGAGGGGCGCATGCAGCTGCCGGGGCCGAAAGGCAGGTCAGAGGGAGACACCCGGGGTCTCTTTAAATTTGCAGCACACCTGCACTCCTCGTAGAGAAACAGCATGCGGCCAGCCTGTCTGTCCCACATAAACTCACCTGTTTGTCTTACGCAGCACGAGAGACCAGGATGGTCCCTGGAACGAGGTGAGTGCAGGGCGGGAAGGGCTACCTGGGCGGCCCACAGGAGCTGCCGGGGACCCAGGCCAGTTTAGTTTTGTTAGTCGACTTTTCTATATTAAAAAAGCTGCCTGGCCAGTGTGGCTCAGTGGTTGAACGTCGACCCGTGAACCAAGAGGTCACCAGTTCAATTCCTGGTCAGGGCACATGCCCAGGTTACAGGCTCAGTCCCTCAGTCCCCAAAGGGGATGTGCTCTCTATCCCTCACCCTTCTTTCTCTCTCTCTAAAAAAATCAATAAAGACATTTTAAAAACAACCTTAATGTTTTTGAAAAAGTCAATCAAAAGCAGAAAATAATCTGTTCCGGGCCTCAGGGCAAAAGTCTTGCTCTTACAGAAGCTGCTGTCTCCAGGGCTGCACCCCCTTCAGATTGGGGCCCATCACGTCAGCTCCAGCACCCAGGAGGGGGGGATTCCCTCGCCCTTTTCTCCCTCCCCTCCCCAGGTGGCCCTGGGCCCCGGGACCGAGGAGGGTGGCGCACCTGTGGTACATGGCGTTGGTGGCCTCGTACGTGGGGTTGATGGGGTCCTCATAGCCGATCTCCGCCGCGCGGGCCCGCTCCTGAGCCATGTACGCCCCCCGCACCAGCTTGGCGCCGAAGCACCAGCCCTCACGGCGAGCGAGCTCCACGTCCAGGGTGACGTTGTCGTAGGCGTCCTGCAGGGTCAGGGTCAGTAACTAGGTCAGCCGCTCCAGCCAGCGCCTCCTAGGGCAGCAGGCATGTCAAACTCGAGGGCTGCGTTATTTGGCCTGGGTTAGCCTTTGAGCGCGACACGCTTGTCCTCGGGCCTTTACGGCCTAGGAACACCCAGGGTACAGTCAGCAAGGGGCAGCAGGGCAGCAGCAGGTGGCGAGGGAGGTGCCCTGTGAGTGCCCAGGGGATCTGGAAGACAGGTGTAGGCGGGGGGGCTTTGACCTCTGTCCACAAGGAATGGTGACGGGGGGGGGTGGAGAGGGGCACCTGCAGCCTCTTCTGTTTGGCCTGGGGCAGTCCTTGGAGGGGACAGACCAGATGCCAGCAGCCGCTGTCTACGCCAGCCTCCTCAGGCCCCTCAGCCCCACCCGCAGCCTCTAAACACCTCCCCGGTCCCCAGGCTGCCCAACCTAGGGTTGTGCTCAGGGATCCCACCCGGAAGCATTACCAGGGACATGCAGAATCCTAGTCCAGGCTTTTCTGGGCAAAGGCCCAGCGCTTCCATCGGATTCTTACAGAAAACGGTCGTTCGTGAGGGCTTTGACATCTGGGGTTTACAGACAGTACGTGGACCCCAAACAAGCCCCTTCCTCTTCCTCCCACCCCTCAGCACCCCTGTGTGGGATCTGGACCGACCAACCTCCCTCCCCGACCTGGGGGCTCCGTGGGGGCGTGCCATCCCCGAAGGGCGGGGGACCGGGAGGGGGGGGGGGCACGCACCCTGAGGTAGCACTGGTACGTGTTGAGGATGAGCGGCTTCTCCATGTTGAACTTGCGCTGCATTTCCAGCGTCAGGCGGCTGATGGCCGGCTGGAAGTAGGTCTGCTCGGCGTCCACCATCAGCCGCACCCCCACCTGGGTGGCTTTCTTAGGGGTCAGGGGTGGGAGAGAGCGTTTGTCTGGGGCTCGGGTGAGACAGGCGCCCTCCCCCCCCCCGAGCCCCCGGGGCACATCCCAGGCCCTCGACCTTGGCCAGGACGTCCATCCTCTGCAGCATCCTCCGCATCTGCTGCTCCTCCTCCTCGGTGAACCCCGACAGCAGAGGCTCCAGCTGCCCTGTCTGAGGGCGCAGGCAGGCAGGCAGGTGTCAGCGGGGGCTGGACCACCCTCCTCGAAGCCAGTCCTTCCCCTGCCCACAGTCTACCCATACACGTCGCCTGGTCCCCAGAACCAGCTCTCCAAAGAAATGTCAATCGTTGTACTTTTGGCTCTGCTGGCTAATGAGTTTGCCGACCACTGCCCTAGGCCAAGCATGTCAAACTCAAAGGCTAACAAGGGCCAAATGAAGCATGAGGCCCGCCGGCCACGAGTCTGACCTGCTTGCCCTAGACCCTGGCGTCCTAGGGGCCAGGGAGGACAGCAGCCTTGGCCCAGGATGGGCAACAGGAACATGACCCCTCCCAGCCCGGCATCCCCCGGCCAGGGCGCCCTGGGGCGCCTCACCTGCATGTTAGGGACCACCAGGTGCTTGGAGAGCGTGGTCCTGCTGTCGATGAGGCTGTTCCAGTCCAGCAGGTCCAGGGTCCTGCGGGGAAAGGGCGGTCCATAGAGTAAACGGCAGCAGCTGGGATCTGTTTGGGGGCCTCGGTGCCAAACCAGCCCCTTCCCGAAAAGGGCACCCCCAAACCCAGTCCCTGCAGGACCCGCCCCAGGGTTCCGTTTCAAAAGTCAGATAAAATATACACGTCATCCTTCTGTTTAAAAAATGAAAACCAACCCTGGCGGGCGGGACTCGGATGGAGTGTCGTTCTGTGCAGCGAAGGGTCGCAGGTCCCGATTCCTGGCCAGGACATACACCCAGGCGCGGGTTTGACCTCCGGCCGGGGAGCGCACAGGAGGCAACTGCTCGCTGCTTCTCTCTCATGTTGATGTGTCTCTCCCTTCTTCCCTCCCTCCCTCCCTCTCTCTCCCTCCTGCTCTTTTTCTCTCCCTCTCTCAAAATAATGAAAATAATATCCTCAGATGAGGATTACAAACACACACCACAAAACATGAATGTGTCCTGCATCGGGGCAGCGGCAGCTCTGAAAACTCGGGGCTTGCACTAAGGCCCCACCGTGACCTCAGTCCCAGCCCCCAGCCCCTAAGGACAGAGCCAGCCGGGCGGTCCGGGAGGGCTGGACTCCCCACCAGCTGCCCTCGCCGAGCCTGTGCCCTCCCCCACGGGTCCCAGGTGCCTGTGAACTCCCATCCTGGGCACCTCAGGGCAGCAGTTCTTTGGCGCCATCACCCCAAGGCCCACAGACTGGAGGGGGAGGGGGAGGATGACCAGGATTGGGAGAGGCAGCTGGGACTCCGCTGGAACCACCACGCCTGACCGCGTCGATGCCGCCACCGCAGGCGGGCGCTGCTCTTACCCGGACACGCCCAGGGTCTCTGCTCGGAACCAGTCCTCAATCTCCTTCCGGGACGCGATGCCCATCTTCGCCACGCTTTCCTGGAGGCAGTGAGGAGGTGTCGGGCCCCGGCCGCCCGGCCCCACTCACCACCACTCAGTGTCTCCCGCCTGTTGCTTTGGGATCTATTCTGACGTGGGTACACCGTGACTTCCGGCTGTGCTTCTGCCGCACAGGTGGGCCCATCCCCGCGCGTTCTGGATGCCCCTTTCCCGTCCCTGCAGCTCTGCCAGAGCTCCACTACCTGCAGGGCCAGCCCCTCCACCGCCTGCCCGCTGTGACCTCAGCCTCTGGTCGGACTCCTTCCCTGCCAAACCCCCCTTAGACACCGCCTGGCCGGTTCCCCACCCCCCTCCGCCCCCCGGGGCAGGGCACCTCCCAGCCCCTCCGTGTCCACCCATCTCCTCACACCCCCGGGGAGGGGCTGCCCACCTGCAGAGCCGCCACCTCCAGCTTCGTGTCCATGGCGTCCAGCCCGGCTTTCCCTTGCTCGGCAGCCATTTGGTGAAAGAACCGCCTCCACTTGGTCAGCACGTCTGAGAACTGCAGCTGCAAACGCGGGCCGGAGCTGCAGAGCTGCCGCTGCGGGCGCACACCCAGCTCCCGGCCCCCAGGACCCCCACCCCGCCCAGCGCCCCCTCCCATCGCACCTGCGTCCCCGGCTCCCAGCCCCAAGGTACTGGCACATGAGCTTTCCGCTCAGGGCCCATGGAGCCCGCAGTTCCTGCAAACTCTCTGTGCACGTGGAAGGTCCCAGCGCTTACCAGAAACTGGGGTCTCCCCAGCGCAGTGAGCTTGATGGCCGAGAAGCCGTCATCGCTGGCTCCACCTGGAGAGGCCGCAGGGAGAGCCCTCAGGCTCTGGGGAGGGAGGGGACCAGGAGGCGTGCTCACCCAGAAGCAGAGGGCTCTCAGCTCCTCCCAACGCCCCTGCCTTCCCCGTCGTCCTGCCCCTGCCCCTGCCCCTGCCCCTGCCCCTGCCTGCCTGGGCTTGGCAGCTGCCCGCAGGCAGACTGCACTCGGCTCCTCGGGGATTATGTCTTTGTCTTAGAACGACCCTGCCAGGGAGCAGATTGCATAGGTTCCCAAGTTTGTAATCAAAACAATTGAGAAACAATTTTCACTATGGGAAAAAAAATAAATAAAGAAGAGGAATAGCTGATGTGCTGAGAACCATGTGGAAATATTCTTTTGTCATCAACCCATTTGTGTTTGCCATGTGGGTCAGGAGGGCGCTGGGGAGACTGCCCATTCCTACAGAGCCCCGATGGTCACCCCTCCCCGTGCCGCTTCCTCTCCCCTGCCATCAGCACGGGGGCTCCCTAACCCAAACGCGGAGCAGAAAGCAGGCTGGAGCACGGAAGGGGCTCAATCGCCGCATTTGTGTCTGCCTTACGGATTCCAGAGCGCGTCTTTGCTTCCGTACGAGCCTCCTGTCTGTCTGCTCTCTCTCCCAGGCAGAGAGGGCAGGGAGGCTAACAGGTGCCCCTGGCACTGGGCACTGGACGGCCCCGTGTCTGCCTGACTGGCCAGGGTGTCCCCAGCACCACTCTTAAAAGACTGCTCTTGTCGAAACCGGTTTGGCTCAGTGGATAGAGCGTCAGCCTGCAGACTGAAAGGTCCCGGGTTCGATTCCGGTCAAGGGCATGGACCTTGGTTGCGGGCACATCCCCAGTGGGGGGTGTGCAAGAGGCAGCTGATCGATGATTCTCTCTCATCGATGTTTCTAACTCTATCCCTCTCTCTTCCTCTCTGTAAAAAAAAAAAAAAAATCAATAAAATATATTTTTAAAAATTTAAAAATCCTACTTGTGATACTTAAAAAGAAAAAAGAGACTGTTCTGATCGCTGCCTGCAGGAAGGTGCAGGACCCACCTTCCCATCCCAGGAGGCTGCTGAGGATGCACAGGGGACGGTCAGCGCTGTGACCGGGGGCGTTTCTAACAGCCACAGGGCACGGGGGCCTCCGTGACCCTCCTCCCCCCCGGCAGGAGGAGGGGTTCTCCGCCGGAGGAGACCGGAGGAGCTGGACAGTGCAGCCCTCGCAAACCCAACCGCCCTGTGTGCCCAGCGCCTTGCCCCTGCCGCGCCTGGGGGCCGCTGGCCTCCGAGAGCCTCCCAGCGGTCCTGGCAGGCACCTGGCGCCCAGGAAAGGGGAGGGAGGCATCTTCCTGGGGGTAAATGGGTTCTCCGTGGAGCTGCCGGACGCAGGCATGACCCCAGCGTGACTTAGGCCTGGCCTGGGCTCCCCGTTGTCCCCCCGGGTTAGCCTCACACCGTCAGGGCCGCCCAGACCCAGAGGAAGCCCCGGCCCGCGCTCCAGCCCGGCCTCCTCACACCCACATTCCCACGGCCGCTCACACCCACATTCCCACGGCCGCGGGCGGCCGGGCGGGGGACAGCCTGCCCAGAGCGCGCCCACCTGAAGCCTCGATGCAGCGCAGGAAGGTCTCCATGTGGCCGTCGCACTTGGCCTCGCTGGCGTAGAAGTAGGTGCGGGCGCTGACCACGCCGTCCCTGCGGTCTCGGAAGGCCCGGTGGACCTGGTACTGCTTCTCCCTCTTGCTGGTGCCTGCGGACGGCCTGAGCGCTCACCGCCCTGCACCCGCCCCACCTCGCTCCCAGCACACAAGACGCCCCGACGCCCTCCCTGCACACCCCTCCCCGCACACCCCTCCCTGCACCTGATCCCCTCCCTGCACACCCCCTCCCTGCACACCCCTCCCTGCACACCCCTCCCTGCACACTCCTCCCTGCACACCCCCTCCCTGCACACCCCTCCCTGCACACCCCCTCTCTGCATACCCCTCCCTGCACACCCCCTCCCTGCACACCCCTCCCTGCACACCCCCTCCCTGCACCTGACCCCCTCCCTGCACCTGACCCCCTCCCTGCACACCCTCCATGCACACCCCTCCCTGCACACTCCTCCCTGCACACCCCCTCCCTGCACACCCCTCCCTGCACCTGACCCCCTCCCTGCACCTGACCCCCTCCCTGCACACCCCTCCCTGCACACCCTCTCCCTGCACACCCCCTCCTTGCACACCCCCTCCTTGCACACCCTCTCCCTGCACACCCTCTCCCTGCACACCCCCTCCCTGCACACCCTCTCCCCGCACACCCTCTCCCTGCACACCTCTCCCTGCACACCCCCTCCCTGCACACCCCTCCCTGCACACCCCCTCCCTGCACACCTCTCCCTGCACACCCCTCCCTGCACACCCCCTCCCTGCACACCCCCTCCCTGCACACCCCCTCTCTGCACACCCCTCCCTGCACGGTGGTGCTCAGGGCTGTTTGCCAGCTTCCAAAGTCACCCAACCCCGTACCCACTGCTCCTCCATGGAAGAGCCCTCGTCACGTGGCAGACCTGGGCTGGGGAGGCGGAACCCAGACCATCGGAGGGCCGGAAGGATGAGTCAGCAACCTCAGAGCCGTGGCCTGGACGCCCATGGACGAGGGTCAGAACTCAGCACCGCCCTTTGCCACCTGGGCTGGCTATGCCCCCAGTCCTGGTGCCAGCCATGATGGGTGGGCGGAGAAGGGGGGGTGGCAGAGAGAGCATTTGTTGGTGGTGAGCAGTCCCCACTTACCTCCATCCTTTCTCTCCGCTTCTGAAGTGCAGGCCCTTAGGGAAGGAAGAGGGCAAGAGTCAAGGTCATGCCACCCAGGGTGAGAGGAAAGGAGGCTGAGCCCTGAACCTGACCTGAAAAGCTGAGTGAGGGCGGGTGAGCCAGGGCAGGCAAGGGTGACTCAGCCGCCCCACCCACCAGGCCTCCAGCTAGCCCCCTGAGCCGGGAGGGGAGCAGCCTGGCACCAGCCTAGCCATGAGGCCTGCACCTGGAGAAGCCAGCTTCCCCATGGGCGGAGCCCCTGACGGGCAGGAGCTCTCCAAACGGCCCAGGGCACGGAGTGAGCGAGTTCCTGACGGAGGCCTCGCTCTGCAGCCATTCCTTCCCCGGCCGAGACAGACCTGCCGGGCCAGCCAAGGCCGACGAGACACGAAAACAGGCAGCCACCAGCGAACAAAACTCCCCTGGCTTTCCCTCCCATCCCTCTTCCTCCAGGCACCCCCAACCCCTGGGGCCCAAGCCTGCCCCCTCTTCAGCCACCCCAGCACCCCGCTTCACTCTTCACCGATGGGAGAGAGTCATCCATCAGCCGCCTCCCGCACACCCCCCACTGGGGATGTGCCCGTAACCAAGGCACATGCCCCTGACCGGAATGGAACCTGGGACCTTTCAGCCCGCAGGCCTACGCTCTAGCCACTGAGCCAGACCACTCTTCAAACAGCCCCCTGAGACTTATTTTCTAAGCAACCACCAAAAGGTTCCTCTGAAAATGAGAAACCTGAATAGCACCCCCAGCCCTCAGGAGGGCAGGACACGGAGGCCAGCCCTCAGCCCTGGGCCCCCTACCCCACCAAGCGCCCCCTCCTCCCCTCCCGTCCCACTGGCCACTGCAGTCCCCCAGCCCGTCCTGCTCTCGCTACCCTCTCCCGCCCTGCCCCCTCCTCCCCAGCATCACAGCAACCACCCTCCTCCTCCTCCTCACGGGGGCGTGGGATCGCCCGCAGGGGGCAAGTCTTCAGAGGAAGGGCCCGGGGCTGGCACTCCTGCAGCTTTGTTGCCCGATTTGTATCAAAAGCCTCTAGGTCCGTTACCACGGAGTGGGCTCTGCCACAGCTCCGCAGAGCTCCGTGGCCTCCCACGTCCTCAGATCCCGTCCTCAAACCCGCAGCTCTGGTCACACCCACAGGGAAGGGGCAGGGACTCCCCCCCGACCCCCGCCGGGGGCACTCTGGGCCACGGGAAACCCCGGGGGCAGGGAGGGGGGGAAGCTGCAGACGGGCCTGTGCCTGCCGTGGTGGCCCCTTTACCTCATTCTCTGCCCCCGAGCAAGTCCCCGGGGCCTGGATCTGGGACCCTGGGACAGATGCTCAGGGCAGGACCTACGGGGCCACAGCCTGGGGACAAGAACGGGAGCTACACCGGCAGCAGCCGCTGCTCCGGCTGCCCCAGGCCACACCGGAAGCAAGCGGAAGGAAGAGGGTGAGCTGTGTGACCACGTCGTCGGTGGGTCCCACAAACGACACCCCTGCGGGATCAAGGAGCTCCCAGCCCAGCCCCCAACCTAAGGCCCCTGGGCAAGGGCACCTGCAAGACCAGCCCCAGCCCCAGCCCCCCCAGGCGTGGCCCAGGTGCAACCGGGCAAAAGCCATCCCTTCAAGGGAGGTTCCACGTGGGTGTGCCCCGAGGCTGGGGCCTGGCCAGCGAGGGCAGCAGCTGGTGGGGCGCGTGCCGGCTCCGTGAGCACAGTCCGCGGCTCAGAGAAGGTGAGCGTTGACCGCGGTAACCTGCCTACAAGGCAGCCGGTCTCCCTTCGATGGGAACCGTTACCTGTATGTATCTAACGGTCTCCAGGCTCAGAGGGCTCCCCCTTTCTCACTCCCAGCATGCTCAGCGGCAGGAAAGCATCGGAGGTCGTGGTCAGTTCCACCCCCTGAGACACGCTGTGCACACTTATCCCAGGGACCAACGCACAGAAAGCCTCCAGCCAGCCCCTGGTCTGCATGCACAGGGCAGACACCCTGCAGTCACGCTGTCCTCGGGGGGGTGGTCCTTACTACAGCTGACCGCCGGGTAGACACCCTGGCCCCTCTCCCCTTCTCCGTGGCCTCTGCCTGCTGGGGAGACACTCTGGGGTCCTCTCCTCAAGTTGGGGCCCTGGCCTCTCTGCCTTCCAACACGTGCTCTGGGGTACACCACCCCACACCCGCCCCAGAGGGCGACTGTCTCCCCGCTCCTGCTTCCTGCCCTGCAGATGCCTCCGCACGTCCTGTGCCTTTAAGAGTTATGTCCAGCCGAAACCGGTTTGGCTCAGTGGATAGAGCATCGACCTGCAGACTGAAAGGTCCCGGGTTCGATTCCGGTCAAGGGCATGTACCTTGGTTGCGGGCACATCCCAGGTAGGGGGTATGCAAGAGGCAACTGGTCGATGTTTCTCTCTCATTGACGTTTCTAGCTCTCTATCCCTCTCCCTTCCTCTCTGAAAAAAAAAGAAAAGAAAAGGAAAAAAAAAGAGTTATGTCCAAGGCAGGCCCGGCAATCCCCGCCTGCAGCCTTCCCCTTTGGGGCATGGCCTCCACCTCCCTCCACGGTCCACGGGCACGTCCAGGGCCCCTCCCGGCTGGGACCACCCCGTCAGCCAGGCAGGCAGCCACCTTGACGGTGCACACTCAGCCCAGACCCCTCTGTGGCGGGCACAGGGCCTCCGGCAGCAGAGCTGGGCACAAGTCCTTGGCACATGCCCCTGGCGTGGCTGGCAGTCACCCTGTTAGGATGGGGAGGGACCACCCCTCACGTCCCAGAGCCCAGCACGCGGTGCTCCTGCAGGACAAGGCGGCTCAGAGCGGGGCAGGCCGAGGGCAGAGGCCCCTGGGCCAATGGCAGGGCAGGCAGGGAGCCTGGCAGGCCCCCGGGGAAAGGAGTCTTTTCGTTCCAGAGAGAAAATCCCCCGGTGAAGCCATCCAGCCCTCTCACCCTGACCCAGCGGGACACAGAGCCCATTCCTTAGTCAACAGGCAGCCCCAGCCCCCACTGGAAACGGGGGTGCTCGGCTGGAGAACCCCGCCTTCAAGACAGCGAATCGCCAGGCAGGGGCTGGGCTCTCCCAGCCAATTGGCTGTGAGGCCTGGACATTCTGTTCCCAGGGCAGGAGCCGCATGTGACTCCTTTCCCTCCTCTTCCCTCCCCCTTCCACGCCAGGGCAAACACGGGCAGGTTATTCTCCGGCCTGGCCCCGGCCTCGGGTCAGTCGGGCACAACTGCTGTCAGCACTTGGGATTCCAGGTGCAAACGAGGGCCCGGCGAGGGCGGGGATGGGGATATGGGTGCAGGCATCGGCAGGCACTGAAAAAACGGGCATTTTACAAAGGAAGGGCAGGTCTCGCCTGAACTTCCCCTCAGGGCACCACTCCAGGAAGCGGAGGGTGACCTAATTCTGACTCAGCAGGGCGGCTCGGAGACATGCCCATGTTGCTACACTCATTGCCCAGGGAACAAACCCTGCAGCCAGGTGGCGGCCTCGGGAGGGACCCAGGCAGCTTGTCAACCATTCCTGGTGGCACAGTCCCCTTCCCCAGGGGACGCCTGGGCTTGCTCCACCTGCATATCGGCTGCACAACCCCTTCCCCGCCAGGCGGAGCCCGCCTGCTTATCGGAAAACCACCTCAGGGGACGGGCGAGGGTGGGGTCCTCCCAGGAGAGAGGCCTGGGCAGAGCAGGAAGGCTCCACACCAGGGCAGCCCTGTTCTCCGCCGTGAGAGCCACTGGGTGTGGGCACCGCAGCCGCTCAACTCTGCCCTCGGAGGGCGACGGCGACTTGAATTCCGTGCCGTTTTCACGTGCCGCACAAAATACTATTCTTGCTTTGATTCGTCTCAACCGTCTAAAAGCACGAAAGCCATCCTCAGCTTGCAGACGGTACCACACGGGGCGGTGGGTGGGATCGGCTGTGGCCACGGCGGGCCGACCCCTGTTCTCCATGTTTCCTCCGGCCTCGTGCACACAGAGCCTCCCCACGAAAGCCCGGGGCTGTGCTCCTCACGAGGAAAAACAGGCAAGAGCCCCCAGACGGAAGGCCCGGGACTCAGGAGGGCTTCCTGGAATCAGGCTGGCCAAGCTCTCTCCCAGCCCCGGCCTCCGCCCAGCCCGGACCTTGGCCGGGCCCCCCGAGGCCCCCCCGGGCGCATTGGGGTTCCCACCGGATGCCGGGCAGTCCTTACTCCATCTCCTGGCGCTCCGCCTCCTCTTGGCTCAGGTCCTCCTCCACGCCGTAGTCCAGGATGGAGCCCACGCCGAAGGCCCGGTTATGCCGGATGAGGGGCTGGATGGCCTCCTGGTCCTCACCGGCCACAAACTGCCCGTAGAAAGTCATCTTCATCAGCTTGTCGAACAGCCGCTGTCCCAGAAGCTTCCTGGTGAAATGGAGCAGCTGGAAGGCAAAGGGGAGAAGCTGTCTCAGGCCAGTGGCCTCTGCTGTACCCAGCAGGACATCCCCTGCTTCCCTGACCCCTTCACTCCAACCACAAGGCCTGGACTCTCTCCTAGGGCCTCCGTTTTATCTTATTTATTTATTTACTAGAGGTCTGGCACTCGGGGGGGTCCCTGAGCCCAGCCTGCGTCCTCTCTCAGTCCAGGAGCCCTCAGGGGATGTCCGCCATGAGCCCAGCTTCTGGCTGAGCAGCTCTCCCCCTGTGGTATCTGGTCGAAACCAGCTCTCCAACATCCCCCGAGGGGTCCTGGATTGCGAAAGGGCGCAGGCCAGGCCAAGGGACCCCACCGGTGCACGATCAGGGCCGGGGAGCGATGTGGGAGGTTGGCCAGCTGAGGAGGGACAGCGGGAGGGCTCTAGGGCGTATCCGGGAGGAACAGCAAACTAACCTACTAGTCAGAGCATCTGCCCCCTGGTGGTCAGTGCACGTCATAGCAAGCGGTCGAGTGGCCTTAGCATATGCTTTAATTGGTTGAGCAGCTGACCAGGTGACCAGGCACTTAGCACATTAGGCTTTTATTATATAGGATTTTTGTTACTCTTTTGTCACTCAAGGATATTTCTTTTTTTTTTCCTCTTTTAATATATTTTATTGATTTTTTTACAGAGAGGAGGAGAGAGGGATAGAGAGCCAGAAACATCAATGAGAGAGACATCGACCAGCTGCCTCCTGCACCCCCCGCCCCCGGGGATGTGCCCGCAACCAACGTACATGCCCTTGACCGGAATCGAACCTGGGACCCTTCAGTCCACAGACCGACGCTCTACCACTGAGCCAAACCGGTTTCGACAAGGATATTTCTTTCCATTGGTTTTTGTTTTTATTTTTATTTTTTTATTTTTTTTTAAATATATTTTATTGATTTTGTACAGAGAGGAAGGGAGAGAGATAGAGAGTTAGAAACATCGATGAAAGAGAGTCATCGATCAGCTGCCTCTTGCCCGTAACCAAGGTACATGCCCTTGACTGGAATCGAACTCGGGACCCTTCAATTCCCAAGCCGACGCTCTATCCATTGAGCCAAACCGGTTTCGGCAAGGATATTTCTTTCCATTGGTTTTTAGAGAGAGTGGAAGGGAGGGGAAAGACAGAGGGAGAAACACTGATGTGAGAGAGACGCATCAATTAGTTGCCTCCCCGCCACACACACACACACCCCAACCAGGGCCAGGAATCCAGCCTCAACCAAAGTATGTGCCCTTGACCAGATCTGAACCCATGACCCTTCATTCCGCGGGCCAGTGCTCTAACCGCTGAACGAAACTGGCTAGGGCCCCAGGGCCTCGACTTTAGAGTGGAGACCACCCAAAGCAGCTCGTTAGTGTGCCTGCAGCAAGAGTGTCCGTCACCACTCCCCATGCAGGGTGGGTCCCAGGAGCCATCCCTGTGGCCACGCCCCCTGGCCCTGCAATAAAGACGTCAATGGCAGGTCACTGGGAGGAGCGAGGGGCATGTTCACAGCATCCCCTGCAGCCACACGTCAGCGGCTGCGCTGGGGGAGAAGCGGATTGGGCACCGCTTTCTAGGGGGCGAGTGCCTAGATGTTCCAATGGCTTGTTCAGGGCTTAGTCCAGGTTCCTAACACGGCGCCTGGCAAGGGCCCAGGTCCTCAATAGCCGAAGAATAAACCAATATGTGCAGAATGAACCTGGGGGGGGGGGGGCAGGTGGCGACAAGCCAGGTGACCGTCTGCGGCGTCTGTGAGACGGGAGCCCACCCTGGGGCCGCGGCAGCTCAGACGGATGTGCCCCCTGCCCCCAACCACCCCGCTTTCTCCTCCAATCACATCCCAAGTCTCTGCCATCGCTCACTCAAACGTCCTGGGCAGCTGCTTCGTTGCCAGTACGATTCTGGGCTACACAGACCAGGGGAACGCGTAGGCCACTGGGGAGAGACTCCGAAGAAGGGAGGAGCAAGGTGGCTCCAGGGGAGGACTTAGAGCAGGGAGGGACGTGTTTGCTCACGTACATGCAGAGGTGGGGGCTGGGGGGCTCGCCAAGGGAAGGGGGGGCACAGCTGCTGCCATAGGGACAGCCAGAGTGGGAGGGACCTCCGGGGGTGGCTGCTGGGAATGCCTGGGTCTTCGGCACCGACCGCCCAGCGACAGACAGGAAAAGCCTGAAAGGGTTCTCAAATGCCAGAACCCCTTGTATGGGATCAGGGCCTCAAGGAACAACTTGGACTCTAAGCAAAAGCATGAGCCAGTCAAACATCTTCATCCCCAGGCAGGCAGACAGGCCCGGATGTGGGGTGGCGCTCCGAGGAGATGCCGCAAGGCCAGCTGGGAGCCCAAGGACGAGGCTCTCCAGCCACCCCCTCTGTCTCGCTGTGGCCTGTGTCTGATGCTATTGTATCTCGTTGTTTTTTCTTTGGATTAGAGCTGGAAAATGAAAGTGCCAACAGGAAGGACAGGGCAGGCCTCCCTCTCTCCGGGGAGACGAACACTGAGCCAAGGCCAATACAGCCTCGCAGGAGGAAAAGCAGGTCTTGATGATGATGATTATTATTATTATTATCGTTATCATTATTATTGATTTTTAGAGAGAGGGGAAGAGAGAAGGACAGAGACATCATGGATCAGCTGCCTCCTGCACACCCCCCTGCTAGGTAGGGATTAAGCCTGCAACCCCAGGCATGGCATGTGCCCTGACTGGCAATCAAACCAGTGACCTCTTCGGTTCATGGGTGGACGGACGCTAACCACTGTGCCGCACCCGGCCAGGCACAAACGTGTCGTAAACATATCAGAGATCATCCCCGCGGCCGGCAGGGCGGAATGACCATCACCCGGTCTGGAAGGAACTCGTGACCCTGTCCGCGCCGGCTCTGGCACCACGTGGGGAGGTGTCTCCCCCTCCCAGGCCCGCGAGCGTCCCCATCCAGTAAATAATTCATTCGGGCTTTGCGGGCCAAACGGCCCCCGCCAACGCTACTGAACTCGGCCAACGCAGCCCAGAAACAGCCACAGCCACAGCCACCGCTAAGCGAAGGAGCCAGAGCAGAGCCGGCGCTTCGGTGACAGACACGGGAAGGCTGGGACCGGGGACTCGGGGATGGGGCCCCCCCCCACAGGCCCTGCCCTGCGCTCCGCGCTGACCTCCTCTGCTCCAAGGGCAGGCGGGGCTCAGAGGGCGCGGCCACCCACCACCCAGGTCAGGGGGCCCGTCCCTCACCCTCTCACCCTGGCAGCGGGGAGGCCGGCCTGTCACGGGGCTGTGGACGCACACGCACAGGGCAGGGCCGTGGGTTCAGATCCAAAACGCCAGAGCAGTGGCCGCTTTGCCGCCCTCTGGCCAGCACGTCCTGCCGGGGGGGCAGCCCCACCTTCTCTCCAGGTGGGGGCGACCTTCGTGGAGCTAGCCCAGTCAGGGGTCAGCAAACTCATCAGTCCACGGAGCCAAACAGCAACCGTGCAGCGAACGACCGAAATTTCTTTGGAGAGCCACATTTTTTTAAACTTAAACCCCTTCTAACGCCACTGCTTCCACACAGACTCGCCCAGGCCGTGGTGTCTTGTGGGAGAGCCACACTCAAGGGGCCAAAGGGCCGCAGGTGGCTCTCCAGCCGAGGTTTGCCGACCACAGATTTGGACTCTCGCACCAGTCACACACACTCCAGTTCTCGTGTGGGCCCTCTCCCCCTGCCTCTGGCAGGGCCGCTGTCCTAACCTGCCGTGTCCCCTCCCACCAGCTTCTGGCCCGGCTCACGCCCAAGCACAGAAGCCTCTGTCCCGGACGACCCGGATTTTCTAAACCACCTCCGTGTGGCCCCCACGGAGCCCGGAGCCAATGCAACAGCTCACGCCGGGCCCCGCAGGCTGCCCCTCTCCCTGCCACCAGATGCAATGACCCCCAGGGCCCCAGCGGGCTCTGCAGAGACCGGCACCGCAGAGCGGGAGTGATTCTCAGCAGGAAGGATGTTTACGGAGGGGCAGAGGACAGGGAAGGGTCATCTGTCTGGCCTCGGCCTCGTTCCCTCCAGTCCCAGGCACCGAGACCACCATCACTAATGGGACCACCAGCAATGACAACGGTAGAACAGGCCCCCTTGGGGGAGGGTGGGGTCCCTTTCTGGGGGAGGATGGGGGGCCCCGCAGAGCACCTCCCACTGACAGTGGGCTCCTTGAGGGCATTCCCAGGACACAAGTGGACTTGAGGGAGCCTGGGAGGGGCCTCCAGCCTCTTCCAGGAACCCACAGCTCGGTCCCTGCATCCCAGCACTTGTCCCTTTGGGACGTCACAGAGAGTGCCCCCCCTCCCCCCCCCCCCCCCCGTAACAGAGGGCCTCCAGCTATGCCGGCCTCACTGCTGGTTTTGAACCCGGGGAAGAAAGCTCAGTGCTGTGCCCAGACAACATTTGGCCTCGCTGGTTCCAACCCCCCTCCCTCCCTCCCTCCCTCCCTCCCTTCCAGGGGCACAGCTTCTGCACCGCTCATCCCAGTTCCGCCTGGCAGGCCCCGTGGTGCCCAGACAGTGGGAGCCAGCAGTGTTCCTGCCCTCCGCAGGGACCCCACAGACAATCACTCCATGCCTCCCTCCGTCTTCCCGCCCCCAGCTGCCTCCTTCCCTCCTGGACGCTGCACCCCCAGCGCTCGCTGCTCTTGTCTGGCTTCCCCGCAGGTGTGGGTGCTCCCCAGAGCATCCTCGCCTCCCTCCCTCAGGCAGCCAGGGCCACCGCATTAACCCCAGGACTTCCCTGCTGCCACACACAGGGGATGGCTTCCCAGGAGTCTCTGTCCTCCCATCAGTCCTAAACTCCGCATCTGCCGGTGCAGCTTCTGGAAGGATCCAGGCCATCACCTCCCCTGGCCTCACAGTCCCTTCAGAGCCACCGGATTCTGGCTGTCTGGTCCTGAGCCCTCACCTCCCACCCGCTGTGGCCTGGCCTGCCCCTAAGCCCGAGATGCATGCGGCTCTGTGCTCCTCCGTCCAGCTCCCCCAGGGGCGGAGGGAGGGAGGGAGGGAGGGAGAGGGGCAGCACAATGCCTTCAGCAGTTTCACCTGAGAAACCAAGAACCTTCCAGACCACCGGGAGCCTTGCATACTGTTCCCAGGATCCCTTTGAAAAGAAAAACACACGCACAACTGCATCTCTACCCAGAGTGTGTCCCGCTTCTCACCTGCCCAACGCCCTCACGCTTTCCAAAGCTACCACGTTCATCAGAGTTTAAAAAAGTTTGGTGTCTGAGCAGCTTCCCGTTTCCTCTCCCAACACCATCTGCTCGCAGCCGCGGCTGGGAAGTCCCTGGATCACGGAGAACTCTGGGGACCCAGCCTAGGACCCTTCGGTTCCCCCTGACTTGGCTTTGGGCAGCACGGAGCAGCACGGAGGGCACTCTCATTTTAAATTTCAGACCACAACCTTTGTATGGCTGCAAGCGGGACTGAGCTCAACATTTAACTGTTCTTTGGTGTTTGTTTGTTTTTATTTTTACAAAGAGGAAAGGAGAGCGATAGAGAGTTAGAAACATCGATGAGAGTCATCGACCAGCTGCCTCCTGCACATCCCCTACCAGGGACGTGCCCGCAACCCATGTACATGCCCTTGACCAGAATCGAACCCGGGACCCTTCAGTCCGCAGGCTGACGCTCTGTCCACGGAGCCAAACCGGTTTCGGCAAACTGTTCTTTATTTTTAGCGGGTAGTAAGGTCTCTGATGGAGCAGCATTCCGGGAGCAAAGGAATGCAGGAAACACCTCCCTCCCCGACTTCCCTCGCTGACTTCCCTCGCCACAGGTGATGCCCAATAAGCCCCAGCTTTTACTTTCGGAAACGTCATAACGAACCCGGGGACGAGCCGAGGAACCCGGGCCTGCGTAACCGACCCCCGACCCCCCTATCCGGTCCCCAGCCCCTCGCCCCCGGCCCCCGCACCTGCTCGTGGTGCGCCAGCAGCGCGGGCGAGGCGCACAGGCGCAGCACCAGCAGGCTGCGCGCCAGCTCCCAGCTGCGCCGGCTGCGGTACGCCTCCTGCGCGTTGTCGAAGTCCACGGCGGGCACCGGCGGCCGCACGGCCTCGGCCGCCCCGCGTCCGCGCACCGGGCCCCGGCCGGCCGCCGGCTGCTCGCGGGTCTGCGGCGCCGCCGTGGACAGCGGGGCGAGGCGGGGGGCGCGGGAGCGCACGGCGGCGAGGATGCGCCTCAGAGCCATGGCCGGGCCCGGCGGCCGCGGGGGGTCGCTTTAGTACCCGCCGCCGCCGCCGCCCCGCCCCGCAGGGCCCGCCCCGCGCCCGGCCGCGCCCGCCGATCCCGAGGCCCCTCGGGGCCCCGGACCCGCGCCCCCTGCAGGGAGGCCCCGCCCTGCGCCCGGGCGCGCGCTCCCCCGGAAGCCCCGCCCCCTCCCGCCCCGCCCCGCCCCGAAGGCGCGCTGGCGCCAGGGAACGCCCAGCCCCACTAGCGTTCCGGGCCGGTGTGTCCCGTGACAGATCCCCACGTGCGCCTGAAACCCGTCTTCTCCGTCCGTGGCCACACCCCCAAACGGCACCCTGTCTCCCTGGCCACCCCCCACTCAAACGGGACCCTGTCTCCCTGGCCACCCCCCACCCCCCAAATGGGAACCTGTCTCCCTGGCCACCCACCCCCCCAAACGGCACCCTGTCTCCCTGGCCACCCACACCCCCAAACGGGACCCTGTCTCCCTGGTGTAGGATTTATTTTCGGGTTTCCCAGGTCGCCCAGGGTCAAGCAGATCCTGAGCCGCCAGTCAGCCGGGGCTCACCTGTGCTCCTGGGTTCCTCCTGATGGTGGAGCCGCCTGGACTCACAGCTGCGGCCCGGCCTGCAGAGAGAGGGCGGTCCAGGTCTCCTGCGCTGTGAAGGGGCGTTTGGGAAGCCATCGGCCCTCTTTCCGGAGCCCCTGAGGATAAGGTGACCAGACGTCCCGCTTTTTAACAATTTGTCCCGAGTTCTGCGGCATTTAAAAAAAAAAAAAAAAAGTCCAAAAGATTTAAAAGAATCTTTCTAAAAACCGGGACTTTTTTAAAACGCCGCGGGACAAATTGTTAAAAGTCGGGACTGTCCTGCCAAAAGCGGGATGTCTGGTCACCTTACTTAGGAACTTGCCCAGCTCCGCTTCCCTCCTGTCTTCCCAGTCCCACCACCCACCCAATGGGCCGCCCGGAACCTTCAGGCTCCTTTGGAACCCACATGGTCCTCCCCCTGGTTCCAGTCCCCTCCCCAACCTCCTCTGCAGGCCCTCCGTGCCACCCCTGGGAGCTGGCAGCAAAGCCACCTGCTTTGCCACCTCCCTCAGGCCTCCCTTCCTTCCAACATCCCATTCAGAGCCTGCCCCAGGAGACCACACCTTCTGGGAGGGCCCTGCCTGACTGCCCGCTATAGCGCCCCCCTCCCCATCACTCGCTCCTGTAGCTCCTGAAGACATGGGTGTGTGCCCCACCGCTGGGTCTGACTGTGGGTGGCAGCCTCACTCCCCCACCTCCCCCGCCTTGCCCACCTGGCCCACCTGGTTCACAAGAGCTCCGTGCGTAGTAGTGAATCGGACGCCCTGATCTGTTCAGCACGGTGGGACCCCTTTCAGCCTCCGGGCAACAGCTTTACGAAGATGCTGATGGATTTGAGCTCATTTCAGTCCATAGCCACCTTTAACGGATCTGCCACTCCCCCCCCCCCCCATTCCTCAACCCGGGGGGCAAGCGACGAAGAGGATCCTGGCAAGGCGGGTCCTTTCTCATAGCAGCTCTATTCACAACAGCTAAAAGCTCCGCCCATCCATGGGTGGATAGAGAACAAGCTGTCCGGTACACTCACAGTGGACTATCGTTCTGCAATAAGAAGGACTGGCATAGGGACGCACCCACCACGCTGCCACACAGGCGAACCTAGAAAGCGTTGCGCTAAGTGAAAGAAGCCAGACGCAAAAAGGCCACAGGTTACAGGATCTTATTCCTGGGAAGCGTCCGGAATAGAAACAGAAAATAGATTATTAGTGGTTTCTTGGAGGAATGGGAGTGACTGCTGATGGGTGTGGAGTTTGGGTGTGAAGATGCTTTGGAACTGGATAGCGGTGATGTTTGCTTAAATTTGTGACGATTTAAAAGAAAAAACAAAACAAACACAAAAAACCATACACCTGTACCCTTGAAATGGGTGAGTTGTGTGGCATGTGAATTTTCTCTCAATAAAGCTGTTGTGCCGAGACCGGTTTGGCTCAATGGATAGAGCGTCGGCTTGGGGACCGAAGGGAACCCGGGTTCGATTCCGGTCAAGGCCATGTACCTTGGTTGCGGGCGTATCCCCAGTAGGGGGGTGTGCAAGAGGCAGCTGATGGATGACTCTCGTGGATGTTTCTAACTCTCTCTCTCCCTTCCTCTCTGTACAAAAATCAATAAAAATTAAAAAAAAATAAAGCTGTTGTGATTAAAAACTAAGTAAGTAAATAAAAGCCGAGGATCACAGTGAGAGCATTTGCTTCAAGGAATCGTGTGGCGGCCTGGGCATGGAGGCCATGGCGGGAGGAAGGGTTCGGGCCGCAGAGAGAGAGGACACGGGAGCAGGGCTTCCGGTTTTCCCTGAGCCCGGCCATCCACTCACCTCCGGGTTGAGGCCAGAGGGGTATGAGTGTCTGGGTGCCCCAGGTCCCTTGGGAGGGTGACCTACCTGTCCATGTGCCCGTGGAGATAAGGCTGGCCTGAAAGATGCCAACAAAATATGAAGAGAAAAAAAAACACACAACAACAATGAAGCTTCACAGATGCTCCGTAGACATCAAGAAGCCAGTTCGGCTGTGCATAGCTGCTGGCCCATTTTGAAGGAGGGACAGTCCCGAGGGCCAGAGCTCCTAGTGGGAGATTGTGTGTAGGGTTCTCCAGGAGGTCAGACAAGTGGGGGTAAGCTGGGGGCATAGGGCAAAGAGCTGGATCCTGTCCTCCAGCTCAGGAGACGGGCTGATCGGAGAGGGCCTCAAAGGACTTGATCATGTGGCTGTCATTCCCCCCACCCCCACCCCCAATGTTGGACCAGTCAGCAGAGCCAGGAGCTCCTGAGAGGAAGCATGCAAGACACAGACCTTCATGGGAGGCCAGCCTGGCACCTCAGGTCACTTACCGACCCCTTTCTGCCACATCATGTGACTACGTCATGTGTCCTTCTTCCAGACAGTGCCTCTCTCTGTATTCCTCCCCCGTCCCATCTTGTACTGGGACTCAGCGAAATACTTGTTTTTCCTTCGGCATCAGCGTTCATTTGGATTTATTACAACGTGCCACCCGCTCTGCCCACTTTTAGCTGATATATTTGCTCCGGCTACACGCAGAGACATTCGTTCCTGTTTGTTTAATTTGGGGTTTGTCTTCCTGTTATCGGGCGGCACCAAACACAGGCTGCTATTTGCTCTCCTGGCACGTCAACTCCCTCGTCGGCACGCTATCCCTCATCCGCTCCGTGTTCGCAGATCCTGCCTGAGCTCTAGTTAAGCTGTGGAGCTGTGCTCGCTCATTTTTCTCAGAGCCGGTGAAATAGGATGGCACTTCCTGACGCCGAGATTGTCTGCTAGATCCCGGAGCACAGCGTGATGCTTACGTGAACGCGGTCACGCTTCGCCACGCCAGCCACTTGGGGTGGCCACTTACAACGCACACAGGAAGAAAGCCGTTTAGATCCCCCCCCATTCTCTCCCTGTAGAGTCAGGTGCA
This sequence comes from Nyctalus aviator, assembly GCA_036971965.1. Taxonomy (NCBI): domain Eukaryota; kingdom Metazoa; phylum Chordata; class Mammalia; order Chiroptera; family Vespertilionidae; genus Nyctalus; species Nyctalus aviator. Next base: position 10,363,958 of record CM072939.1, on the reverse strand, counting down.
CCCTACATGCTGCCGATTGTGGCAATCACAATCTCCCCCAGCGAGGAGCTGTGATTACTGCCCCCTGATTTCAGGCAGTAAACTGAGGCCAGAGAGGAGGAGCAGAGGCCCTGGGGCCCGCAGCAGGGTCTGGGGCAGAGTTGCTGTCCCCCCTTTTTCGGTGGGTAGGTCAGTGCCGGCACCAGGTGAGCCCTGGCCGGAGGCATCTTGGGAGCCCACAGACCAGGGAGCCCAACAAGGGCACAGGCCTTGAAAGGGGGCCACGCCAGAGGGGACCTGAGGCCCCCGGCGACAGAAGAGAAAGAACGATGATGAGGTGGAGGTGTATTTTTGTGGCCAGCGTACTGACAACTTCTTGGGACAAAGGCGGCTAGCTCAGGGCTCCAGAGCCTTCGGGGGGGGGGGGGACCGAGCAGGCACACGACGACCAGAATAACGTGACAACAGCAGCATCGACCCCCCCCCCAACTCCTGTTGGGAGGGGCCAGTAAAGTCAGGACAAATGAAATAGGGCCGTGGCCGGCAAACTGCGGCTCTCGAGAGCCACAGGCGGCTCTTTTGGCCCCTTGAGTGTGGCTCTTCCACAAAATACCCCGGCCTGGGCGAGTCTATGTTGAAGACGTGGCGTTAGAAGAAGTTTAAGTTTAAAAAAATCTGGCTCTCCAAAGAAATGTCAATCGTTGTGCTGTTGATAGTTGGCTCTGTGGGCGAATGAGTTTGCCGACCACTGAAATCGGGGAGCTGAGACAGCTGAACAAACTGCAGGGCAACGTACAGCAGGTGCAGAAGGTCACCGCCCTAGAAATGACAGACAGGCCTCGGTTGTATTTCCGCTCCAGGCCCGGGCTCTCCTGTTGCCTTTTTTTTTTTTTTTTAATATATTTTTATTGATTTTGTACAGAGAGGAAGGGAGAGAGATAGAGAGCTAGAAACATCGATGAGAGAGAATCATCAATCAGCTGCCTCTTGCATACCCCCCAATGGGGATATGCCCGCAACCAAGGTACATGCCATTGACCGGAATCGAACCCGGGTCCCATCAGTCCCCAAGCCGACGCTCTATCCATTGAGCCAAACCAGTCTCGGCACATCCTCAGCTTTCATAAACGTTCCCTCACAGGCACCTGGACCCACGCTGTGAAGTTTTTCCTGCACAAAGTCAGGAACCCACTCACTCCCGGCCGGCCCTGGACCGGGTCCCCTTTCCAGGAACACAGTGATGCCCGGGGCACAGCGGCACTCCTGGAACCCACACACGGCGGAGCGAGGCCCCAGGTGGGAGCTTGGGACTAAAGAGAGTTTGGGATTTCTTCCTCAGGGAAATGAGAATAATAACAAGACAGACAGACACACACACACACACACACACACACACACACCCGCCCTCTGCATGGGTTGTGGCCTAGCTTAGCACCTGAGGATGCTTAGCACAAGCCTTGCATTCACTAAGTACCTGACAAGCCGAAACCGGTTTGGCTCAGTGGATAGAGCATTGGCCTGTGGACTGAAAGGTCCCTGGTTCAATCCTGGTCAAGGGCATGTACCTTGGTTGCGAGCACATCTCCGGTAGGGGGCGTGCAAAGAGGCAGCTGATCGATGTTTCTCTCCCGTCGAGGTTTCTAACTCTCTATCCTTCTCTCTTCCTCTCTGTAAAAAAAAAAATCAATAAAATATATATATTTTTTAAAAAGAACCTGACAAGCCAGAGCCTTACCCCTGCCCGGGGCACCCTGCTTGAAAAAGAGCAGGTAACGGGGCATGCCCCGCTGGCATTGGCCCTGGGCACACGGACCTTGTGGAGGGCTGACCTCAGAGGCAGGGCCATCCTAGGAAGCTACAGCTTTGATCTCCTTGGGGTTCTCTGCCCCCCCCCCCGCCCATGAGTCTAGGGGGCTGCCACCCTTAGGTCTGGGCATGGTGTTAGAGACGTGCCACGTGGGGCCTGTGGGGTTGACCAGCAGCCAGGAGTCTGGGTGATACTGGGCCACCCTCTCTGCTCCAGCGGCTCCTCCAGAGAGCACGATGCCTCTGACAGGCTGCTCTGGTGGCCTCGGCGCCCGCCCGGGCCTGGCAGGTGCCCGGGGAGGAGTGTGGTGGGACAGTCACGTGTTACTTTACAAACTTTTGTATGTCCTCCATTGGGCTCTTTGTCCCAACCATCATGGGTGACTTTGGTGATAAATAAATATCGTCTAAGTGCTTCCACAGTAGCCATAAAGCCGAAACCTGTTTGGCTCAGCGGATAGAGCGTCGGCCTGCGGACTGAAGGGTCCCAGGTTCGATTCTGGTCAAGGGCATGGACCTTGGTTGCGGGCCCATCCCCGGTGGGGGTGGGGCGTGCAAAGAGGCAGCTGATCGATGATTCTCCCTCATCATCTTTCTAACGCTCTATCCCTCTCTCTTCCTCTCTGTAAGAAATCAATAAAATATATATATATATATTAAAAAGAAAAATAGTAGCCATAAAGAGAAAGGGCAAAGCCGTGGCTTCTGGCCGAACGCTCTTGCAGGGTTGGCTTGAGTCAGGACTCTGTGGCTGGGCCTCCGTGGCTCGGAGGACGCAGGCGGAAGGGGCCCCGCCCTGCTGGGGCCTCGCCCAGGGGAAGCCCACACAGGCTCTGTCCCCACACTCTGCCCCAGGCGGGAGGCCCCTGGGGGGGAGGGGAGGGGGGGTGGAGAATGACGGGGCCCTCTGGCCACCTGCTCAGGGGCCCAGCCTTCCGGGAACAGGTAACACCTGAGCGAGAACAAGGAAGACCAGGCTTGGTCGGGGAGAGCGGGGGCCTCAGGTTGGAGATGGGGAGGCTGGCACCCCAGCTGTACCAGCTGGCTGTACCCCGAGCCTGCCACTCCGGCCAGCAGTGTCCGGGGCAGCTCCCAGCCCTGCCTCTGACTTCCCCACAGGCACCGTGCCCCTGCCTCCCGCCAGCAGTACCAGGATGGGCCTGGTCCCATGCCTCCCCTCCTGGGCTTCCCCTGGGCGAGGCCCCAGCAGGGCAGGGCCCCTTCCGCCTGCGTCCTCCGAGCCACAGAGGCCTGGCCACAGAGTCCTGACTCAAGCCAACCCTGCAAGAGCGTTCGGCCCCCACCCCCCCACCCACCGACCCTGTGAGCTCCCATCAGTCCCAGCTCCCAAACTGGGAGTGTCACAGCCTCTACTGGGGATTGGGGCATGGGAGAGACAGCTCTGCCCCCCACATATGTATCAGAACTGCCACTGGGATCACCCAGTTGGGTTCCCTTGGGTGGGAGACAGGGACAGAGGGGGCCGCACACATCACCTCTCAAGGCTCCAGTCCCTCCTGCCGCCCAGCAGCTCAAGGGAAGGGCAGGGCTTTAGGCCTCCTGCAAGGCCATCTCCTCGGGCTTCCTGGCAGGCATTTCGGCCCCAGGTCTCCTGGGGGTTGTTTGGTGATTGGGGCAGGGCAGGCCTGGCAGGCTGGGTCTCTCTCTTTCTCTCTCTCTCTCTCTCTCTCTCTCTCTCTCTCTCTTTCTCTCTCTCTCTCAAACATTCTTAAAAAACAAAAACAAAACTGTATTATTGAAAATATTATATATGTCCCTAAAACATTCTTTAAAAAAAAAAAAAAAAAAAAGCAAACATGTTCTTTTTTGATTTTGAGAGAGAGAGAGGAAGGGAGAGGGATAAGGAGATAGAAATGTCAATCGGCTGCTTCCTACATGCCCCCTCCCGGGGACTGAGCCCACAACCTGGGCATGTGCCCTGACAGGGGATCGAGTCCGTGACCTCTTGGCTCATTCGTGGGCACTCGATCACTGAGCCACGCCGGTCGGGCCAGGCTGGGTCTCTCCTCGGCAGGGTCTCGGGCTGAGGTCTCTTCCTGATATGACGGTTTGGGACATCTTTAATGTCGCCACGGGGGCCGATGGGCTGGGAGCACCACGGGGCACCCACACATTGAGAGGATGGGGTGTCTCCTGGGGTGTTAGCCACAGGGACACGTGTCCCCAACACACAGGGAGGCGGAGCCTGCAGGGAAGCTGCCTGCCCCAAAGACAGACCATGGGGAGGAGGGCCAGGGGTTGAATAACTCTTGTTTTTTGTTTAAATTTATCTTATTGATTTTTTACAGACAGGAAGGGAGATGGATAGAGAGTTAGAAACATCTGTGAGAGAGAACCATTGATCAGCTGCCTCCTGCACATCCCCTACAGGGGATGTGCCTGCAACCAAGGTACATGCCCTTGACAGGAATCGAACCCGGGACCTTTCAGTCCGCAGGCCGACGCTCTGTCTACTGAGCCAAACCGGTTTCGGCAGCTCTCGTTTTTATAGTGACATGTTTGCACCGATGGCTCTTTTCCTCCATCCTGCTTTGCCTAAATCATGAAATAACCCTATGGCTTCCTTTGTAACGTGTGATAATCTGGGTCAGGTTATTGCAGCCCCCAGGCAGCCCCCCATAGATACCCTTCAGCCTGGGCTCTGGGGACTTACAGCGATGGAGCCTCTGGATGGCTGTTGGCTCCTCTGCGGGAACTGCCCCGTGCACTGTCAGCAGTTCTGCCGGAGCCGGGCACGCAGCCCAGCTGCCCCGCTAGGGACGGCCGGGGCCAGATGGATGGAACCGCTCGCCGGGCCGCCCTGCGGCACGTTCTGACGCAGGTGGAAGGTGCTCCGGGCGTGCGGGGCCTGGCTGACCTGGCACCCCCCCAACACCGTCCCGTCCCCACCCCAGCTCGTCCGCACGAATCCCTCGGCCCCGCATCGATTTTCCCTCCTCGCCGGGCGGCCAGGCTTTGATGTTGGGACTCTGTGTACCTCGGGGCGCTGTGCGATGCTGACCTTGGCCTCCCTGAACCCTTGCAAAGCACACAGCTGAAGTCCTCCGGTCATTTTTGTTGTTGTTGTTTGTGAATCTTCACCTGAGGGTATTTTTCCATTGATTTCTAGAGAGAGTGGAAGGGAGGGGGAGGGGGAAAGAGAGAGAGAGAGAGAGAGAGAGAGAGAGAGAGAGAGAAACATCAATGAGAGAGGGAGAGAGAGAGAGAGAGAGAGAGATCAATGTGAGAGAGACACATTGATTTTTTTTTAATATATATTTTATTGATTTTTTACAGAGAGGGATAGAGAGTTAGAAACATCGATTAGAGAGAATCATCGATCAGCTGCCTCTTGCACACCCCCTACTGGGGATGTGACTGCAACCAAGGTACATGCCCTTGACCGGAATCGAACCCGGGACCTTTCAGTCTGCAGGCCGACGCTCTATCCACTGAGCCAAACCGGTTTTGGCGAGAGACACATTGATTGATTGCCTCCCGCCCAGGCCCCAACCAGGGCCAGACTTGGAGCCTGCAACTGAGGGTCGTGCCCTTGACCAGAATCAAACCCAGGACTCATGGGCGGACGCTCTGTCCACTGAGCCGAACGGCCTAGGGCTCCTGTGCATTTTGCCACCCTCCTGGAGAGGCCGCCACGCACCCAGACACGAATGACCCGGTCCCATGGCCTTGAGCGGCAGCCACTGGGGTGGGCTAAGGAAGGACTTCAGGCTGGGACAGGCCTGTTCTCACAGGCGGCGGCAGCACCGAGGGGCCCCTCCTCTGATTAATGTTTAAGTGTGTCGGCGTGTGGGGAGAGAGCTGTTTCCGGCTGCCAGCTGGTGGGGCCCAAGGGGAAGCAGGATGTTGGGGATCCCATGCCTTCCCTGGGGGGCTGAGACTGGCGTTCGTGCCTTCGACTGGGAATTGAACCCGTGACCCTTTGGCCTGTGGGCGGACGCTCTAACCACTGAGCAAACCAGCCAGGGCCCGTTTCCTTTTTTGATTATGGAAGCCAGTACGTGCAGTCTGTAGACAACACAGGGAGAGATACAAGGAAGGGCGACGGCCAGAGCAGTGTCATCTGAATCCCAGCACCCGGCGCGGGAGGGCAGCACTGAGATGTGGGTGTATCTCTCTCTCTCTTTTCTCTGTAGGCGTGACACACACATGTATACGCCTATTGTGTGTGTGCGTGTCAGTGCACAGACTCACTGCCCCCAACCGACACGCAAGGCCACTCTACAGCAGACCCCTCAGGAGACACGCGCCAGGCCAGTCCATGCTGTCCTGAGACCTGGGCTGGCAGCCTGGCCACCGGGGCCACCAGAGAGTGGCCCCCCACTGGAGCTTCTGGTTGGGATAAACCTGGGCACAGGGGTTGGCAAGGCTCACGGCCCCCTCATAGCTCAGCAATTCAGCCCCATGCTTGCTCCTGGCACCTCCTGGCCTGGGCTTGGGGGGTCCAGGAGGTGGAAGAAGACAAGGGCCGGAAGGGCTGGGACTGTAGTGACAAAGCTGGCCAGCAGAGGGCAGCAAAGGGCCATAGAGCTAGTCCACTGAATCCTGGGGCCCTTTGTCCCACCTCCAGGACTCAGGACCCTGACCCATGGCTGCAGGGGGAGGTCAGGCTTCACCTTTCCGACTCCCCCACAATCCCGCTCCCTCCAGTCCCACCCTCTCACAGTCCCGCTCCCCCCACAGTCCAGCTGCTGGCCAGGAGGCCACCTCCCTTCAAGCCTGTCTCCCACTGCCTGCCCCCTGCACAGAATTCTCAGCACCCTCCCTGCACTGTCCCCTACACCCCTCTCCCTCCACTGCCCCCCTCTCCCCCTTCACACACACACACACACAGCACCTCCCCTCCAGCTATTTAACCCCAGACTTCATTTTCCTGCCATTGACTCAGTTTTCTCATCTCTACAATGGAGGCGATGTGGGATGAGATGAGAGAATGAGACCCGACTGTCAAAAGAAAGCTCTTGGTGGGGGTGGAGCAGGGCCAACAGACACCAGCGGAAGCACGAGGCAGCCACGGGCCTGTCTCTCTGAGAAGCAGGAGGAACTGGTGTGCTGTGCAGTGGCTGAACCTGGAATGCCCCATTTGATGCTACCGACAATGTGGCCGGGGGCGTGTGTGTGTGTGTGTGTGTGTGTGTGGCTTGGGGTGGAGGGTTCTGGCTCTCTGGGCTGGAGGGTTCCCTCTTTGGACCGAAGGGGCCAGGGACCGTTCCAGACCCACTACCTATGGGTGGAGGGTGGGGAGAAGCCAGCTGCCCACCCACTTTGACCACCTTTCTCCTGCTCTGTGCGGCCTGAGCCCTTTCCTCTTGCCTGTCTGCCAGCCTCCCCTCCCATCCCATCCCCTCAGTCCTGCCTGGTCCCCTGGAGCCCTCCCTCCCCCACCTTGGACTCAGACCCCGAAGCGGAGCATGTGGGAACCGCACGGACTGACAGACGCCACGGGAGGGAGGCAGCCTGACCGGGGCAGCGGTGGGAGTGAGGGGGGTGCGGGCGTATTGCCGGCAAAGGCAAGGGGAGGGAACAGCCCGATGACCCTAAATTGCCTTGAGGCCAGCACCCCGGGGGCCCGGAGCTGGGGTCACTGTGGAGGGGACACTAAGCTGGGGTTCCCTGTGGTCTCAGATAGGCCACGGGGGTCTCTGGCTCCAGGCTCCCAGGCCCACTCAGCCAGACCCCCGTTGGAAGGAATATGGGGTTTCCTACAAGCCCCTCTCCTCCCCTGCGAGTTGTTTTCTCCCTAAGCCTGAGAACTGAGAGGGGGTGGGGTTGTCCTCGGGCACCCCTCCCTCCCCTCAAACTAGAAACCCTGTGTGGATCATGGCCCACGTCGGTTCTGAGTTTCCAGTGCGTTCTCCCAATCTCACAAAACGTTGCCCCAATCCAGACACTTCCAAAGGAAGGGGGCGGGGCGTGCTGCGGGGAGGATGGGCGGAGCAAGGGGCTATCGTGGGTGCGTCCGCAGCAAGAAGCCACAGGGCTATGACATCGCCTCCGTGTCCCTCGTCAATCTCTCAAATCCTATCCAATTGAAGAGCAATGTGGAAATTGACCGGGACTCCAACACACAAGATGGCTGCCCCCATGTGGTCAAAGATGGCCACCACAAGATGGCCAGCAAGGGAGGGCAGTTGGGAGGGATCAAGCCTTCAGGGGAGGGCAGTTGGGAGGGACCCCGGCCTTCAGGGGAGGGCAGTTGGGAGGGAGCAGGCCTGCAAGGGAGGGCAGTTGGAGGTGATCAAGCCTGCAGGGGAGGGCAGTTGGGGGGGTGACCAGTCCTGCAGGGGAGGGCAGTTAGGTGCAATCAGGCTGTCAGGGGAGCAGTTAGGCATCAATCAGGCTGGCAGGGGAGTGGTTAGGGGGTGATCAGGCTGGCAGGCAGAAGGGATTAGGGGCAATCAGGAAGGCAGGCAAGTAAGCAGTTGGGAGCCAGCAGTCCTGGATTGTGAGAGGGATGTCTGACTGGGATCAGGCCTAAACAGGCAGTCGGACATCCCTTGAGGGGTCCCAGATTGGAGAGGGTACAGGTTGGGCTGAGGGGCAACCCTCCCCCCTCCACACGAATTTCATGCACCGGGCCTCTAGTATTTTAACAAGTGAAATAAAACGCCTGCTTCACCATGGTGGTTTCCACACTGCTCCCCGGTCTCTTTGGTCATAATCCTCCCTCTGTGGCACCCTGGGTGCCATTTCCTGCCTTTGGGGGCTCAGGGAGCGGGGGAAGGCGGGGCTGGCAGCTGGGGGCTCGGATGGGGTGGCGGCCACACCCGATGGATGTCCAAGGCCCGGAGCCTGTGGCCAGGTGTGGGGGGAAGGAGAGGTTGCAGGTCTGCCCCTCCCTCTCGCTCCAGGCTCTCCTGCCTGTCCTCGGATACTCTCAGCTCGGTGCTGCCCCAGGCCCTTTGCACCAGAGGTACCTTCGTTAGCACCCACTCCAGCAATCCCCGCCCGAGTGCTGTTTCTGCAGCACCTGGCTTGGTCGCATTTCCTCGCTGCCTGCACCTGGCATGCACCTGGCATGCACCTGTCCTAGAAAGTCGGCCCTATAGAGCTTGGAATGCAATGGAGGGAGGCTCCCTCACTCCTGGGGGGAAGGGGGCCCCCCTGGGGTCACGTCTCAGACCGGATACACGCTGGACTCTCGCCCCAGCCCTGTCCTCCGTTGACTCACGCTGCATCCTCTCAGGTGGCCCAGGTGTGCGGGCTCAGGGGGGTGCAGGCGCAGCCTTCAGACCTCCATCTGGTCACGGGCGTGGGTGCAGCCCAGATCCCATGCACTCCCTTCCCCATAAATAAAAGATTCCCTTCCTCCTCTCAGCCTCGCATAGCCACAGCCTGCTCACCACCCGGCCCTTTGTGCCCACGCGTTGTCATGGAGACCGCGATTCAAAGGCCTGGCACTTCAAGGCTTCCCTCCTCTCCTGGCGGGCCGGGGTGGGGGTAGCAGCTAGGATGGTTGTCCCCAGGCCGGCCAGGGCCACTTCCTCCCTGTCCGGCTAGACACCCGGCTCTGCCAGGGCCGCGCACCCACTCGCTACCTCTCACCCTGGTGCGGTCGGACTCCGGGCCTACCTGGCAACAGGCATGCTTTTGCAGGGACCGTCTTCAAAGTTGGATATAATGAGGACACTCAGGCACCCTGGTCCCCAGGGAGAGCTCTTTCTGCAAAAGCCCAGCCTGGTGCTTGGCATTTGCAGGGCGCGGTGTGCCACGGGGCAGCGAGTCACTCTGGACATGCCCTCCCTGCCCCCCCAGCCAAATTCACCATCCATCTGCGGGGGCGGTCGGGGGGGGAGAGGGAGGAGGGGTTTGCTCTTGCCTGGGCACCCACAGGGTCCCCGAGGCTCCGGGACACGGGCCGGGGAAGATGCTGTCCCCTTCTCCACGCCCCCAGCCCTGACAGCCCAGGACCGGCGGGCACAGCAGGCTGCACAGGGCTCCTGACCCAGCCCATCCCCTCCGTGCCTCTGAGTCTGTGTCTGAGTCGCCCCATGGAGCGAGCGGTGGGGTCTTTGAGGCTCCAGTGCTTTTTCCGTGCCCTGTGCTCCGCTCGCACTGCTTTTTTTATTTTTTTTTTATCTCTCCACCATCCGCCCTTTCATCATCCCCTCTGACTCATGCGGCTGGAAAAACCGGTGGCAGAATTTTCCGGTGGCAGCCGCGTCCCTCGCGCCCGCCCTGGTGTGCGGCCGAGGCGGCCATGGCTGTTGGGGACTCATCGCCCACGTACGGTGGCGCTCAGGCAGGGCTGGCACCACTTCCAGCCTCAGCTTCCTCTCCTGCACCAGGAAGGTAGCTGTCTGCCCTCTAACAAATGTCCACGGGCATCTGGGCCTAAACAGACAGGGTTCCATGCTGGACCCAGGAACAGGACACCCCATTTCTTTGGGAGAGACCCTGCCTTTCTTTTCTTTTCTTTTCTTTTCTTTTCTTTTCTTTTCTTTTCTTTTCTTTCTTTCTTTTTTTCTTTCTTTCTTTCTTTTTTTTTTTTTCCACAGAGAGGAAGAGAGACGGATAGAGAGTCAGAAACATCGATGAGAGAGAATCATCAATCAGCTGCCTCTTGCACACTCCCTACTGGGGATGTGCCCAGCAACCAAGGTACATGCCCTTGACCGGAATCGAACCTGGGACCTTTCAGTCCACAGGCCGAAGCTCTATCAACTGAGCCAAACCGGTTTCGGCGAGACCCCGCCTTTCTTGCTCCAGTCCAGGAACTCAGGTGAGGGCAGCCAATCACAGACCCTCCCGCTGACCACCCCCCCACCCCCCCAAGCAGGCTGGGCCAATCAGGGAGAAGCAGCAGAGCAGGTGGCACTGAGAAGCCTGGGCCCTGTACCCACATTCCCTGGCCTGGACCCCCATCCCCCTGAGCAGCCTGACCCTCGGGGAAGCCCCCACCCTCACAGGCTGCACAGGAGTGGGCAGGGGGCTTGGCACGGAGACTGTGCAGGCCGCAGCCATGCGACAGGGTCCAGCAGGAGCCACGCGGCTTCTCCGGGTGTTACCTCCCCTCCCCCAGGAGCAGGCTCCCCCTTGTGGAAGGACGCTGGGCACGGCCTGGCATCCTTTTCAACAGAGAGGTTCCTCCATGACCAGGCAGTACTGTGACCCCTCAACGAGACGCTCTTACACGCCAAGTTCAAGGTGTCCAGTGACTCGGCTGGGCCCAGTTCTAGCAGAGAGGGGACCACACCCACCTCTAGGCCGTGCCCTCTGGCATCTTGGATCCGTGTGCCGTGGGGCTGGGTCAGGGCTCCAGGTTCCCAGGAGGGCCCCGGGTGAGTCCTTCGGGCTGTGCAAGGAGAAAAGAGTGTCTGTTAGCCACCTGCTCCCCCGTGGGAGGGCAAGGCCGGGGCCTCCCTTGCTTAGGACCCCTGCCCATCAGGCTTCACTGTGGTCTGAAGGTGTCCCCCCAGAATTCACACCCTCACCCCCTAAATGACGGTATTAGGAGGTTTGTGGAGGTGCTTCATTAAGCCTTCGTGAGCAGGATGAGTGCTCTTATATAGGAAGCTCCAGACAGCAGCCTGGTCCCTTCTGCCTGGGGGGTGGGGGCGGTGGGGGTTACAAGATATCTGTGGCCAGACCCTGCCGGCCCCTGGTCCGACTTCCAGCCTCCAGCTCTGTGAGCGATGCAGCGGTGCTGTTTACAAACCACCAGCCTGTGGGGCTGCGTTACAGCGCCCCACCCGGACGGGGAGGCTCCCGTGGGCCTGCCCCAGCCCAGGGCCTGTCTGGAAGGGAGGAGGCTGGGACTGGCTGTGGGAGTCTCTGGCCTGGTCCGTCCTGGGGCCTGGTCCACAGCAGCCCATCCACAGAGCTAAGCCCCGCCCCATCCCGTACGCCCCATGGCTCTGGGGCAGGGGAGACCCAAAGGCTCCGCTTGCCGAGAACGGCTCCTGCTCGGCTCTTGCTCCCTGTGCCTCCTGAAGCTCAGCACTGTGGCTGCGCAGAGCTCAGGCCTGTCCAGCGCCCCTCCTCCCTCGGGGTGGCCAGGTGAGGGGGTAGGCACGTGGGGTCCTGCAGAGTGGACACCTGGCCTTGACCACCTCTGCCTGGACCTCAAGGACCAGCAGCGAGGCTCCTTCAGGCAGTCCTCCTGGACCGCCCCTTCCTCTTTTCCAGGGATGTCTCTGGATCTCCCAGACACAGTAGTCGGCAAACTCATTCGTCCATGGAGCCAAATATCAACAGTACAACGGTTGGCATTGCTTCTGAGAGCCACATTTTTGAAACTTAAAACGACATAGGTAGGTGCATTGTTATTAACTTAATTAGGGTACGTGGTAGTTTGTGGAAGAGCCACGCTCAAGGGGCCAAAGAGCCGGCCAACTGTCCCAGACGGATGTCCCAAGGCAGGCCCTACAAACCCAAGGAGCCACTCTGGGACCCCCTTGGACATCGCTCCCCCCACGCCCCCTCTTCCTGCTCCCCCCATTTCTGTTCCTTCTTCCTCTTGAAAAGTGGGCATCCCTCCATTTCACCATCGGGGAAACTGGGGCTGGGAGGGGAGGGGGCACCCCAGGGGCACGGGCCAGGCCGTGGGAGGTCCAGGATTTGCTGGCCGCCTGTGACACGTTGGGACAGCGGGGGTGTGGAAAGCAATGTGGGGAAGCATTTGCCCTGAGGAGAAGGGCTGTGGAGCCCTTGGCCAGGGGCTGCCCTGAGGGCTGGAAGCCCAGCAGTGCCTCCAGCTCCCCGTATACCGCGGCCCTGCTCCTGAAAAGCAGGACAAGGGGGCAATGAGAGCGGCCCTGCCAGCCCAGCGGCCCTGCCAGCCCAGCTCGAGGGAAGAGGAAGGGGACTAGGCGCCCACCGCTCTGTTGGCAGCTCCGCACGGGGGGGGGATGCCCAGGAGAACCCCGGCCCGCGTCCTGTGGGCGGTGGCAGCCGGCACAGGATCAGGTCATTTGTTTTATTTTTATTTTTTTAAAATATATATTTTATTGATTTTGCACAGAGCGGAAGGGAGAGAGATAGAGAGCCAGAGACATCGATGAGAGAGTCATCGATCAGTTGCCTCTTGCACACCCCCTACTGGGGATATGCCCGCGACCAAGGTACATGCCCTTGACGGGAATCGAACCCGGGTCCCCTCAGTCCCCAAGCCGACGCTCTATCCATTGAGCCAAACCGGTCTCGGCTCATTTGTTTTATTTTAAAAGAATGCTTTCGCCGTACCAGCAGACAGCAGCTGCGTGTCGCTGAAGGATGCCCGGGACTAAACCAGAGACGGTCGGACCCGTATCACCACCATGTGTCCATCAACCAGATCTGAAATATCATGGCTGACATGTACACATAAGGAACTGTTTGACATTGAAATTGGGACTCAAAAGAACGGTTGGCCCAGAAAGGAACTCACTACAGGCTGATTCCTTTGCCTCTCAGCATAACCATTATATGGCCTGTCTCAGTTTCGGTTCTTACAAGGGTATTTCTTGGATTACATGATCTCACACATCTAGAGGAAATAATGAACAACATAAACTAATGAACAAAAACAGATGCAGAGTCAGAGAAGCAGCGATCAGACTGTCAAACCTCAGAGGGAAGGTAGGGGAGGGTGGGGGTAAGGGGGAGAGATCAACCAAAGGACTTGTGTGCATGCATGTGGGCCTGGCCAGTGGCCATGGACAACAGGGGGTGGGGGCATATGTGGGGAGGGGTTTGGGATGGGAATGGGGGGATGAGGACAATTTTGTGATACCAAAATCAATAAAATTAAAAAGAAAAGAATGCTTTCTGTTTTATCTAGACTGGATCTCCTGGAGGGTGATGTCGCACAAAGGGGCACAAGGAAGCATCTCCCTCCCACCCCATCTCCAGCCACCCGACACCCCCAGCTGTTCCTGCAGGTGCCCCCTCCCTTGTCCTCAGCCAGACTTATTGGTGTCCCTTCTCCCCACCCCACCCCCAGCAGCTCCTGTGGGTGTCCCCTTCCTCGCCAGAGTGAGCCCTCCGCCTGGATAAACTCTCACTGTAATTTAAATCTACATCCTCCTCGTTTCGAGGGTTTATCTCGTGTCTTGGCCCATCTTTATCCGGGGTTGTTGGTCTTTGTCGTACTAATTTGTAAGAATATATATATATATATATATATATATATATATATATATATCAGGGAGCAGCCCTTTGCAAGATGAATGGCTGATATTCCCGCAGTTTGTTATCTTTTTTATTTGGTTCACCACCCCTGCCTCTCTCTTGTATTGTTACGAGGTTGACTGTATCCATCTTTTATTTAATGGCTTCTCGGTTTTGTATAATTCTTAGAATAATTCAAGGTTATAGGTTTTTTTTTTTTATTTTCCCAGTAGTTTTATGCTTTTTTTTCCCCTTTTCTTTTTAAGCTTTGGTTCACTTGGAACTTATTTTAGTGTCAAGGAGTTAGGTAATCATCCAAAAGTTTTCCCCAGCCCTGCCAGCATGGCTCAGTGGTTGAGCACCGACCTATGAACCAGAAGGTCATGGTTTCATTCCAGGTCAGGACACATGCCCGGGTTGCCGGCTCCATCTCCAATAGGGGGCGTGCAGGAGGCAGCCAATCAATGATTCTCTATCATCATTGATATGTCTATCTTTCTCTCTCCCTCTCCCTTCCTCTCAGAAATCATTACAAACATTTTTAAAAAGGTTTCCCCAAATGTCTGTTTAGCTGTGCTAAGACTGTGTTTGTTGTATATGTTAAATTATTTACTCAATAATCCAGTTTTTCCTCATCATATTTACCTAGGAGTTTGGTTCTTTCCCATCATCTGACTCTCTAGGAGGGACCGCATTGATTATTGTGGTTTGGGGATATATTTTAGGATGCCACACAGCCGACCTCCTTCAGTAGGCTTCGTTTTACATTTTTCCTTGTTGTTTTGTGTTTTTTGTTTTGTTTGTTTTTGCTCGCTTATTCTTTCCTGTGGACGTCAGAATGGGTAGGGCTGGGCCTCTTGATCTATCCGGAGTCAGAACTTCAGGACATGCAGCTGGGACCCAGCGCAGGGTTCGCCTCATTGGTAGCTGCCCTGGGCCTCACGCTCCATCCGGCCTCGCCCAGCTGATGGAATGCGCAGGTGCGGCGCTGTCCAGGGTGCTGGACTCTGTCCGCCCCCGGCTTTCCTTGGAGGGGTGAGGGGGTTTTCCAAGGTGGAGGAGCTTCTCTCTAGGTATCATCATTTGATCATTTGCATTTGGGAAAGGAGGTGATCCTGGCCTAGCGGTGAGGTTCTGCAGGCCCAAGTGTGGGCCTTTCTGCTCACACACACCTGGATGGCTGAGAGGCCCAGTGGCCAGAGCAGGTGGGCAGCACTGGGCAGACCTTATAGGACTATCTTGAGAGGCCCAGTGGCCAGAGCAGGTGGGCAGCACTGAACACAGGTGCCCGGAAGAGGAGCTGGGTCCAGGATGGGCAGCTATGGCCACTATATAGGCCATTCATTCCAGAGAAGTTCTGCAGGCAGGTGGGAGGCAGCAGCCAGTCATCCTTCAAGCTGAACTTGGGCACGCTCAAGCCAGAGCCTGGGCATCGATCGAAACCTCCCAGAAACCTGACTCTCAGGCCAGCCGGTTAAGAGTGGCAGCTGAGCCAAGACCGGTTTGGCTCAATGGATGGAGCGTCGGCTTGGGGACTGAAGGGTCCCGGGTTCGATTCCGGTCAAGGGCATGGACCTTGGTTGCGGGCATATCCCCAGTAGGGGGTGTGCAAGAGGCAGCTGATCGATGACTCTCTCTCTTCCATGTTTCTAACTCTCTATCTCTCTCCCTTCCTCTCTGTACAAAATCAATAAAAATATATTTTAAAAAGATTAAAAAAAAAAAAAGTGGCAGCTGAGAGCCTGGAACCTGGCACAGGTATTCCCTCTCCTCCACCCCCAGGACCCAAGCTCAACCCACCTAGGAGAGCCTCGCCTGGGAAAAGCCAGCCACCTCGCTGAGGGGCTGCAGCTGGCTGGGCTGGTAGAGGGAGGGCACAAAGGGAGGCTGGGGTGGGGTGGGCAGACCCTAGACTCCTTGCAGGCTAAGAGAAGAGCCTCTGAGGCTGGCAGCAAACCTCAGCCAGGCTGGACTGTCAGCAGGAATCCTGGCTAAAAATACCCCGCTCTCAGAGGCCTCAGAGCCCTGTCCTTACACCGGGCATGCGAATGTGCCCTTCAGCCTTCACGCAAGAGGCCAGCAATAGGCCCATTGGATGGAAGTCCCAGCCCAGGGCCCCGATGTCCAGGACCAGCAGCAGAGCCTCCTGTCTCACCTCACAGCCACGTCCGGCCCCTGCCCTGCTCATTACCCGTGACCATGAGCAGGGTTCAGAGCAAGGATCAGTCTAGGAGGACCGCAGTTGGCAAACTGCGGCTCTTTGGCCCCTTGAGTGTGGCTCTTCCGCAAAATACCACGGCCTGGGCGAGTCTATGTTGAACAAGTGGCATCAGAAGAAGTTTAAGTTTAAAAAACCTTGGCTCTCGAAAGAAATGTCAATCGTTGTCCTGTTGATATTTGGCTCTGTGGATGGATGAGTTTGCCCATCACTGGGCTAGGATAAGCTCAGAATAGAGTGAAGGCTCTGCCAGCTTCCCCCCTCCTCCACCTGCACCTGACTCCGTTCTGTGGCTCTCAGGCTGTAGAGCCACATGCTGGGGCTTGGGCTGAGCCAACCCAGAAGAACCTGGGGCATCAGGAGGGTTCTCATCGTCTCCCCCACTGGCGAGTCAGTCCCTGTGGGCTTCCGAGTGACCATGTAGCCAATACACGCCCTTTGTTTGGGGCTCCTTAGCTGAGTGACTCAAGACAAGCCATTCTAGCCGAAACCGGTTTGGCTCAGTGGATAGAGCGTCAGCCTGCAGACTGAAAGGTCCCGGGTTCGATCCCGGTCAAGGGCATGCACCTTGGTTGCGGGCACATCCCCAGTAGGGGGTGTGCAAGAGGCAGCTGATCGATGACTCTCTCTCTCATCGATGTTTCTGACTCTCTATCCCTCTCTCTTCCTCTCTGTGAAAAATCAATAAAATATATTTTTTTAAAAAAAGGCAAGGCCATTCTCCCTGGAGCTCATCCTCTCCACCTGTCACCTGCGGAGGTAAGGGGAGTGGAAGTCAAGCAGGGAAGTATGAGGGTACCTGAAACCAGCCTTCCGGGGTGTTGTTGAGTGACTAAGTGCCTACACAAGCAGACAGAAGCATTAAAGGGAGGAAGCGAGGGGCTCCACTGTGCTCTTGGAGTAGGATTTCTGGGCATCACAGCCCTCTCTGCCCTCCCCAGACAGTCTGGGATGAGCCCTTGGCTTCTCCATCTAGCAAATGGAGCAAATCTGCGTGCCCCGTGGATCATGGCGGCTCAGAAAGGGGCTCAGGGGGCAGAGGGCCCTGGAGAGAGCAAGGCTTGGCACCAGGTCTGAATTAGCTCATCAAGAGCCCCCTCCAGCTGTGGCCATGCCTCGGCCTGCCTTCCCCCGTCCCACTGGGTGCTCGCAGGTCCCTGGATTGAACTGTCGGCTGGGCTCCTGGGACAAAGAGTGGCTCCCAATTTAGCTGTCACTGCCGGGTGGGTGGCTCTCCAAGGATCTGCATCTCTTGCAGGGATGGGGGAGGGGAACGGACCAAGGGCTGAAGCCTTGGGCACAGCCTGGGGTCCCCCCGCTTTCCTGAGATCTGCCCCTGCCCCACACTTGGGGCCCTGCGGGGACCAGAAGCCTCCTACTCAGGAGTGTGTGCCCAGACAGACGCTGCCAAACAGGCTGCCCGCTCTAGGAGAACAACCCGAGCCCACCTGCTGGTGATCCCCTAGGAGTCCCTGGACATTCACCTCTCCCTCCCTCTGGAGGCAAGAAGAAGAGGCAGGTCCAGCCCTGAGGGACAGGGGCCAGCACTGCATGTCCACACAGCCCGCGTCTCCTCCTCATGGTGGCCGAACACGAGGGCTACAGGCCCAGAAGGTGGGTGTGGCGAGGGCGCAATGCACACGCCCCATCAACAACCCCCAGCAGCCCCTCAGAGGCCGGAAGTGCACGTGGCCAGGCTGGGGGCCCGCCCATCACGGCGGACTCTAGGACGCCGTCATTCGGGAGGAGGCCCCTGCTTGGTGTGGAGGTTGGAGGCTTACAGAGACGGGCAAGGCCCAGGGGAATTCTTGGGGATGCTGCCAGGGGTCCAGCTGTTGACTCCTTCCCTAGGCTGAAGTGGTGGTGGTGGTGGTGGTGGGGCTTCTGGAGGAAGCAGTGGCCACGAGCAAATAAAGTCCTGGGAGGGGCGCCAGGATGCGGGTCTACCTAAGCTCCCTGGGCCTCAGTGTTCTTGTCTGTAAAATGGGTTGTGATGTCTACACGACAGGAGAGAGTTAGTCCATGCAAGTAGCAGGTCTGGCACAGAGTTGTCTCGGGCCTCAGGCAGGCAGCCACCCTCCACGGTAAGAGCAGATGGCAGCTGGTGCACCCCCAGCTCCCTGGCACGGGGACCACATTCCCACCTGTCTGCCCCCCCCCACCCCCAAAGTGCTGGGAACTATTGCATTGGAGCGGCACCTGGGCAGCAGGCATGGGTTTGCCGAGTGACCTCTGAGCTTCCGTCTGGGTCCCTCCCTGGCACCATCGTGGGGATGGCTCCAAAGGTATGCCTACACCCCCTCCCTCCTCCCTGGGAGGGTGCTGAGAAACGGGCTGGCCCAGGGACCCCAGCGGGCTGCTGGCGCAACGCCATCACAGGCCTGTCTCTCCAGGATGGAAACAAGCAGTGACCTTCCAAGGAAGTCACGCCGTGGCCCTGTGCCCCAGCTCAGGACTGGCCACAGCCGAAGGATCCCCTCGTCCTGGCTGGATTTTCCGAGTGTGAGGGAAACGTCTCAAACTCCCCCCTGCAGGGTCCTGCAGGGTCCTCTCCGGGCACAGGAGAGGTGGACAAACGAGGGACATGGACCAGCTGACCTCTCCCAGGAGGCATTCATGGCTGCTTCATCCACACGCTGCTCTGAGCTCGGAGAGACCGAGGGGGTGAGCTGAGGTCACACAGCTGACATGCTGTCATGGAGGGTGGCTCCGGGGACCAGAGTGTGGGAAGGAGGCAGTGCCACACCCCATGGGGGTGGGGGGTGGGCAAGCGCATAGGAGGTTGTGTCTCATGTGCAGTGGGTCCGAGGGGGCAGTTCAGGCAGAAGCCCAGAGCAGGCAAGGAGTGATAAGGATCAGCCTAGAGAGCCGTCTCCAGCCCGTGCGTGCTCCTGGGCTCAGGGCATGTGTCCTGGGGAACACAGATCAATGGAGCCGATGGGTGTTGACTCCATTACAGGGGCGGTGATCCACCAGGCTCTTCCCACAGGGTCTCTCTGGGCGTGGCCCCCAAGACTGGCTGTGCCCCTGGACTAAAGGCTGAAGCCTGCCGAAACCGGTTTGGCTCAGTGGATAGAGCGTCGGTCTGCGGACTGAAAGGTCCCGGGTTCGATTCCGGTCAAGGGCATGTACCTTGGTTGCGGGCACATCCCCGGTGTGGGGTGTGCAGGGGGCGGCTGGTCAATGTTTCTCTCTCATTGACGTTTCTAGCTCTCTATCTCTCTCCCTTCCTCTCTGTAAAAAAAAAATCAATAAAATATATTTTTTAAAAAAAATAAAGACTGAAGCCTCTGTCCAGCCACCCCTCCTCACCCCCCATTCCTCAGCCGCTGTCATATGCCTTCCCTAGCTGCCCACCCAGGGAGTCTGTCCACTGTCCCTCAGGCTGTCCTGCACCTGCCCACACCCTGTAGATGGGCCTTCCTGAACCCTCCCCACGACTTGAGCCTCAGCCGTAAGCCATGTCTGGCTGGAGCAGGCAGGCTGGCCGGTCACTCAGCCCTGCTCAGCTGCCCCTCTGCCTGGCATGAGCCCCGCCTCAGGGCAGGCCCACACCTCCCTACCCCAGCCCACGCCTACAGCGGACATCCGGGAGAAATCCAATGGGCTTCTAGCGAGGAGGGCGCTGGCCAAGGTGCTGACTCAGGGGCAAAGGACACCTGTCCCGCAGCCCGCGCAGTGCTGATTCCCCCCCACAAAGACCTGGGGCAGCTGCTGGGAAACCCGCCGGGAACATCTGGGGAAGGGGCTTCAAAAGTCCCTGGAGCTTGTGAGCCTGTTTTTGAACTGGAAAGGAGAGCAGTCCCACTCCAGCAAAGCGGCTGCTGGGCTTTGGGGCTCCGGAAAAGATTGAGTGAGGCGAGAAAGGGAGCGGGCCAGGGAGAGGCGCTTCTCCTCCCACCCCCATCTCCAGGCCTCCAGACAAAGCCCTGATCGGTGGCTGGCCACTTTGGGGACCCCCCCGGCACACACGCTGGTCAACCCCGGGCTGCCACGCCCTGGGTCCTCCCCACCCTCTGCCCCCCCTAACCCCGCCGCCCCCGCACCCCCCAACCCCCGCCCCGTGCCCCCCTAGCCTGTTCCGGCCAAGACTGCCATCCCCGCGGCCGCCGGTAGGGGCCGCTGCCTCTTCAGAAATGCTCCGCCTTTGTCTGGGGCCGCGCGGCGCCCGGGCAGCGGGCGTGGGGCTGAGCGCCTCCCGCGGCCCAGCCTGCACCCCTCGTCTTTGCATCCTCTCCGCCCCGCAGCCCCGCAGCCCCGCGCCCCGCCCCGGCCCGCGCCCAGGTGAGCGCCCCGCCCGCCGCGAGGCCCCGCCCCCGCCCCGCCCCGCCCCGCCCGCCCCGGCCGGGCCGCCGGCGTGGGGACCGGGTGGGTTCCTCGCGCGTCAGACCACATGATCCCATAAAACATTCATCCGCTGCTCCGGATCCGCGCCGGATCCGCGCCGCCGCCGCCGCCGCCGCCCTCGCCTTGCGCGCCGCGGCCCCGCCAGCTCCTCTGAGCGCGCCCAGCCTCGTCCCGCGGCCGGGCCGGGGCCGGGCCGGAGCGGCGGCGCCTGGATGCGGCCCCGGCCGCGGGGAGACGGGCGCCGGCCCCGAAGCGACTTTCGGTCCCCGACGCGCCCCGCCCGACCCCGACGATGGTGAGGAAGGCGCCCGGCGGAGGTGAGTGCCGCGCCGCCGCGCCCCGGCCGGCCGCTGGGTGGGGCGCTGGGTGCGGGGAGTGGGGTGGGGGTGCGGGGAGTCGGGGGGTGGGATTGGGGGGGGGGTGTCCCAGAGCCGCAGGAGCCGGTCCCGGCTGTCCGGGCAAAGCGGCAGGGTCACGGGCGGCGGCGAGGGCCACCCACCGCAGTGGTGCACCGTCTGGGGCCGCGCGGGGGCTCGGCCCCGGGAGGGCGGAGCCCGCGGCGGCAGGAAAAGTTGCCGCTTCCCGGGAAAGTTGGAGGCGGCGATGGCGGAGGCAGAGGCGGCGGCGGCGGGTCGGGGTGGCCCCTGAAGCCGGGGCCGGGGGCGGCCGGGGTGGAGGCTGCCGACTGGAAGGAAGGGCGCGGTCCAGCCCTGGAGCGTCCCGGCCACGAGGGGGTTAATGGCCATGTGCGCGGAAACGTGGTGCCCAGCAGGGCTGGGGTGAGGGGGGCATCAACCTCCTGCACCCTGGCCCCGCTGGACTCAGCTCAGGACCTCTCCTGTCTCTGGGGTCAGCGGGAGGAATGGGGGCGTTGGCAACAGCAGAGGGATGGGGTGCGGGGCTCGGGCTGCCCCTCCAGGAGGCCAGTCATCCCAAACCCCCATAGCCGCAGCCTAAGGGCCCCTGCGGGCTGGGCTGGGGGGGGGCTCACAGCGCCTCCTCCCTGGAAGCCCTCGTGGGACCCCCTCCCCCTGCCTGGTACGAAGTCCTGAGAGTGGGGGCTGGGGACCCCACTGCCTGCTCTGCCTGGAGAATGCTCCCCCCGCCCCCCCACGGGCTGCCCTGCTGCTGTCCACAGTGCCGCAGGCTGCACACACGTTCCCTCACACGTGCGCGTGTCGACAAGGAGGGCTGCACCCTCGCCGACCGCGTGTGCACACACATGCCAGGCTGCCCCAGTTGTGCACGTGCACACATGCTATGGGTGCACACCCGCCTCATCGCCCCCCGGCTGCACGCCCATGGCCACACACACACACACACACACACGTACCTAGCATGCTTGCTGGGATCTCACATGCGGGTGCCCCCCGACAGGACCCGCTCCTGTGCCTCCATGCACGTGTGAAGGGGGAGGCCCTGGGCAGCCGGAGCTCACAGAGAGAGGAGGCACAGAGAAACCGTCTACACTAGGATCCCGGTCCCACTCTGTCCCCGTGTCCTGGGAGTCTCCCCTCCGCAGCCCCTCAGGCCTGTGTGTGTATGTGCAGCTTGGTGTGCGTGTGAACATGTGTGTCTGCACGCATGACCGTATGTGCCTGTGGGCACATCAGCATGTGCTTTTTTTTTTTTTTCCCCCTTCAGGGTGTAGGTGCCCCCGTGTGCCTGGGTGGGCCGTGGCCGGGTTTTGCAGCCAGATCTGCAGCAGAGGACTCGGGGATGTGTGCTGGGGGCTAGTGCAGGGCCCCGACCCGGGGTGTGAGGTGACAGGGCTCCTGGACACCCCTCCTCTTCCCCCATGGCGGGGCAGTAGCGGCGAGGGGGGCTGGGACCCACCTGGGCAGGGAAAGCCCACTTCAGGTCTGGAGGTCAGCGCAGGGACACGTTGGCCGGACGCCCCGGCATGCACAGCAGTGGCTACTGCTCAGCTCAGCGGGGCGCAGGCACAGTGTGCCCTCTCCGCGGCTGACCCAGGGCGACCTCAGGAAGCCTTTGCGCCCCCGCGCCTCGCTCTCTCCATGGTGAGGGGTGCCATGGTGTGTCACCTACCTCGGGCATGGTGTGGGGCTCTGAGATGAGGGTGTGGGGGGCTCCCTCCCGCCGTGGTCAGGGGGACTCCAGGCACACGGCCGGCTCCCCTGTCACCATCAGTGTCTTCCTTGCCTGGAGCATGGGGACAAGCCAGTCGCTGGGATAAGGTGCGTGAAGGGTGGGTCCCAGGACGGGACGGGCGGTGAGGCTGGCCACGCCCCTTCGTCTCCGCCTGTCTTTCCATCTGTGAGGAAGGAGCCAGCTCCCCCTCGAGGACCAGGCAGGCGGGGATGGTTCCTGGCTCCTGAGTGTGTGGGATGGCAGGACAGCAGCGGCCCGGCTGTGGGGTGGGTCCTGGCTCCGCCACCCGCTGGGGCCTGTGACCTTGAGGGTGACGGTTCATCGCGCCATGCCTCAGCCTCCTCGTTTGTGACGTGGGCCAGGCACCAGGCTCCCCTCCCACCCCCCCGCCAGTGGTTGTTGGGGGGCACTTTAAGGCCGAGGCCCCCCGGTGAGTTCTGACCGCAAGTCTCTTTACCTTCAAAATACCCAAAAGACCACCATCCACCCGGTCAGCCATTCCCGCGTAGGGAAGTCCTGCACTGCCCACAGGGCCCCTCCCTCCTGTTTCCTGAGGGGGATAAAGGCCCCTAAAAGGCAAGGGGGATTGCAGAGGGGAGCACGGGCGGGCAGGGGGGCAGGGAGGGAGAGGGCACTCTGGGAGGTGGGCGGGAGCCACCTACGCATCTCCCAGGCTGGCGCAGCATCTTTGCTCTGCCCCTCGCCGGCAGGAAGCCTGCAGAACCCCGGAGCCTCTGTTCCTCTCTACGGAAGATTCCCGGGCAGCCCGGGTCCTGTCGCCTGGACTGGCCCCCTCCCTGTGGTCCCGGAAGCTGCGGCCGGGGCAGGGGCGGGGCGGAAGAAAGGGAGAGAGGCTCAGGGAAGTCAGCCCAGTGGGTCTCCACAAGCAAGAGGGCTTGTGGGATGTGTGGGAGGAGAGAGGGGGGGTAGGGAGGGGCCTCCGGAAGTTCTGTTGTCCCAGGAGGCTGCGTGCGGGCAGGCCGGGGGGCCTGTGCTGTGCCTCCCCCGCCGTTTCTGACTCCCGTTCCTCTTCCCTCTGCTGCCCCCCAGGCCTCGAAACTCCGCTCACCCCCAGGCAGCGCAGGCCCCTCCTCGCTCCCTGCCCTGGCCTTGAATTCGCGGCTCCGTAGCTTAGCCCTGTCTGGCAGCTGGTGCAGCACCGGGAGGGTCCCGGCTGGCGGAGCGGAAGGAATCCACCCCGCCCCAGGGATGAGCTCCCCGCTCCGCTGGGCCCGCTGCCAGAAGGTCTCCTCGGAGTCCCAGTCTGTGCATCTGGAAAGGGGTCAGGAAAGCAGCGCAGGGGAGGTGCTCCGTGATGAACGGGGGAGCTTACCGAAGGAGTGAATGGTGGGTGAGGGAGCCAGGGTGTCCGTGAGTGTGGGAGGAAGGGAGTGACATCCTCCCTCCGCCTTTGACTGGGCCTGGTACTCAGTACCTTTCATGTGCCCCACCCCCAGGCTAGTAGGCCCTGACCCATGACCCCATCCGCCCCAAGCCGCCTGACCCTCTCTGTGGCCACCCCCCCTCCCCCTGCAGCTGCCCTCTGAGGGCCCAGCCTCTGTGTCCTCTGCACCCCTCAGTGTCCCCTGCCCTGCAGCCTGCCTGCTTCTGCACCGTCCAGCGGCCCTATCCCAGGCACGGTTTGCTCATTCAGATGCCCACACATTCTCTCCTTCAGCTACGCATTCATTTTTTCCCTTCCTTCCTTCCTTCCTTCCTTCCTTTCTTCCTTCGTTCGTTCCTGGACTGTCAGACCCTCCTCGGAGCCAGGCCGTGAAAGGGACGTGACCTGTGGCCTCCTGAGTTTACAGGACTGAATCCTTTGAAGGGCAGCTGGTCGCAGAGCCGCAAACGGGAGCCTTAGCCAGAGGACAGCACGCTGTCCACCCCCCCTGCACCTTCCGGCACCATCGCTGGAGTGCGTGGGCCTGCCAGGTCCCACCATACGGGTGTTTTGGGCTGCAGTTTCTCCTTTTGTCGCTGTATTTTAAACATTTTGCACATCGGGGCTATTCTTGTGCATCATGGGGCTTAGCGTGTGCAGAGTCCCCTCCTGAGGGTGCGCCGTTATTCCTACGGACCTGCCCTGGCCTCCCAGGCTGTGCATGGTTGTGGGGATGGGCATGGGAGACACACTCCACACATGGAGGCCCCCGTAGGTCCCCGGAAGTGTGGTCACACACCCCCTCTCTGGTCCCGACCCCTCCCAACCTCTCCAGGGCAGCAGATTCTGCCTTTTTTCTCTGAGGAGAGAGCGAGTGAATATGCCTCCATCATGAGCAGGATTCCAGCCCCGGCTCTGCCAGCCACCTCTCTCCTGGCCCCTTCCCCTCGCCCCTGCCTTCCCCCTGCAGCTGTCCTAACAGCCCTGTCTCCACGTGGGCC
The DNA here is from genome assembly GCA_036971965.1 of Nyctalus aviator. Lineage (NCBI taxonomy): Eukaryota > Metazoa > Chordata > Mammalia > Chiroptera > Vespertilionidae > Nyctalus > Nyctalus aviator. Next base: position 10,339,000 of record CM072939.1, on the reverse strand, counting down.
TGCGGCCCTGCCCTCCTGCGGGAGAATGGAGGAGGAGCCGCCAGGCAGCCTCCCACAGCCTCCTGCCCCCACCACACACACACACACACACACACACACACAGGAAGGACAGCCAGGCCTCGGAGGTGTCGCTGAAAGGCAGGGCAGCAGCGGGCAGACCAGCCAGAGGAATGGTGGGGAGATGCTGTCTGGGCAGAGACCAGGTGGGCCTGGCAGGCGGAGCTGGGCCCGTGGGGCCATGGGGAGCGTGGGTAGAGGGGCTGGGGGTTCCGGAGCTGGGGCTGGGGTGTCCGGCTTGGTTCAGGCAGCCCACTCGCTGCCCTGGGGGTGGTCCCCAGCCCTCGGGTCAGCACCCGGCCTTCCTACCTGCCTGCCACGGATCCCGCGGCGTGGAATTGACGTCCCGCGGAAGGCTGGTGGGGATGGAACCAGGATTACGCCGTCGAGCTGATTCGGCACAGCTGGGTTAAGTGGTGCTGGCGGAGCGCCTTGGACCAGAGCAGTCGCCGGCAAACTCGTGAGTCCACAGGGCCAGATAGCAACAGGACAAACGATTGGAAATTTCTTCGGAGAGCCCAATTTTTTTTTTTAAACGTAAACGTCTTGCCGAAACCAGTTTGGCTCAGTGGATAGGGCGTCGGCCTGCGGACTGAAAGGTCCCGGGTTCGATTCCCGTCAAGGGCATGTTCCTTGGGTTGCAGGCACATCCCCGGTGAGGGGTGAGCAGGAGGCAGCTGGTCGGTGTTTCTCTCTCACCGACGTTTCTAGCTCTCTATCCCTCTTCCTTCCTCTCTGCGGAAAATCCATACATTATATTTAAAAAAAATAAATAAAAAGTAAATAAACTTCAACTTCTTCTAATGCCGCCTCTTCAAAAATTAGACTCGCCCGGGGCCGTGGTATTTTGCGGAAGAGCCACGCTCGAGGGGCCGCAAAGAGCCGCATGTGGCTCGAGAGCCGCGGTTCGCCGCCCCTGAAACCAGAGGGTGCCTCACGGCTTCCGGTTTGCCCGTGGGGTGGGGAGGGGCTCCTCCGGGCGCCCCGGGGCAGCGCGCTTCGGGGCCTGCTGCGCCCACAAGCTTGTTTCGGGGAAAGGTGGCGGGGGTCCCGGGGAAGGACTGGGCGCCGGGAATGGGCGGGCCATCACCTCCCACAAACCCTGCAGCCAGGCGCCCGGTGGGCGGAGGGACGGCGCGGCTCCCGGCAGTGTGGAGGCAATGTGCAAATTTAACCTTTGGGTTTATGACTCTATTTCTTTGCAGCAAATGTCACGGGAAATGTCAGGCTGAGGCTGGAGCTGGGAAGGGGCCCGTCGAGGGCGCGGGCGGCGTGCCGCGGGGCTCCGGCCGGGGTGGGGCTCCGGGGCTCTCGCCTCCTCCTGGGAGCCCTCCCGGATTGCCCCTCACTCGCCCGAGCCCAGCCTCGTGTCCTTGTAGAGACGGCGCCTCTATTCACCTGCTGCCAGGGTCCAGATGGGGCAGGCTCAGGGGCCTGCCAGCAGTCTCCCCCTCCAAGGCCGGGCAGCTGTCGGACCCGCCCGTGCGGCATCAGCTTGCTGTGTGACCTTGGGCGGACACCCATCCTCTCCTGGGCACCAGAGGCCTCGTTCCGTCACCCACGGCTGCTGACCCACTCACTCGTCCCAGGCGCGTGGAGTCCTGGGCTCTGGAGGAAGTAGGGGAAGGGGTGTGTACAGGACCGGCGGGGTGGCTGGCGGGCCTGTGGCAGCTCCAGGCGCACAGTAGGTCCGTGCAGCCTAAGTGACGACCGGGGTGCAGGGAGCCAGGACTGTGTAGAGGCTTTTTTTTTAAATTAAATTAAATTTTATTTTTATTGATTTTTTTACAGAGAGGAAGAGAGAGGGATAGAGAGTTGGAAACATGGATGAGAGAGAATCATCGATCAGCTGCCTCTTGCACATCCCCTACTGGGGATGTGCCCACAACCAAGATACATGCCCTTGACGGGAATCGAACCCGGGACCTTTCAGTCCACAGGGCGACGCTCTATCCACTGAGCCAAACTGATTTCGGCTGTGTGGAGGCTTTTGCCCACTGTTCTGTCTGCACTGGCTTCATGCTGCTGGGGGAGGGGTGGCCCCTTTTCCCGCCCGGTCCCCGGACAGGTGTGGCCTGGGCAGCAGGAGGGTCAGCCACCTACCCCTTGGGTCTGGCCTCCAGCCCAGAACCACCTCCCCTCCCCAGAGGTGTGGTCTGAAGCAGAATCCCAGAGAAAGGCCAGTCTCAGGAGAGCTGCGGGGTTCAAGGTCGCCCAGGAAGCTATGCACCCGCCTCCACAGAGCAAGCCAGCCGGGAGCCGGGAGTGGCCCTTGTGCCCACCCCACTCCTCCCACAGCCTGCCACGTTCCTTCCCCTGTGCTCTCTGCTGTCCACGTCTCTCCGTCCGCCCTGGTGAGGCCTCCCTGCCCTCCCTCCCAGGACACATCCAGGCCCTTATAGAAGGGGTATACATATGTCAAAAGTTTGGGAAACACCTACCCCAACACACGGGTGGCCTTCCCCACATGACAGGGTCTGATGCGTGCTCTGGAGGGTAACACCTCCCCCCCCCCGAATTGTCCCCTGGAGAGGCCCCTTCCCCTCAGCGGATTAGCCAGGGTCCACGCTCAGGGTGGTGGCCTGGGAGAGCTCGAGACAGGTCCCCAAAGGCCCCTCACTTCTCCCTCCGTCCTCTCGCGCGTGTTTTCCGGCACTATTTCCAGGCCGGCCCTGTGCTGGGCAGCAGGATCTCCTAGATTCTGAGACACCTTCCACCCTGAAGGTCCCCCAGGTTCCAAGGAGACACTCCAAAGCCCACAAGGTCTGCAGGAGAGAAAAATACTCTGTGGGTGTTGGCAGGGCCCCCACTAGACGCCCCCCTGCCCCCAAGTCACACTGGCCCCAGGTCTTAAAGAGGTGCCGGGTGCCCAGCCTCAGTGGCTCAGTGGCCGAGGGTCCACCTATGAACCAGGAGGTCACGGTTCCATTCCCGGTCAGGGCACCTGCCCAGGTTTTGCGGGCTCGATCCTCAGTGTGGGGTGTGCAGGAGGCAGCTGATCAATGATTCTCTTTCATCATGGTTGTGTCTATCTCTCTCTACCTTCTCTCTTACATTTGCATATATATCTATATTTTAAAGGCGCTGGAGCTGCTGGCTGATGGGGAGGTGACGGTGCAGGGGGCAGGGCGCTGGGGCCTCTGGTGGGTCCAGGCTGGCCCTAGAGGAGGAGGGAGATGGGGGGGGGCAGGTGCAGAGCCTGTGGGGCCAAGAGAAAAGCAGAGGGGAGGAGGGGGGCAAGCGCTAGGGCTCTTGGGCCCGTGGATGCGGTGAAGGCTGCCCCCGCCCAGCCTCAGCGGGAAGCCAGGCCACGGCCCCGCGTGCTCCCAGCTGGGGCGGCACGTGGCTCCGCAACCCCAGCCGTGTCCAGGCCGTCTTTCATTTCCCCGCCTCGGCCCCAATTTGTGTCAGGCAGAGGCTGACGCGGGGACAGGTGTGACAAGCGTTCGGCTTCCTGTTTGAGAATTGGCAAAAGAAAAACTCTCCCCATAAAAAAAAAAAAATATCCTGTCGACGTACCTCCTGGATGTCACCGAGAGGCCCCATCGCGGCCGAGACAGACGGTGGCCCTGATGGTCTCCATTCTTCACCTGCTGCCTGGGCCTGGCCTGGCTCCTGGGGTGGCCTGGGGTGGGTGGCAGCAGCGTGTGCGTGTGCGTGTGCGTGTGTGCGTGCATGCGTGCGTGCGTGCGTGTGTGTGTGTGCGTGTGTGTGTGTTTCCCCGCTGAGCCCTGTCTCCCCACCTCCAGATCCCAGGAAACCTGAGCAGGCATTCCCGCCCACTTTAGGGACAAGGGGCACAGGCGTGGGGATGGGGGAGGGAGGGGCTGCAGACTTCCCCAGGTGGCCCACTGTGTTCGCATTGCCCTGAGGCCCAGGAGCCCCGCATATCACCCCTGCAGGACCCCTCGGGCCAGGCTGTGGTGTGGGAGGGGAGCAGGTGAGGGAGGGGTTCTGGGGACAAGAGCCAGCCCTTCGGGGGGGGGGGGGGGTGTGTCTGAGGATAGAGGGGGCATCCTGCCTGAGCAAAGGCGAGGCCAGGGCTCCTGCCTGCCAGGGCCTGGGGAAGGCCGGGTTAGGCACCAGCATGCTCTTTCTAACTGGGACTTGACCTCCCCTCGGTGCGATGGGGACCGCGGTCCCTGCTGGGGGCGACAGGAGGCACTTTTTGGATGCCCCCGCAGGGCGGGCGGGCTGGGCATTCCCTGTGCCCTCACTGGGCGCCTGCTCCCGTTATCTCCACTCTCCAGGCGAGGGGATGGGTTCGAGAGGTTGGGAGACCTGCCTGAGGCCCCGCTGAGGCAGAGGCCTGGGCCGGGACCCCAGGCTCGGGGCTTTGGGGAGGGATTCCGTTGCTCTCGGACAGCCCCGCCCACCTTTCCCAGGGCAGGGCTGCCCCCGGCCAGTTCAGCGCCAACACGACTGAATAGAACAAACTAAGAATACTTCCCACCTTGCCGGTTTGTGCACATTCTAGAAAACCTGGAGAAATACAGCAGAGTTTTTAAGAGAGGCGTTGTGTTAATGCGCTCAGGCTGTCATGGCAGACTACCACAGACAGGGGGCTTAACCAACAGGCACGTCTCCTCCCCGCTCTGGAGGCTGGACGTCAGAGGCCGGGCGCAGCAGGGCCAGGTCCTGGCGAGGGCTCTCTCCCCGGCTTGCAGGCAGCCGCCTTCCTGCTGGGTCTCCCACCGAGGGAACGAAGACCAGCTCTCCTGCATCTCTTCCTAGAAAGATGCATCCCATTATGGGATTCCCACCTCAGGACCTCATTACATCGAATCCACCCAGCGCCCCGTGGATTCTCCCGGGCTGGGCATCCCCAGGGAACGCTGTCTGCACAGCCTTGGGACGTGCCCATCGTGGTGGGCTTTTCTTGCATCTGCGTGGCAAGCCTTTATGGAGTGCCCACTGCGTGCTGGTCACCAGCTGGGGTGCCATCCCAGGAAGCCCTGAGGGTCAGGTGACCAGATCGTCCAGGTGTTGGCGGGACAACCGATTTGTACCAATTTTTCCCGCGTCCTGCTGCGTTTAAAAAAAAAAAAAAAGTCCCGATTTTTGGAAAGAATCTTTCCAGTGTTTCCAAAAATCGGGACTTTTTTTTTTTTTTTAAATGCCGCGGGATGCGGGAAAAATGGTTTAGAAATCGGGACTGTCCCGCCAACACCTGGGGACGATCTGGTCACCTTACCTTAGGGGCACCCATAGACGCAAACGGCGCAGGCACCTGTTAAATGGGCCAGCAAGGCGTAGGATGAAGGGGACTCCATGGCAGTGGATGGAGGTGGGGGAGGGGGTGTTTGGGACCCTGCGGTGGCTCACCGAAGTTCCCCCGCCCCTGGGGATTGGTCAGATCTCAGACCCAACCTCCCATTTCCCAGATGACAGGCCTGAGAGGCCAGGGCCACTGGCGGTGTCCGAGCTTTGCAAGGCATAGTGGCCGGGCTGGGGGTGAGCCAGCCTCACGGCCTGCTGCAGCCCTAGGGTTATGGGGGAGGAGCTGAAGGGGGAGGGAGGCGGAGGCGGGGTCTGGCTTCCTGTGGGCCTGACCTGGGAGGGAAGGAGGGAGGCCGCTGGCCGCCTGCCCAGTGGGTTGCGGGGCTGTAAGCGTGCATTAACCAGAAGAGATGGAGGCCTGGGCCAAGGGCGCTGCTCTGAGCAGGCTGGGCCTGCCAGCGGCACTGGGGGGGGGACCAGGTCTGTCTGACCTGCGCCTGGGCTTATGCCCGGAACCCTCCCTCCTGCGTTGAGCTAGAGGAGGAAGGAATGGGGAATGCAGATGGGGGCAGGGTGTTGTGAAACCATTAGGAAAATTTTTTGGGGGGGAAAGGCCAATTTCCTTTTCAGGCTTAATAAAGTCAAGCCATGGTCTACGGGGGCGGGGCGGTATGGGAGGTCAGCTGGGTCCTCTGTGGGGTGGTGAAAGGTCAAGCTGCTCGGGTCCTCAGGGTTCCAAGGCGGATTGAATGGAATGGGACTTACCCATGCGCACACACACACACACACACACACACCCGCCCCCAATCCCTGATGGCCCAGCCGTGGCTGCTGATGCCTGTGGTGGTCTGTCCCAGCAAGGCCTTGGGTTTGGGGGGCACCTCCCCCAGCCGGATCCTTGGCTCCGGGGACATCTGTGCCCTGGATGGGGATTGCCAGGCTTCTTTTGGAGTTTCTGGCTGGTGTGTGGGGGGGTGTTGGGGGGGGAGAGACCATGCTGGGGTCCCTGCACCGACCTCTTACTTGTCCCCAGGGCAAATACCAAGAAAATGAGGCCACCCTGCCTGGCCCCGTCCCCGGGGCAGCCGACCCCCTCCTGCCGCCTGGAGCGCCGGGCGCACCGCCTCAGGAAGCAGCTGAAATACCCTGACCTGCTTTCCAGAAAGCAGCGGCGCCTTCCTCTCCCACCCTCCGTGGTGAGAAGCCGCCACCAACAGTTCCCATCCCAAATTGATTTCGAATAAGGAAGAGTTATCACACACAATCATACGGGAATAATTTATCACTTGTTAATAAAAGAGCAATTACGTATTCACGTGCCCCCCCCCCCCCCCGCCCGGGCGCTTGTGGGTTCAGCTGCAGAGACAATGATTAGAACCCTCGCAGGAGCCAAAGGAAGCTTGTGTGTGCTCAGCCACGGCCAAGGTGCACCCTCCCCCGGGCCTGAGGGTCCTCCGTCTGGAGTTGGGGGCTCAGATCTATGAGAGGGGAGCAGGGCAGAGGTGGGGAGGGGTCAGGGAGACGTGGCGGCTGGACTGTGGAGGGCCCAAGTGCATAGATGGACTTTCAGGCTGGAAGCTGTCCCCTCCAATGCCTGGATTCCAGAGGCTTCTGGAGCCAATAGCCTGATCATCCCTGGGACCAGGAGGGTGGCGGGGGGGAGGGGGGGGGAGGGGTCCCCCCGGGCCACCCTTGGCTGAGCAGGGGCTGAAGAGGAGCGTGTGGGGCTCATCCCTGCACCTGTACTGACCACGCGCTGCTGGGGCTCTCGGCCCCACTTTCTCCTGCACCTGGGAGACGCCTACTTCGGACCCCTGTCCGCCTCCACCTCCGGGCCGACACACGTTATGTTCCCCCTTTTCACGAACCCCTACCTCTGAGATTTCGGGTCTCGCAGTCCGTTTAGAAAGGCAACTCTGTGGTCACCTGTATATCCTGCTCTCCAAGTTTAAGGCCTGCGCCCCCAGCCCTCAGAGGCTGGTCTGGAAAATCCGGTTCTCAGAGGACGCAGCCGCCGCCGTTGCCTCACCCTGCATTTTGTCCCCGCGGTGCCCTCCACGGGCGTTGCCCTGGCTCCTCCGCCGGCGCCCCCTTCCTCAGCTCACTGCCCAGCACGGCTGTCGTGCTGCCTTCCGTTAAATGCATGACCAGCGTGTCCGAGCTCGGGTCACGTGGACGAACGCTCTTCGCGCCTGTTGTGTGGTCGGTCGTTTTTCCTGGAGTTCACGGCGGCCTTTGTCTTTTTTTTCTTTTTTCTCTCTCTCTCTTGTCCTAGCTGCCACCCTCATGTGCTTACTCTTCATGTCAGGTGTTTTATGGGGTTACCCCAGGCTTCTGTCCTGCCACCCCCACCTGGGCCGCCGGCCGAGCTGCGGACCACCCCTCACAGCTCCCTGGACTTCCCTTCATCACCCACAGTTTCTTGGGCCCCAGGCCTTCCTCCTTTCGGGGTTCGTGTCCCATTTTGGCTGACGCACAGTCTCCTCTAGCTCTCTGAGGAAGGCGCGGTGAGGAGTCGTCCTGTTAGTCCTCCATGGCGGCCATCCGCTCGGGCTGCCTTGGCCCGGTCCGGAATTCCACGTTAAGAATCGTTTCTCCTCGAGGTCTTAAAGCCACAGCAATGAGCAGACCGGCGCCCAGCGTGCCGTGGAGAAGCCCGACGCCACGTGGCTCTTCCTCCCGAGGCCTCAGGCCGCCCCGATGGCACGGGCCCAGTGGAGAGCCAGGCCATCCGTCGGCTCTGGGAGATTTCCTGGGATTATTTCTCCGGTCGCTTTTTTCCTCTTCCCGTCTTCTGCTTCCGGAACTCCCCATGTACAGATGTTGGACCTGTACGTTTGTCTCCTGAATATCATCGTCCCTCCCCCCCACCCCCACCCCCGCACCACTTTCTCTTTCATTTTTCCTTTCTGTAAGACTTCCTTGACCTTGTTTTCTAACACTTCTATTGATTTTTTTAAATTTTTATTTTAGCAATCCTATTTTTAACTCCCAGGCTCCTTGCTCACGGAACCCCGCTCTTGTTTGAAATCCTCTTCTGTCCCGACAAGGACACTGATTAGGTTTCCCCGGCTCCCTCTCGTCTCCATCGGCGCCCTTTCCAGACTTCCGGTCTCCTGGCCGCGTCTAGGAGGGAGGCACTTACGGGGACCAGACGCTCTGCTGAGACTGGGGGGGGGGGGGCTTGGGCCACCGGGCAGGAGCCACAGTTGAGGCGCCCCTGCCTCTGGGTGTCTCTTCACCCAGAGGAGCAGCCCCATCCCCTGTGCCTTGCCCCATCCCTGTGGGCCTCAGGGACAAACACGTCTCCCACGAGGAATCGGAGCCCCGAGTGTGCCAGGGTGGCCCGAGAAGCAGCAGCGACCTGACTCAGTGCCGAGGGCAGGCAGGGCTCCCTCCAGGCCTGTCTGGAGTCTGTTCTCTCCGCGGAGGCTGAGCCTGGCGGAGGCGGGGAAGTGGCTCCAGGCCTTGATGCTCGAAGCTCAGCCTGGCTGCTGCGCCCTCCTCCCACCCAGACCCCGCCTCTCCCGGCTGAAGCAGGGCCCCCAGGCCCGGCTGGAGCCGCCTTGAGACCAGCAGACAGTCAGCCAGGCTCCGGGATGCCGCCCCTGAAGCAGGGCCTTCCTCCCCGGGGCTCCTCACCCGAGACAGGCTTTCCCGGGGGGGTCCGATTAGCAGAGGCCCACACCGGCCGCGGGGGAGGCACAACCCCCTGGCCCCGGGGCTGGGCCCCAGGTGCGGGCGGTTAGCGGGGTTTCCAGGCTGGAGGCATCTTGGGGGCCCCAGGGAGGTGGGCGCCGGCCCAATGGCCGTCCTCATGTCCCCAACAGACTCGGTGTGGGCCGGCAGCTTCCCCAGCCTCGTGGGGAGAGGGTGCACCAAGCCCAAGGCTCCAGACCCCAGGGAACAGAAGGCTCGGGGCTGAGGACAAGGCCCTGTGGCGGTCGGGAGCCCAGAGCATGCCGATCTACTGCAGGAGTGGGGGGTCAGCTGCCCCTTCCTGCCGCGTGGGCCTCTGGGGATCAGGGCCTGCTCTGGCCTCCTAGGACTGTGGGGTGGAGCCCGGGACCCTGTGCTCACCTCACCTCTCTGGGCCTCAGAGCCCTTGTCTGAAGAGTGGGGTTGACAGTCAGCCCCTCGCTGTGCTGTGGGATGTGGTGAAACCGGGAATGAGGGAAGTCTGCCCCTGGGGCTATTCCCAGGGAGGCCAAGGACCCCAATTCTCCCCTTCCTTCCTTCCTGTTGCCCTCCCCACGGGTGCTGTGGGTGCTGTGTGAGGCTGGGGGTGGGACGGAGGACTGACAGGAGAGGTCCCTGTGTGGCATCAAGGCACAGGTGCTGGAATGGGGTGTCCCCGGGCCACTGGGCTGCTCAGGGGTGTCTGGTGGCCGCCAGCACCGGCCCACCACTCAGCCCCGGAGCTCCGTGACCTCACGCGAGGCTGGCTGCATTCCCAGGGGCCCCGGGTCAGCTCCCGGCTGCCTGGGACCCCCGGGGCCTCGCACACGGCTGACGTGATGGCAGCCTGCACAGTCCACCTTCCTTTCGGAATTCTGGTCCGCAGGATGGGCCAGGGAAGCCTGGCCACAAGGGGACCCCACACACCCTGGTGCCTCTCTCTCCTTTCCTAATCCAAGCCGTCCCATCTTTGTTCTTAAAGGGGACGGGGACCCCCATCAGGCTGGGCCTGACCCCTGACCTCCTGGGAACTGACCGGCTGCTTCCCCTCCTCCTCCCAGCCCAACTGGACAGTGGAATGCGAGTCGGTCAGCGAAGCTGCAGACACCCTAGAGGAGGGCACATTATCCTGGAGGAGGGGGGGAGGATTGGTGTGGAGGGGCTGTGGCCCCAGAGCCCCCTGTCCCCCAAAACTATTTCCTCATAGACACGTCTCCCTGAAGCACCACACCCTCTCCCCCTCCCCCACCCCAGGGTCTGGAGATCAGTGCCTCTCTCCCGCTGCCCGGAGCCACCCCCCGCCCTCTCCCCTCACAGCCAGCCTGGTTCTGTCTGTGTTTTAAGTTGTCCTCTCTGTGCGCTTTTGATAGCTACCCACCCCCACGGCCTCTTGAGCCAAATACATGTTTTTCCTTCTGACCTGTGGGCTGTTTTCAAATACATGTTTTTCCTTCTGACCTCCTCCTCTCCTCACCTCCCTCCAGCCCCGAGAGATACTGCCAAGCCCTGTCCATCCCTGCCGGGTGGCCACGGCAGGACAGTGGCCTTCTCTGACCCTCGGTCTCCTTTTCGTTGGGGGGGGGGGTGGTGTTGGAGTGACCTCTGTGAGGCCGTGGTGAAGGTGAAGGTGAAGGTGAAGGTAGCAACCCCCACGTTCAGCAGGCGCTCCCCATGCTTCCATCACGAGCCAGGCCGGCAAACGCTCTCTCTAAATGGCCCAACACTAAGTCATCGCAGCTGTGTGGGTCACGCTGCATGCCCGACCGCTCCCTCCGCTGGGGTAGCTCTAGGCAGTGTTCCCCAAACACCTCTCATGATGGGAACCACCTGGTGGAGTTGTTAAAAGACAGATTCCTGAGTCCCAACTAAGAAGTGCTAAACTGGAATTTTTGGGAACATATAGGTAAAATCGTATACTTAACTAGTGCTGTAAACACTACAATTTTACCTGTATGTTCCCCCCCCAAAAAAACCTAGAATTTGGGGGAACATATAGGTAAAATTGTATACTTAACTAGTGCTCTAAGACAGTATACAATTTTACCTCTATGCTCCCAAAAATTCCAAGTCAGCACTTCTTAGTTGGGACTCAGGCATCTGTCGTTTAACAACGCCACCAGGTGATTCTCACCATGAGAGAAGTTTGGGAAACACTGCTCTAGAGCAGCCACAGTAAGCACGCAGGTGGGACTGCCCGCCCCCCACACGCTATTTGCCACGATAGGCAGCAGCCGGGCGGCCGGCTGGTTTGCTGGTTGCCAGTGGAGCAGAAGATTCGAGGGCCCTTGGCTCTGACGAGGGCTGCAGTCTGGTCACCTGGCCTTGGCCGGTGGCGACTCCAAGGGGAGACTCTCAGGCTGAGGAGGCCATCATCCCCTGCCTCGACACCCTCCTCCCAGGGACGGCGATGGCAGCCTTCCCAGTGCAGAGCGAGGCGGATCCTTGGGAAGCACCCCACCCCTGGCGCTCACCAGCCCGCCCTGGGCTTCTGCACGGTCTCCATGGGGCTGCAGCCCAGCCGCTCCGCGCAGACCGGGGCTGATCTCAGACAGCTGAGAGGCAGGAGGGGCTGATCCCGGATCCACACTTGTCTTTTCGTGCAGAATAGACCCTGCCGGAGCCGAGGCCGCCCGCCCGCCCGCCCGCTTGCCTTGTCGATGATGTTTAACAAGGGCCGCGGGCTCGAGAGCGTGTCTCCTCCTGTCTTCTCCTCCACCAGCCCTGCTGCTGGGAGGGGCTCCGTGTTTGCCCCGCCCCTCCCCTCCCCGCCACGGCAACCCCTCCGCTGTTCGCTGCCCCGGGGCCCTGACCCACCCAGCCCTCGGCAACAGAAGGCCCAAGAGCGCACTCCTGTTGTGCCCTCCTATGGCACGCGCCCCAAGTGTGTGGTCCCGTGGCGTGAACCCCGAGTGTGTGTGTGTGTTCCTACAGCACGCGCCCCAGATATGCATTCCCATAGCATGTGCCCGAGGATGTGCCCGAAGTGTACATCCATGTAGCACGCACTCGGAGTGTGCTCTCCTACTGTGTGCAGCCTGACTGTGCGCTCCTGCGCGTGGCCCTCACAAGACTGTGCCCTCCGGGCCTCCCAAGCAGGGTCAGCTCTGTGTAGGTGGCAGGTGCAGGGTCCTGGGAAGAGGGATGGATGGATGGATGGATGGATGAGGAGGAGGGCAGGATCCAGCATTGTTGGCGCTGGCGATGGGGAGGAGTCAGGGCGAGCAGCTGGGAGTGGGGGCAGGTGCATAGCAAGGCAGATCCCAGGCCCTAGCACCAGGAGACCCCTTTCCTGAGCCCGCCCCCCCCTGCCCCCGCCAGGGCAGGGGCATGTCAGCCACCGGCCGGTTTACCGTGAGCGCTCTCTGGGGACTCCGTCCTCTGCTGTCGGAACCAATTAGCCAGGAAACTGATGAGCTGGCGGCGGAAGCAGAATTCTCCGGGTAATTAGCAGCAGGTGTGTGCTGGTGGCCTGATAGAGGGGACGGGATGCCGGCCAAGTCCCCAGGGTGGACGGCTCTTCAGCTGGCAGAGCCTCCAGATGCCAGGATCCCCTGCCCCTCGCCTGGGGCTCCCTGAGTGGGGGCCATGGGAGGCGGGCGGGGGGAGACCTGTGGGCTGGACAGGACGAGGTTCCCGATCCTTCCAGGCTAGCCGCCCCAGCCTTGTCCCAGTCTCCAGGCCACGGATCCTAATCTTCAGACCGTCAGCCTGGACCTTGACCCTGACAGTGGGCTTTAGCTAAGGTGTCCAGACGTCCTGCTTTTGGCGGGACAGTCCCGATTTTTAACAAATTCGTCCCGCGTCCCGTGGCATTTTTTTTTTAAAAAGTCCCAATTTTGGGGAAAGATTCTTTTAAATCTTTTGGACTTTTTTAAAACGCCGCGCGCGCACGCGTGCGGGATGCGGGACGAATTGTTAAAAATCGGGGCTGTCCCGCCAAAAAAAGCAGGGCGTCTGGTCACCTTACTCTAGGCCTCCTCGCCTGGCATCCTCTGACACCAGGAGCCAGCTCGAGGCTCTGTGACACCTGAAATGCCCCCCGTGGCATGTGGCTCATCCTGTCCTGGGTCACGCCGTCACAAGTCAGGGTCTGCACCCCGGTCTCAGGCCTCGGTGCCTGGCACAGCCCCTGGTGCGTTTTGTCGAGTGAGTGAAGGGTGAGTCAGTGGGTGGGTGGGTGGGTGGGGCCTCCCTCCGTCACAGGGGGTTCCCTCTGGCCTCCACCGTCCAGGCGGGCCAGGCCCCTCCCCTGCTGGCCTCCGCTTCCTGGACGTGAGAGGGGCCTTGGGCTGCCCCCCCCCCCCCGCTCCCAGGGGTGGTCCTGGCTGGAGATTTTGCAGGAGAACAGAGCTTGGGTTTGAGGTGAGGATGATGGGTAAGGTGGGGGTAGGAAGGTAGGGGGGCTTTAACCCTTTCCTGCCCAGCAAGGCCTCTCACGGGCCTGGCGCCATGACATCAGGACTGTTCCTTGACCTGGGGCTGTGAGTGAGCGGCTTCTCCCCCCCACCCCACCCCCCCACCAAAACTCAGTTTTCTCAGCTGTCAAATGGGAAATTAGCAGACAGAGTTAGTCTGAGCCCGGCCCGCCGGCCCTGGGTCACGCCCGTGCCCGAGGGCATTCCGGAGGCCGGCCTTGCCAGCTCCGCCTGAGTCTCAGTGCTGCGACAGCGGGCAGGCTCCGCCCAGGCCGGCCTCAGTTTCCCCCACCGCACACAGCTTGGCGGGAAGCCGACCAGCCCTGGCTCCGGCACCTTCCTGCCATGGCGGTGACTTGGCCCATAGGGACCAGGCCCACTCCTGCAGCCACAGATGGGAAGACCAATAAGGGCACAGCGGGCAGCAGGGGTGTCAGCCACACCCACCCCTTCCCCCCTTCCAGGGTGGGCTGCCCCCCCCGCCACTGGAGCTGCTTTCACTCCCCGCCCCCCCCCCCTCGCCCCGGCACCTGGAGTCGGGGTAGAGCCTGGGAAATGCATCGAGCATGCACGCTGCCCCTGCACGGGCCTGAGGGCCCCAGACGGGCGGAAGGTGGGTGGCGAGTGTGAGAAGCCAGTGAAGACCGAGGGGGGACAGACGGGAGACGGAGGATCGGTTGGTGGGGGCTGGCGGAGGGCAGGAGTGCGAGCACAGCCCGGCCTGACCCTCTGCGGCCTGTGGCCAGCACCGGCTCCACCCCCGCCTGCAGCTATTTCTGGCCTCGGTGTGCTGAGCCATGGCTCCTGTTCCACCGAGAAGCTGCGGTCTGGGCCGTGACCCTTCACGGGTGGTTTTGGCGTTCGAGAGGGTCCTGAGTCGGCCGATGTCCTGACTGTGCTCTGGCTGCCCAGCCCCTCTACAGCCTGCTGACCCCAGCCTCCGGGGGGGGGGCGGGGGGGCAGGCAGGGAGGAGGAGAAGGAGGTAACAGCTCAGAGCGTTCCTAGAGATGTCTCCTCACAGCCACCAATGCCACAGGAGGGAGCCAGGTGCCCTGGCACCTGTCCACGTCCTCACAGCCTGGGCCCCGTTCCTGCCGGGGTCCCTCAGTGGCCGCTCTTCAGCCCGGGGCGGGGGGCGGGGCCGGAGGCCTGAGGGGCCGGTTTGGGCTTGTGGGCGGCTCCCGTGGCCTGGCCGCCGGGTGTGGGGTCACGACGGCCACGGGGGCTCTGGAGGGGCGGGCTGTGGTCCGGTTTCCCATGAGCGTCATGTTTCCTTGTATGCGCCGTGGCTCCCGTGTGTGTGTGTGTGTGTGTGTGTGTGTGTGTGTGTGAGTGAGCCAGAGCCCAGCGGGGCTGTCTTCTCACCACACGTGCCTGGAGGCAAACTGGCACTGGGTGCTCACTGAGGACCAGGGCCCAGGGAGGCTGGCACAGGTGGGAGAGGAGGCTGAGGGCAGGCAGGCCGCCAGGCTGCAGCCAGCGGGCAGGTGGGGCAGGGGGCAGCCTGGGGGCCCTGAAGGGCAGATGGGACGAGCGGGAGTGCAGACCCAGAGGCCAGAAAGGCCTGGTGCGGGGTGGGGGGGGTGGAAGGGGGGAAGAGCAGGGGGAGCAGGGGGAGCTGCAGAGGCTGGGGAGGACGGAGGACAGGGCGGAGGGAGAGGCTGAGGAGACAGGTGGAAGGATGGGATGGGAAGACAGGACCGGGAAGGCCGTTTAGGGGTGGCAGTCCACAGCGGGTGTGGGAGGGGTCCAGGGGAGTGACTGGGTCCAGCCCCCAGGGATGGGTGGGGTCCAGAGATGGCTTCCCATTTCCCAGCCCCCCGCCGGGAATGCGAACCCACACCGCAAAGTTGGGTTTGATTATCTCATAAAAAAAAATGCCCCCTTATGCTTGCTCAGCAGAGGGGTTGCCATGGAGACCAGCGGGCAGGCCCCAAGGGGGGCCGGGTTGGAGCCAATTACTGTAGCTGCTGCGAGGAGAGAGCCCACCGCCCGCTCCGGCGCTGTCAGCGGGGCCCGCGCACAAGGACGGAGCCTCAGAAGTTGGTTTCTGGAAAGCAGTTGGCTCGGCGAGAGTGGAGCCGCGTCTCTGCGCCTGATGCCCACTTCCTGGCAGGGCTGGGCCACTTGGCCGCTCTGCCAGCCCCTCCCAAGGGCGGGGCAGCTGAGCCCGGGAACCTTGCCTGGATATAGCCCCGAGCTCAAGTCTCCCGCGAGGGCCCCGGGCTGGCGAGGGCTGGAGGCCAGAGCCGCCCGCCCCCGTTCTGGGGAAGTCAGCTGAACCTGACACCACCCACGTTCACACGCCACGGCTGCCGGCCCCTGAGCCACGGGCACCGGGCAGGGGAGGTGGCAGGCGTGGTCATGATGGGTGGCCCGTGACCTGGCGGGCCGGTGGTGTGTGGTCTGGTCTGTGGCATGTCTGGTGGCATGGTAGAGACATGATGTGGCCTGCCCTTAGTGCTGAGGGGGGGCTCAGAGCCTGGCCCGGTGGGTGAGTACCCGCACCCCCCTCCCCCCACCCCCATCAAGGCCTCGGAGACAGGAAGGGTGTTTTCCTAGCACAGTTACACCCCGTGACAGCAGGCGAAAGGCCTGACTTCCCGGGGAGAGGGTGTCAGCTGTGCAAACAGACCTCAGCCAGGGCACCCCGCCGCCTCCCGCCCATGGCCAGCCAGGAGGGGTGCCCAGGGCTTGCGGGGGGAATCCTGGGCCCGGCCTGTTTCTCTGGATCCCTGTCCTGAGGCTGCTATGTCCCCAGCAGCTGACAGGGGACATAGAAGGTCCCCCAACTGTGGGGAGGGGGCATCCAGGACCTGGGGACCAGAGTCCAGGAGGGCACACCCCTCATGACCATTGTACATGCCAGTTTGCTGAGAGACTCTGAGCTGAAGGTGAGCGTCTGGACCAGCTCCGGCAGAGAGGACCCAGCAGGGGAGTGAGGGAGGGGGGCCCAAGGTCATGGCTCGGGGTGGGGGACGCTAGCCTACGGTCCTCTACTTCCTCCCTCCTGGCTCCAGCCCCAGCACTTAGCCCCGCTCGCTCGTGTCTGCAGAATCCTGGGCTCAGCCAGCTGCCAAGGAAGGTGTTGGCTGTCGGGGCAGGTGTTAGCTGATAACTCACATGTTAGCTGATAAGCCGTAACCCTCCCGGGGGGGTGTCCCATTTTAATAGACTCACTCCCGGAGGCAGAGAGGACCTTCGGCGTTCACAGAGGGGAGCTCTGACGGGGGGATGATAGGCCCTGAGCTTAGCTGGCGAGACCGGGGCCAGGT
Organism: Nyctalus aviator; assembly: GCA_036971965.1. Taxonomy (NCBI): domain Eukaryota; kingdom Metazoa; phylum Chordata; class Mammalia; order Chiroptera; family Vespertilionidae; genus Nyctalus; species Nyctalus aviator. The sequence continues at coordinate 10,322,354 of CM072939.1, read as the reverse complement.
GCATCCCCTCCGGAGGGGCCTCCTGCCTAGGGTAGGTCACTGGGGAGGCCCCTGGTATGCCTGGGCAGGAAGGAGGGTGGAGGGCAGGTGGGGTTGTGCAGGGATTGCTGGGCTGGTAAGGGGTGAGCTGCTCCGCTGGGGAGGAGACCAAGCAGCAAACGAGGCTGAGAGGAGGCCGCAGGGGCTGCATGCCAAGGCCGGAAGCTCTCCACGCAGCTGTGAGTGGAGAGGAGAGGACCCCCACCCGGAGCCATGACCTTGGGGCTCCCCATCCCTGCTGGGTCCTCTTTGCCTGGGCTGATCCAGACGCTCACCCCAGACACTCTGCCTGGAGAGGGGCTCGCCTTTCTGAGCCCTGGACCGACCTGCCCTCAGGTGTCCGGCCTCCTGACCCCGTGATAGGGTTGCTGGGGCCCAGGGGGTGGAACCTGGGACCCCCCAGGAAGACCACCGGGGGCGAGGCCAGGTGCCTGCCGTTTCCTCATTAAGCACAGCTCCTGGTGGTGGGAGGAATTGGGGCAGCTCTGGGCCTCCGTGTCTCCGGCAGCCTGGGCAGGGCCCAGAGTCTGAGCCACACCCCTCTCCCCCTCACCCCCCCGCCTTGGATAGCCTAAGAGGGGGCCCAGCAGCTGACTGCCTGGCAGGCCGGAGCAGGAGTCTCAGCTCAGGGCTCCTCCGAAGCACTCTGCCAGGCTGGCCCTCGAGGGTTGGCCACAGCCTCTCCCTCCCAGCCTGGCCTGTGGGCCGGTGGGGCAGGGGACAGGCCAAGGTCAGAGCTGGGACCCGCGGGGACAGCAGGCAAGCCCAGGCAGGGGCTGTTTGCTGGAGCCCAAGAAGGTGCCTGCAGGTGTGTGTCCATCTCGGGAGGCCTGCAAGGGGGCCCCGGGCAGGCCCTGGCTAACCCCGAGCGGCACGTGAGGGCCTGTGGCCGAGGGCCCTCCCTGGTGGCGTGGAGCCCTGGGCCTCGGTGCCGTCAGCAGGGACTCAGCCACGCCGGGCAGGGTCCCCGAGGGGAGTCACTGATGTGCCTCCGGGCTGGCACCGGGTGGCACATGCTCTTGGAGCACATTGCTGACCGAGGTTGGAATACCGGCCTCCAGCCCCAGGCCTTAGCCTCTTCCGGGGAACTGACGATCCCCTAGCACCGTGGTCGGCAAACTCATGAGTCCACAGAGCCAAACAGCAACAGTACAAACGATTGACATTTCTTTTGAGCCCTAACTGGTTTGGCTCAGTGGATAGAGCATCGGGCTTCAGACTAAAGGGTCCCAGGTTCGATTCCCGTCAAGGGCATGTCCCTTGGTTGCGGGCACATCCCCGGTGGGGGGAGGTGCAAGAGGCAACTGACCGATGACTCTCTCTCATCGATGTTTCTAACTCTCTATCCCTCTCTCTTCCTCTCTGTAAAAAAATCAATAAAATATATATTTAAAAAAAATAAATAAATTTCTTTGGAGAGCCACATTTTTTTTTAAACTTAAACGTCTTCTAACGCCACGTCTTCAAAACAGACTCGCCCGGGCCGTGGTATTCTGTGGAAGAGCCACACCCAAGGGGCCAAAGAGCCGCATGTGGCTCGAGAGCCGCGGTTTGCCGACCACAGCCCTAGCAGGTTCCACATGGCAGGTCCCCCAGGGCTCACAGCCCCTGCGCTCCCAGGGGTGGCCGCATGTCCGGGGGCAGCCTGGCTGCCCAGCACAACCCCCGCCCGGCTCAGGGCTCCCTGCCCGCTAACCGCCCTCTCTTCCGCCCACAGGGAGCCGGCTGCTGGCCTGGGCGGTGTGGCTGCAGGTGTGGCGGGTGGCGGCCCCGTGCCCGGGGGCCTGCGTGTGCTACAACGAGCCCAAGGTGACCACGGGCTGCCCCCAGCAGGGCCTCCAGGCCGTGCCCGACGACATCCCCGCGGCCAGCCAGCGCGTCTTCCTGCACGGCAACCGCATCGCCCAGGTGCCGGCCGCCGCCTTCCGCGCCTGCCGCAACCTCACCATCCTGTGGCTGCACTCGAACGCGCTCACCCGCATCGACGCCACCGCCTTCGCCGGCCTGGCCCTCCTGGAGCAGCTGGACCTCAGCGACAACGGGCAGCTGCGCGCCGTGGACCCCGCCACGTTCCGCGGCCTGGGCCGCCTGCGCACGCTGCACCTGGACCGCTGCGGCCTGCGGGAGCTGGGCCCCGGCCTGTTCCGCGGCCTGGCCGCCCTGCAGTACCTCTACCTGCAGGACAACGGGCTGCAGGCGCTGCCCGACGACGCCTTCCGGGACCTGGGCAACCTCACGCACCTCTTCCTGCATGGCAACCGCATCCCCAGCGTGCCCGAGCGCGCCCTGCGCGGCCTGCACAGCCTCGACCGCCTCCTGCTGCACCAGAACCGCGTGGCCCGCGTGCACCCGCACGCCTTCCGCGACCTCGGCCGCCTCATGACGCTCTACCTGTTCGCCAACAACCTCTCGGCGCTGCCCGCCGAGGCCCTGGCGCCCCTGCGCGCCCTGCAGTACCTGCGGCTCAACGACAACCCCTGGGTGTGCGACTGCCGGGCCCGCCCGCTCTGGGCCTGGCTGCGCCAGTTCCGCGGCTCCTCGTCCGAGCTGCCCTGCGGCCAGCCCCGCCGCCTGGCCGGCCGGGACCTCAAGCGCCTGGCGGCCACAGACCTGGAGGGCTGCGCCTCCCGCGCCGTCTGGACCGGCGGGCCCGCCGGCGAGCCGCTGCCGGGGCTCCCCAAGTGCTGCCAGCCGGACGCCGCCGATAAGGCCTCGGTGCTGGAGGCCGGGAGCCCCGCCTCGGCGGGCAACGCGCTCAAGGGACGCGTGCCGCCGCCGCCGCCGCCGCCCGGCGGCGACAGCCCTCCGGGCAACGGCTCCGGCCCCAGGCACATCAACGACTCCCCCTTCGGGACCCTGCCCGGCTCGGCCGAGCCCCCGCTCACCGGGCTGCGGCCCCAGGGCTCGGAGCCGCCGGGCCTCCCCACCGTGGGGCCCCGCCGCCGGAGGCCGGGCTGCTCCCGGAAGAACCGTACCCGCAGCCAGTGCCACCTGGGCCAGGCGGGCGGCGGGGGCGGGGGCGCGGGCGAGGCAGAGGGCTCTGGGGCCCTTCCCGGCCTCGCCTGCAGCCTCGCCCCGCTCGGCCTGGCGCTGGCGCTGTGGACCGCGCTCAGGCCCTGCTGACCAGCCCCTCCCCCCCCCGCCGTGGAGAGCAAGGCCTGCCTCCCTCCGCAGCCAGGGAGGGGTGTGTACATACGGGGTCCCCCTCCGTGCTGCCAGCCAGCACCGGGAGCAGGCCCGAGGGGCAGCCAGGCCCTCCCTGATGGGCGCCTTCCTCCCCCAGACCCATCTCCACGCCATCATGTTTACAGGGAGCAGCGGCAGTGTTTGTTCCAGAACACTGCCTCCCGCCGGCCCGCGAGACACAGAAAAAGAAGAAAAAAAAAAAAATGCATTTTATTTTACTTGTGTAAAAATACTGGGCAATGTGGAATAAAAGAGCTCTTTTGTAAGCGGTGGCCTCTCCGAGGGGCAGTGCTGCGGGCAGTGAGAGGTGGGCAGGGCCCTGGAGGGGTAACCCTGCCCCGGGCACAGCCACCCAGACCCCCCCAAGACGGAGGAGCTTCCATCCACACGGGGCGGAGGGGGGGGGGGCATCCTGGGCTGTGTGAGCGGCTCAGACCGCCCCAGCCCGGCAGCCATGGTGGCCACGAGAGGCGCCTGGTGCCCTGGCCCACCCCAGCCACGCTGAGCTGATAGCGGCATTTAGGAAGTGTGTGTGTGCTCCCAGCACACACCACACATCAGCCATGGCAGCCGGATGTGGGTGCCTTTGTGGAGATAGTTGCCGCATGGGGTCCCTGGAGGTCCCATCCGTCCACCCCAGGCAGCCCAGCCCTGTGGCCCCCGGCTCCCCCGTGGCTTAGGTTGTTTCCAGGGGGATCCTGGCAGGTGCCTCCTTCCCTTTAGAAATCTGGCCGGGGCTGTGTGCACCCTCACAGCCCCGCTCCCCCTCACACACCATCCCTGCAGTCACACCTGCACAGGCATGTGTCCAGGGCGCCCGTACTTGCACCGGGGCACACCCAGACACGGGCCCGGGTGGGTCTGCCTGCCGCTGTGCACGTATATGCGCACATAACACACACACACAGACACACACACAGGCAGGCAGAGCAGGGCCCGCACGTGTACACGCACACGCATGCATGCAAACAGCGCAGGCAAAAATATGCACACGCACGTCTCCGCCGGGCCCGTGCGGTGAGGGCTCAGAAACAAAAGGGAGAGAGAGAGAGGACACGTGGCGGGGGCTGCCCCGTCCTCCTGGGCAGGGGCCGGGGGGGCAGGAGCAGGAACACGCGGACTGGAGGAGGGAGCATGTTGGGGTGTGTTGCTGGTGGAGCCAGATGGCCATGCGGGCCGCTGGGGCTGAGGAAGCCCGAGGGAGGGAGGGACGGAGGGACGGAGGGAGCGGGGAGAGGGGAGGACGTGCTCAGCCACGTGCCCAGCTCCTCTGTCCCCGGGCGGGGCTCAGAGCCTTTCCCCACTGCCCAGAGCAGTACCGGGTGCTGTAGGGGAGGCCCCCTGCCCGTCCCCCTCCTCAGCCAGGTTCCCCACACACCCCGTCTCCTCTTCCAGGTGACTGACCCTGGACTTGGGCTGCTGGCGCTGCCCACCTCTGTCTGGGCCTGGCAGGCTGCCCCTTTGCACAGTGGACACTGGCACATCCCAGCTCCAAGCCCCGACGCCTTGCTCTGGGCTCAGAAGGGGCCCTAGCGAGGCTCCTACCCCAGCCCCTCTGGGCCCAGGAGCCCCCAGGGTCCCCCTCGAGAGCCTCCGAAGAGGCAGCTCCGTGGACTCTGGGGCCCATGTGTTGGGCGGCCTCGGGCCTGTGCCTGGCGGCCAGCCATCAGCGCCCCCTGGCACCCCGTCCCTGTGGCTGCCAGCCGGGACCTGGGCATCAGTGGGCAGAGGGAGCATGAGCAGGAGTTTCTAGATCCACTTTTCTCCTCTAGCAGCCCTCCTGCCGTGCCCAGGGAGATGCAGCCAAACTGCTGGGGACGGGGAGGGGGCAGAACTCCAGGCTGAGCCCGCGGGCTCCTGAAGGGCACGGCGGCCCCTGGTCTCCCACCATCTCCCTGGCAGCCAGGGAGCCACGAGCACCTTCTGGCGAAAGGCGTTGAGGCCCACCCGGGCCCCTCGGCGTACCCGCCTCCCAAGGTGCGTTCACTCCCCCTGTGGAGCCTGCTCCTCACCGAGAGACACCTGCCGCCTTCAGGACGCCCCCGAGGCCCACGGTGCCCATCACCGGCCGCTGAGACCTCAGGAAGGAAGCTGCAGGGCTCCCAGGGCTGCCATGGGGCTGTCTTCCTTCCCTGGGTCACACCTTCAAGCCATGTGTCCTCCCAGCCCATCCTTGGGGGGGGGGGGGGGAGCACTCCTCCTCTCCCCTCCCCAAGGAGGGAGACGCTTGGGCCACAGTGAGGAGTGGGAGCAAGGGGCCCACCTTGACGGTGAAGCAGGTGGGTGGGTGGGCCCGGGTGGCTCTTAGCCTGGTGCACAGGGTCCCTAAGGCTCTGAGGACCACGCCCTCAGATGGCGAGAGCGGGATCTGATTTCCTGAGACGTTCCTCCTCCGGCTGCTTTGTGTGCAGCGGGGCGGAGGCTTGCTCCGTGCAGGCAAGGGGTGCACAGTCTGGCCGGGCTGGCAGAGGGAGGGGCGGGGCGGGGTGTGGATCAGGAGGGACGTGGGCACGTTTGAGTGAGGCCCAGCAAAAAAAGGTAGAGGCGAGTGGGCAGGCTCCCCGCGTCTGCCCCGAGCATCCGGCGGCGGGGGACCGGTCCCCCGGGCGGGCTGCTGGGAGGAGCGGCCTCCCTTAGCCGCTGGGCCCCGGGAAGCATCTGGTCGGGGGTGTAGCGTAGGCTGTGCGGGCTGAGCTCAGGAGAGGGGGCCCGGACTGGAGGACAATTCGGGAGTCTGGAGCAGTTGGGTGATATTTACAGCCCGGGAAGAGATGAGATCACCCTCATCAGCCAAGTGCTGGCGAGGGGCGGGCCGGCTGGGAGGGGAGAGGAGGGAGTGCTGGGCCCGGGGCAGCCGATTCAGCCAGCGCCCGCCTGCCCCCACCTGGACCCCGACCGCTCCCTGGCCCTGCTGGCTCCTGGAGATGACGCCTGATGGACCGGGCGGGCGGGTGGGGCAGCGGTTACCGCCTGGCCTAGGCCTCCTGGGCCCGGAGCCCCGTGCAGGAAGCTCGTTAGAGCCGGAAGGAGCGGCGTTGAGCGTGTCGACCTCCCCCGGCGCCAGCTGCTGGTTTACCGCGGCCGCCCCTGGCCCCCGTCCAAGGATGCCAGGCCGACCACAGGACAGCCTGCGGGCAGCATCCTTCCGGCTCACAGGCCTGCCCCCGGGCCCGGGCCCCCGGGTCAGGGCTGCTAAACACCATCGGCGGAGGCTGACACCTCCAGCCGGGGCTCGGAGCGGGTGAATGAGGCGCATGAAGCAAACGGGCAGCCTTCCCCAGGCCCTGGGCTCGGAGGGTCCCTTCTCCGCAGGCCCTCAGCGGTCGGAGGGGTCCCAGGGCCAGCGTGTGCTGCCTGCCGTCTGCCGGGGCGGGGGCGGGGGGGCGGGGGGGCCTGCAGGACCGCCCTAGGCCCTCCTCCGGGAGAACCTACCCCATTTCACCGGCGGCCGGGGCTCTGCGCGGTGATTGAAATAATTCGTTTCTAATCCTTCTAGCCGTTTAAGAAATGATAGGAGCAGTAGAGTGCAGAGTGGCTGATGGGGAGCGGAGGTCCAGGGAGACCGAGAACATGCCGGGAACAGGTCGATGGAAATGGGCTCCTTTGCCCGACGCGCTGGGGCCCCGGGCAGCCGGGCCGAGGCCTCCCCCTCACAGCCAGGGCACCCGCCCAGCCCTCAGCCACCGGGCCTGGAGCCAGCGCCTGGCACACCCGCCCTCATTCGTGTCCTAGCGCGGTGGCCGGCAAACTCATCCGTCCACAGAGCCAAATAGCAATAGTCCGACAATGGAGATTTCTTTCGAAATCCACATTTTTTTTTTTAAATATATTTTTTATTGATTTTTAACAGAGAGGAAGGGAGAGAGATAGAGAGCTAGAAACGTCGATGAGAGAGAAACGTCGGCCAGCTGCCTCTTGCACACCCCCTACCAGGGATGCGCCCGCAACCAATGTACATGCCCTTGACCGGAATCGAACCCGGGACCTTTCAGTCCGCAGGCCGACGCTCTATCCACGGAGCCACACCGGTCCCGGCATAACGCCCCTTCTTCACCTTAGACTCGCCCAGGCCGTGGTGTGTTCTGTGGAGGGGCCACACTCCAGGGGCCAAAGGGCCGCATGCAGCTCAGGAGCCGCAGTTTGCCGACCACGGTTCCTGGGGGAAGAGGCTGCGACACCCTCCGGGTGCAGACGAGGACGCTGAGGCCCCGGGGGGTGCGGGTGACGCATCTGGGCGGGACCGGACCCGCCCGAGGCCACGCCTGCTCAGACACGTCCCCACCACCAGGCGCCGTGGCCCGGCCCGGGCTCCCCTGCCACGCCTCCGTGTCCTCACCCCGGCGCCAGCGTGTCACGGGGCCCTGGGCTTCACTCTCTCTTTCCTATGCCCATCCGCCCGGGAGCGGCCCAAGAATGCCATGCACTCAGCACATGGGGGCACTGAGCCATCCTGGACGTGGTAGACACGTGACCACACGGTCATGTGACCGGTCTCCCACGGAGGCCTTGCTCACGGTCCTGCTTGTCATTCCTGCTCTTTCCCCACCAAGTGCCGGGCTGGTAGGCCTGGCCCCTGTGCGCACACCCCACAGGCCTGACAGGGTCCCCCTGAAAGCCCAACAGCCCCAGGGGGAGCGTGTAGGAGCCACTGGCCACCAGCATTCTGGCTTTGACCCTCCCTATGTGGTCAGGCTGGAATCCCGGGCGGGGGGTGGGGGGAGGTCTCGGGGGAGGTCCTGCTCCATCCTCCTGCTGCCGCCTCCCTGCGCCCCCCCGACAGAATGCTGTGGGGTTCTCCGTACCCTCCGCTTCAGCATTCAGCTCTGACATGACCCCTCCTCCAGGAAGCCCTCCCTGACCACCACCACCCCAGGCTGATTCCCACCCAGCGGGGCAGTCCCAGAACGGCCCCGCCGCAGCACACAGGGCTTGGGGGAGTCAGGAGCCACGTGGTGGCTGGGGCAAGTCACCCCATGGAGGGGGGGGGGGTCGGTGTTCCCTCCTGTCAGGAGGAAGGAGTCCCTGAAGCTCACAGAGCCGCTGTGAGAGGGCCCAGCTTGAGGCCAGTGCTGCAGGGACTCAAAGACCGCAGAGATGGCCGGGGAGGGGCCAGCTCGGACCCTCTGCTGCTCCATCTCAAGGCCGTTCCCCCCTCCAGTCGACCCCGCATCCAGCGGGTGTGTCTTCTCGGTCCTCAGACCTGGGTATCAACCGCGCACGTGGCATCCCAGGCCCGACCCGTTCGGGGAGTTGCCAAGGCCATGCAGAGAGGCGCAGTTCCGGCCCGGGCCGCCTGAGCACCCCTCGCCACGCCGGGGTCACGGGGGCTCGCTCTGAAAGCCCTCGGCCTGTCCCCCGCTGCCCTCAGCGCCGCTCCCAGCATTGCTCTCGTTCCTGCGGCCACGTGCACAGCCGGGCTGGCAGGGCCCTGCTGACCGCGGGAGAGGACGGGGCTCGCAGCCAGCATCCGCGGCCAGCGGCAGGGATTCCCAGCTCCGGGGGGGGGGGGGGGGGCGGAGGGAGGGGGTCCTGTCCTCTCTGCGGGAGCCTGTTCCCTTCACGCTGGGTGGTGGCCGGGCCGGCTGAAGGAGTCTTCCTTCTGGGGGCCAGGCGGGGGCGGGGCGGCCCCCCTCCTTCCGCCCCCGCCAGCTCCCCGGGGCAGGTGTGAGCGCCCCGGGGTAAAACGAATGGGCCTCCTTCTTGGGGGGGGCCTCACGCCCGCGGCCACGGGCAGGAAAGGAGCCCGCTCGCCTGGGACGGAGCGTGGGCGGCCCGCTCCGCGGCCTGGCTCGCGGAATCCCTGCCCACGGATGCGCGAGGGAGGAGCCGTCGGCTGTTCGCACGCCCAGCCGATGGTTCCTCCGAGCAGGTGGGCCTCAGGGCGCCCCTGCCCCGGCCCATCCCCTCCCTGCCTGCCGGGAGGGCTAATCAAACCCACTGCCGGCAAACACCAGGGCGGGAGGCCTCCGATCTGTCTTTCCAGAGATTTATGGGCACGGAAGGAACATCCATCTCAGGCTGGCCAAGGTGGTGGTGGTGGGGGTGGGGGGAGGAGCAGGGGGACACAGCCCCATCCCAGGGAGCACAGCAGACTTGGTTTGGATGCAGCCAAGGGGAGGCAGGAGCGAGGCTTCCAGGGACGCTCGCTGAGGAGGAGGGAGGAGAATTAATGGGAACAATTAGGGGACAATGAAGACCTTGCAGGGGAGACACCTCGGCTCTCTTTGCAGCTCCTCGGCGGCGAGGCCAACCCGGGAGGCGGCCGCCCAGGGGAGGGGCAGCCGGATGCCACACAATTATTTTTGAAAAATGACGGAGCAGCGAGGGAGCAGACGCGGAGGGTGTGTGTGTGTGTGTGTTGGGGGGGGCCTGTGTTGCAGCCTCCTGAGCTCAGGGGTTTCGGGAAGGCAGGCACAGAATCAGATGAGAGCCCAAACCGGTTTGGCTCCGTGGATAAAAGCATCAGCCTGCGGACTGAAGGGTCCCGGGTTCGATTCCAGCCAAGGGCATGGACCTTGGTTGCAGGCACATCCCCAATAGGGGGGCATGCAAGAGGCAGCTGATCGATGACTCATCAACGTTTCTAACTCTCTATCTCTCTCCCTTCCTCTTTGTAAAAAATCAGTAAGATATATTAAAAAAAAAAAAAAAAAAAAAAAGAATCAGATGAGGGAAGAGGGTCTTAGGGCCTTGGGAGCTTGAGGCTCAGCCAAGGGATGACTGGGGGCCCTGAGAACTCATAAGGGCTGAGGGGAGCAACTCATGCCTCCCTTTGCCAACCAGGAGCAGCTGTAGCCACCACTGCTTTCACCTGCCAGTCCTCCCCGTCCCCCATCCCCGGGGTCTTTGCCTGCCTCACCTCTGCCACCCGAGCCCCAGTCCGTGCCTCCCATCTGACCGTCCACCCGTCTCCCACCGCTCAGTCCATGAGGGGTTCACCGACCATGAGGAGCTCCTGGGTGGACCCCTCTGGCGTCTATGCAGGATCCTGTGGGAGGGGGATAGAGGGAGGAGGGGGAGGGGCCAGCCAGGGACCCCACTGAGGGCTGAGCTCTGGGGTCTCAGCAAGTTATCCTTCCCATTCCCAACACATCCACATCCCGCCAGCCGCACCGCGGCGCGCCTGTCCTCTCTGCCAGGGAGGGTGCCCCGAGGCCCGCGTCCAGGCTGGACGCCGTGGCCGCTGTTCGTTTAGCCAGGAAATGCCCCAATTAGCGCCGCGTCGCTGAGGCCGGCTGGTGTGCTGGCGGCCTGCCGCCTTGGAGGGGCGCTGACCCGGAGCAGCGGGGAGCAAAGCGAGAAGGCACTTCGCTTCGGAGAGGTCTGCCCTCACCGGGCGCTTCCCCCAGATCTGCCCGCCTGGCTCCAGCCCCCAGCCCCTCACCGTGGGCCCTCAAGCTCCTGTGTCCTGCTCCTGCGGGCACCGTGCCCACTCTCGACCTCCCCTCTGCCTCGGGCCGGAGTCTAGGCGCCCAAGCCCTGCACCCAGATGGCAAACCAGACACAACCAGTGCAGGGGTCTGGTAGGCGGGGCGCCTGGCGGGCAGCCCAGCGCTGTCCCTGCATTGCAGCAAGTCCACCTGCTGGTGCTGGCGGCCTGAGGCTGGTGCGGGCTGCATGTGGCTGCCCGCGTGGGCTGGGCCCGAGGGCTCCCCCGGCCTCCGTCGGCCTGCCCGCCCCGCCCCCACTTCCCCTCCTAATTGGGCCTTCTCCCTGACAGAGTGCCACACAGGCCTCCGTGCCGGTTCTGTTAGCATCGGCACAATCCTTTGCTCACTGAAGCCTGGCAGTGCGGAGAGGCTGGTGCAGCCAAAATAGCTCCAGGTCTCCGGGGAGCCACGCAGCAGAAATTCGGGGAGGGGCGAGGATCCGAGGTGTGGCGGGGACAGCCCGGGCCGCTGAGGCTGCCTGGACCTGCCCCGCTCAGCTCAGGGCTTGGTCCGGGGCCCAGATGCCTTCCCGAGGCCCAGGGACGCTCTGAGCCCAGCTCAGGTCGGGTCAGCACGGGGCCGAGGAGAGCGGGGCCTCCAGCCTGGGCAGCAAGACACCAGGAGACATAGGATCAACGCTCATCCCTCCTCCTCCTCCTCCTCCTCCTCTTCCTCCTCCTCCTCCTCCTCCTCGCCAGAGCTGAGATGGAGCCCGTGTGGGACTGCTTAGCTCACCTCCCCGCACAAACCTGCTCCTGGCAGCCGCCCCCGGAGCTCCCCGGTTTGCATTGTCTAAAATGCAGAGCTGGGCCCCTCGCTGGAGAGAGGAGAGGCGGTCAGCAAGTCTGGAGGCTCTGGGGCTCAGCAAGTGCCCCGGGTGACTTCTCTGATTGGGCCCATGAGGGACATGAACCTCACCACGCTGCTCCCCAGGTGGAAAGGATGGAGCAAGCACAGCCAGGAATAAACACCCTGATTGTGTAACTGGGAAAACCGCAGGTAAGGGCTCCAGAGGGGAGCATGGAGGGCCAGCGCCATGGAGCTGTGGGGCTGGCCTTTTGCTGCTGGGCTGGGGGGCTCTGGGGGTCACCTCCCCCCCCGGGCCTCAGTTTCCCCTCCTTTGAAATGGAGTAACGGTGAGGCGCGTAGCCATGCCCGCAGGGAAGGCCCCGGGCCGGCCCTCCTCAGCCCACTTTCCCAGAAACTCCTCGCACCACGAGGAGGCACTTAGCTCTGAGTGTGCCCAGCAGGGGCCCACGGCACATGCACGAACCTCATGCGCGCACGGACGGCCATGCACCCACATGTGTGTGTGCCGTGCACAGGGGGAGGGGCGCCAAACACAGAGCCCACACGTCGCCCAGCGTGTCGGCTCTCGGGGCTGTGGTTTTGGTGGTTTGTTCTCTTCTGAGGCGTTCACGTGTCTGGGGCTGCCCGTCCCCCCACACATACCTCAGGCCTCCTCCTATCTCCACCAAACCCACAGCAAGCGGCCGGCAGCACATGCACAGACGGCCTCCAGCGCCTCGGACCCGGCACCACGCTGCCCGAGAATGGATTTCAGAGCAGCCGGCCCTGGACAGCACCGCTCAGGCCCAGCCGGCACTCCCTGGTGGTCAGCCCTGGACCACAGAGCTGGGTGTGAGGGCCCCACCCGCAGCCCCCGTCTGGGCTGATCCAAAAAGGCTCCCTCCGGCCTGGGAGGCATGCAGCCGCGAGTTTGACATGCTTGGCAATAGCATCGACCTCCTCCCCTGTCCCTGCACCCAGGTCAGGGCGGGGGGCGGGGGGGGGGTTGGCCTGGAGGATCCTGTTCCCAAAGACCCCAGAAGCCGAGGCCCCACAGCCCCCATCCCCGAGCTGCGTGCTTACACCCCCTTCGCGGCTGTGCGGGGTGCTGTTCACAGTTCATCGGCGTTAAAATTAGAACTGCTGCCGCCGAAGCCCCAGCAACTCGGCCCCCAAGGGCAGCCGCTTCCCTGAGCTGTGGGACACGCAGGAGGGGCCGGCCTTGGTGGTGGTGGTTGGGGGGGGGGGCGCCAGAGGGCAGGTGTCCAGCTGAGCATCCACCCCTGGCCGGGTCCTGGCCTGGGGCCCCCTGAGAGCCCCCGGAGCTGGGTGTGGGAGCAGGTGGCCCACAGCAGGTGCCCAGCAGGGGCCCACGGCACATGCACGCACCCCATGCACGCACGGACTGCCACACACCCACATGTGTGTGTGCCGTGCACAGAGGAGGCGCCAAACACAGAGCCCACACCTGACCCAGCACTGCCGTGGCGCTCTGGGGCTACAGCCCTTGCCTGGGCCTGTGGGGCCATCGGGGATGTGGCCAGGGCCTTAGGAGCGTCCCCCCAGGTGCCCGGCAGGGATGGCCCCCTTGTGGGCAGCATGCTCTCAGGTCACGTGCCTCCCTCCCAGGCACAGGTCTGCAGTCCCACCCCGGGAGCTTCTCCCTTGCTGGTTCGCGCGCCCCTTCTCCCCCCACCCGCACCCCCCCCCACCTCCCCGCATGCAGTCTCTCCGGACAGACCCCTTCCCTCGGCCTGTGCTCACGGCACCCCTCCACGGGGGCCCTCCTCTGCCTGATACACAGCAGTCCCGGCCCCTGGAAGGTTACCACGTGTGCTCCCCCTGGGCCCTCAGGGTGCTGCTGGCCTCCACTGTCCCTGCAGCGTCCCAGGATGGAGCCCAGAGGCCTGGGTGGCCGCCTGTGACAGCAGCCGAGGGGGGATATTACCAGGCGCCTCAGAGATGCCTCAGGGGCGTGAAAGTGGCCGGGAGGCATGGCCCGGCCCCTGACCCGAGGCCTGGCAGGCCCTTCCTTACGCGGGAAGCCGAGAGGAGGGTGAATGCGGCACCAGTGCCTCCAGGGAGTGGCCCAGACCCACGGACTATATAACAACACAAATAAATGGTTTTAACAGCAGAGCAGTTCTTCTCTGAGCCGCTGGGGGCTCAGCACCTGGGAGTCCCATTCCCCCCCCCTCCCGCCCCCCCGTACCCCCACCTGGCGCTCATCTGGACCCGCCCCACAGCATGGCAGCCCAGTCGCCCCGGGACCAGGGAGTGATGGGTCCCGCCCACGCCTGGGCTGGGTCCCCGAGCCCCTCATGGGACCTGAACTAGGCCTGGCATCTTATTCCCCTCCTCCTCCTCCTCCTCCTCCTCCTTCTTCTTTTTAAAATATATTTTATTGATTTTTTACAGAGAGGAAGGGAGAGGGATAGAGAGTTAGAAACATCGATGAGAGAAAAACATCGACCAGCTGCCTCCTGCACACCTCCTACTGGAGATGTGCCTGCAACCAAGGTACATGCCCTTGACCGGAATCGAACCCGGGACCCTTCAGTCCGTAGGCCGACGCTCTATCCACTGAGCCAAACCGGTATCGGCTTATTCCCCGTTTTCTAACAACAATGGGGAACCGGGCTGCATCTCCCACTTCCTGCTTCTCCATCTTCATCCCGCCCGTGATGCTTCGCTGGCGGGTCTGGGGACGTGTGGCTTGCACGGGCCTGGGCATGCCTGTCCTCTGGGACCACACATGCCAGGGCTCCTGCAGGGAAGAGCTCCAGGCAGCTCGCGGGAGCACTGGAGGGGGGGAAGGGGGCTCCATGTCCCTCCCGGAGCTCCGGCCACCCCAGTTCTTGGACTTCGGAGCGGGTGAGCCAGGCCCAGCTACCCGGGACCCATGGTCGCTGCAGCAGCTGGCCCCCGAGCGAGGTCTGAATATGTCCGTGAACATGCTGGCATGGAGGGGGTGCATGGGCCTGGGAACACATGTGTCTGTAAACTCGCGCACATGAGTGGGTACACGTGTGTGCGCCTATGAGTTCACAGCATCAGCTCTCCTGAGCCCACACCCCACCTTGGTCTGCACCTGCTGCCTTCCCCTCCCCCACATAGGCGCCCCCCTGTTGGCACCCTGGCCCTGCGGCCCCCCACCCAGGGCAGTGGGGGGTTAAGGACCGGAGCGTACGCTCCTCCCAGGGGCCTGGCTATGGTCGCTGAACATGGCCAATGGCCCCTCTCTGGGCCCGTTGCCACCACACCGTCCCCTCCATGAGGTCCCATGTGCTCTGAGCTCAGCCATCATGCCCTGGTCCTCAGGAAAGGGCCTTGGGGGGTTGCCCTGGGGCCTGGGCAGAGCGTCCTAGCCCAGGAGAGGCGACTGGGCTGGAGCACCGCTGGCATCCTAAGGCCAGGCCCAGTGCCCCACCCGGCGTGGTGCTCCCGCCCACACACAGGAGGGGGCCTCGGCTCTGGGCAGCTCGGGCCCCTCGCCCTCCCCACGCCACGATAGAAAAACATCCTCGGGCCTGCCATCCGTCCAGCCCCTGCGTGCTGCCCAGTGGCCTCCTCCAAGACAGGAAATCCATACCGGGCTGAGCGATGCTCCCGGCGAGGTCAGACTGCTGGGGCTGGCGGGGAGAGGCAGGTCGGAGAATGGGCCCAGGCTCCTCCCCTCCCCTGCTCACGGGCTGAGGTGCCCAGCCAGCTCCCCACCTGCATTCCATAAGCGGGCTGGGCCGTCCTAGGCCCAAGCCCCACGTGGGAGCCCCCAGCCCAGGAATCCTCGTTCCGGAGCCTTCAACGCAGGCAGCTGGGCCTCCGGAACCATGTCCGCCTCCGCCTCAACGCAGGGGGCAGCCGGGCCAGGGATCACCTGCTGACCAAGACGGACCCCGTGTGGCCCCCTCTCCCCAGCCACCTTCCCTTCCACCGCCCGCCACAGGGGCGGGCAAAGCTTCAAAAGCCCCGTGGGGTTCCCTCCCCCGTCGCCGGAGGGCTCAGCTCGTCTCCTCCAGCCATACCCAAGGATGTTCGTGCAGCTCACGGGGGGGCTCCTCTGGGCCCCCCAGACCCCTCGGCCTGGGTGGGAGTGACTAATTGGGTCTGTGTCCTCTGTCACCCAGGAAATCCACTTGCCCTGTGTGAGGCCAGGCTGCTTGGCCCTAGGGGGACTCTGGGGTGTTTGTGAATAAATTAGTGAATGAATGAATGAATGAATGAATGAAAGTGTGGGACCTCCACAAGCCAGAGTTGCCCCAGTTGATGGCAAGAGCCAAGAGCTTCAGGGTCCCATGGGTGGGAGGACACCTTTAAGGGCCTGGACCCAGCTTCCCTGGAGGCTCCTGTCAGTGCCCTCTGGCCCCCACAGGACGGCAGGGCCTCCTGGAGCCAGCCTCCTGCTGCCCTGGGTGGTGAGGTAGAGGTGGAGGTGGAAGTTTCTGTTGCTCTTCCCCCAGCATTTCCCACTAACCCTGTCAGGCCCAGGAGGCCAGTCCTGGCATCCATGCAGCCAGTACTGGCCAGTGGGCTGTGGGCAGGAGCAGGGCAGGACATGTCTGGGCTTCGGGGGAGGCCTGCAGGATCCCTTTCTCCCTCTGCCCTGAATCCAGCGATGCCCCCGAGGGTGGCTGCCTGTCAAACGTTCGACATATGTGTACCCCTTCTATAATTTTCGTAACGCTGAGTACCCCTCGTACTCATGAGAACGTAGAATTAGGTGCAGCTAAGCACGGTGCGGTGCATATCCCCACCAAACTCCGGTGCAACGCGTACCCCCACCAAGCTCTTCCCGTACCCCTGGGGGTGCGCGTACCACACTTTGGGAAACACTGCTAGACTAAGGCTTCCTGCCGACCTAAGGCAACATTTAGTGTGAGCAGAAAAATCCTCCACCGTTGCTTTAAGGTTTGGGGCTACTTGTTACGTCAGCAAATTCCAACCATCCTGACTGATACAGGGGGCAGCCACCAGGCTGGCTCCTCCCGGGACACAGAAACGGGACCAGACACCTGCTCCCTGGGCCCGACTGTGAGCCCGCCGCTCCCTCCTCCAGGGCGGGCTGCCTCCTCTGTCCTCCTCTGGTGCTAGTGCCTGGCTCACGGGAGAATCAGCATATTGTTTTTTCTTCGGCGGTCCGCATGCTCTTTGGCTTGCAATCTAAAAGCAAATGTTTGACTTCATCTCTGAGAAAACACCAAATAATGGGATGTGAGGATAGATTCGCAGAGCCAAGGCATCGACGCAGCCAGACCTCAGCCCAGAAAATCACCGAGCGGCACGGTCCGGCCCCTGGCTCAGGTCCCAGGCGTGGTGTGTGAAGGAGGGCGGGAGTGGGGAATAGGTGCTCACGAAACAGCCATGAGGGAATACGATGACGCCCCCATTTCACACTAGGGAAACCGAGGCGCAGAGCCCCACCCCCACCCCGTCCTGGCCCCTCGGGGTCTGTCGCACCCGCCTTGGACCAGCTTACCCAGGAGCCCCTGGGGGAAGGGGAGGCCGAGCAGCCTGCAGAGGCATGTTATTTCATTAACAAGAGATGAATAATTAATACGACAGCGCCTCTGAAACCGTTTTTGCTGTTTTATTTTAAACGGTTTTTTTTTTCCTATGTATAGAAACAGCACTTTTGTTAGGCACCAAATTTATTTTTTAATAAACACAGCAGTTATTTATTCAAACTCCAGTGCTCCCTGGGGCACAGGGACGAGGACTTGCTAGGGCACCACGACTAGCCTCCGATGCATGCCAGCCCAGCCTCCTGAGGGCACAGCAGGGCAAAGTGACAGGCTAAGCCAGCTGTGGGGTATGAGGCCACTCGCCCCAGGCGAGCGAGCTCCCTATTCATGCCACCCCACGAGACTCTCCTTCCTTCACACACCACGCCCGGGACCCCAGCCGGAAGGCCGGGTCCTTCAGCTCTGTGGTTTTCTTCTTTTAATATATTTTATTGATTTTTTTTTTTTTTTTTTTTTTTTTTACAGAGAGGAAGAGAGAGGGATAGAGAGTCAGAAACATCGACGAGAGAGAATCATCGACCAGCTGCCTCCTGCAAACCCCCTACCGGGGATGTGCCTGCAACCAAGGTACATGCCCTTGACCAGAATCGAACCCGGGACCTCTCAGTCCGCAGGCTGACGCTCTATCCACTGAGCCAAACCGGTTTTGGCAGCTCTGTGGTTTTCTGGGCTGAGGTCTCGCTGCGTTGATTTCTTGGCTCTGTGAGCCCATCCTCAAATCCCGTTATTCGGTGCTTTCTCGGAGATTAAGTCCAACACTTATTTTTAAATTACAAGCCAAGGAGTCCTGGCTTGTAATATGTTGGCTTTCCAAAGGCACCTTCTCGGACTGGGGGCCAGACACTGGCCCAGCTCGGGGACGCCTGAGACCCTCGGCCAGTCCTCCGCTTGGGTCCAGGGCAGGGACCTCCGGGCCCCACCCTGCGTCCTGCTGCCCAGCTCCGCTTCTGTGCCCAAGATGTGATGCTAAACAAAAGGTTTTGTGCCCCAGAACCATACGTGCAGACATTTCCTCCTCGCCAAGAGTCGTCATGAATTTTTAAAGGGCGCAATATCGTCCTCCACAAAACACGTAGGGAAAAATGAGTTGTCGGCCCCTAATAAATATTTTCCAGATTACGTATTTGTAACGTTATCAATTATTTATCTTTATAATGTGGAGAACGCATACTCTGTAATAATGAAGTGTGGAAAGGGTTTTAATTTTTCTGCACGATATATGGAATTGAGTTTTTACTAATACATGAATAAGTAGGCTCTAATCCCCTTCCCGTCGTGGCGCACGGCACTGTGTCGGGCATCCATCTCTTATTTTATAGATGTTTCCAAATATTAATCTTCAATGTTTAAGGATCGACATAAATCTCGGAAACAGGAAGTCTCACTCAGCGGGGTCCCGTTTATGGGCCTGTCGATCTCCCGTGTCCCCCCTGAATCATCCCCCCTACATGCCAAAGCCACCGCTCCACCAACACCTACAAAAGCTCATCAAACAGATGCCGCGTGATCTGGAATGAGGCGGCACACGGCAGCGGGAGGCGCAGCCCCTGGCCCTGGTGCTGGGGCTCAGGGCGCCGGGCCTGGTCACCGACGGGCCAAGGTGGGAGGACAAGGGCATTCCCCACGCGAGTGGGTCTCAGCTAAAGAGGCATATCAGAGCCGGAACCGGCGTGGCTCAGTGGATAGAGCGTCGGTCTGCGAACTGAAGGGTCCCAGGTTCGATTCCGCTCAAGGGCATGTGCGTTGCCTGCGGGCACATCCCCGGTTTGGGGGGGGGGGGGGCCGGGTGCAGGAGGCAGCTGGTTGATGTCTCTCTCTCATCGATGTTCCTAGCTCTCTATCCCTCTCCCTTCCTCTCTGTAAAAAAATCAATAAAATATATTTTTTTTAAAAAAAAGAAGCAGCAGCAGCAGCAGCAGCATATCAGGGACACCTGGTGGCCCAGAAACTAGGAGGAAGGTAGAGGAGGTCCCTGTGCCGGAGGTCAGTCACCGAGGAGGACAGGGAGAGCTGGTGGTGAGGGCCGATGAGGAGGTAACCGATGGAAGAGGGCGAGGGGCCAGCCCTCAGAACTGTAAACTCCTCGAACCTCCTGGCATGGGGCACACAGCTCCTCTGAGGAAGCCAACGGCGCCCAGAATCGGAGCACCCAGCACTTGTGGTCTACGGGACACGGGGCTCCATTGCGTAAGGGAAGCCCAGTCTCCTCATCCGAGTGTGACTTCTGGGGGTGACTACCCCAGGCCTGGCTCGGCCAAGCCCGGAAGGCTTCCTGGAGGAGGTGGCACAGTGTGGAACAGGGGCACCCAGTGGTGCCACGGGCTTGCCGTGGGACCCCAGCGAGTCTGCCCCTGCTCTGGAACTTGGTTTTTCCACCTGGAATCACAGAACGTGAGCTTTCGTCCCCATGAGGCTGTGGGTAGGCCACAGGGTCAGGCTATCGACGCCCATCTCAGAGCTCAGCTCCTCTGCAAAGCGGAGTTGATGGCTCTGCTTGGGATAATGCTGTTGGGGATGGCTAATGCCCCAGGCATCAGGGGCGGGCTCATGGCCCACACTGGGCCAATCACAGTACCTTCCCCTGTTAGCTACACATCACAGTGACTGGATGAAAGGAAAGTCATGTGACCCAAGCCACACCTATGGAAATGCTTCCCTGGCATTTTCAAACTGAAGTGGGAAATGGCCCCCCTTTTATCCCTAGAAAGAGATCTGGAGGTTCAAGCCACAGGTCCAGGTTGGGGACCAGCTGGTTGGGAAGGCTCACCATGGAGCGAAGTGGCCACAGGGCTAGGAAGGGACCCAGGCCCCAGAACCAGCTAGTTCCTGTGGTCCCAGAGCCACCCTGGGAGCCCAGGAAGTCCCTACCCATGCCATCCTGAAACACTCCCCTGAGCCCTGGGAATTTGCATCAGAGCCTGGGTGCTCTCGGGCCCAGGGCGGTGCATGGTCACGGTCAGGGTTAGGGTCACGGTCAGGGTCAGGGTCACGGTCAGGGTCAGGGTCATGGTCAGGGTCAGGGTTAGAGTCACGGTCACGGAGTCGACGCTGACGTCTAATTACTCAGAGCCCAGAGGCTCCATCTTAATCCTGATGCCCACTGAGAGGTCTCTTCCATGGTCCACACCTTAGAAAACAGCAACATCCCTTCATCACAAACGCATGCTAATTGGAGGGCCAGAGATCAAGGTGTGTCTCTGAAAACTGAGACGTGAGCCCTCAGAATCGAGGGCAGGACATCTGTCCACCTGACTACGTACAGCTGCAGAACACAAAGCCCAGAAGGCCAGGCAGCAAAAGCATAAAACAGGGTGGAATGGGCAAGGCCAGGGGTCGGCAAACTCATGAGTCCACAGAGCCAAATACCAACAGCACAACGATAGACATTTCTTTGAAGAGTCACATTTTTTTAAACTGAAGCTTCTTCTAACACCACTTCTTCAAAATAGACCTGCCCAGGCTGTGGCATTTTGTGGAACAGCCACACTCAAGGGGCCAAAGCCACACTCAGTGTGGCTCCAGAGCCACAGTTTGCCAACCATGAAGCTAGCCAACTCAGACCAGATACTGCAGGATTCACTGTATGGGTGCCCGGAGGAGCCAAATTCATAGGGACTGTCCCTGGCGGGGACAGGGAGGGGGATGGGGGCAGGGTTGCAGTTTGGGGAGATGAGAACGTTCTGGAGATGGATGGTGGCGATGTCTGCAGAGCCGTGTGAGTGTACTTAATGCCACTGAAGCATGCACTTGAAAACGTTTAAAATAGTAAATGTTCTATTACATATATTTTGCCACAAACAAAGGGGAAAAAAAAGAAAAGAATTTTCCCCCTCCAAAAAAAAGCACCACATTATAAGCCAATATGGCATTACATTTTTTAAAATACGCGTATGTAAATAAGTCTCTGTTCACTCTAGGTTTACTATGCAGGATCACCTGCCAAGGGAATAGCCTGAATACACAATCTTTAGCTCAATAAATGGATTGTTTTTAGAAAAGGAGGAGGAGGAGAAGGAGAGCAGAGGAACATAATAAAGGGTCCATAAAAAAAAATAATAATAATAAAAAAAATAAAAAATAAAAAACATGGGCAGCCGAAACCGGTTTGGCTCAGTGGATAGAGCGTCGGCCTGCGGACTGAAAGGTCACAGGTTCGATTCCAGTCAAGGGCATGTGCTTTGGTTGCGGCCACATCCCCAGTAGGGAGTGTGCAAGAGGCAGCTTATAATAGAGAATCATCGGATTCTCTATTGTTAATGTTTCTAACTCTCTATCCCTCTCTCTTCCTCTCTGTAAAAAAAAAAAAAAAAAAAAATCAATAAAATATATATATTTTAAAAACAACACGGACGATTGAAGCCAGACCTGGCACCAGTCATGTGATGCCCGTGTTTCACATCATCCTTGTATAAGGCAGACGGACAAGGCAAGGCAACGCCATCCTTGAAGCCTCAGAGGACGGGGGGAAGGCGGTCCATGCAGCATGATGGAGAGGGAGGCTGGGGCGGGGGGGGGCCGAGCTCTGACCTCCCGCCCTGAGCAGCCTCCCAGGGCCTCGCTGGGGCTGGGCTCCGGGACGCAGCAGCCAGTGGCACAGAGGGGGCCCCGTCACGGGGCACACAGCCAGGGAGCGAGAAGCAGAAAACGCTCCAGGTCAGGGAGGGCTCCAGAGACGATGGCTCCTCCTCCAACGAGGAGCATTTCCTCGAACAAAAAACTGTAAAAACGGTGTGGCTCAGTGGATAGTGCAAACCGCCGGAGCCGGCAGCTGCCCTCGCCTCCTGCTTCCTAAGCGTTCTCAGCCTCGTGTTTGCAGATTGCCAAGTGGCCCTTGCGCCCTTTCTGACCCTCTTTGTCCGGGGGCCTCTGGAGCAGAGTGGCGTTCCCCCCGGCTGGTGAGACCTCCGCAGGTCAAGCTCATGGCGCTGCTATGCCCGAGGCCCGTGGTGGGCAAACTCATTAGTCCACAGAGCCAATTATCAGCAGGACAACGACTGACATGTCTTTGGAGAGCCACATTCCTTTAAACGTAAACTTCCTCAACATAGACTCGCCCAGGCCGTGGTGTTTTGTGGAAGAGCCACACTCAAGGGGCCAAAGAGCCGCATGTGGCTCGCGAGCCGCAGTTTGCTGACCACGGCCCTAGGGAGTAGGCCTAGGCAGCCAGTATTTCTTTTTCTTTTTTTCTTTTTTTAATAGATTTTTTTTTTTTTTTAACAGAGAGAAAGAGAGAGGGGTAGAGAGCTAGAAACATCAATGATGAAAGAAACATCGACCAGCTGCCTCCTGCACGCCCCCGCACTGGGGATGTGCCCGCAACCAGGGTACATGCCCTTGGCCGGAATCGAACCCGGGACCTTTCAGTCCGCAGGCCGACGCTCTAGCCGCTGAGCCAAACCGGTTTCGGCAACAGCCAGTATTTCTTTCCCGAGAAAATCTCCCTGCTGGTCCTTGCGGTGGCATCGGGGCCAGGCATCAGTGTCTCTCCCACCCCTGGAAACGGAGACGGAGTCTGCAGGGGACACTTAGCAGCGGAATCAAGTCCGGGAATGGGCGTGGCAGCAGAGCCACCAGGAGCCGTCTCAGTCCCTTCTCAAAGCTGCCAGGGCCTCCAGGCTGCCAGGAGCGGTGCCAGGACCCCAACACACCTGGCTAAGGCCCCCTCAGCCTGGAGCCATCAGGCGCCCCACCCGATGCCTGTCCGGCAGGCAAAGCCCCGTCCCAGGACCAACCCTGGCTCTCTGACCGCGGTGCTGGTGCTGCCGGCGGGTGTGGGCACCGCCTGGGCCCAGCCTCCGTGCCTGCCCCGGACCCCCTGCCCCCTGGCTCCTGCCCACCAGTGCCAGTGCCGCCCCAGTCCCTCCCCACCGCCCCGGGCGACAGCGGCTCCCTGAGTGGCAGCGATGAGGGCCGTGGCTGGCAGAGCAGCCGCGCCCTCCCCCCCCCCCCACCAATGCATCTGACGTGGCAGTGGCTCCCCGGGGGCCGCGGCGGCGCTTGGAATATGTCGCTTTTCTGCTGTAAAAATGGAAACATCCCCAACGTGAGACACAAGCTGGCGAGGAGGCCGCGGCTGTGAGATTTCTCACCCCGAGGCGGGCGGGCGGGCGGGCATGGGGCTGCGGGGGGGGGGGGGGTGTACATGATGGGGAGAGACACCAGGTGAGAAAGGCTACATGGGGGAGCCAGGAACCTGGGGGTGCAGGAGCAAGACACGCAACCACTCCCCCACCCCCCCTCCCCCCCAGCCCAACAACCCCGCTGGGAACACAGGCGAGGCTGTGCCTGCCTCGTCAGGCCGTTTTCCAAAAAACACCCGCTGAGCCAGCGCCCCCAGTTCTCCACACCTACTGGGGCTGCTGGGATAGCTGTGAGGGAGGCGGGCCTGGGTGTGCAGCTGGGGGGAGGGGGGCGGTGTCACCCAAATCAGAGAGAGTAGCTTCCCCGGTTCCAGAGGCCGGCGGGGGGGGGGGGGGGGAACAGCCAGGCGGGGTGCAAGGCCAGGGACAGCGTGTCTGTGTGGCAAGGATTCTCCGTCAGCGGCTTCGGGACCAAACACGCAAGGCACACACACCGGACCTTGGCCCGTGTCCCCCAGACTCCGCCAGGCCGGCGAGGGGCGCCCTCCTGATGACCTGGCAGCACAGCCCCCAAGGTCGAGCCTCTTGGTCAAGACGCTTTCCTTCCCAGCGCCCTCGCCCCAGCACTGCTCAGCCCCAGGCCGGGCGCCTCAGCCTCCGTCTCCTCTGCGCGAACTACAGCGGCGCCGACACCCACCAGCCCCGCCAGCCAGCTCTGCTGCGAAACGCCCCCGGCCAGCCGGCTGTTCTCGCCCCAGCTCCGCAGGGAACACAGCGCGGTGCCCATTGCTCTGCCGGCGGCGGCGGGCACTGGCCAGCGGAGGCCCGGACCACCGGGGCGGGCCCCGGGCCCAGTCCCCTGGGGGGCCCGGCCGGAAGCGCAGCCGCCTCTGCAGAGTGTTGTGGGAGCGCCCCTGACGAGCCTGCACTGTGGACACCTCCCGTGCGAGCCGAGAGGAAGGCCAGAGGGGGTGTCCTCCCGCCCCAGAGCCTGTGCCGGCTCCCAGGCTGGTCATGACCGCCCTGCCGACGCCAACGGGCCAATGGGCTCCCCTCAGAGGGATCCTGGACTGTCACCCGGTTCCAGACGAGGCACCGGAGCCTTAAGACTGCCAGGAGGCTCAGCCTCATCTTTGGACCAACGCAGCTGGCCAAGTCATTCCTAGAAGCTAAGTCACGCAGTCATAAAAGCTGGACCACCTTGTCTCTCTCTCTCTCTCTCTCTCTCTCTCTCTCTCACACACACACACACACACACACACACATCGGTACACTCACATATGTTGGCTAACACATGCTGACTCACATGCACACGCACACGCTTGTCATAAGTAAAAACACTCGTGTGCACATGCACACGGTCACTCATGCACATCCACAACACGCCTGCACACCCACAGGCTCACTCCCGTGCAGGCACGCACATCACGCCTGCACGCTTATAGGCTTGTCCACTCACGTTCTCACACACCCAAGCATGCACACGCACACAGGGGTACACGGCATGCTCGCATGCACATACACCCTTGCACATTTGCATGTTCACCCTCATGTTCACATGCGCGCGCACACACACAAGCACATTCTGTCCTTTGGTTCTCACGCCGGCCCTCTGCACAGACCCCGTGGCTGACAGCCGGAGGCGGGTGTCCCACCTCTGGCTGCTGCCGCCGTCGCCCATGTGTCCGGGGAGCAACGTGGGCCCACCAGCTGCCCCAGACCTGCTCCCTGCACCACGGGGACACCACGGCTGCCCTCATCACCCACCGAGGCTCTGGGCCAACCAGTGAGCGGGCTGTGGGCAGTGCCTCCTGGGGCCTGGCACCCAGCCAGCATGTCTGCTCAGCTGCCCACCCGCTCAGCGGCTGTGGAGGCCCGGCACCATGGGGCTGGGCACTCTGCAGCCCTCCCTGGAACTGGGACCCCAGGCAGGCGGGCGATGGGGAATGAGACAAGCAAGGACTTGGGCTCTGCCCTATGGGATTGTGGGGCGGGGGGGAGGAGGGGAAGGAGGGCAAAATAAGACCACAAAGATGGAGGTAAAGAAACTCATCCCTGAGACTCCTAAAGGCCTGGAAAACATGTGATCCAGGGGACTTGTGGCGAGTGGCTGTGCTGGCCCGGGCCCCAAGGCCAGAAGGAGACAGCGGGCAGGGGGGCCTGTGCCAAGACAGGACAGGAGTCAAGGTCAACCTTCTGGGCCCAGACCCTGGGAGCCAGGCAGAGGGAGGTCTTTGGGGGCCAGGGTGGAGCAGGAGCTGCACAGACTTCTATCCCTGGCGGCACTGCAGGGTCCCGGGTGGCACAGCCAGGGATAGAAGTCAGCGCAAGCAGGTCCGGGGGCTGTGAGGGCCCAGGCCAGCGGGTGAGGGGCTGAGTGTGGGGAGGAGCTAGCTCACAGCGGAGAGCCGGAGGGCACGGCAGGCCGAGCTCCCGCTGCGGCGGCAGGAGAGTTGCCGGCCCGCGTGGCCCTCCGTGCGTGCCTCTGGCTGCCGGCCTGACGTGACGTTGAGGGTGATGGCAGCTCTGAGAGCCTCAGGGCCAGGTGCTGGCAGGGAGGGATGGGCCCGGCAGGCCAGCTCCCCCGGGTGCCAGGCCACAACCTTCATCAAGGACGGAGGCACAGCCAGGAGGGTCTCCTGCTCAGCCAGGGGCAGCCCGGCCCCTGCAAGCGCCAGGCCGGAGCGGAGTGGCGGCTGAGCCTGCCAGGCAGGCGGGGTTGGGGGGGGGGGTGCAGTCAGGGCAAGGCCAAGCAGAGGAGGGAAAGGAGGCTGGGGGCAGTGCCACGGGTTTGGCTGTCAGCTCAAGGTCCACCCAAGCAGCCATGCCTGGAGCGGGACTCCAGCAGGCAAGGGAGGGAGGCTGCGCAGGGGAGGGGAGCGGAGCAGAGATGAGCATTCAGCAAGGCTGAGGCCGGCCTGACCCCAGGGGAGCCCAGCGTGTGAGCAGCATCCGGAGCTGCCGGCTCTGCGGCCCAGCTCCTGTCCCCACACCAGGCAGGTGCTGCTGCGGGTCAGCCTGAGGAGAGCCTGCCAGGCCTGAGCCCCCTGGCCAACCCCCCCTCCCCCCCAGCCTACTTGGCCCCTGCCCATACCTGAGCGGCCCTCACGCATCTGGTCCTGAGCCAACAGGCTTGTTGCACCAGATTTGCTCAGCACCTCAGCCCACCGATAGCCTCAGGCCTTTCCCAGGGCCCGGGCTCCACCCAGCACGGCCCTGGCCATGCCCAGCGCCTGGGGCCTGGTTCCAACTTGGATGTCCATGGCGGCTGCCCCGCCTCCAGGCGGAGGCCCAGGCTTATGGTGCAGCCTGGACTGGCACGACCTTCCACCACCAGGAAGTTCTAGCTTTAATATATTTTATTGATTTTTTCACAGAGAGGAAGAGAGAGGGATAGAGAGCTAGAAACACTGATGAGAGAGGATCATCGATCAGCTGCCTCTTGCACACCCCCTACTGAGGATGTGCCCGCATCCAAGGTACATGTCCTTGACCAGAATCGAAACTGGGGCCTTTTGGTCCGCAGGCCGATGCTCTATCCACTGAGCCAAACCGGTTTCGGCAGTTCTAGCTTTAAAAAGGGGAGGTTTGTGGTCTCAAGACAGCACCTCAGGACCCCCCACACCTGTGCTCACAAGGCAGGCATGGGAGAAGCTGACTCAACTCTCGAGGGTGGGGCGGGCAGGTAGTTTCTGGCTGGCGTGGCCCTCATCCCCGGGGGGCCAGGGAGGGGGGAGTAACCCAGGACCCAAGAGTGAGCTGAGGGAGCAATGGGGGGACACGGTCTCCCCAGGTGCACAAAAGTGTGCCATCTGCAGGGACAGAGGGAAGCAAGGCTGATGGCATGACAGCCAACTGTGGTCCCCACAGCGGCAGGGAGCAGCCCGGGGGCCTGGACCTTCCTTCTTTTCCATTTGTCACGGCCCCCAGGTGGTCTGACCTGAGGCAGGGGCCCGGGCAGAGGCCACAGCGCCAGGGGCCCGCGCATTCAGGCCTGGGGCTGGGTCTAACGCCGCGGTCGGCCAACCGCGGCTCGCGAGCCACCCGCAGCTCTTTGGGCCCACGACTGTGACTTTTTCCACAAAATACCTCAGCCTGGGCGAGTCTGTTTTTGAAGAAGTGGTGTTAGGAGAAGTTTAAGTTTAAAAAAACAAAAACACTGGCTCTCAAAAGAAATCTCAATCGTTGGACTGTTGATATTTGGCCCTGTGGACGAATGAGCTGGCCGACCACTGGCCTGACGCCCTTCCCCCGTTGCCTGCTGGGCCACAGCCATCGCTCAGAGGCCAGAGCGGCTGGAGATGGCATGGCCGGACTGGTCGGGGGAGGCCTCAGCTCTCACCTGGCCGGCATCATGGGCACCCGGTCTCCTGCCCGTCCTGGGCACGGGGCTGCATGGCACTGCTGCCCTATCCCAGCCCAGCTCCTGGCGGCCACCAGGCCACCTCAGCATGCCCTTTGCTCTCCCACCTCAGCGCTTCTGCTGCGGTCAGTCCGTGGGGCCGCCAGAGGCCCCCGTCTGACTGGGCCACCCCTGCGGACAGGCAGGAGGGGCTGCCGGAGACCCCCGGGCGGGGAGTACACAGCGCCCTCTCTCGCTCTGGGCAAGGGTCTGCAGCCTGTGGCTCAACGGTTTGGTGCAGAGAAACAATTAAGCCACAGGCTGCGGACCCTTGCCCAGGTTGCCCGATGCAGGAGGAAACTGAGGCTCGGGCACACACCTGACAGGAGCCAGCATCCCCGGCCAAGCCCCAGAGAGGCAGACAACGGAACTGGCTTGCTCCCTGTCACCAGGATTCTATTTGTGCCCCTTTTTTGGGGTGGAGGGGGAAAGCTATATGTATGACGGGTGTCCAGTGATGACCTTGACCCCAGAGTCCCCAAGGCTGAGCCCCATCCAGGCCACCCTGGTCCTCTCTGGCCCCTCCCAGCCGCCCACGGTCAGGAGGACATGGGCCTGTGGCACCGAGACCAGGCCCAGCGCTGGGCCACCTGCCCCTCCTCAGCCAGTGCCTGGCAACAGCCCCCGTCACCGCTGCCAGGCCCACGGCAGACACTGCACTCCGGCGGGCGGCTCAGAGCCCCAGGCCAGGCATCACACAGCCCGGGGCTGCCTGCGGTGCCCAGACTCCCTTCCAGGCTCGAGCATCTGGGCAAGGGGGTGCCCCCCAGCAGGAGAAGGGGGACAGGCTGGGGTGGGACTGCGGGGCAGAGGGCACAGAACAGCAGTGGGAGGAGGCGGTAGGTTGGGGGTCCCACACACACACACACACACACACACACACCTGGTCGGGACTGTCATGGGTGCTGTCATTGACAGAGATTGTCAAATGCATGAATGCATGAATGCATGAATGAATGAATGAATGAATGAGTGATGAGCCACTGGCTCTCCCTGGGTTACATCAAGGCCACGGAGGCCCCACAGGGATGGGACTGGCCTGGCGTCGCACAGCCCTTGGTGGGGAGAGGGGGGCCCCATAGTCTGGAGGAGAAGAGACTCCACCCAAGGGCTCCCCCCAGAGGCCGGGCAGAAGCCTGACCTACCTCTGCCCCCGGGCCAGCCCCACACGGGAGCTCTTCCCAGACGGAGGAGAGCGGCACTTAGGCGCCCGGGGAGAAGGATCAGTTCTCCCCGTTCCACTCCAATCCATCCGTTCCGTGTCTGATGCATTTCCCAGGGCCCAGGGCCACCGCGGAGCCGCCGTCCCCAGCGGAGATCAGCGGCCAGGCCAGGGCAGTGCAGGCGGCAGGGGCTGCCCCCCGTGCTCAGCGCCTCCCACGCGGGCACAGCCCACGCGTGCCCAAGGCCGCCCCACAGCCCGGCGCCTGCCTGCCCGGGGCCCCTCGCTCTCTCTAAGGCGTGAGTGACCAGCCCCGGCCTCACACGGGTGGGGCCTGGAGACTAAGGGCCTCAGAAATGAGGAAACGCGCCGAGACCGGTGTGGCTCAGTGGATAGAGCGCCGGCCTGCGGACGGAAGGGTCCCAGGTTCGATTCCGGTCAAGGGCATGTGCCTTGGTTGCGGGCACATCCCCAGTAGGGGGTGTGCGGGAGGCGGCTGACTAATGTTTCTCTCTCATCGGTGTTTCTAGCTCTCTATTCTCTCCCTTCCTCTCTGTAAAAAAAAAAAAAAAAAAAAAAAAAAAAAAAAAAAATCAATAAAATATATTTAAAAAAAAAAAAAAAAGTAAAGAAAAAAATGAGGGGATGCATCCAAGGTGCTTTAGTTGCCGCCACTCAGGGCGAATTCTAGGGTGGCTGGGCCAAGGGGGCCACGAAGGGGAGACCTGGCTGTCCGTCCTGTGTCTGACCAGGAACTGGACTCCAGGGCCCCCCCCCACGGTGCTCCTGGCCTGAGCGTGAGGGGCTTGCACGTGGCCTGGCAGAGACCCTGTGCTCCAGCTCCTCCCTGGCCCCCTCCCACTCCACCCTGGGCCTCAAAGCCCCAGACAGGGCCCAGGCTTTGTCTCGGGCAGAGATGCTGAGGGCAGAGTTGAGTGGCTGGATGCAGGAGAGGGAAGTCCCAGCAGAGAGGAGCCGCCCCACGCAGGGGCAGGAGGAGCTGGGGTCAGGTGCACAGCCCCTGCCGTGTCCCCAAGGCAGGTGGGCCTGGCCTGCTGCCTGCCTGGCAAACGCTTTCCCCAGCGGGCATTCCGGAGCGGCTTTGCCCCGGCCCCATCCAGCCACCAGATCCCGCTGACATGCCCATACCGGCCTGGAGTCTGGATAGAGCTGGGCTCGCTCGGCCCCCCTAACGGTCCAGGCAGAGCGCCCTGGCCCCTCCCCAGCACGGCCTCTGGCCTGCCAGGCGCGGCTAGCCCTCCGCTGGCCTGAGCCCCACAGCCCTGGTGCCCTCCATAGCTGTTGGTGCCGCATTCAGACCCCAGCTCTGGCCCCACCTGTGAGGGGGGGTGGGGGGCCCCCGCAGAGCCTCCGATCCCTCACTGTGACCCCCTGACATTGTCGGGCCCGATTAACCAGCGACTGGCTTGGCAATCGCTCTGGGGATCGCAGAGGAGCGAGCCGCGCCGGAGGGCGAGTGGCTTAGACAGCGGTCAATATTTGTGGAATTGGATTGAATCCGTCAACTGGAAGCTACACGTGTTTTGGTTAGTCTCACGGTCTCTGCCGCGGGCAGGCGAAACCCAGCAAGGGGGCTCCTGGAGGACCCCCGTCTACCAGGCTCCGCAGGCTGGGCTGAGGGGCAGGGGCGTCAGAGCGCTGAGGCCAGGGCTGGCAGCGATCCAGGGATCCAGGAGCCCTGGCATAGGGGTGGGGAACGGGAAAGAGGGGAAAGACGGCTCAGCGGGGGTCTCAGGCCGAGGGGCGTGTGCCCTGGCGGGGGGGGGGATGCTTAGACCCCAAAATGCTGGCCCCACCTACACTCCTGGGTCCCTGTTGGCTCTTGAGGAAACGGTGCATTGGGCCTGGTCTCTCCAGATCCACCCAGCTGCAGGGCCACACGGTGCACCTGCCAGTCATCCTCCAGGACAGGCGGAGGGACGGACAGTGGGGACAAGGGGGTGTGTGGCCCAGAGGGAGGCTGGGCCCTGGCCGGGGGGAGACAGACCCTTCCTAGCAGCCCTCCTCCTCGGCCAGGCTTCTCTGTCTGGGGAGGGGACCCTGGTCCAGGCCCCGCCCCACCCCTGCTGCCCCGGCCCCTGGTCCTCCTAGGATCGCCTGGTCGCCGGCGCCTCCCGCTCTGATCCCCAAAACCCAAATTGGATTAGCTGTGTTTAGTCAGCGGCAAAGCTGCTGATATTTGAGCAAGAGCTCAGCAGATTACGCCGGGCGAGGGAGGGAGTGCGGGCGGGGTGAGGGGGGATTGGGAGGAGGAAAGCGGCACTAAACAAGTGTTAATTGGAAACATCCTCGAGGGGATGATCCTGGGGATGATCCGCGGTGGCTCAGCCTCCCCCCCCCACCTCCCCCCTCCTCCGCCCCATAAACGCCTTCCCGTGGGCACTCCGGGGGCCACGGGGAGCAGCCGCAGTCAGGGCTCCAGGATGGCCCTCCGGAGAAGGGTGCCGGGCGGATATGGGGCAGCGCAGGCCATTTCAGGCGCCTCCCTATGAGGGTCACTTGCCCTTGAGCCTCTCAGGGGGTCTGGGGGCCAGGAGCGTGCGGGTGGTGTGATATGTGAGTGTGTTTGTGTGTGTATGTGTGTGTGTGTGTTTTAATATATCTTATTGATTTTTTTTTTTTTTACAGAGAGGAATAGAGAGTTAGAAATATCGATGAGAGAGAATCATCCATCAGCTGCCTCTTGCACACCTCTTACTGGGGATGTGCCCACAACCAAGGTACATGCCCTTGACTGGAATCGAACCCAGGACCCTTCAGTCCGCAGGCCCGACGCTCTATCCACGGAGCCAAACCGGTTTCGGCAATGTGTGAGTGTTTTAGGACCGTGTCCTTTCAGCACCTGGGACAGCACCAGAGCCAAAGTCCGGGGACCCAGGCCACAGGCCTGGCCTGGAGGGGACACTGAGTGTGTGACCCCTGAGGGCACCGGCCTGTGTCCTTGGCAGGGAGTGGCCCTCAGGCTGCAGGAGGGTGGGCAGGCAGAGAGGAGAAGAGAGAGTACCATGGTGGGGGGGTGGGGGGGAGGACAGGTGTACCCCCAGTAGGTGGAGGTACTCCTTGGAGGGAGGTCAAGGCTGCCAGGAAAGGGGGTGCTCAGGGTTGCAGAGCCCACCCTCATCCCTTCACCCTCCACTCGCCTCCCATGGCTGAGAACAGGGCCCAGAAGCCTGACGGGGCCCCATCCAACCACGGGGTCGGGGGATGAGGAGCGGGGGAGGCCAACCCTGGGGTCCTCCCCCCTCCACTCTGCTCCTGAAGACATGTGCCGAGGCATCTGTGACCCCTGGTCCCCAAGTCACGTCGGGGCCCTCCACCCCTCCAGCTCCCTTCCCGGCTCTCCGAGGCCATCCCGCCCCCAGACCCGGCTGCGCCCGCCGATCCCGGAGCATGGGAGCGGGCGAGCACGGGCCATCCATTATTCAGCGTCTGCCTCTCGGCCTCCTCTGCCGGAGCCTCATAAAGTTGGGGAGGATAAATCTCCCACTCGCATCCGCCGCTGACGGGGGGCGGGCAGGTGCCGGGTGATGGCGGCCCCGGCCCCCCGGCCCCCCGGCCCCCGGCCCTGAGCCGGCACGGAGCACCCGGGCGGCCTGCTCGCCTCTCAGCTATTAAATCCATAATTCAGCAGAGAGGAAGCCGCTCCACGCATCCCGGTTCCGCGATGAGGAGACGGCGGCCCACCCGTGCTGCCCGCGAGGCTGTGGGGAGGGGGGCACTGCCAGGGGAGCCCAGGTTTCGGGAGCCCAGGGGGGGAGTTCCCGGCACCACCCCTCCCCCGGGGGTGAATCACGGAGCCCCTGCTGACAGGGGAGGACCCAGCGGGCCGGACAGCTGAGGAGCACAGCCCAGGACCTGCAGAGGCCAAGGAGGGGGCAGGAGGCCCCAGTGGACCAGCCATCCTCCTTTGTGGGGAGCGGTGGGGCCCCGGGGCGGCT
Source organism: Nyctalus aviator (assembly GCA_036971965.1). Lineage (NCBI taxonomy): Eukaryota > Metazoa > Chordata > Mammalia > Chiroptera > Vespertilionidae > Nyctalus > Nyctalus aviator. Next base: position 10,289,785 of record CM072939.1, on the reverse strand, counting down.
GGGAGAGGACCAACATCCGCCCAGGGTGCCTTGCAGTCTCACACCTCCAGCAAGGAACTTGTTGCAATGAGAAGGAATGGTCAGGGGTGCGGCGGAGGGTCCAGGCCAGCCCCCTCCGCCACCCCCTCCCACTGCACAGCCTGGAAAGGAGCCCCCACCCCTGCAGGCCTTGAGGTGGGCCCTGCGGGAAGGGGAGAGCGGGCGAAGGGGGACAGCCACAAGACGGGCAGGGGAGGGACCAAGGCCAGCACGGGGCAGGCTCTCAGAGCCCTGCCCTCAGCAGAGCCACGCCCACCCTACAGAGCCTCCGCCCAGGGGTCCAGGCTTCACCCCCTCGGGTGCCTGGCAAGGCAGGGGCTCTAAGAATCCCGCTGATTCCTGTCCCGTGGGCCCAACTGCGTGCAGCGCAGAGGGGCCTGGCCCGGCCCAGTGTGGGGAGTCCGGCAGCCGGATGGGGGCTCTGTGAGGAGCTGCCCACACCAGTTCCCGTCCCTGACTGCCTGCCCTCCCCCCTACCCCACCCCACCACCACCCACGGGCCTCCACAAGCAGAAGCTGAGATCAGGTGACAGAGGCCAGAGGGGCCACCAGTCCTTGCAATTAGCAGTAATGAGTTGACAGGAGCCCAGCGCAGGCCACGGGTCAAGCGCTAGTGCAGGCGGATAATGAACTTGACAAGGCTAGGCAGTGAGAACAGCCCCTCCTCTCCAGCCATGAATCCTCCGGGTCCGCCCAGGAGCGGAGAGGGCCAATGTCAGCCATCAGGGATGAGGCTGCTGCACAGAGTAAGGCCGGGCCGGCAAGAGACACGCAGAGACAAGCTGGGGCCTCAAGACCACACACACCCCCATCAGCCCCAGCCCCAGGGCGTCCCCCGGCCTGCTCACTAGCTCCCTCTGCAGCCCACCATGCTGGGAGGGAGGGAGGGAGGGAGGGAAGAAGGGATAAAGGGATCCCACAGGTCCTCCACGGATCAGAGCGTGGATCCCAAAAACGTGGCTGGCATATAAGGCGGTGCTGACGGAAAAAGAACCAACTGGACGTGAACAGAGGCCAGCACTGGCCGAACTCCCCCCCGGAAAGAACTTTCCACGAGCAAAGGCGAGGATGAGCGTGCTCTGTGCAAACCTCCACGCTCCGGCGGCCGACCTGCAACCAGTCCATCGGCAATCGGTTCCAAAGGCACCAGGCCGTTAAAAGCCAAGCGAGGAGCAGGGGCAGTGAATCTCACCCACACGGCGTGGGCCTTCACGAAGCCCCCACACCAGGAGCGTGAAGGCAACACCTGGCCGGCGTGAGACATCAACGCGGGGCGTCAGCGGCCCCCGGCCCCCAGCCCCACTGCCCTGCCCCTCCACAGGCCCCGCAGAATCCCTCCTCTGCTTGGGGCGGGGGGGGGGGGGGAGACGGTCAATGGACCAGGTTCCCCGTGTCCTGAACCTTCTCTGGGATCTGTGTCTGACTCAAGCGGGCAGCCCCAGCCGCGTGGACCCGGGTGTGGCCTCAGCATTACTTGTAGCCACAGAAAAGGTGCAAACAGCCGAAACCGGTTTAGCTCAGTGGATAGAGCTGAAGGGTCCCAGGTTCGATTCCGGTCAAGGGCATGGACCTTGGTTGCAGGCACATCCCCAGTAGGGGGTGTGCAAGAGGCAGCTGATCGATGATTCTCTCTCACCGATGTTTCTAACTCTCTATTCCTCTCTCTTCCTCTCTGTAAAAAAAATCAATAAAATATATATATATTTTTTTAAAAAAAGGTGTGAACAGCTGCGACATCCAATCATGCAGAGTGAGAACGCAGAGCAGACGAGCCCAGGGAGGCACATAGGAACTTGGAAGAAAGGGTGCAGGCACGCGGCAAGAACGGAAGGAAGTCAGCACTCCTTAGCCACGGGACGGGACGGGGGGGGGGGTGGGGGGGGTGGTCGTCTCCGTTATTTGGAATAAATCTGCGAAATAGACAGACAGGAGGAAGGACTTCCGAGAGGAGGAAGCCCAGGACAAGAGCCCCAGGGTACCCTGGGAAAGCCGCAGCAATCACGCCAGCATCTTCGGGGTGATGATGGGAGTCGCCGAGGCCTTCCCAGGCCTGAGTCATCCCCGGGAACTGGAGGGACAGCCCTGATCCTAGATGAGGGGTAGCCCTGGGGGGGAGGGGAGGGGGATAGGGTGGGGACAGGGAGACAGAGACAAGTGGGCAAGAGGATGGAGGGAGGATGAATGGGAGAGCAGGCAGAAAAGTCTGATCGGTGGGTGGATGGACAGAGGGGTGGATGGATGGATAGGTGGATGGACAGGTGTGTGGATGGATAGGTGAGTGTGTGGGTGACGGAGGGGTGAGTGGAGAGAGGGATGGATGGGTGGTGGTGTGGGAGGGTGGCTGGGTGGCTGAATGAGTGGGTGGACGGGTGGATGCATGGAGGGGGAGGTGGGGAAGCCATAGTTCCCTCCTCATCTGACCCTTCCCCCCCTTCCTGCTAGCTCTGCGGGGCCTGGGAGCTCACAACCCCTTTGCTGAGGCCTCTGCCTCGGACCCCCAGCACAGCTCCTTGCCCTGGGGCTATGAGCCAACCCTCTGCCCGGAGCCTGGGTCCCAGCTGGCCGCCCATCCCCCCTGCACACCTTCCGGGCCAGTGGCCGGCAAACTCATGAGTCCACAGAGCCAAATATCAACAGTACAACGATTAAAATTTCTTCTGAGAGCCACATTTTTTTAAACTTTAAACTTCCAGCGCCACTTCTTCAACATAGACTCGCCCAGGCCGTGGTATTTTGTGGAAGAGCCACACTCAAGGGGCCCGAGAGCCGCATGTGGCTCGCGAGCCACGGTTTGCTGACCCCGGTTCTGGGCTGCTCAGGGCTTGGGACAGGCCCCGGCATGGCCACCGTGAATCTTTCCCCTCCTGCAGCCAGTCCATCGCCCATCGGTTCCAGCGTCCTCGGATCAGAACCTGGGGCCCCAAATGGTGGGAGGACACAGCGGTGCCGACAGAGGCACGGGAGCCGCCGGAGGGAGCTGGACGGAGCAGAGGCAGCGGGCGTCTCCGGGGCCCGGCCTGCGCGGCCCTGCCACTGAGCCGCGGCTGCTCTGGATGCCCTCGGCTACATCTATCTATCGAACCTGAAGCATCGGATTACATGTTTGCTCAATAGCAATAAACTCCCCACGTTTTATGGGGCCGTAAAACCGCTGCCTCCTCGGCCCCCACTTAGGCCGTGCGTGATGCGCCCGGCCGGTTTCCCCGCTCACGGGGCGGACGCGGGCGATTGGGGGCTGTTAGCTTAGACACAGCACATCTGCATCTTCCCCGGGTTCTCAGAAAGCAGCCCCGCTGGGCCCCACCAGCCCTCGCCTCGACGTGCGAGGGAAGCAGAGTGGGCTGGAGACGTGAGACATGGCGGGGGGCCGGGGGAGACCCACGGGGGGGGGGGGGCCGGGATGGAGAGAGGAAGACATGAGCAAGACACAGACGGGGAAGGGCAGGCCCCCGCCACCCCTGGAGCCTGTCCTGACCAGCCTCGCCCAGGAGAGTGCAGAGGACATCGGCCCAGGGTCCCGGGCCCCAGCCTCGCCCACCCTCGGGGAGGGCAGTTCCCACAGGCAGGAGCTCGGAGAAGGACTGGCACAGGGGGTGGGATGTGGATAGAGGACGGAGAAGGGAGGACACGGGCCCACAGGCAAAGGGAGCAGCAGGTGCCAATGGGCCGAGGGCGGAGGGAGCCCCTGGGGGACCCCATGGGCCAGCCGGGGATTCGGACTCGATTCAGGGAAACACGTGGTCAGAGAGATGGAGGGGACAGACCGGGTGGCGGTGACGGGGCTGTGGGGAGCAACCAGGGTGGCCCTGAGCAGGCAGGGGTGCCTCCTGAAGGGTGCGTGTGGGGAGGGTGCCCTCTCTGTGCCCCGCAGGGTGCCACGGGGAGGGGTCGCTAGGGGCAGAGATGGGAAAGGCAGCGTCGGAGGTGGTGGGCGCCCCGTCTCGGGGGGCATGCCACCTGCAGGACAGCCAGGGCCACAGAGAGAGCGCTTTGCTCTGACCTAGACCCATAGCCACAGGGACACGTGACCTGCCACGAGAGATGCCCAGGCAGGCATGGGGATGGGGGAGGGGGAGAGGCAGGCACCATTGGAGCTGGGGGCTTGGCACCGGCAGGGGCACAGAGGGGCCCCTGGGTGCTCCCTGTCCATGCCCCCTTGGTCGTGGCCGGGGGAGGGTGAAGGGTGGGTTTCTGCCGGAACCGTGGGCGGACCCGGCCCCCTTGCTGCGTGGCCAGTACATTCACGTCCAGACTCGTCGCCACGCAGGCGTTAGCGCGCGGACGACTCTGCCCTGATCCTTGTGACGTGGCTATCGACCCGGTCCTCGGAAACACATCGATTTCCCTGAATCGATATTTATTGCAGCTTCCAAGGACAGGGTTGGGGGACTGCAGGCTGATGAATGGAAGCAAAGCAGCCAGGGCGGGCAGAGCCTCCACACCCTGCCCCCTGCCCCCTCCCCACCTCACCCCCTCCACCACACACACACACACCCCTCAGCACACGCCCTGCCCCACCCAGGGACAGCCTGGCTCAGGCGCAGACACTCCCCGACACTCCACACCCCACGTGTCCTGTTCCCTGAGGGGAGGTGTTGCTGGGGGCAGAGATAGGAAAGGCAGCTTAGGATAAGGTGACCCCATGTCCTGGTTTTGGCGGGACAGTCCCGATTTTTGACTTTTTAAAAAAATATATATTTTATTGTTTTTTTTTTACAGAGAGGAAGGGAGAGAGATAGAGATAGTTAGAAACATCGACGAGAGAGAGTCATCGATCAGCTGCCTCTTGCACACCCCCTACTGGGAATGTGCCCACAACCAAGGTCCATGCCCTTGACCGGAATCGAACCCGGGATCCTTCAGTCCGCAGGCCAATGCTCTATCCACTGAGCCAAACCGGTTTCGACCCGATTTTTTACTTTTTTTAAAAAAACGCCGCGGGACTCGGGACAAATTGTTAAAAATCGGGGCGGTCCCGCCAAAAGAGGGACGTCTGGTCGCCTTAGCTTAGGAAGTGGTGAGCTGGTGTCCTGGGCGGGGGTTCCAGCCTCTGTTGGCTTGTTGGGGTGAGTTCCCCAGGCAATCCAGGGTTCGTTTTCCCCGGTGGATGGATACCCCCTTCCTTCTGGAATCCACTTCATGTGAGAATCCCAGGGGGCTGGGAGGCCCTGGGGCGGATGGGGGGGGGGGGGCAGGCTCCCTGCAGCAGCCCCGGATGGCGGTGCCAGGAGCACCTTCTGTCCCCATGGGCACCTGGGCAGGCATCTACCTCGGCTCCGGGCCAGCCGTCGGCCCGCCGGACAAATAAGTGATGTGTCCACCCCCTGGAGTCCCCCATTCCCTGGCAGAGGGCTGCGCTAGACCCAGGAGACGTTTTCAGGGGTGACCTGGTGCCCGGTGAGCCCCGAGAAAGGCCGGTGTGGGCGGGGGGCTTCCCTGGGCCACGAGGAGCGGGCGCAGGCTTCCCAACGGGCTGGCGCGGGCCGGGGGCCCTGACTTGGAGCGTTTGTGTATGTATGCCTTCCCCGCATGTGGAGTTGGGGAGATTCCTCCGGCACAACCGGCCGCCCGCGAGCAGACCTACCCCAGCGCTGCTGCTGCGGCTGCTGCTGCTGCTGCTCCCGGGAATGCCGCGGCCTGGGGCGCAGGACGCTCCGGTGGCCCAGGGGACAGGAGGGCAGGTGGCTCAGGCTGTCAGGGAGCTGGAGAGGCCTCCACCCCTGGCCCTAAGGGCACCACGAAGCCCGTTTCAGGGGGCTCCAGCCCTGCTCACCGGCGACGCGGAACCAAACAGGATGTGCGGCCCGAAGCGCAGGTGCACGTGAGGCGGCCAGGACTCACAACACCTGCTCCCTTGCCGAGGGAGACCCTCCAGCCCGGTCAGCCCCGCTCGGTCCTGGGGGAGTGGCCCATGGGGGACCCAGGACCGAGGTCAGCCCAACCCAGCTCAGTCCTGGGGGAGAGGGCATATGGGGGGCCCAGGACCGAGGTCAGCCCCGCTCAGGCCTGGGGGAGAGGGCATATGGGGGGCCCAGGACCGAGGTCAGCCCAACCCAGCTCAGTCCTGGGGGAGAGGGCATATGGGGGGCCCAGGACCGAGGTCAGCCCCGCTCAGGCCTGGGGGAGAGGGCATATGGGGGGCCCAGGACTGAGGTCAGCCCAACCCAGCTCAGTCCTGGGGGAGAGGGCATATGGGGGGCCCAGGACCGAGGCAGCCCAGCTCAGTCCTGGGGGAGAGGGCATATGGGGGGCCCAGGACTGAGGTCAGCCCAGCTCAGTCCTGGGGGAGAGGACATATGGGGGGTCCAGGACCGAGGCAGCCCAGCTCAGGCCTGGGGGAGAAGGCATATGGGGGGCCCAGGACCGAGGTCAGCCCCGCTCAGGCCTGGGGGAGAGGGCATATGGGGGGCCCAGGACCGAGGCAGCCCAGCTCAGTCCTGGGGGAGAGGGCATATGGGGGGCCCAGGACCGAGGTCAGCCCCGCTCAGTCCTGGGGGAGAGGGCATAAGGGGGGTCCAGGCCCCAGGAGGCAGCACCACGAGGACCAGGAGATGGCATAGCCCCAACCCGTAGGGAGCACAGGGCCAGGGCAGGCAGGCCCCCTGCAATCCCAGTGCTGCATGTGCTCCCAGGGAGCTGCCCACCCCCCACTACTGGTTTATGGACTGAGAAACTGAGGCTGGGGGAGGTTGAAAACTCCGCAAGTATGGGGCACCCCCTGCGTGTACTTCCCAGCAGGCCAGGGGCGGTGCTCGCTGCCCTCGGGGCTGGCAGGGCCCGGGCTGGGGTTTTGGAAGGCGCTGGGGTAGGGGTGGGGGTGGGGGCACAGTGCTACCGCTGGGAGAAGCCAGTGGGACCCGGGGCCATGTAGACCAGCCCCTCCTCCTGACCCCGGAGCCTGAGCTCAGGAATGTCTGGGCCCCGCGGGGAGGGCCCGTGACAGGACATGTCCACCAGTCACGAGCTTTGTTTATGTGTCCGTCCATCCCCCCCCCGCCCCCACCAGTGAGCACTTCCTGCTGAGGGGCCACCAATTATGCCCCTGGCGGGTCTGTCCTCCCTCTCTGTGGGCATCGATTGCTGCGTTTCCAGCAGAGCCTGGGATGAACACCTGGCATTTGGTTGTTTGGGCAAAAACAGCATTAGTGTTGTCTGTGGGGCGTCCAGGCCCCTGAGAGGCCTGTTCCCAGCGGGAGCTGGACCGCAGGCCTGGCCCCTGGCTGCTCGCTCGGTCTCGGAGCGGGAGGAGGCAGGCCCTGCCCTGCATGGGGCTAAGGATCCTGCGGTCTGGGTGTGGCAAGAGGAAGTGGATTGGGGGTCTCGCGTGAGAGTCTGCAGTGGGAGTCACCCGCCACGTGGAGGGAAGTGGGCGTGGGGCTGGGGCCGTGGTCGGCAAACTGCGGCTCGAGAGCCACATGCGGCCCTTGGGCCCCTTGAGTGTGGCTCTTCCACAAAATACCGCGGCCCGGGCGAGTCTATGTTGAAGAAGTGGCATTAGAAGGAGTTTAAGTCTAAAAAATTTGGCTCTCGCCAAAACCGGTTTGGCTCAATATATAGAGCGTCAGCCTGCGGACTAAAGAGTCCCAGGTTTGATTCCGGTCAAGGGCATGTACCGTGGTTGCGGGTACATCCCCAGTAGGGGGTGTGCAAGAGGCAGCTGATTGATGACTCCCATCGATGTTTCTAACTCTCTCCCTTCCTCTCTGTAAAAAATCAATAAAATATATTTTTTTAAAAATAATAAATAAAAATAAATAAATAAAAAATTGGTCTCTCAAAAGAAATTTCAATCGTCGTGCTATTGATATTTGGCTCTGTGGACTCATGAGTTTGCCGCACAGGAAGTTGACAGGCCTGGGGCTGTGCCCGGCCCTGTCACGGGCTCTTGGTCAGACCCAGGAAGGTGACTTGATAACTCTCCTCGGTTTTCTCATCTGTACAATGGGAGGCCAAAGGCCGAGTGACCGGAGGCTATGGGCTCAGGACTCCCTGACCCCACTGCCTGGGAGCATCCTCTGAGCTCTGACAGCTCCGCCCACCTCAGAGGCGACAGCTGGGTGCCCTGAGGCCAGAGCCCCCCCGCCTGGAGCTCGGTGCCCACTGAAGGGGCAGAGACAGGACTGGAACCCAGGACTGCAACTTCTGGGGCCCAGCGTCCTGAGCTGTCCGCTCAGTCCCAGGGTTTATACCCCCGAGAATGTCCATGCTAGACCCTGCTCATGTGACTTCCAGCCAGACCACGTGACCTCCAGCCAGGGGCAGAGTTTGCACAGGGGGGCCCTCCAGCCAGTCCGCCCACCCCACTCACCCAGTCTACGCCTCCCATCAGGAAAGGAGTCCGAACAGGGTGACGACACAAGTCCCAACGCAAAAGACTGAGGGAGGGACCCAGCCCCTGAGATGCCCACCGGCCAGACACCCACACACCTGCTCTGGGCACAGCCACGTACAAAAACACGGGCCCCTGCCAGGACCGGTTTGACTTAGTAGCTAGAGCGTCGGCCTTCGGACTGAAAGGTCCCGGGTTCGATTCCGGTCAAGGGCATGTGCCTTGGTTGTGGTCATATCCCCAGTGGGGGGGTGTGCAGGAGGCAGCTGATCGATGTCTCTCTCTCATCGATGTTTCTAACTATCCCTCTACCTTCCTCTCTGTAAAAAAAAAAAAAATCAATGAAATATATATTTTTTTAAAAAGGAGGGGGGGGCCTGTTGGGGAACAGAAAGGTTAGGGCCAGGTCATGCAGGCTCAGATAAGGAGTGACACCCTGAGCCTCAGTTTACCCTCTATGCAAAGGCTGCCCCTTGTCATTGCCCATGTGGGTCCGTGGGAGGAAGACCCCGACCAAGCTAGTCTTGAGAAGCAGCCTATTGCTGACTCATGGCACCCCAGACTTCTCCCTGAGACACCCCATTTTCTCCCACCTTTCCAACGAATGGATATGCTGGAAGGTTAACCAGCAAAGAAAAAAAAAAGAAAAGAAAAAAGAAAAAAAAACTCAGCTGGACACAGGTTCAAGGGCACACGTGGGCATGAGAGGGGGACCTTGGGAAGCCAGGGCTGGACAAGCATGGCCATGGCCACCTCTAGCAAGCCGGCAGCCAGCGGCAGGCTCGGCTGAAGGACAGCAGCCCAGGGGCCACGCTGGTCTGGGCAGCCACAGGGGAGGCGTCCTGTCCCTGCTCCCCGCCCCGCACCCCTCCCTGCGCGCCCCCCCCCCCCCGCCCACACCGCGCCCTGCCGAGGCCCGCGCGCCACGCCAGCCTGCGTCTGCCCACCTGCTCCACCGCTGTTTTCCTGGAGAGTTTCCTTCGAATGGATTTTTCCTTTTTTTTTTTTCTTCTTTTTTTTTCACTTAAGTGATTATATTTTGAAAGGAAATCTTACAGCACCACTGGAAATGGGAAAACAAGCATTGAAGGAGGCAAATAGAAGGTATCCGCGCAAACAATGAAAACAAAACATGTTCTCGCATCCCGCGAGGCCCGGGACCTGCGGCGGCTGGAGCCCCCCCCCCACCCGGCAGGCGCGTCAGCTCCGCACAGAGCGGGGAGGGGCCCCGGTCCCAGGCCCTCCAGTCACAAGCCTGGTCCCCTCACCTCTCAGAGGACGGGGCTCCCTCAGCTACGGGAGAGCACCCCCACCCGAGGGCCGGTGCAGCATGCAGAGGGCATCTCCCGGGAGCGCTGTCTGGTGGGGACATGAAATGACAGAATCTCAACCCCAGGTCAGAGGTGGCCTCTGAGAACAGGGACTCCCCCCACCCCCCTCCTTCTGTTGGTCCCAGGCCCCGGGGTCCTGGGCAGCCCCAGTCTCATCCCAATTCCCCTCACAGGGCCCCAGGGTAGAGCAATAATACCGCAACCCCTGCCAAAACTGGTTTGGCGCAGTGGATAGAACGTCAGCCTGTGAACTGAAGGGTCCCGGGTTCGATTCCGGTCAAGGGCATGTGCCTTGGTTGCGGGCACATCCTCAGTAGGGGTGTGCAAGAGGCAGCTGGTCGATGTTACTCTCTCATCGATTTTTCTAGCTTTCTATCCCTCTCTCTTCCTCTCTGTAAAAACTCAAGAAAAATATATTTAAAAATAAAATACGGCAACCCTGCCTGGTGACACCCACATGCAGACTGGACCCCCGTCTGTTAGACTCCCCCATGCCTCCCAGGCTCAAGGCGCTGAGAAGTCCTGCAGGGGAAACCTCCCCACGTTGTCTAATGCAGGGTTTCCCCAGGAACCATTTCTCCCCGGCTCTTCCCTGGGTCTGGAGAGGTCTTCAGGGTGGACAGACAGACAGACAGACAGCTCTCCTGGACCGACCACACCTGTCCCCGGTGAGTTGGCTTAGGAATCCAGCTTCACGCCAGACGTGCAATGGTTCCCGCCCAGGTGGCATCTTCTGCGCTTCCTCCTGTGCCCGGCCACGCCCCGGGCCACACCTGGCCGCCGTGGCTTCGCCCATCCAGGGGGGGGCGCTGTGCCTCGCGCAGCCCCGCCAGCCCAGCCTACGTGAAATCAGACGCAGCCGCGAGTCCCAAGGGTAAGGTCCCGCGTCCCAAGGCGTTTAAAAAAAAAAAGTCCCGATTTTTGGAAGAATCGGGACTTTTTTAAAACACCGCGGGACGCGGGACAAATGGTTGGCCCCACAGCTCAATGCCAGCGTCTCCCCCCTCAGCCCTGTGCCCACCCAAAAAGCCTCCTGTGACCATGGTGGCATCTCCATCCCATAATGCCAGCAGGGGACAGAAGGCTGCGTTCCCCTGGGGGTAGGGGTGGCGTGACGGTGGGGGTGGGGGTGGGGGTGAGGGTGGGGGCTGTGGAGGCCAGTCATGGAGGAGGACAGGACTCAGCCCAATGCGGCTTAGTCACCGGCTCTGACGCTCGCAGCTGGCATCCGCCGTGCCGGCGCCGGGTGGCGCGGGGCCAGGACGCGGGCGTGCGGGTTCCAGCCGGCGGTGCGCTCACCTCCAAACCGGCCCCACGGGCCCCGTGACGGGTAGAAAGGCGTCCGGGGCGGCCCGGCTGGTGCCTGGGACGGAGAGCCAGCCTCAGCCTCTTCTGCCAACGCCCATCCCTGCCAATCTGGGGAGGCCGGGGGAGGACTGGGCGGGCCTGGCACGGCGAAGGGCTCCCTCCTCGACACCCTACAAGGCCCCTGGGGGCCCCACACAGACCGTGGACTCAGAGCCCCTTTTCCTGGGCACACTCCCAGGTCGGGCGTCACCTCGCTCGGGGGTGCTCAGAGGCTCCTGCCGCGTGGCACTGCCAGCTTCCCCCGCCCCACACCCCCCCGCAAACAGGGACATGAGGCAAAGGCTGGATTTGAACCCGGGGTCCTACCCCCTGCACACTCAGGCCTTCCTCTGTGACACCTGATGAGGCCACCCGGCAGGTGCCACGGGAGACGCTCGGGGTGAAGGCTGGGACTCTGGTGGGCTGGCATGTTGGGCCTGGCATGGCGGGAGAGGCACTGAAGGCAGCGAAGCTTTCTCTGCCCAGCGGTGGCACTGGCAATGCTGTGGGGCCGGCCTGGTCCCCCCTTCCCCAGGGGGGTCCCTCGGTGGCGTCTGGACCAGGGAAGCCGACAGGAAGGACTCGGATGTGGGTGCCAGGAGCCGGCCCTCAGCAGGACACCGGCGGGCAGGCGGGCCCCAGGGCTGCCTCTGCCGGCTCGCTGACCGCACGCAGCCGTGGGCACATACCCGGCTGGGGGAGCTGGGCTCCTCGCAGGAGGGAACACAGGCGCCATGAGCCCATGTCTGGGTTGGGGGGTGGGCCTCTGGGTGCAGTGCTTGAGGTCATGTTCACGGAAAAGCAGGGTGCAGACTCGAATGCAGCCGCCTGGCATCGGGGCTTGTGGGGCCGGCCCAGCGAGACGGAAGGGAGGTCCATGCCAAGAGCAGCAGGCTGGGGGGTCAAAATTACTAGTTTCTCTACCGTTTTCAGAATCATTGTGTTTTAATTTCCACCCCCAAAAAAGTGGCTCTTCAATAGTTATGAAAACCAGTGAAAAGTTAAGTCTGGGCACGTCCGGGACCCCCTGCGCCCCTGGGCCTCAAGCCCCACCCGCAGGCCCCGGCCACCCCCAGACCCGGCTCCTCGGGGTTTGCCGGAAGCCGTGCTCCCTGCTGGCTCGGGACAGCTGGTCTCACAGTGTGGGGGCGCATACCCTGCCAAGAGCCATCTGTCCCCACTGTCCTTGCTGGAAACTTCAAAACCGCCACCTGTCCCTGCCTCGCCAGCCCTGAGTCGTCCCCCCCCCGGGGCCAGGAGCTGCCCAGGGCCCAGCACGGAAGGGTCAGGCCGGGCTGTGGACCCCGGGCCGCGCTCCGGGCGGCTCTGAGCCGGGCCCTGCTCTCGGGAGACCTCGAGGCTGACTCTGGGCAGAGCCCGGACCAGCTGGGAGGAGGGTGGGATGGGTGGACCTGGCCTGAGATCCTGTACTCACCCCGGGCCTCTTCAGAGACAGAACAGGGAGGTACCTGCCAGGCCGGGCAGGCCCAGGGCCCAGGGCCACATGGGACAGACACGGGGCCGAGCTGAACCCGCTTCAGAGTGGCCAGACCTGTGGGAGTAAAGAGTGACTGCTGGCCAGAACCGGTTTGGCTTCGGTGGATAGAGCGCAGGCCTGCAGACTGAAAGGTCCCAGGTTCGATTCTGGTCAAGGGCATGTACCTTGGCTGCAGGCACACCCCCCCATGGGGGGTGTGCAGGACGTAGCTGATCGATGTTTCTCTCTCATTGATATTTCTGACTCTCTGTCCCTCTCCCTTCCTCTCTGTAAAAAAATCAATAAAATATATTATTATTTTTAAAAAAAGAGTGACCGCTGTCAGACATCTCCAGGCCATCCTGACCACTGCATCCCAGACAGATGTGCTCAGCCCAGGGGGCGGGCGAGCAGGTAGACTGAGGCACAGACGGGGCCAGGAAGCGTGCTGAGCTGGGACTGGGCCCGGGGCAGCATGGGTACCACGTGCGTGTGTGTGTGTGTGTGTGTGTATGTGTGTGTGTGTGTGTTTGAACGATGATCCCACATGGCCCGAGGGACAAGAAGACACAGGTCCAGACTCGGGGTAGAGACAGGAGTCCAGGAAAGCGGGGACGTGGTCACCTGGGCTGGTGACTACAGGAAACAACACGGAGAGGAAGGAGAGGTGGAGATAAGGAACAGAGAGAAAGGGACAGAGGTGGGGGAGGAGGAGGAGCTCAGGGGCGGGGCCTGGGGCGGGAGGGAGCTGAGGTCTCAGGCTGCAAGGCGGCCACGCCCGGGCCCCCTCCCTCCTGCCCGGAGCACTCCGTTCTGCGGGGGGGGGGGGGGGGCCACAGCCTGTGTGATGACGACAGCTGGACCCGGTCCTGCTCCTTGTCATTCAGCTGCAGGGACAAAAGGAAACCTATTTCAGAACCACTGGCAAGGGGAGGGCCTCCCCCCCCCCCCACAGAGGGCCAAAGCCTGGCTACTGGCAGCTGGGGACCCTCGGCGACAACAGGACCCGGGAAGCCACCGGGAGGGACTCCCAAGAAGCTGAGCCCTGACACAGGAAGGGGCCACCTCAGTGGGACCCCACTCCGCCCGCCCTTGCCCTGGAGCATGGCTCTGTCCCTGCCCCCCTCCGCCCCCCCGGGGTCCTCTGGGATCCGGGCAACCCCACCCGCCAACAGCCTGCCAGCCCCGAGCGGGAGCAGTTAGAGGCTGATGAATGGGTAATTGTTTTACCTCTGAACAGCCCAGGCCCGTAATTTGGAGGCATAAATCCCAGCCCGGCGGGCTCGGCTGGCACAGAGCGACACCCAGAATTAAACGGGGGAAGCATCACAATTAACAGCCCGTCAGCGTGACCGGAGCAGACCTGCCACCGGGCGAGCACATCACCGCCTCCCCCTGGGGTCCTGGGATGGGGCGGGCACCCCCACGGGGTCCCTCTCTGTTCCTGAGTGTGCCAGGCACTGCCAGGGCTCTCCGTCCCCTCGTCCCCCCCAAAGGGGTGACTCCCCAGGCTCCCTGGAGCCCCAGCAGACAGAGCCTAGCAGCCCCCAGCACCCCACCGGCCGGCATGACCAGGCCACCTCCTGCCCTCCCTGCCCGTGCCCCTGGCTTCCCAAACCAGCTCCCAGCCCCGGCCTAGGGTCAGGGGTCACCTTGGGGGACCCACACTAAGACGGCAGCACTCTCTCCACACGTCTGAGGGCTCACTTGTCCCCGTGTCACCCCTGTACTCACACTCCCCCAAGCCTCCCGGGGGCCCATCCCTCAGACGGAGGGTCTGAGGCCGGTGGGAGGGGGCCTGGCCTCCGCGGCCTCGGCTTCCTCCTGTGGGCCTGCAAGCACCTCGCTGCTCAGGGTGCCCCGGCCCTGGACCAGAGGGGCTGGGGGAGCAAACCCTCCCCGGCTCTCCAGCGTGAGCCGCGCCGATGAGCTAGGCCAGTGGTCGGCAAACTCATCAGTCCGCACAGAGCCAAATAGCAACAGCACGGCGATGGACATTGCTGTGGAGAGCCAGATTTTTTTTAACGTAAACTTCTTCTGACGCCACTGCTTCAAAGCAAGAAGTGTTTTGTGGAAGAGCCGCACTCCAGGGGCCAAAGAGCCGCACGTGGCTCACGAGCCGCCGTGTGCCGACCACGGGGATAGGCGATGAGGCCTCGGGGGTTGGGGAGGAGGATGCTCCCAGCACCCCCCTGGGCCTGGAGCCCCAACAGCCGAGTGTGTTCTCGGTCTCAGCGTTCCCCCTGCCCGTGTGCATGAGGACGGGCTGTGGTGTTGATGGAGGACCCTTGCCAGCGCACCACGGTGCCCAGATGGTGCCCAGATGCCAGCTAGCGCGGAAGACTCTATCTGCCAGGAGCGGGGCCGAGACCCCAGCCCAACCCGGCGTCTGAGGATGAAGCCGGAGGCGCCGGAGGGGACCAGCCCGGCCAGTTCCAGCAGGCACGCTAGCGGCCCCCAGGAGCCATGCCGACCCTGCCCAGGGGACCCCGGCCCCACCAGGCCCCCTGGGCCTGTCCCACGTCAAGCGGGGTCCCGCCTGCCAGAGGGGGCTGGATGGGGCCCCAGCACCTGGCCAAAGGTTTTACACACACACACACACACACACACACACAAGAAAAAACTCTTCCTGACAATGAGAGCCCCCTTTGAGAATCCACTTCCTGCCGAAACCGGTTTGGCTCAGTGGGTAGAGCGCGGGCCTGCGGACTGAAGGGTCCCAGGTTCGATTCCGGTCAAGGGCATGTACCTTGGTTGCGGGCACAGCCCCAGTCGGGGGTGTACCAGGGGTGGCTGATTGATGTTTCTCTCTCTCGTCGATGTTTCTAACTCTCTCTCCCTTCCTCTCTGTTAAATAAATAAATAAATAAATAAATAAATAAATAAAATATATATATTAAAAAAAAAAAAAAGAATCCACTTCATAAAAGGCCACTTGCTTGGCGTTGGGAGCAGTCAAATGGCCGCCATAACCTGATTGTCCCCGAGCTCGCTGCCCGGTAACTCAATGACTGTGATTCTATTTTCTTATTAACGTCGTGTTAAAGCGCCTCCCTCCCCTGTGGGGCCTCGGGGTGCAGAGCAGAGGAGGGGCTCCCAAAGGCTTCCTCCGAATGGCCCCTGCGTCGTCCCGCACTGACTGGCTCCCCTAAAACAGCCACCCGGAGGGGCGCTCCGGAGGGGGCCGTGGGAGCAGGGTCTCAGGGGTGGGAGAAGATCACAGGGGGACGAGGGCTGGGCGTGCTCTGGGCAGGGGGAAGGCCTGGGCCAAGTCAAGGAGACACGGAGGCGGTGCAGAGGGCGGTTTGGTGAGGACCGGACGCCGGGGAGGGGCAGTCACCGGGGCAAGGCCGCCAACAGGGGGAGCGTGCCCTTGACCTTGGATGTGAGTTGGTTCCCCCAGGGAGGGTTCCCCCAGGGTCCCTGGGGGTCCTGCAACCAGAGGGTCCTGAGGGGGGGGTCTTGAAGGTCGCCCTGCGTGGGGTCTTGAAGGGTGGGGAAGCCCCAGGCAGCCCTGGGCTCGCTCTGGGCCCCACAGACACCCCGCCCTCTCCCCAGGCCCCGGAGGGACGGGGACACCGCATTACCGATTCGGGGCAGGTCCGGCCTGCACGCTGCGCCGGAGAAATGCAACACAATTAATTAGCCCCTAAAAAAAAAAAAAAAAAAAAAAAGGCGTTTGAAGTGTTTATTGCAGGACAGAGCTGCTGGTTTTATAAGCAGAGAGGGAAATAGAGCGGTGGGGATGACAAGCCGGGAACAGCTGCACAGGGACCCGGAACCTAATTCATAATTCAGCAGACTAATCAGAACATCTTCTGCGGGCGCCGTAATGAGGGGACGTGAGGCTGCAACTGATGAGCCTGCTCCCCGCCGCCGTGCCCGGCTTCCCGGCACAGCCCGGCTCCGGCAGCCCCCGGGTCCCGCCCGGCCCCTCCGCCCCCAGCCCTGCGCCACGGGGCCCTGGGTCAGCCTCTCGAGAGGCATTTTCTCGGCAGTGACGTTCGTGACGAGCCCATTTTCCAGGAGAGGACACGAAGGCTCAGGAGGACAGGCTGTGCTGGGGCCGCAGCAGCCCTGGCCCACCAGCCCGGCTGGCAGAGCCCGTCTGGCCTCAGTGGGGTGAGGAAGGGGTCACCCCCTCGGGAGCCTCTGGCTGGGGCGCACGTGGGTTGGTGAGCTCTTTGCCTCTCACTCACAGGAAGTGGGGGCAGAGCCGAAACCGGTGTGGCTCAGTGGATAGAGCGTCGGCCTGCGGACTGAAGGGTCTCGGGTTCGATTCCGGTCAAGGGCATGTCCTCTGGTTGCAGACACATCCCCAGTAGGGGGTGTGCAAGAGGCAGCTGATCAATGTTTCTCTCTCATCGATGTTTCTAACTCTATCCCTCTCTCTTCCTCTCTGTAAAAAAAAAAAAAAAAAAATCAATAAAATATAAATTAAAAAATGAGGAGAGCCGAAACCGGTTTGGCTCAGCGGTAGAGCGTCAGTCTGCGGATTGAAAGGTCCCGGGTTCGATTGCAGTCAAGGGCGTGTACGTTGGCTGCGGGCACGTCCCCGGTAGGGGATGTGCAGGAGGCGGCTGGTCGATGTTTCTCTCTCATCGACGTTTCTGGCTCTCTATCTCTCTCCCTTCCTCTCTGTAAAAAATCAATAAAAAATATATTTTTAAAAAATAAAAATAAAAAAATAAAAAATGAGGAGAGCAGAGGGATGGGAGAACTGGTGCCCAGTGACCTACCTGTACCGGCTGCCGGTAACGAGCCAGCCCGGCGGCCCCTGTGTGCTCAGTGGGAGGGTCTGGAGTTGGGCAGAGCTGAGGATCTGTTCCACATGAGGCCTGCAGGGGGCCCCCCAGGGGCACTCGGTGCACACCCCGACTTTCCCGCGGCTCACGGGCGGGGCTAAGGGGAGCCCCGCCCCAAGGCGGTCAGACTGCGTACTGGCAGCTCAGGGTCAAGAGCAGCAGGTGGAAGCAATGGGCTGAGTAGACGCTAATGACCA
This sequence comes from Nyctalus aviator, assembly GCA_036971965.1. NCBI lineage: Eukaryota > Metazoa > Chordata > Mammalia > Chiroptera > Vespertilionidae > Nyctalus > Nyctalus aviator. Next base: position 10,272,260 of record CM072939.1, on the reverse strand, counting down.
CAGGCGGTCCAGGTGTCTTGGGTCGACGGCGGGATTAACCCCGATGGACAAGGAGTGTGTGGCCATCGGCAGCGGCCTCGTGAGCCCCGCTTGCTGGGCCCGGCACAGTGTGCCGGAGACGGCAGAGGGGCCGATGCCCACCCACACCCAGCAAGACCCCTAACAGTGTCGGCAAACTCATCAGTCCACAGAGCCAAATAGCAGCAGGACGACAATGGACATTTCTTTGGAGAGCCAAACTTTTTAAACGTAAACTTCTTCGAACGCCACTTCTTCAACATAGACTCGCCCAGGTGTTCTGTGGAAGAGCCACACTCAAGGGGCCAAAGAGCCGCATGTGGCTCGAGAGCCGCAGTTTACTGACCATGGCTCTAGAACACAGGACCGACAGCCCTAGCCAGTTTGGCGCAGTGGATAGAGCATCCGCCCATGGAGTGAAGGGTCCTGGGTTCGATTCCTAGCCAAGGGCATGTGCCTCAGTCGCAGGTTCAATCCCCGGCTCTGGTCCAGGTGCGTGCGAGAGGCAACCAATCGATGTGTCTCTCTCCCTCTGTGTCTCTCCCCTTCCCTCCACTCTCTCTAAAAATCAATGAAAAAATATCCTCAGGTGAGGGGAAAAAAGGAGAGAGAGAGAGAGAGAGAGAGAGAGAGAGAGAGAGAGAATGTAGGACCAACTGAAGTGCCCTGAAGTTCCAGGCAGATTTCCCCTTGGGCATCTTTTCCAGGAAAAGGGATAGGGAGTGACCCCAAGATTGTAGCTGAGCTACTGTATCTGAACACGGATGGGGAAGAAACATCCCCGGGGACCTGATTTGGGGGGGTCAGGCGCCCCGCTAGGCGTGGCTGCATCGCGTCCAGAGCTCTGGGCTGGCGGCAGTGTCGCCACCTCCGGAGTGGCGGGGGGAGCAGGACCCCTCCCAGGGCGGCGGGTGTGTGCACGCCCCCTCCACCCCATGGCTCGCCGGGGGGGGGGGGGGGGGGGGCAGCTCTGGCGGCAGCGGAGGAGGCAATCTCGCTAAACAAACACGCCCGCGTTTGCTCTGCAAACAGCAGCTGCCGCTGCACCGCAGGGGGTGGGGTGGCTCAGAAAGTAACCGAACGCACAGGGGGGGCTGAGCCGGGCCCAGACGGGGGAGGGGGGCAGAGGAGGTGGCTCCTTGTTCCCCACAGACGCCACGGCCTGGGGTGCCCGTAGGAGGAAGCAGGGCCCTGCTTCCATCTCCTAGCGCGCACACTTCCCCAGGCCCTCAAGGGCGCCGCGCTGGCCCCGGGGGACAGGAGGGCCAGCGGCTATGTCCCTAAAGCTGGGGAGGGGGTACCGGGCCCAGCACCACCACCACCAACCAGAGATCTGCCCAGGCCCCACCCCTGAGCCCACCCACCCCACCCCTGGCACAGCACCCCCATCCCGCACACCAGAGCCACTCCCCCCTTCGGGGTCCCCCAGGCCCCATGGGGGAGCCTAGCCAGAGGGAGGACAGCACCCACGGGGTGAGCTCCATGGAGCTCCCAGAGGGGCCTTCCTCCTCACCCCGCCAATTCGTCCGGGAATGGAACCAGGACTCGGGGGGGGGGGGGCCAAGCAAACCAGGCATGGCCCCCTTGGCCCCTGGGACAGCGGGGCCAGGAGGGCAAGACCCCCCTGTCCAGCCCGCCCCCCACCCCACCCCACCCCATGCCCTGGGCTCCTCCTGGAACTGCTGGCCCTGAAGAACAAGCGTGCTGCCCCCCTGAGGACAAGGGGCTCCTCACTATCGCCCACCCACCCACCCAGGGGCCCCCCAGCCCCACCAGAGGCCTCAGAGAGCACCCTAACCCTCAGGCAGAGCCCCGGGCAGGCCCCCAGGGGGACAGCAGGGAAAGGGACACCCCGTTCGGAGGTGACAGGGGCCTCCCTTTCCTTTCTCCAATTTTTTAAAATATATTTTATTGATTTTTTTTTTACAGAGAAGAAGAGAGAGGGAGAGAGAGCTAGAAACATCGACCAGCTGACTCCTGCACGCCTCCTACTGGGGATGTGCCCACCACCAAGGTACATGCATGCCCTTGACTGGAGCTGAACCCGGTACATGCATGCCCTTGACCGGAATCAGTCCGCAGGCCGATGCTCTATCCACTGAGCCAAACCGGTTTTGGCTCCTTTTTCCAATTTTATGCATATTCCACTTTTACTTACGTCATCGGACCAGGAAGCATCGGTGGGGAGGACGCAGGCTCCCCCCGCTGGTGTGCGCGGATCTGGAGGCCCAGGGCCCACAGGAGGGGCGCGTTCCCTCCAGACGGGGCCCCAAGTGCATGGCCCGGCAATGCCCCCCACCCCCGGGCACCGGCTGGGAGCCCTCCCTGCGGGCAGCTGGCGGCCCCCGTGGCTGCACCAGCCTGGTTTACTGCCTCTGCAGCAGTCACGTCTACGTGCATCTGATGGGACCCTCAGCTGCCGGACACGGAGCAATTCCAGTTTACTTATTCGTCAGAAGCGGGGTGTTACCGTCACAAAGGCTCGATGGGAAGGTGTGGTCCAGGGGCGCCAGGGAGGCTGAGAGTCCTGGGGACAGTGGGGTCTCAAGCGTCCTCAAATCCTCCATCCCCCCCTCCTCTCAGGCCCGCCCACCACAGGACACGCAGGCCTGGCTCCCTGACCTCCTGCCACGCACCTGACTCACCACCGCCTCCCTCCCTCCCTCCCTCCTCTGAGCCCCCTCCTCTCCCCGACTCCCACTCCGCAGGCTGTTGCCTCTCCACCCACAACAGGGAATCGCAAGAGGGTTTGGAGCTTCTGCATGGGTGGGAGGTGTTTTATGCAACTTTTTATTTTGAGGGCAGGACAGTTAAAGATTTTATGTGTGTTTCTCTAAGGAAAAAAAAACACATCCAACGACTGGTAGATGAGGTGGCTTACAGCTCGGACCCAGCTACTCCTCCTCCACCTTAACTCTCCCCTCGGATTCCCTCCGCCCTCGGCCTGCCCTGGGCACCTCGCCGTCAGGCTGCCCCTCGGCCCCAGGACAGTCCTGGACCTACAGTTCTCCGGTCTAAGCCACGTCTCCCGGCCCCACACACAGAGTCACCTCCTTCCTCCCAGATGTTCTACCTCTATTGATGCATCCTCCTTTCCATCCTCACTCCTCTGTGGAGGCCAAGTCGAGGGTCTGAACCGAGAGGGGCACGGAGGTCCAGGTGTCCGATGCTGTCCACCCAACACCCGTGGCCCGCCAGGCCCCCAGGCTGAGCCCAGGCCCCGAAACCTGTGAGTGAGAAGGGCCCTGGGTCCCTTCTCTCTGGCACCCAATCGGGGGACATCCCCCCCCCCCGTGAGACTCAGCCAGGGGTCCCCACTGCAGCAGCAAGAAGGCCCCACCCCATAATGCTATCGGCCGCCTGCACAGAGCATCTACCGAGGCGCCCCCCCCCCCTCCCGAGAGAGACAGGCACTTGGTGGCAACCGTCCAGCCTCCCACAGCCTCGGTTTCTGTGAGCTCCTGGGGCTCAGTCCGGAGGCGGCCGCCGTGGGACGCTGGGGGGGGGTGGGGGGGAGGACGGGGTGTCAGGGCTGTCCCTCCCGGAAGGATCTGGAAGCGGGCTCTGCCCGTGGGCTGCTCCGTGCGGAGACCACGCCCGCCGCTCTAATATCGACGCTTCCCGCAATGACGATCATATTTTCCCCATCGGCCGAGACCCGGATCAATGGCTGTTGAATAATCGGAGATTGACTTTAATTAAAGTCTGAGAACTTTTGTGAGCTGGCGGCAGAGGGGATGGTGTGAACTAGAGCCCTTTCTACCTCACCCAGAGGCGGGGTGTCCGCGGGCCCTGGCCTGGGACTCCCCCACTTTCCCTCCCCCCCCCCCCCGCCAGGTTCAACCATGTCCTCACTCCCCCCCACCACAGCCCCCCGAGTCATTGTGTCCCCTGCCTCTGCCACGTCCGATGCTCAGCCTGTGAGGCGGGACTGGCCGGCGTAGGGGCCGGGCAGGGCCAGGTCCCTCCCCAGCAGCCACTCCCCCATCTGGTTCTTGGATGGCGCTGGGTCCCTCCCCTCCCTGGCCTCAGTCTCCTCCTCTGTAACGTGGGGTCAGAATGGCCCCAATGCCGAAACCGGTGTGGCTCAGTGGATAGAGCGTCGGCCTGCGGACGGAAAGGTCCCGGGTTCGATTCCGGTCAGGGGCATGTACCTTGGTTGCGGGCACATCCCCAGTAAGGGGTGTGCAAGAAGCAGCTGGTCAATGATTCTCTCTCATAGATGTTTCTAACTCTCTGTCCCTCTCTCTTCCTCTCTGTAAAAAATCAATAATATATTTATATATATATATTGTTTGTTTTTTTTGTTTTTTTTAAAGAATGCCCCCAACGCCCAGGCCCGCCCATAGGAAGCATTGCCACACTATGTCTCCTGTCACCTCACGGGATTGCCCTGGACATGAGGTCCAAGACTCCCTCCCATCCTCACCCCACATCTGTCCTTGCGCGTCACCCCCATCCCCAGGCCTCGGCCTCCGGGGCGTGGCCGCCCCAGCCCCGCCCTGACATTGCCCACCGACCAGAGGACCGAGAGCCTCAGGCCGGCCCCCTGCCCAGTCCCCACCAAGTTACCCACTAGGCCAGGCCACCCCCCCCCACCCCGCCCCGCCCGCCCTCAGAGCCTCTCAGCACCATGCCAGGAGCCAGGGATCCTGCACGTGACCCTGCACCCGCCTCCCAGGGCCCCCTCCCTCCTGGGGACCCCAGGCCTCAGCGGCTGCCCCAGCTGCCTCCCTCCGCCGCCTCCCCCGCGCCCCCCCTCCCCGCCCGCTGACAGTTTAATGCCACGGAGGAGGGAAGGTCATCAGCAGGGATGTATTATTAATGAGGAGGCCTCATTAGCAGACCAGTAAATCTCCCGGGCTCGCCCTGCATCCCTGATGATGAATGGGGGAGCAGTCCAGCCCCCATGGGGGAGGGTCTGCCAGGCTGCAGGCGGGGGATCCCTGGCTGCCCGGGCTCCCCCTAGTGCTGTCCGGGTCCCGGGCAGAGGCTCAAGGACGGTCAGTGCCACAGTCTGGCGCCCCCCCTCCCTCCCTCCGCCCAGGACGCTGGGTGAGCCTGCGCGACCCCACACCCAACCTGCAGAGGGCAGTCACGGGAGCGCCCTCCCGGCCGACCTCTGACCCCACCGGTGAGGAGCAGACACTGACCACGGCTAGTGTGTCTGAGTGAGGAGGCTCGTGGCCGTGGCCTCCGGCCCTCAGGAGCCTGCCCCGTCTCCCCACCCTGCGCCCTCCCGCCTCCCTCGCTCGGACCCTGAGCCCCGAGGCGGCCCTCGGCGGCCTCTCGGAGGCCCGGAAGCAGCGGCCAGGGACACAACCGGGGCCCCCACCCGAGGGCCCCCGGGGAGGCTGCCCTCCGGACCCAGGCTCAGTGCCCAAACCCACTTTACAGATGAGGAAACTGAGGCCTGGGCTGGGCAGCCCCAGTAGCAGAGGCTGGGACCAGGCCCCTCCTGGCTGCCTGGAAAGCCTGTTGTTGTTTTTTTGTTTGTTTGTTTGTTTTGCTTTTTGTTTTGTTTTGTTTTTAATATATTTTATTGATTTTTTTTAGAGAGAGGGAAGGAGAGGGATAGAGGGTTAGAAACATCGATGAGGGAGAATCATCCATCAGCCGCCTCCTGCACATCCCCTACTGGGGATGTGCCCGCAACCCAGGCACATGCCCTTGACCGGAATCGAACCCGGGACCTTTCAGTCTGCAGGCTGATGCTCTATCCACTGAGCCAAACCGGTTTCAGCTGGAAAGCCTGTTTTCTTTCTTTCCCTCCCGGCTGTGCTGGTTGGGGTGCATCTGGGAGCACTCCTCCCCGAGATCATCGGCCCAGGAGGCCGGGGGGGAAGGGGATGACAGGAGTCAGGGAGGCTGGGCAGTGGGCAGCGCTGCCCAGCCCACTGTGCGGCCTACTGGGTGCTCCAGTGGGTGGACAGCCAACACCTGTGCCAGGAAGGGAGGGCATTTGCTGGACGCAGGAGGAGGGGGAGCAGGCACCAGGGAGGAGCCTCAGGGAGCCACCAGGCTCAGAGGCGCTGTGACCCCGGCCCTGACCTCAGAGCCGCTGACCTCAGAACTGGGCACCATGACAGGCGAACGGGCAGCGCCAGCCAAGGTGCTCCCAGGGGCGTGACCCGGACAGAAGCCCGGGGGATCTGGGCCTGAGGGCCCGGCCTGGAGGGCCAGCACCAGCCCTCTCAGGGGCCCCGTTTACCCATCGAGGGGTGACGCGTGAGGTGGCACCCTCCACAGTGGGAGGTGGGGTCACGGAAGCAGGGACCACACCGGTTCGCCCGTCACCCATGGCAACCACGTGCTCAGAGCAAGGCGGGTTCCCTGCCCAGCCTCCCGTGGCGCTGCTGCCACCTTCCCTGCTGTGTCCCTCCAGAGGCCGCCTTTTCCTAAGTTTTTCCTTTGAAACAAACTTCAGACTCTCAGCAAAGCCAGGACAGCAGTTTAAGTGGCCATCCCCCTGCTCCTGGCCCACCATCAGGCGCCAGGCACCACTCTGCCCATCCCTGCCGTGGGGCCGGCGGCCGGGGACAAGGTGGCTGGAAGGGCTCTGGACGCTGGGCAGATTCAGGGCAGGGGCATAAACATGACAGTCCCGCTGGGAGGCCAAGGTCAAGGTGTCAGCTGTGTCTGGCCAGATGGGCCAGGAACCAGGATCAGGAAAAAAAAAAAAAAATGATTCACGTAAAGGGCTCCTGGCATCTTCTGACCTACTGGCCAGGGTGGGCCAAATCCACAGATTCGGGGCAGCTGGTGCCAGGCCTCCTGTGCCTGGAATAGACCTCTTTCTCTTCCGGTGGGTGAAGGCTTCCCTGCTAAACTCAGGCCTAGAAATTTAGGGCAGCACAGAGCAACCACTCACACTTTAGTGAGAATTGATGGATTGAAGCCAGATCCCAAGGGCATAACAGGGTAAATCAGATGGTGTGTGGGTGCTCCCAGCGGGGCTGTGGGCAGTAGGAGGACCAGGGGGACTGGCCCTCGGAGGCAGAAGATGCCCCTGCCTACCAGCCCTGAGACCCAGGACACCTACAGGTGTGGGATAGAGAGTCCTGGACCCACTGACCAATTCTATGGCTGTTCCACATGCCCCCTCCGCCCCCAGGAAGGAAGACAGGCTTTGCCTACCTAGCCAGTGACTGGGCAAGATGCCCACCACTCTTGGCCAGGAGCAGGGGGATGGCCACAGGTGGGTGTGAGGCCCTCACCGTCCCCATGGAGAAAATGCCTGCCCCTGGTGTGCAGGCCCTGGACACGGGCAGCCGGGGGGCCCCAGAGTCATGCCCCCCGTGGCATGCCCAACGTGGCATCAGCAACGTTGATGGATTTTCATTTAACTTTCTCTTTATCACAATTAGGTTGAAAACCATTAAGCATAGTTGTTAATCATTAAGTAATTATTATCTGCGCTTATATTAATTATCTGGCCATCGGAGTGTCACGAAGATTTAAGGTTTTTAATTGTTAACAAGAGGCGTGGTGCATGAAGATTCGTGTACGTGGGGTGAGAGGGGTGAGGGGAGTCCCTCAGCCCAGCCTGCGCCCTCTTGCAGACCAGACCTCAGGGGATGTTCAACAGGTGACGTAGGTCCCACACCCCATCACTCTGCCACCGCTGGTCACCGCCGACCCCCCCCTCCGATTGTCATCCCCTCCCTCTGCCCACTGGCACCCGCCTTGGCTGGCCTGGCACCGCCCACTCGCCAGCCCCGCCCCCCCGTCGTTTGGTCAATTTGCATATTAGGCTTTTATTGTATAGGATATTTCCCAACACAAGGGAGTTTGATGCACTCCATATATTCTCTCCTGCCCGGGGTGAGGCAGGGACAATCCTCTAGGGCCGTGGTGGGCAATCTGCGGCTCTCGAGCCTCATGTGGCTCTTTGGCCCCTTGAGTGTGGCTCTCCCACAAAATACCACGGCCTGGGCGAGTCTACTTTGAAGAAGTGGCGTTAGAAGTTTACGTTTAAAAAATGTGGCTCTCGCCGGGACCGGTTTGGCTCAATGGATGGAGCGTCCGCTTGGGGACTGAAAGGTCCCGGGTTCGATTTCGGTCAGGGGCATGTACCTTGGTTGCGGGCATATCCCCAGTAGGGGGTGTGCAAGAGGCAGCTGATCAATGACTCTCTCTCATCGATGTTTCTAACTCTCTATCTCTCTCCCTTCCTCTCTGTAAAAAATCAATAAAATATATTAAAAAAAAAAAAATGTGGCTCTCCAAAGAAATGTCAATCTTTGTCCTGTTGATCGTTGCCTCTGTGGACTAATGAGTTTGCCGACCCCTGTTTAGGGGTCTTGCTGGGTCTGGGTGGGCGTCCGCCCCTCTGCCCATCTCTTCCCTGGCCCAGCCCCCAACCGCTGGTCAGGCCCTGGCCCTCACCCCTAGGAGCCAGGATGCAGCACACTCCAGCCCCTGGCGCGCGGGGGTGGTTCTGAGCACCCCCAGGCCCTTGACTCACCTGCTCTGCTGCTCACCTGCTGTGTGACCCCAGACAAGCCCTTTGCCTCTCTGATCCTTTGTGCTTACCTGGAAAATGGTGATGAGGCAGCTAATGCCCCCCCCCCCCACTCCGGGGGGAAGGGGTGCCTGTGTTGATGATCTGTGTCCCTGTGGTGGGAGGTACGGAGCTGCTGGCCTGTGACAACAATGTGTGTGTGTGTGTGTGTGTGTGTGTGTGTGTGTGTGATGGGGGGGCCTCCCCTGCCTTCCTCCCACAGACCTCAACCAGCCCCAGGGGTTCACCGTGAGCCCCTCCCCCAACGCCCCCAGGCCCATTCTAAGAACCCGGAGCAGGGGCACCACGCAGGCCTGCTGGAGGCGGGGCCGCTCCTGCCCAGCTGGCTGGACCCTGGGCACCTGAGAATCAGGTGGAGAAGAGAGATTTCAGGGGCGGCAGAGCCAGATCTGAGGCCAAGAGCCCAGCTCAGCCCGAGACTCCAGCCCCGGCTACAGGAGAGGACAGACCCCGCCCGAGTCTGCTGACTGAAGGCCTCCAGGTGCTGATCCCAGGAAGACCTCACCCCCCCCCACCCCTAAACCCCTCCCTTCCTTCCACCCCCATCCCCAAACCCCCACCCCTGTGACTCAGCCAGGCGAGCCCCTCCTTCCTCTCCTTCCCTTAGGCTTCCTCTCCCTCCCCGGCCCCTGGTTGTGTAGGGTAACCCCCACCCCACCCCACCTCACCCCCAGAATCTCATCGCCAAGGTCTGATGAGATCAGATGGCCTGGCCGTGACCCCAGCCCCGGCTTCCAGGCCCAGAGGCCCCCACAGAGCCCCCGCGTGCTCGCAAGCCCCAGGGAATGAGATGCAAGGAACTGCCGCCATAATCAGCCTGAAACGTGCCCCTTTGCCGGGAGGAAAATCCCATCTCTGAAACCCGCGTCCGGCACCGGCTCAATCTCACCCTCGGGGCCATAAAACCCTTTTCCAATCACCTGTGCTGCTGGCTGCCAGCACTGCGCCTCCTGGGGACGTTATTTAGAGCCCAGACACCGCCGGGGGGGAGTGGGGGGGGAAGAATCAGGTCCGAACCCCGAACCCCATCAGGAGCCCCCGCTCTGTTCCATCTCCGAGGCCTCCGGGGACAGACTAAGCCCAGCCCAGGGCACCGGGCAGGGAGGTGGGCGTCCTGGCAGCCACACAGCCAGCGGCTTCCTCTCTCCCCACGGAGCCAGCAGGGCCCCAGGCGGGCCCATCTGGGCGGGGAGGGATCGCTGAGGCCGTGCAGACACAGCCCCTGCCTCCTCCTGATTCCCCTCAAACCCCTGATTACCTAGGAGAAGGATGAAAACACCCTGTTTACACCTTGCCCCCAGTTCCTGAGATAGATTAACCGTCTCCCTGTGTGAAGCTGTGAGGCGGCGCTCAGGGTGCACCAGCCAGGGGGCATCTGCCCTCCATCAGCTTCTGGGGGGGAGGGCGGGCTTCCCTAAGCAGTGTTTCCCAAGCTTCTCTCAGGATGAGAATCACCTGGTGGCATTGTTAAACTACGGATTCCTGAGTCCCAACTAAGAAGTGCTGAACTGGAATTTTTGGGAACGTAGAGGTGAAACTGTAAGCTTAATTTAGTGCTCTAAGACAGAGCTCCAAGTTACGTATAGTAAATCTGTGGCAAAATTGAGTTATACGATAACTGGTGGAATTGTATGCAATACAGGTAAAATTGTATACTTAACTAGTGCGCTAAGACAGTATGCAATTTTACCTCTATGTCCCCCCAAAAATTCCAGTTCAGCACTTGTTAGCCGGGACTCGGGGAATCTGTAGTTTAACAACGCCACCAGGTGACTGTCATCCTGAGAGGAGTTTGGGAAACACTGCAAGAGCAATGCCTCCTGCCTTCCGCAGGCACCTGCGGGCCCGCAGCCCTGAGCGGCCAGGTCTGCCTGAGACTGCGCCACCAGCCGCACCTGGGCTGGGGGGGAAGGGGGAGGACGGCTCCTTTGCTGGGCAGCTGGCAGCCAGCTGGCACCCTAGCCCAGGCGCCCCACCCAGAGAGCCAGGCCTGAGGCCAGTCAGAGAGGGCCAGCAGTGACCAGGCCTGGTGGGACGGGCGCGGGAGATAACCCCTGCCCCCACTCCTGTTGGCCTAAGCTGGCTCCAGGGAGCCACCTGGCCAGCGGGCTGCGGTGGGCACCTGGGGGTCTCATGTAAGGTGACCAGACGTCCCGCTTTGGGACCTTAGCATGGCGTCCCAGGGTCAGGCACTGACCAGCGGGAGGATGACCAGCTGTTTGGCCGGTGTGTAAGCTGGCTGGTGGGTGGGTGTGCTGGTTGGGGTTAGCTGCAGGGGGGGGTGATCGTGCCTCTCGCTGGGTGGGCCGGTGGGTAACCTTTGGACCAGGTAGACGCTGACCCAGGCTGTGGACCGAATTCGTCGCTGCACGGGTTCAAATTCGCAGGCGGGACTCGGCTGACCCACCTTCACACCAAGGACCCAGCAGTGCAACCCCCTGGCACCAGCTGCCCCCTGACAGACAAGACAGCACGGGGCCGGCCAGCCCTGAGCCCCCAGCCCCTGGGAGGGGGCAGGCAAGGGGCCCTGAGGGGTGCCAGTGTGAACAGTGGGGTGAGAGTAACAAGCCAACCACAGATCCAGTCTGGGTGTGAGCTCCCCCCCAAACCCCCCCGGGGACTGTTCCTACCTTGTTGGAAGCTCCAGTCAGGGCGGAGGCACGCCTGGCTGCTCCTCCATCCCCGGGGGGACTGTCAGGGGCGCTCGGTCCAGCGCAGTCTGCAGCCAGTCTGCGGGGTTGTGGCGCCATCTGGTGGTCAGTCCTGGAACCCACACACCGTGGCCTCCCCAGAGAGGGCGAGGGCACGCCGTCCTGATGGCCCGAGCTCATTGGTTCCAAGGGCCACTGGGACACTAGCCACCTGTGGCCACTCAAGGTCTCTGCCCCTCACCTGGCACCCAGCCTCTCATTCAACCCCGCTGGGCCTGTTTCCGGGGTGCAGGGACGGGCCCCAGGAGCTCATGGCCCAACACTGTCCACTCCCAGGAGGAGCTGGTTTGGGCCCGAGAGTGAAGAGCAACGTGGGCAGCCATCCTGGGTTCTGGGCCCAGTGAGGGGTCTGGTCAGGTGACCCTGGCACTGACCATCGGCCGCTCCAGCCACGCCGGCTCCCCAGGCACCGCTGTCTGTCCAGCGTAGGGATGCTGAGAAGTGGATGCGCCGACCTGGCTGGGGTCCTCTGGGGAAGGGGGGCGGGTGTCTCTGGGCCCACGCAGGGTGGGCACATCCTGTCAGCCATCCTGGAGCACAGAAGCCTCGGCAGCGCCCAGCACGGCCACCTTCCCGGCCTGGCGTCCCCGGCGCCCGGATGCTGGTAATTTATCGGTGCCGTGTGTGTCCCCCGGAGGGTTTCCCTGACATTCCTATTATCTCCCTGATTCTTAAGTAAAAAACGAGCAGCGGTCTTCGGAGAGTCACCGGGAAGGGAAAACAAACAGCCTCCCGTGGCCCGGGAGCCGGTCAGACGCACCGGGGACAGGAGGGGACCCAGAGCACGACCCCCATCTCAGCCCCAGCCCCAGCCTCAGCCCCGGAAATGGGGCCACCCGGGGGCCCCTCATGGCGCAGCCCCTGGCCTTCCTCTGACCTTCACCTGCACCCCCACCCCCAGGGCCCGCCCAGCCAGGTCTCGGTGTCACTCCCCGTCTCTCACACCATCACACCCGGCGGATCTGCCCATCCTCCTGGCTGAGGATCTGGGGGTACCGGGGAGGCCCAGCCACAGGTCACCCCCCGTGCGTGACACTCAGCGCAAAGGACAGCTCGTCCCCGGGCCCCGGCAGGGGGCTGAGGGTCAGGAATAACCTGAAGGCCCAGGTAAGGGGGAACCCCAGCCCGGTGGCCCCAGGGAGCCTGGGAGGCTCAGAGACACACCGGGGGGGCTCTGAGGACGAGACGTGGGGGCTCTGGGCCAGGAGCCCGGGTTGGGAGGCCCAGAGGCGGGACTTTTCCTAAGGGGCTGCGGCTGGCCCGGCCACCCCGAGTTCCCTCTGCTCCAAACCCAGTTCTCAGCTCTGGAAATGAGCGTGGAGCACTGACTGTCAGGCCACCGTGGGTCCAGGCAGGTGCGCTTGGCTCAGGGCAGGAATGGGGTGGGGCTCCGGTCCCTGTTCCCTGGCCCGAGCCCTGCGTAAGAGCTCCAGACTGGCCGAAACCGGTTTGGCTCAGTGGATAGAGCATAGGCCTGGGGACTGGAGGGTCCCAGGTTTGATTCCAGTCAAGGGCACGTACCTTGGTTGCGGGCACATCCCCGATAGGGGGTGTGCAAGAGGCAGCTGGTCGATGATTCTCTCTCATCGATGTTTCTAACTCTCTATCCCTCTCTCTTCCTCTCTGTAAAAAATCAATAAAATATATTAATAAATAAATAAATAAACTCCAGGCTCCAGGTTCCCCGAGGCCACTGGGTGTCACAGCAATGGCCACTGGCATGCAGGGTAAAGCACTGCCTGGCAATGGCTGGCGGGGGCGGGGGGGACAAAGGGGTACAGGGGGTGCGGGGGGCGGCATGGCCTGGTGCTCCCCATCCCGTGCGGGAGCCAAGCCTTCCACCCAGGCCAGCGATTCTGTCTGCTTAGGACCCCATCCTGGAGCTACCCCCGTGCAGGACCCCCTTGATTTTTCTGGGTACTTTGCATACATGAGAGTATCCGTCCCCATTCTTGAAAATGCCACCACGATGACGATGGGCCCCCAGCACCCTCTCCCTCTGAGAGCCCCAACTCCCTCTCCCTTGGGGCATTCTCCAGCTGAGGGCCACAGGGAGGGGGTAGGGAGGAAGGCCTCAGGGAAGTGGGGTCCTCGGGGGTGGGCCCGAGCCTCCAGCACTCGGGGACACAGCCTGATAAAGGTGTGGGTGGCCAAAACCGGTGTGGCTCAGTGGATAGAGCATCAGCCTGCGGACTGAAAGGTCCCAGGTTTGATTCCAGTCAAGGGCATGTACCTTGGTTGTGGGCACATCTTCACAGTAGGGGGTGTGCAGGAGGCAGCTGATCGATGTTTCTCTCTCATCATCGATGTTTCTAACTATCCCTCTCTCTTCCTCTCTGTAAAAAAATTAATAAATAAAATAAAATATATTTTTTTAAAAAGTGGGGGGTGGGGGGGTTGTGTGTGCATCAGGCAGCTTGGAGTTTGCCGCCAGGAAGAAAGGATCCCCAGGGTCCCGGGCGGCAGAGGGAGGCTGCAGTGGGTGGGGCCGGGGCGCCGGTGTCATCCAGGAGCCCCAGGCATCTCCTCAAGCCCGCTTGAGATTGCCCCTGCTTTTGGGCCTCTCAGCTGGGCCTTTGCCCCTGGGGAGGCAGGAGGCACCTCCTTCCACACACACACACACACACACACACACACCCCACCCCCAGGCTGCCTGTGTTACGGCTGCTGTTCCTGTGGGGCCCGTGAGGACCCGTCTCCATGAGGACCGCCTCTCCCCATGGGCCTCCCAGGCACTGCCCCTCTGCACCACACGGCCGCCCAGGGCTTTTGGCTCGCCCCTCCCGTGGCTGCCTCACCTCGGGTGCCGGCCAAGAGGCCTTCCTTGGCCCCCACTTCCAGTTTCCCCGAAGGGGTGCTCTGAGCCGAGCCCAGCCTGACACCCGTGAGATTCCAGAAGAACGGCGAGGCCAAGGCCAGGGGAGGGCCCTTCCTCCGTGGGTGGCCGAGCAGACCCGCCACCCCGGACTGGCATTTCCGAGGGCAGCTGGTGCCCGAACTTGGCTCCAGGTCCATGCTCACCTCCCACCCCAAGCCCTCCCCTGCCAGAGCTGCTGTTGAGGGCTGCAGAGGCCGCCCAGGCAGGGACTCCTGGGGCCGGGCCCACACGTGCCAGCCAGTCACGGCCAGTGGAGGGTGAGCGGCCCACACGGGGGTCCCTGCAGTGTGTCCACCGCCTGCCCGGCAAAGAGGACGGGAGAGAGGCCCCTTCATTCGCTGAGGCTGGCTTCGCAGGGCAGCCTGGGTGTGGATGGGGCAGGGCAGGAACCGGGGGGCTGGTTAGGGGGCAGCTTGACCACCCAACACCTCTAAGGGCGAGCGGGTGACACATGACTGCATGCCCGCCAAGCCTCCCGCTCCGCGCCCAGAGCTAACTGCAGCCAACAGACCTCCGCCCACCGTCGGGGGCCTGCCCTCCAGGGGCCGGAGGGCAGGCGCCAGCCCGCTCTCTCCTTCCTCCCTGCACAGGGGTGGGCCAGCCAGGCGTTGGAGGACAGCGTCTAATAAACAGGAAGGCCTACGAGCGAACAGAAAGAATGAGCCACAGAGAGGAAAGAAAGAAGGAAGGACACAAAAGGCCCTCTCTCCAAAAACCCACTTCCTTCCTAAAATAGAATAAGACGCTCTGAAAACCGAGGACAGGGGCTCCCAGAGAACGAAAGAGAGAGGCATCGTCCACTGAAACCGCGTGGCTGGAATTTACAAGACCAGCAGCCAAGCCCGCTGCTCGGAGGACCACGGCCCCCCTCGCACGCCTGTGGGGAAACTGCCAGCAGATGTGAGGTCAGAGTGAGAAGCTCTCAGACCCCCGAGGAGCCTCCTAATCTCTCCCCCTGGGGCACACCATTCCCAGCCAGAGCGGCGAAAACAAGGAGTTTAGTCCAGGGCTCGGCGCATTGGCCGCCGAGGGGGGGGGGGCTATTCTTCCAGGGCCCCCCGGTGCCGATACGTTAAGGACTCACTGGCTCCCGGCTGGCGTGGAGGTCACAGTTCGATTCCCGGTCAGGGCACAGGCCCGGGTTTCCGGCTCCATCTTCCGTGTGGGGCGGGCAGGAGGCAGCCGATCAATGATTCTCTCTCATCATTGATATTTCTCTTCTCCCCCACCCCCTCTCCTCCCCATTCCTCTCTGAAATCAATAAAAACATTTTTTCTTTTTTTTTTTAATATATATTTTGTTGATTTTTTACAGAGAGAAAGGGAGAGGAATAGAGAGTTAGATCCTCCCTCACAATGAGGTGTGAAGGAGGATCACACCAGATACCTCGCTTGTTGTTTGATTTTGTCTTAACCTTGTGTCTGCAGTATGGTCTGTGTTTTAAGAACATAGCCAAGGCGGGTGGGTAGCTGGGTGATTGGGTGGAGTGGGTAGCTGGGTGGAGGGTGGGTGGGTAGCTGGGTGGGTGGTGGAGTGGGTAGCTGGGTGGAGAGTGGGGGGGTAGCTGGGTGGGTGGGTGGAGTGGGTAGCTGGGTGGAGGGTGAGGTGGGTAGCTGGGGGGGTGGGTGGGGTGAAGATACAGAGGGGTGACCAGAGGTGGGCACTTCAGGGACAGGGATACCTGGTGGGAGGGGCCTTGCCTGCCAGGCTCTGGCCACCGCCCGGCCCATTGTGACCTCCCTGGCTGAGTCCAGGCCTTTGTGACCAAGGCCCTGAGGCGGCCCTGGGAGCTGTGACCCCGGGAGGGCCGCCCGGGAGGGCCCTCAGTCAGAGGGCGGTAGGTCTGGCCAGGCCAGAGCCTGGACCTGGGGTCAGGAAGGGGTCATAGGGAAGCATGGAGGGACCGAAAACCCTGGGACCCTGTGGCCACTCCCACCCGCAGTGCTCCCAGCCCTCGACTTCCAGCAGCCACGGAGGCTGCCTGGAGCCGCCGCCCTGCCAGGGGTTTGTGAGGTGGCCCTGCCTGGTGCCGCTCAGCTCCACCCACTCGGTGGGGTCTTCCGGAACCTTCCCGGCCCCGGGGGCAGCGGGCTGCGGGCCCAGCGTAGGCAGTGAAGGACCCGAGGGCTTTATCGCCGGCGAAGAGGGAGAGATGCAGAGACAGAGGCCGCGGGACCCGGCGGGGGCGAGGCCAGGGCCGATGGAGGCGGCGGGGCTGGAGTGGGGCTGGCCCCTGCACTCAGCAAGGGAGCAGGGCCCGCCCAGGCAGGGGGGACCCCCCAGCACGGGGCCCAGGCCTTTTCCGTGCCAGCACCTGTCCCCGGGGGCGGGGACCCCAGCCCCCCCCAGGCCAGCCTCCCCCCAGCTCCAGAGCGGGCCCATGGGGCCTGCCGAGCAGTCCTTCCTACAGCTGGAGCAGGAGAACCAGAAGCTGGTGAGTGCGGGGCCGGCCCCAGGCTCGCTCGCTCGGCACCTGTCTGTGCGGGGAGCTCACAGCTGTTCCTGGGCCTCCTCAGCCCCACCGTGCCCCGCGGCCCCCGCCCCAGCCCCCGCCCGTGCCGGGCTGCCCCACCTCTCTGCCTCCTCCCGCCCCCAGAAAAGACAGAACCAGGACCTGCGAGAGCAGCTGGGGGCCCTCCTGGGACCAGGGCAGCACTTCCTGCCCCTGTGCCCGGAGCACTCGAGCTGCACAGCCCTGACGTGGGTGAGTACCCACCTGGCAGCGGCCGGGACCCAGCAGGACTCTGGCGACTGCCAGGGCTGGCCCTGCGACGCCCCCACGCCTTCCGCTCCGGGCCCCGAGGGGTCCCTGACCCCACGGGGGCCGCCCACCGCCTTGAGGCTGACCCCGGGCTCTCCCGCAGCCCCGGGAGCAGGCCGGCGCCAGGCCCCTGGAGGACAGGGCACCGCTGCAGGTGCTGCGGCGGGAGCTGTGCCGGGGGGAGGAGTCCTTCGTGCAGCAGTCCCAGGTGGGCGCCCGGAGCGGGCCTGGGGGGAGCGGGACCTTCCTGCGGCCACCCACCCACGGCCCCGCCCACACCCCACCCCGTGCTCCTCCCCCAGAACGAGCTGCAGCAGATCCGGCTGTCCTTCGAGAGGAAGAAGATGGCCATCACCGAGGTGCCCGCCCGGCCAGGGTGGGAGGGGCGCCGGGGGCCCCCCGTGGTAGGGCACCTCCTGGGGGCCTGACCTCGCCTTCCCCACCCCCGCCCCCCAGGTGTGGGATGGTGTGGCCGAGGTACACATGGCCCTGAACAACCAGGCCACCGGGCTCCAGGTAGGTCCCCAGAGAGCCACACCTAGGGGAGGAGGCAGGCAGGAAATGAGTGGGTGGGTGGTGAGGCAGGGCGGTGATGGGGTCAGGGGTGGAGGGCTCTTGACCCCCCCCACCTCTGTCCCCTAGAACCTCAAGAAGGACATCCGGGGCGTGCTAGACCAGATGGAGGACATCCAGCTGGAGATTCTGGGGTGATCTGTGCGGCCGGGGGCCGGTGGGGGGCGGGCGTGGCTCACTGAGCTGGGAACGGTGCCCGCGGGGGGCGGCATCCTGTTCAGGATGGGACGCGCCAATCCCCAACCCCCTCCCCGGTTCGGTGGCACCAGACCAGGGGCGGTGCCAGGCTGGCGTAGGGAGTGCCCGCGGCCCTGACGGTACGCCTCCCCCAGGGACCGTGCCCAGTGCCGCACCCAGGCAAGGAAGGACCTGTGCTTATCAGTAAGCCTGCCCCTCCCCCAGTTTCCCACCCCGGAGGCCCTAATTGGGGAGGGGGACAGGGAGGGGGCTGCAGTGGAAGAGGCCCAGGGTGGGTGACCCCCCAGGAGCCACGGGGTCAGATTCAGCGGGGAGACACGGCTGCAGGTGTCCATCCTGGGCACGGGGGGCAGAAACACAGCACCCAGATCCCACAGGGAAGGGCAGGCTCTGACTAGCTCCCCGCCCCCCTGCAGAAGGTGCTGCCCCAGCTGGGATGCTCCGAGGGCTTCCGAGGCCAGCTCTGGTAGGTGGTGCATGCGTGTGCGGGCAGAGTCCCGTCCCCCCGCCCCCGGGGCCGCCCCCCCCCGGGTGCCCCTGCCCCCTGACCGCCGCCGCCCACAGGCTGCTGGCCCTGAGGCTGCTGCTGGGCGCCCTGCTGGCCTGCACCGCCGCCTACGTGTACGTGGTGGACCCCACGCCCTTCGAGGGGCTGGTGCCGCCCCTGCTGAGCCGCGCCGCCGTCTGGAAGCTCCGGGCCCTGCTGAGCCCGTTCCTGCGCCTCGAGGTGGACGACTTCCTGCCCTTCTAGGCTGGAGGCCCAGCGGCCCCAGCGCGGAGGCGGCAGGCGGCCAGCACGGCCCCGGGCGCCCAGCCGCCGTGCCCGCCCCCGCCCGCCCGCCCGCCCCCGACGCTGCATGCACACCGCCCACCGGGAGCCTCGGAGACGGGGGCAGCGGGGTCTGTCCTGAGGGGCCGGGCCTGCGTGCCGCTGGACATACAGTGGTGACACACACGGCATCTGAGCTTGTCTCCATGGAGATGGGGGGACCCTGGCCGCAGCCTGGAGCTACTCTGAAAGTAGAGGGTCCCTCAGAGTGGCACCCCATCTCGGCCCTCATGCCCCACCTGCCCGCTGGATGGCGGCCCCTCCACAGCAAGCCCCCGGTCTGCCCCCCGGCACCCAGAGGGCCCTGAGCAGAGGCTGTGACCAGGAGGGTCTCCCCACGGAGTGAGGACCGGGCATCCCCTACAGCTCCACCCTCCTCGGGGGGTGTGGTTCTCAGCCTGAGCCTCCTACCTCTCACCTAACTTCAGGCCTTGCCCAGGAGACTCCCCCAAAGCTCCCCACACTCACCCGGCCACCACCGCCCGCCCCACTCCTGGGCCCTCCTCAACCCGGGGTCCCTGTCCAGCCCAGCCTCCCGGCACTGCCCAGGACTCAGAGGACGGGGCGGAGCCACGTTGGTGGACAGAGCGGTGGGGGTGAACGCCAAGCGTCTTATTGAGGGCGCTAAGGAATACCTCCCAGGGCGATAGGAGCTCTGTGGCCTGCCCCCTCCCACGCGGGAGAGGCAGAGCCGTCACGGAGGCAGGGAAAGGGGCCGAGCGCGCAGGCGTCCACCTCAGAGTGGAGGAGCAGAGACCGCGGGCGGGGCCCGGGCAGAGCGGGCTCCCTGGGCAGAGGCCGGGCAGGCTGGTGGCTCCGGGACATTAAGGCATCTGCGCTGGGTTCAGGGAGGGGCGAGGGCGGCGACCTGCAGGACAACCTGAGACCCGCCCACCCCCAGCCCAGCCAGCCTTCCCGGGGAGGAAGTGGCATCCAAAGTGCTTGGTCAGGCAGGGAGGTCAGGCGATGGCGTGATGCCCTAGGAAGGCCGTGCGGGTCCCAGCAGCTCCGGGCCCCTGCCTGGGGGGCGTTGGACCCCCTGCGGCAGATGGGATCTTCCTGAGGCGGCCGGAAGCCTGGTTACAGACCCCGTGGGCGGGGGCGGCCGTCAGGGTTGGGCCCATCGGCCCGCACCCCCAGGGCCTGTGGCCGCCGGGCCTCCCCCGGTCCCGGGTGCCTACGTGGCGTCCCGCTCGGGCCCGCGAGGCCGGGGGAGAGGCCCGGGGCCGCCGCGTGCAGGCGGCACCCAGCTCCCCGGGGAAGCAGGCCCGCGGCGGGGCTCCAGGGGGCCTGCAGCAGCGGGCGGTCCTCGGGGAGGCCGAGGCGGCACAGGTGCAGGCAGGGGGGCGCCCCGGACAGGCCCCGGCGCCCCCATCCGCGGCTTTAAGTGCCGATCCGCCCCCTGCGGGCCGCAGCGTCCCGTGAGAGAAGCAGAAAGGTGGAGGTCAGTGTGAGGCTGACCGGGGCAGGGGTCCAAGGTCTGGGGTACCGCCCCTGCACAGGGGGCCGACCCCCACCTCCCCATCTCTGAGTCCTGAAAAGCCCCCCGTGTCCCCCATTTCACAGGCAGAGGTGGGGGGCCCGGCGAATCCAGCTGAAGGTCATGGCAACAGCCCCCACAGGGCCCCCAGCCAGCGGGGGGGCCGTATGCACCCCCTCCTCTACCTCCTGCGAGGCCCTGGGTTCCTGGGGGGCCCCCCCGGGGGGCAGCTGCAGCCCCAGCCTTTCTCCAAAAGCCCTGTTGCTGCCAGGAATGACGCAGACCCAGGGGAGCCGCACGCTCGTCAGCCAAAGACCCGTGGGCCGGCCCCCACCTCCCAGGCTTCCAGCTCCGCTTAAGTCAGCAGAAATGCCCACGCGGACCGTCCGACCCCACACTGCCGGCCCCCACCGCTCCCGGAGCCGGGACGGCTCCCCGCCCCCCTCTACCACCCCCCAGATCCCCCTGAGTACCAGCAACAGCCCTGGCCTTGCTCAAGGAAAGGATCGAAATGACTCTTTTTCTTTTTTTTTTAATAAAATTAGAGATATATATAGATGTAGATATAAAAACATAAAACAGACACAACGCAAGCCAACGCTGCTGTGTGCTTACTCTCAGGTCCCCGGCGCCAGGCAGAGCTCCGCCCCCGCCCGCCCCCACCTCCCTGTGTGCTTCCCACGCGGGCGCCCCGGCCCTGCAGGCCTTGGGGAGGGGGGGGGCTCCCGGTCTCAGAGGCCCCCCGTGCCGCGTCCGGCCTGTGCCCGCTCCCACCGGCCCCCGGTGCCACCACAAGAGCATAAAGCAGAGGTTAAGGCTTCAATGACAGCGAGGTTCCCGGCGGTGGGGCGTGGGGCGTGGCATGGCAGCTCAGCGCAGAGACACGGGGACACGCCCGCCGGCGGGGCGAGAGAGACGCGGGACACACGGAGCCAGGACCCCACCCACGGCTGGCAGTCTGTCCGTCTGTGCATCCACCTGTCCGTCAAAACCCAGAGGAGCCCTGGAGCCGGGCGGCTGCGGGCCGAGGGCGGGCCTCCCCGCAGAAGCGACCTGGCCACCCTAGACGTCTCCCAAGGGGGGTCCCTGAGAGGCAGCAGGTCAGGGTCAGCCAGGCGGTGGGTGGGCCCTCCGTCCCGGGACCCAGCCCCTCTGTCTGTTTCTGAGCCACCGTGACCCTTCCAGGAAGGGCCTGGGCGGGGGCCGGCCTGGGGGCCGTCGAGGGGACATGGGTGCGGTCCACACAGATGCGGTCGGTGACCCCCAAGGCCCGGATCCTGCAGCCGGTGGCCCGGGGCCTGGCCGCACCCCGGAGAGCAGACGAGGGGGCGGACAGGAGGGGGACGAGGGACAGACGGGAGGAGGCGGGGTTCTCCCTCCTGCCGCCGCGTCCCCCCCTGCCGGGCCGCCGCCTCTGTCAGGGCAGAGGAGTCGGGGGGGCGGAGGGGGTGGGGGGGCAGCCGCCGGGGCTGGTCCGGGTCCCCGCGGCGCGCCCGGCGGGCGGGGGGCTGTCACTCACACGGAGATCTCGTACGTGGTCCCACCCACGCCGGACACCTTCTTGACGAGCGTGTGCCGGGCGGGGCCCGGGGGGCCGGCGGCGGGGCCTGGGGGGCCGGCGGCGGACCCCGGGCGGGCCGGGCCCGGGGACTGCCCGTTAAGCTTACTCGGGGGGTTCTTCGGCTGAGGGTGGTCCCTGCATCAAAGCAAACACACAAACACACACATAGGCGGACGCACAGGGAACGAGGGACCGGCCGCGGGGGGGACACAGGCCGGGGAGGCCGCGGGGCAGATGGTGCAGACAGGCAAGTACCCTGGGCAGCTGTGCCTCTGAGCCCGGAAGGGGCCGCCCGCAAAACCAGCGGCCACACCGGGCCCAGAGGGGGAGGGCTGTGCTGTCACAGGACAGACAGACGTCACACCCCCGGGACCCTCAGTCCTCCTGCTGGCAAGAAAGACCACACGCAGGGAGCGGCCAGGTGGACAACACCAGCCAGGCCCCTCGTCCCACCCATCCCGATGCCCTGAGCTGGGGGAGCCGGGGATACCTGTGCGGCTCCTTCCCTGTTGCCTCCTGGGAAAACAAGGGGCTGCCCTCCCTCCCCAAAGCCTGCCCAGCAACGACCTCGCTGCCCAGGCGTGAGGGCAGGAGGCCCACCCTTCTCCAGCTGCCATCCCTGCCTCTGCGGCTGCCACCTGCCGGGCCTGTCACACCCACAACGGGCCTCCCTGCCCTGGCCTGTGCTCACGGCGGCGGGGGACGCCCCGAAGATGTTCCTATGTCCCATGGGGGGCCCAGGTCCCCAGCTCCGAGCAGGGAGCTGTGTGCTGCAGGGTGCGGTGCCCCAGGCTCAGCCTCCGGAACGGGGACAGAGCACCTTCTCCTGAGGAAGGAGGCCTGGGGGACCCCAGGCACAGGCCTGTGCTAGCGTTGGTGCGGGGGAGAGAATGTGGAGCTTTAGGCTAAGGTGCAGATCGGGCCACACCCCTGGGACATGCCAGGGTGTCCTTGGAGGGGCACACCCCCTCCGGCAGGGAAAGTCCACCCCACGAGCGGCCTCAGGCCTTCGGGACACCCCACGCGTGCTCAGCCAGCCGCGAGGTCCCGCCGCCAGCCGGACGCCCGGCCCCCGGCCCGCAAGCCTGCCGCGCCCCCAGCACCCACCTCTGCACGGCCAGCGAGGGCGGCGGCTCCGGGAGGTCCGAGTGGATGAAGGCAACGGGTTTGGGGCCCACGTAGGAGGGCGAGCGGGGCGTGCTGGGGGGCGGGGAGGGGGCGCCCTGGCGCAGGGGGGACCGGTGGGGGCCGCTCCCGGGCCGGGGCCCCGGGGTGTTGTTGTTGGCCAGGTCCGCCTGCAGGGAGGAGGAGGAGGTCCTGGGCGCCCGGCTCCCCGCCGCCGCCGCCGCCACGCCGGACAGCGAGGTCACGGACGCCTGCAGGGCGGGGTTGCGGGCGCCTCCGAAGCCGCCGCTGCTGCCCGGCCCCAGGTCGTCCCGGGAGCCGTAGCGCGCGGCGGGGCCCCGGGGGCCCTCGGACAGCGCGCCGCCGGCCTGCTGCAGGCCGTAGGAGCCGGGCGCGTCGTAGACGCCCGCGTCGCCGAAGAGCGAGTCGGCCTGAGAGCGCAGCAGCCGCTCCCGCTCCTCGCGGTCCTTGCGCTCCTGGATGGAGGCCATGATGGTCCGGGACAGGTTGTCGTAGCGCACGGGCGAGGGCTCGCGGGGCCGGGGGCCCAGCACGGGGCTGAAGCTGCGGGGCGGGGGCCGCGGGGGGTCCCCGGGGTGCAGGTAGGGCGCGCGGTAGGCGGCGGCCAGGCCGCCGGCCGCGGGGTGGGCCGGGCAGGCGCGGCCCCCGGGCGAGGCGGGGCTCAGCAGGCTGTCGTAGGACAGGCTGCCGTTGCGGTTGGGCAGCGCGTGGGCGGCGAAGACGCCGCGGTGGGGCGTGGGGGGCCCGCCCTCGGCGGCGCGCAGGGGCTGGAGGGCCACGTGGTCCCCGCCCCGCCGCCCGGCCGCCTTGAGGCTCAGGGAGCGCAGGGCGCCCGAGAAGGTGTCGGCGGCGCTGAGCGGCGGGGAAGGCGAGTAGGGGGCGTGCAGCCCGCCGGGGGC
This sequence comes from Nyctalus aviator, assembly GCA_036971965.1. Classification (NCBI taxonomy): domain Eukaryota; kingdom Metazoa; phylum Chordata; class Mammalia; order Chiroptera; family Vespertilionidae; genus Nyctalus; species Nyctalus aviator. The sequence continues at coordinate 10,248,682 of CM072939.1, read as the reverse complement.
GAAGTCCGGGAGGTCCAGGCTGGGCTCCGAGGTGAAGTCCAGGCTGTGGATGCTGTCCTCCCCCAGGGTCAGGGAGTCGGGGCCCGAGACCTGCGGGGAGAGAGGGTGCACACCGGCCACTGCCCACCCGCCGCGCCCCACCCGGTCCCCCGGTCCCCACTTCCTGACATCGAGGTGGTGGCAGGGGCAACTGACAAGCTGTCCCATAAGATCACCATCCCCTGGTCACACCCTCTGCCCCGTGTCCACCAGAGGAGGACAGGGGGGGCAGGGTGAAGCAAGCAGCAGCCCCAGGGGTAACTCCCAGGGGAGGGTGTGCACACTGCTCCAGCGCGTATTCCTGGGGTGATTTAGGGGGGGGGGGGTGTGCAGGGACAGCCTCAGCAGCTGGACCTTGAGGCGACGTCTTAACCACACAGGGACCAGGGCCCTCTCCTGGGCACCCCACCTCTGAGGGTTGGGGCACACCAGGGCCACAACTGGCCACGACAGACACCCAGGGCCGTCAGTGTCCTGGCAGCCCACCCAGCTCAGGGGACAGCCACACGCACGGGGTCTTAAGTGATGCGAGGCTCAGGCTGGGGACAAGAACCTGCAAAACCTCAAAGCACAGAGCCCAGCTGGCGTGTCTCCGTGGTGGGGCGTGGACCTCTGAACCTATGAACCACAAGGTCGGGGGTTCAATTCCCGGTCAGGGCACATGCCTGGGTCGCAGGCTCAACCCCCAGTAGGGAGCGTGCAGAAGGCAGCCGACCAATGATTCTCTCTCCTCACTGATGTTTCTAGCTCTCTCTCCCTTTCCTTCCCTCTATGAAATCAATTATATATATATATATATATATATATAAAGCTGAAACCGGTTTGGCTCAGTGGATAGAGCGTCGGCCTGCAGAATGAAAGGTCCCAGGTTCGATTCCGGTCAAGGGCATGTACCTTAGTTTTGGACACATCCCCAGTAGGGGGTGTGCAAGAGGCAGCTGATCGATGATTCTCTCTCATCGGTGTTTCTAACTGTCTATCGCTCTCTCTTCCTCTCTGTAAAAAATCAATTACATATATTTAAAAAAAAAAAAAAAGAAGAAGAAGAAGGGGCCTGGGTGGGGACAACTGGCCTCAGGGGCCAGCCTCGGGGGGACCCCCCTAGGCCCTTTGTGGGACCCCCCAAGAAGGTGCCCTGGATGAGGACCTCTAACGCCCACCCCTGTGGCAAGCAGGGCCACTGCACCCTGGCCAGAGAGGCTCGGAGCCATTGCCGAGACCAGTGGGCCCCGAGAAGAGGGGCTGTGGGGGTGGCGGGGTGAGGGAGGGACAGGAAAGTCGAGGGGTGCCCGTCCAGCCACAGGGCTGCCTCCCAGTGGCCGGGAAGGCGGGCGGGCGGCCTGGGAACGCTTGGGGAATTCCTGGGGATTCCTGGCAGCCCGGAGCGGGGCGCCGATGGCTCCTGGGCGAGCACAGAGTGCTGAGCCTCGGGCAGACAATGTGCTCTCTCACACCATCTCGGATTCCTCCGAAGCCTTCCCGTGGGCCTCGGGAGTGACTAATGGTGCCATTCCTGGCATCCCGGCACATGCAGCTCCTGGGGGCAGCCGCCTACCGGCCAGCAGGCAGCACCGGCCCAGGGAGCGGGGCCAGCCCCGCCCACGACACCCTGCGCAGCTCCCCCCGCAGGCCCTCGCCGGGACCTCTGCAATGTGGGGGCCTGCGGGCGCCCTCCGTGCCGCCGGCAGGGCCTCCCTGGGGGCGAGGCCGCCGGGGGTGGGGTCGCCGGGCCGGGCTGCCTCACCTGCTCGCCGGGTCCACAGAAAGGCGCTTTGGGGCCCGTGGGGAAGGCCGGCCGGAACTTGTACATAGCGGGCGTCGGGGGGCTGGTCCTCTGAGCCGACAGGGCGCTCTCTGGGGGCGACGGGCCGCGGTCAGGCCAGGGTCCGCCCACCCCCCTCCCCTCGCGTGGCCGGCCCCGCCTCACCAGCGCTGCCCGGGCGTGGGGTCTGCCGGTCCCCGCCGAACGTGCCAGCCTCCGACTTGGGGGGCAGCGGCGGCCCCAGGTCCAGCGGCTTCTCGTCCAGCCGGTCCAGGCTGCCCTTGGACTGGGAGGGGGCACGGTGAGGGGTGGGCGGAGGGCGGGCCTCCGCAGAACCTGCCCAACGCCTCCGCCTTGCGTGCTTCCCAGGCCCCTCCAAACCTCGCGGCCTCGCCCCATCGCCTACCCACCCCGGGGCCCCCACCTTGCTCCGGCCCAGGCCGGCCTTCAGCCCGTTGTCGCTAAGCTTGACCTTGAGCGGAGGCGCGCGATCCAGGAGCTCAGGCCGAAGGAAGGGCGGCTTCAGGCGCGCGGCGAGCGGCAGCCGGGGCGGCGGCTCCACCACGTACCTGCACCGGGCGAGAGGGGGCAGTGGCGGGGCCGGCCCGGTCTGCACGCACCCCGAGGGCAGGGCCCGCCCCACCTGCCAGGGGCGGACGTAGACCGGGCTTAGGGTCTGCGGCTGCCCCCCCCCCGCCCCGCCCAACACCCCGCCCAGGCCTCACCGGGGGGCCAGGGGGCTGCACAGCACGTGCTCCACGTTCCCGTAGCAGCCGCGGGTGAAGGGGTTCACGCCCCCGCGGAACTTGCCCGTCACCTGTGGACAAGCGGCCCTTCAGCCGGCGTGGCTCCCGGGGACCCGGCCCGCCGTGGGCGGAGGGACCGCGGGGTGGGGTTCCTCCCGGGTGGCCGGTCAGGGGGCTGTGGAATTCCTGCACCCCGAGTCCCCGGTGGCTGCAGCGGCCGAGCTCCGCCCACCTGGGTTCGCCGGGCCACAGCCGCCCCCACCTCCACGGGCCACCGGAGGGAGTCCCCCTGCAGCCGTGGCCCGGCCCTCCAGGGTCCCGGGGCAGCATCGGGGACCCCCATCCCTGCCCCGGGGACCCCCATCCCTGCCCCAGCACGCACCCCCTCCCGCCCGCAGGGTGGGCACCTGCTCGTTGGTCGTGCGCCCCCGCGTGACCAGCACCACGTGGAAGCCGGTGAGGCCGATGACGGGGATGAAGAACAGGCCGGCCACGCACATGACGGCCATGCTGGCCCGTTAAGGCCAACGGCCGAGGGCGGAGGAGGCCCCAGCAGGTCCTGTGGGCAGACTTCCCGCCCGCCCCTGGGCATCCCAGGCAGGTGTCCCCCCCCCCCCCCCGTGTCTCCGTTTCCCCCAGAAGCGCGCCCCCAGCCCCCGCCGCCCCCGCGGCCGGGCCAAGGATACGTGATGGTGGTGTGGGCAGCGCCCAGGCCCTCGGCGTGGTTCAGCACGTAGACCAGGCCGAAGGCCACGACGCCCACCATGTGGGCGCTGAGCGACAGCAGGAACAGGAAGAAGTAGCGGTAGTTGCGGCGGCCGATGCAGTTGTTGACCCAGGGGCAGTGGTGGTCGAAGTCCTGGGCGGGAGCAGCAGCACGTCAGGGAGGCCGGGGGGCGGGGGGCCGGGGGGAGGGGATGGAGGGGATGGAGGGGATGGAGGGGACGGGGGCGGGGGGCGGGGGAAAGGGGGGGGAGTGGGACACAGGGGGAGGGAGTAGAGGGGGCAGAGTGGAAGGGGGGTGGTGGGATGCGGGGAGAGGGGACGGAGGGGATGGAGGGGACGGGGGCGGGGGGAGGGGATGGAGGGGATGGAGGGGACGGGGGCGGGGGGCGGGAGAAAGGGGGGGGAGTGGGACACAGGGGGAGGGAGTAGAGGGGGCAGAGAGGAAGGGGGGTGGTGGGATGCGGGGAGAGGGGACGGAGGGGGCGGGTGGCAGGGGCGGGGGATGGGGGAATGGGGGGCGGGGACGCAGGGGGGGGACGGAGGGGGCGGGGGCCGGGGAGGACGGGGGGCAGGGGTAGGACGCGGGGGGGGGGGCACGGAGGGGACGGGGCAGGGGTGAGGGGGATGGGGGGGCGGGGGGTTGGGGGGGACGCAGGGGGGCGCGGAGGGGGCGGGGGGCATGGGGGGCGGGGGTGGAATGAGGGGGCGGGGCGGAGGGGAGGGGCGGTCACCTCCACGCAGTTGTCGCAGACGCTGCAGTGGGAGCAGCGCGGCGGGCGGTAGAAGTGGCAGGTGGCGCACCACTTCATGCGGACCTGGATGCCCCGCACGTCCACGTTCTTGTACAGCGGCGCCCGGAAGTCGTCCTCCTTGTCCTCGTCCTCATCCGCTGCGGCCGGAGCGGAGGGCGCGGCGGGAGGGTGACTTCCCTGGCGGGAGAGCCCCCTCCCGGATCCCGGCCGGCCCGCCCGTCAGGACCCCCTCCCCGAAGACTCTCCCCCCACCCCGAAGACTCTCCCCCCACCCCAGGGAGTGAGAGCGACAGAGGACCGGCCTCGGCGGGCACAGGCCCTACCTCGGGGGAAGACGCCGGGGTCCATGAAGGTGGCCATGCTGAAGTTGGCCAGCACGAAGAGGAAGATGATGCCATTGTAGACGGGGACGGCCGGGGACACGGCACGTGTCAGCCACGGGCACCTGCGGGCACGGCAGGGCGAGGGCTGGTCCGGGAGTGTGGCAGGCGGGTGGGGAGGGGACTCGGGGGTGGAGAAATCAGGTCTGTACACATGTGTGTGTGTGTGTGTGTATGTATATGTATATGTATATGTATATATAAGTATATATATTTTTTTATGTACAGGCCTGCAAGGCCACTTGCAAGACCCCTGCCCACCTGTCCTTTGCTCAACCATCGGGCCATGCCCACCGTGCATGGTGCACGGACTCCGTGTGCCAGCTCTAACCCCAGCAAGCCCCCTGGTGGCTGCTGGGAATTTAACTCGCGGTTGAGAAAACGGAGGTTCCGAGAGGCCCACGGGCCTGGGGTGGCACGGCTTAGAGGAGGGGTGACCACAGCCCCCCCACGTCCTCCCCCCGCCCCCAGCGTCTCTCCCAGGCTCCCCGGAGGGAAAGGAGCCCGCCCTGTCCATGCACCGTGACTGGCAGAGGCCAGGGACCCGCCAGGTGGCTCAGGCCACCTCCGTCCTCACCCGCACCTGTCCCCGCCCGGCGGGGCCCCCGGGCGCGGGGACCCTTGGGTGCCAGGAGCCCCCGGTTCCCAGCCAGCGAGTGCAGCGCGGAGCTGTCCCTGCCCTTCCCTGAGGGGCCCAGCCTGGCAGCGCCTCCTTTTCAGTGGGTCCCCTTCCCCTCCCAGTGACCATGCAGAACGCGGGGGAGACTCTAGGAAAGAACAACGCCCCCACCCCTTCGAAATCTCTCACCGCTTGTCTCCAAGGCTGCCCCCTCCTTCAGGAAGCCTTCCCAGACTCCCGCTGCCCGGTAAGGGCCATGCATACCTCCCTGATGGGTGCTCTGCCATAGACAGATGGTGTGTGTGTGCGTGTGTGTGTGTATGTATGTGTATATATAAATATATATATTTTTTATTTGATTTTTTACAAAGAGGAAGAGAGAGGGATAGAGAGTTAGAAACATCGATGAGAGAGAATCATCCATCAGCTGCCTCTTGCACACCCCCTACTGGGGATGTGCCTGCAACCAAGGTCCATGCCCTTGACCGGAATCAAACTCAGGACCTTTCAGTCCGCAGGCCGGCACTCTATCCACTGAGCAACACCAGTTTCGGTGACACAGGCAGATTCTTCCTCGGTTCTCCTGGGGCCTAATCAGAGAGCCCCCCCCCCAGTCCCTGGGCCGCCGCCCCACCCAACCCAGCGGGTCCCTGAGTCCCCTCCCTCCACACCCACAAAGCCCCTCCGGCCTCAGGCTCCTCGTCTCTCTCCCCCAGGGTCCCTGGCTGCTGGGACAAGCAGGGACACTCCGGGGGGGCTGCTCCCTCCCCAGTCCCGAGGCTCCCTGTGAAGTCGGGGGGGGGGGCGGGCACGGGCGATCCCCGCAGCAGCCCCGCCCGTGAGCCCTGCCCGGTGCCCAGCGCGTGCCGGCCACACTGGCGCACCCACGCCCCACTTGGCCGGAGGCCAGCCCGCCACCCGGCAACACCTCCATCGCAGAGAACGCCGCTATTTTTAGTGGGAAGCGCGCAGCTATTTAAAGCCTCCCTGCCCACAGCAGCACGCCTGGCACCGGAGCCCGAGCCGCGCGGCCCCGTCTCCAGGAAGGACCTGCCGTGGAGGGGATGCACAGCCCGGGGACGGGGTTCCCTCCGCCAGGCGGGCCCTCCTCTGCCACCCCTCTCCCGGGCGGCCCGGAGCACCCCCTGACAGACCCCCACCCCTGCCTGCGGAGGCCCAGCACACAGGCGGTGCTCCGTGCGACCCGATCCCACTCAGCGCCACAGCCGTGGGCCCCTGAGGCCTGGTCTGCCCAGCAAGGCGGGGGCGGGGGCGGGGGCCCAGGCCCCAATGCCAGCAGAGGGGGGGGGGGGGTGGCCTCTTCAAGCACGCCCGGCGCCCACGGAGAAGGGGAGCGCTGTGGACCCCAAACGGGGAAAGGGAGGTTTGAACCAGGTCCCCATGGCAGCGTCTGGGAAGGGCTGGCCATGTCATCTCTGCCAAAATTAAAATGTTCCGCTTGTTTATATATATATATATATATTTTTTTTTAATTGATTTTTTACAGAGAGGAAGGGAGAGAGATAGAGAGATAGAAACGTCAATGAGAGAGAAACATCGACCAGCTGCCTCTTGCACACCCCTTATCTGGGATGTGCCCGCAACCAACGTACATGCCCTTGACCGGAATCGAACCCGGGACCTTTCTTTCAGTCCGCAGACCGATGCTCTACCACTGAGCCAAACCGGTTTCAGCATGTTCCGCTTGTTTAAAAAGTATGAAGAGTTGGAGGGGTGGGGGATTGCAATGGTTTTTTTAAAAAGCATGACGAGCCGAAACCAGTTTGGCTCAGTGGACAGAGCATCGGCCTGCGGACTGAAAGGTCCCAGGTTCGATTCTGGCCAAGGGCATGGACCTTGGTTGCGGCACATCCCCAGTAGGGGGTGTGCAACAGGCAGCCGATCGATGACTCTCTCTCATCGATGTTTCTAACTGTCTATCCCTCTCTTCCTCTCTGAAAAATCAATAAAATATATTTCAAAAAGAAAAAAGGTATGAAGAGTTTCAAGAGAAGCGGAAGCATCAGAGCCAGTACGGGCCCTCGGGCACCTGAGCAGCCTGAGGCCGGCGGGGGCAGCCTAGTCTGCGGAAGGAAGAGGGCGAGGGGGCCCAGGATGCACCGGGGCGGCTGAGGCCGGGAGCTGGGTGGACAGGGGGTGCGGCAGGAAGGTGGGCCCTGAAGGCAGGGCACGTGGGGGAGACTGGAGAGCGAGCCCGCCCACCACCGTGTTCGGGTTTGGCTGATGAATACCCCAGACCCACTGGCCGCCCTTCGGCTGTCGGAGATGTGGGGTGCTTCTCGCCTGTCCTTCCCATTTTTTAAAAAAATATATGTATTTTATTGATTTTTTACAGAGAGGAAGGAAGAGAGATAGAGAGCTAGAAACATCGACGAGAGAGTAACACCCATCAGCTGCTTCGTGCACACCTCCCACCGGGGATGTGTCCGCCACCAAGGTGCATGCCCTTGACCGGAATCGAACCTGGGACCTTTTCGTCCGCAGGCTGAGGCTCTACCAACGGAGCCAGACCGGCTTCAGCTCCTTCCCGTTTTTTCAGACAAGGAGCAGGTATCGGAGGGCTCGACATATGCCCATGGCCTTGGGGCAAGTCTGCGTCAGAGCTGGGATTCAAGCCATGACATAGGCTGAACCCCCACCCCCACCCCGGGCAGCCCCCACCCTTCTGCTGACCAGAGCTCCCACTGGCCCGGGCAGCCTGTACCGCTCTGTCCTCCCTGAGCCTTGGTGAGCCCAGGCCGCAGGGGCTGGACAGTGGCCCTGCCGAGAGGCCTGAGGCTGGGGGGAGGGTGTAGCTGGGCAGCACTGGGCCAGGCTTGGGAATGGGCACCGTGATGGGCCCATGCTGACACGGAGGCGCTGGGCGGTCTCTGTCCACTGTGGGCACCGCCGACCCACCGCCGGGGCCGCACGCACCCAGGAGGGGGCAGGCCTCGGTTGGTGCTGGGTAGGCTGGGAGGGGGGCAGGTCCTCTGACTGGGACCTGAGCCACTGCCCACTCCGCCTCCCCTCTCCATCCCCCCAGATGATTCAGACCCAAAGATTAGGCACTCCCATGCAATCCTGTCCCCGTCCCCCACCCCCGGCTCCCCCAGGGGGCCTGCACCCACCAGAACGTGCCGTAAGGGGAGCTCAGGCTGGGCTCACGCTTAAGGGGATGGCTCATTGGCCAAGGAAACATGTGGGCTGAGGGGGGACGATGAACGAGCCCATGCAAACACGTGCATAGACACATGCATATACCCATGTGAACACGCAGGGACAGGGGCACGCACACGTGCGCAGAACACACACACAGACGCACAAACACGCTCCATGTGAGACATGCATGTGTGGATGCATAAGTGTGCGCTGAACAAGCATGCACAGAGACACATGTGCACACATAATTGTGCATAAAAGGCATGCATGTGTGAACACTCATGTCCAGGTGTTCGAGGTACATTTGTGCACACACTAGCACGCCTGCATGGATACACATGCATGGCCACACAGGCACACCTGGATAATCACAGACATATGCACTTGTGAACACACGTTTCTCACAAATGCAGATGGGGCTGGGGTCAGTGACCCCATCAAGTGACCCCAGCCCCATTCACTGACCCAGCCCCATCCAACTGACCCAGCCCCCAGCCCCATCCAACCCGGGCTGGGCTGCCTCTTACTGCCCTTCCACACACACACACACACACACACACACACACACCGGCTTCCCTGTGCTCTGGGACCTGGTAAGCATAAGGATGTGTGAGGACACACAAGCTCCGGGCAGGACCTGACAGGCAGCACTGCTCAGCCCACCATGAGTCTGTCCTCGGCTCTAGGAGGGCCCCTCTGCCCACAGGGAAGTAACCCCGCCCCCGCCCAGGGGACCGTGCCCTGTAGGCTCGCCCTGCTGGGCAGGGGCTGGCCGCCGGCTGCTGGCTACAGCTAAGCTTGGGGCCAGGGGGAGGCCAGGGGGAGGGGGAGCGAGCTGAAGCCCTGAGCCCTCCTGCCTGACCAGCCCCTGCCTCCAGCGCTGGGGCTCACACCACTGCTCTGAGCTCCCCCCATGCCGAGGCCCCAGGTCTTGCCGAGGCCAACGGGGAGACACCACCCAAGGGGCGTGGGGGGCGATGCAGGGGCCACGTGTGCACCAAAGTTCAACGTGGACCGAAATGTTTAACTCGGGCATCTTCATTAAAACGGGGATCGTCATTACCAGTCTGTGTTCACGCACAGGGATATCCAGCACCGGAGGGTAGGTCTGTGGCCACTCTGCCCTGGTGCACCCACCCATCTGATCCCTACAGAGAGGGAAACTGAGGCTCAGCGGGCCACAGGCAGCAAGTCCTGGCAAGGGGCTCACGCCAAGTCCCCTCTCCCCATGCCCCTGCCAGCGGCTCTGTCCACCAGGGCCCACCACGGTCTGGCCTGGTCCTGGGCTGGCCCTCCCGCTGTCTTAGGCTGGGCCTTGCAGCCTGTCTGGGCCTCTGAGCCTGGGGAGGGCTCAGACTCACCCTGGGAACCAGCCCCGACATCCCAGAATCAACCCACTGGCCTTCCCCCCCACAACCCCCCTCCGCCCCGCCCCCCCCCGCGACCTAGGCAAGATGGCCCGGCCCAGCCCCCGGCATCGGTATCCTGCCCAGCAAGCCCAGCCCTCTGCTGCTCACAGGGTCCCTGTCCTTCTGCAAAGGGGCTCTGGGAGGGGTAAGGGACAGGGGCAAAAGCCCAGGCCCTCCCACACACCCTCCCACCTGGCGCAGCTGGCCCTGAGCCAGTGTGAGGAGGAGCTTCTGGGGCGCAGGGGGACACGGCTGCCCCAGGAACCCTGGAAGGCTTCCTGGAAGAGGCGGGCCTCTGGGAACCTGCCATACGAGGTGCTCCCCATCCTCTGGGGAGGCCTCCTCCCGCCTCCCGTGCACACGCCGCCCTAGCAACACGGCCCCAGTCTGAACCCAGTGCCGCTGGTCCCAGCCCCCGGGCGAGCTGGCCTGGGCCCTCCAGGCGCCGGCTCCTCGCCTCGCATGGCCCCGGGAGCTGCTTGCTGCCTGTGTGGACCTGCCCTAAAGGGGCATCTCATGTTTACCGCGTGCAGCGCGGGGGCCTGGGGCCCTCGGCATCCAGGGAAGTCGGAGGATCAAAGGCAGAGGAGACAGCCCTGCGGGCCTGCGGGTGGGGAGAGGGACAGGGAAGCACGTGTCTGAGTCCGGGGCAGGCCCGGGCAGACCCGGGGCAGGAGCATGGGGTCTGGGTCGATGAAAGTCCTAAGAAGGGGACCGCCTGGACCCCTGCTTGCCCAGAACTGGCAGACTGTGCCAGCCTTCATGGGCCAGGCCTGTCCCACAGAGCCCCTTTGCTCAGGAACCCAGCTCCCAGGGCAGGGGCAGGGGCAGGGGCAGGGGCAGGCCAGGGTTCATTCAGTCCAAACAATGTGGCCTCCGGGACGGGCTACTGGGGAGCCCAGTCCTGGGGATGAGCGAGGCTCCCTTCGCTAGGCGGTCACTCCACCTGGACCCGGACCAGTGGCCCCGGGTCCCCATCCTGCCACAGGGACACACAGACACACGCAGGGCACCCCAAAGGAATCCTGCACCTCCTCCTAGCAGGACGTCCCTGAACCCAGATGCCCCATCTGTGAGCACAGAGGAAGGCTGGCAGGGAGCAGGCTGCAGAGGCTACAGCCGCCTGGGAGCCCACAGCCTCGGGGAGGGTCAGGTCCCCAGGACAAGGAGCAAGAGCCCTCTGAGGTCACAACCCCAGGACAGGCATCCTTCAGCGAGGCCAGGGGAGTCCACAGAAAGGGACGAGGGCTCTCTGGGGTGAGGTCCATTTCAATGTCTTTTTAAATTTTTTTTTTTTCTCTTTCCCTGCATTTCACAAGTTCTCCATAGAGAGCACGTATGACTTTGAAAGTTGGGAGGAAATAAAAAAAAAAAGCTGAAGTACACGTAGGACATGAGAACCTGAGATGGTCAAGCAGAGACACACACACACGCCCCCCTCGAACCTTCCACCCTGACCCCAGAGCCAGGACCGTGCGCGGGGGGGGTCCCCACCCCTGCAGGAGCCCCAGAAGGACCCGCCGCCGCCGCCCCCCCTCCCGCCTCGCTGCCCACCTGCCCCTCTCCTCTCTGCCCCACAGCCAGCAGCTTCTGAGTGACAAGGATCCGCCTGCTCACCAACGCCAGAAATAAGCCCGTCCACACACCACACGGGCCTTTTTTAAACACGCTCCTGGCAGCCTGTGGCACCTACCCAGCGCCGGAGTCCAGGTAGAGGGCTCGCCCGCCCCCACGAGCACCAGGCAGCCAGCCAGCCAGCCACGCTGCTCATGTGAAGGGTGCCAGGCCGGCCCCTGCCCGCCCTGCCCCAGGTGCACCCTCTCTCGGGGGGGGGTGGGGGGGGGGTTGACCTACCTCTGAACAGAGGTCCCCCCGGCTTCAGGTGCCCAGGCTGCTTCGGTCCCCAGAGCTGTGTCTAAGCCTGGGACGAGCGGAAGGGGGTGGTCGCTGACCCGCATGGCTGAAGTCTGAAGCCCCCAATCCCCCCCTCCCTTGTGCCAGAGGAGACCTGGGGGCGGGGGTGGGGGGGTGTTTCGATCGTGGGGACGGAGCTGTGAGCCGGCCTGTCTCTAAAGCTGCCAAAGCCCAGCGCCCAGCCTGCCCTCTGCCTCAAAGGCTCCAAAGCCCGCGGGGCCAGTGTCCCTGGGTGTGGCTGGCCTGGCCCCGGCCCTCCAGCTGTGATCACTGGGCTTTCCCGTGAAGGTCAGGGAAGGGAGGAGGGGACCCCGGGGGCCGTGGGGGCAGGCACGTGGCAGAGGGGCTAGAGACCACACCTCCTCGGGAGCAACTTGGCTCCGGCCCCAGGGCCAGACAGCCAGGAGAGGGGGCCCTCAGGCGTCCTCAGCTCCTTGCAGGAAGGGCTGGTGGCTCTGGGCAGCCCACGTCCCCTCCTGAAGCCTGCGGGGAGGGGAGGGCTGCAGCCACACCCTGGGCAGCCGCTGCCCACACTCCCCTGTCCAGGCCCAGGGGGCTCAGGCCCGGGGCCTGCCTGGCACACTCCTTAGGTGCCCCCTGGGCACTGGTGTCCCCCCGACACACACACACACAGGACTCACCTTTCCCGGGTGCCCAGGACAGGCACCTCCACGGCCTCAGCCCGAGGTGGGGGCTCCCGCTGCCCAGAGCCCTGGGTGCCAGTCCTGTCCTGCCCAGCCAGCCCCCTGTGCCCGGTCCCTACCACCCCTCCGGGCCGGGCCGCGGCCCCTGCCCCCGGCGGACTCACGTGAACACGAAGAACAGGGTGCTGGAGCCGATGAGCAGCGCGGCGGCGGTGGCCACGGGGATGTACTTGGCGGGTTTGAGGCGCGTCCCGGGGCTGCGGGGCATCCTGGGCGCCGCGCCGCCGCATCCCTCCCCGGGGCCTGGCGGGCGGGGCCGGCGGGGTCGTGCCGGGGTCGGCGGGGCGGGTTGGACGCGGCGCAGGACCCGCGGCGGCAGCGGCGGCGGCGGCGGCGGCGGCGGCGGAGGAGGAGGAAATCCCACCCCCGGGGCGGGGCGGCGGCGGCGGCGCACTGATGTCAGCGCGCCCCTTAAGGTGGACCGGGCGGCGGGGGGCGCGGCGCGGGGCGGGGCCCAGGGACCGGGAGGACGCCCCGCCCCACCGCCACGCCCTCTGGAGGATGCTGGCTGCGGGAGCCGCCCCCAGAGCCTGGGACTCCCCCCAAAGCATGGGACTCCCGAGCTCCCGCTGCCCCGGGCCCTGCACCCTCAGATAGCGGGCCTCCCCTCGCCTGGGTGCCCGGGTCTAGGGAGTGCCCGTGGCTCTCTGGAGCCGCACAGCACAGCCATGGCACCCCTGCAAAGCCATGCCCACCAGCTGGACACGGCGGAGGACACCAGGCACCCTGTGTCCAGTCCGCAGACCTCTCCCTAAGCAGCCCGGAGCAGCGTGTCCCTGCGGGCAGGCGGGTGCCCCTGCTCCGTGCCATGCTCCATAGCGCCAGGCCCGTCTCATCGGGAGCCCCCCTCTTCCCCCGCCACGAGGGGGTCAGTGGTGACCCAGCACGGGCACCGTGGTTGCGTATCTCCTCCTTCCCACCGCTCAGCCCTCGGGCCACTTGGCCGGAGGAGGTCCGCTAGCGGACAGGACAGCCTAAGGGCAGGGGGAGTTGGTCCCCGGCCTCCAGGCCCAAGCTGCAGGCTGGGAGTGTGGGTGGGTCAAAGGCCCGGGGCCAGGAGAGTCCCTCGGCCTCCCGGGGCAGGGTGGAGTGCCCCTCTGGAAGCCCCGGGCACTCTGCCCCTGCGTGGGATAGGCCCGTGGTCAGGCCCGCCTCCGGCAGGAAATCCCCCCGCCCCTGCCGCCGCCGCCGCTTAAGGTGGACCCGCCGCCTGGCAGAGCCGGCGCGGGGTGGGCGGGACCGTCTGGGTAGCGAGCCCAGCGCCTCCAAGGCCTCCGCAGCGAGCACCAAGTGCCTCTGCGACAGTCTCCTCCGGCCACGCGGACGCAGGCCCGGTGGCTCCTGGGCCAACCAACAGCCCCTCCAGGCCGGTAGGTGGGCCTTAAGGCCCCAGCCCCACAGGCTGCATGCAGGCTGCTATTAAGGAGCCCTGGATGCGGGCCAGACCTCAGCGGTAATGCAGCTTGACAGCAGATACGGTGATGTGCCTTCTCCCACATCCAGTTGCAGCTTCTGCCCACTCCGGGAGGCCCGGCCTGTGGGGGACTAGCCCTATGATAGGGTCTGGGGCAGTGGGGTGGATTCAAGTCGCAAAGAGGGACAAAGGACAGACCCCCCCCCCTGGAGCAGACCCCTCCTCAAGCCTAGCTGAGAAGTCGTAGCCCTACAGTCCTAATACAAATAGGACAGGGGACAGGGGACACCACTCCAGCCAAACCCTGCCCCACCACTTCACCCTTGTTCTTGCCCTCCTGCAGCCCTGTATAGGGCATGAATGCACCCCCCACCCCGCACCCCAACCTCTGGTAACAGGGCATGGACATAGGCTCCTCCCAACGACTCACCCACTGCCCCCAAAGCCGGGCCCTGCTTTGTGTAGGGTGCCAGGACAGCCGTGGAGTGCCCAGTGCTGGGCATAGGAAGAAAGGCCTCTCATGTCTTTGCTGAGGTCCCTGCAGAGGGGGAGCTGGGTGGGGTGGACTCAGGGAGGCCACAGCCCAGAAATCCTCTACCCAAGGAGGTAAGATCCCAGCGAAAAAGGAAGTGCAGCTTTCCCACCCCACCCCCTTCCCACCTGCAGGAATGCGAAAATTATAGGTCACCTCCTCTCTTCTTCCCCAGTATTGTTAGCACCTCAATTCTGGCTCATCCCCACCTGTGCCACACTGGCTGGGGGCAGGGAGTGAGGAGGCTAAAGGGGCCCCTGCTGGCGTCCTTGCTCATCCTCGCATGTCTCCCTTTGCAGCGCCTTCTGCAGTGTGAACAGCCGCACCTTTAAATGCACCCTGGTCACAGCACCCCCTCCTCCAGCGGGCCTGAGACACATCTCCTCGCCCAGGAAGTCAGCCTGGGGTTGACATCAGTGGGGTTAGCTTTCATTGGAGCCCAAAGCAGAAGCATCCGTTCTATGCCGAAGGCCTGTCTGGCCACCCTTCCCAAAGGTCACGCCCCTGGGACCTCTCACACAGTGCACCCAGCAGAGGCCTCTCGGGAAGGGGCAGTGCCCCTCACAGCATCACCACTCCGGTTCAGGAGTGGTGCACACCCAGTGTCCTTCCTCGGGTGGGAGAAGCACTGCACCAACCCTGGCCTGTGCCGAGGCCTAAGGCTACCAGAACACCACAGAGCTGGCCCACGAAGTCTTTAGCTTTAAAACCAGTGGCTTCCTTTGGAGTGCATCCCTCAGTGACCACGGCCAGTTTAGACTGGACAGAATCACAGGACACAGGGCCCAGTAGACGTAGCCACAGGGTCAAGCGCCTCCAGTGGGTGTTACTGTCAAACAGCCCCGGGCGGCGTTGAGCACATCCCCTCTGGGTGGGCACGAATCTGCTCCTCCCCTGCTGGAGGGTGGGAGGCCACAGCTCCCGGAGGCCTGGTTATTTGCCAGGAACATACCGTCCCAGGTAAGACTGTGTTTTCCAAAGCCTGCCGGCACACTAAAGATCCTCCCTTGCACAGGATGGTTTTACAGAGGCAGCCCATCCACAAGACAGACCCCCAAATGGCACTAACCCATTTGCATTCTTGAGAGCATCCTTTTATTTAAAGCCATCGCAGATGTCCGTAATCCACCCAGAGGGATGCTGGGAACAAGTGGACGAGGGGGTGGTTTTCTCTGTCGATGGCAGTGGGGCCGAGGCACTGCAACAGCCTGGACTGGGCGCTGTGGGACCGGCCTTTCC
Organism: Nyctalus aviator; assembly: GCA_036971965.1. Classification (NCBI taxonomy): domain Eukaryota; kingdom Metazoa; phylum Chordata; class Mammalia; order Chiroptera; family Vespertilionidae; genus Nyctalus; species Nyctalus aviator. Next base: position 10,233,284 of record CM072939.1, on the reverse strand, counting down.
CTGGCTGAGGGCTGGAGACCTGCTCAGACACCTGTACTGGCCATCTTCCTTTGTCCCCCCCAAAGGCAGAAGAAAAAATCCTATCTGCTCCTCACCACCTGGCCTCCAGGAGGCAGTACCCGGCACTGGTCTCCCTCAGCCCAGGTGCCCCGCCAGTACCAGCTCAGACATACCACGGCCCCAGTGGCCCAGAGTCCAGGGCAGAACAAGTGCAACCAGCAGGGTCAGACGCAGAGGCCCCCCAACGCCATGGAGCCCGCAGGAAGCCACACAGCTGCCAGGACAGGGCCGGCGCACACAGGCCTGCCCTCCGTGAAGGTTTCGAAAGAGTTTATTCACTATGTTTGATGACTATAAATAAGTGTTTCCACTATGGAAAAGAAAGTTATTAGCACAGTACATTTTCATGACTGGGGAATGGATTTTCTGGTCGTCTCCGATGGGGCAAAAATTTCAAAAAAAAAAAAAAAAAAAAGCCACCTGAATGTTGGAATTCAGTTCTTTATATAAAGTCCCTTGTAAAAACAAAACAGAATAAAAACAAACGGAAAAGAGGGGGCGGGGCCAATGTCTTAAAAAAGGAAAAAGGAACAGAAAACAAGGGCAGAGGGCTTATTGCTTCTCCTCAGCTTTCTCCTTGGTCTCCTCCTCTTCGGACTCCTTTTTCTCCTCCACCGTAAGAGCTTCCAGCTTTTCAGCCACTTTCTCGGCATTATCGTTTTTGCCCGATCCTCCTGAAACACGGGGGACACAGTAAGAAAAGAGAAGCCCATTCTCCCCAGCCACGCTGAGGCGAGATGCACCTGCCGCTGTGGGGCCTGACACTCCCCGCAGGCCGGGCTGCTGTTCTATCGCATGCCTCCACCCACACACACACCCGGGACCTCAGGCGCTCTGCTCAGTTGTGTCTGGTCACCGGCGATGGCAGCCATTATCAGGCCCTGAATAGGCAAATGGCCACGAGGACCTCTCAGAGTCCATTCAGTCAGACACTGGGACCGTCCACCTGCCCGAGTGCAGCGAGGCCAGGCCACTGAGCCTGCACCGAGGCCTGGATGGCCAGCTCACCCCCCAGAAAGCACCATGTCCCCAGGCAGCTGCATCACCCTCCACAGGGCAAGGTGGCCGCAGCCCCCGGAATGTTTCTGTGGCAGACAGAAAAAGCACCCGCCTGGGACTGCAGCCGGGTGCAGAGTGCGTCTGCAAGGAGGCCCCGCATCCACGAGCACCACGTTACCTTTCTTTTCTCTCTCTTCGATCTCTTTCCTGCATTCTTCAAACTTTGTCTTGAATTTCTGTGCATCTGCAGAAAGAAGAGACTTCCTCAGAACCCTGAGAAGGGAAGGGACAAGTCCAGCAGCTGTGAAGAGCCAGGACTCGCTCAGGGCCTGTGCCATGGCCATCCTGACAAGTTAGGCCATCTGACAGGACCCTGGGTGCACGTCTGCCCAGACTGTGCAGTGACTGTTTCTTAGGTCCCTCCAGAGGCTGGTGACGGTGCTGAGCTATCTCCTTCCAGCTGACTCTGGAACAATGTGGACACAGCAGCAGTGTGATGGTCTCATGCAACCAAGGGCCAGGGCCCCCGCCCAGTGCTCGCTCTCCACTCACGGTGACGCGGCTGCTGGAGAGGCCCCTTCTTAGGGCAGAAGTGAGGTCCACTCACACCTCCAGCGAGCTCCCAGGCCGCTGAGCTCCAGCACCCACCCAACTTCTGCAGGGCCCACTGGGCACAGCTTTGACATCTGGGCTGAAAAGACACCCACGCGGGGAGAGATCGGCCTAAGCCGGCGGATCTTGGCGCAGCCCCTGCTGGCACCCAGGTGATGGGGAAGGGAAACCCGCTGGTGCAGCCTCCTCCGAGGGGAAGAGGGAAAGGCTCTGCTGGACTGAAGGGCACCTGGCTCCACTACACTTAGATCCTTTCCTGGAGGGCCCTCCAGATAGCAAGGTAGTAACAATTGCCGCCACAGCTTCCCAATTACCGTCACTTCTCCCTGAGAAGCAACAGTGTTTCTGTTTGCAATGAACTGCTACCCTGTAACACCGGCGACAGCAGCAGGCCCGCCCCCCACCCCCCTCCACCCCGCTTACTTTCGGCGTTGAGGAAGCGGATGGCCAGCAGCTCCGGCTTGGGGCGCTCATCAGCAAAGTCGGCATGTGTGTTCCAGACCCAGGCACGGTCACTGCCTGCGTTTGGCTTCAGCTCCATCATTGGCGTGACTGGAGGAAAAGCGCCATGAGGAAAATGCCCACCGCCACAGAGCCAGCTTACCACCCCGGCCACGCCACTCCAGGACTGCAGTTCTGGCTGCCAACCCAAGGTCCCATTTTGGGCCAAACAGGGATGATTTCGGGCAATCTGGAATTTACCCAAACCTCTTTTAAAATGCCCCATGTTTGATTAAAACCAGGAACACCCTAAATCAGCGAACAGGGTGGCCCTGCTCCCTGACCATGATGTACCTTGGTGGGGATCTCTGATCCCAGTGCGGTCAAGGGCTCCAAAGCCAATGCAGCTGATCACACCCTGCCCCTTGGTGCAGGCTCCAGACCCAGGAGAGACATGGGCACAATGACCAGCAGACTCAGCCCTTCCTGGGGACCTGACCCTTTGGAAGGTGGGGGTCATCAGAGGGCCAAAAGCTGAGAAGTGGGACGATCACCCAGAATGGTGCACAGTCAGAATCGCATAACCAATCTCAGCCACATAACTGGCAAGGGAGTCCAGCGAGGGGGGAAGGGGGAAAGGCTACAGGAAGTGGGCATATGAGCCTTGCAGACATGGTCACATGTCACGGAAGACATAGTCATGGCCAGAATAAGCAAGCCTGCCCCCAGTGCCATGCCTAGGGGTCTACCAGTTGCAGAGGCCTCCGGGATGTGGGACAGGCCATGCCCAGCCCCGGGCAACGCATCACCATCACCACCCAGATGAGTGTGAGCAGCGTGCCTCGCGGGGCATGCACAGCCTCCTCCCACCATCAACCTCCGGGTCCATCAGGGCCTGTGGTGTGCACCAGGCCCAGGACTCACCTGCAACTCACACAGAAGCGGCCTAGCCACCTGGCAAGGCTCTAAAAATAGCACAAGTGTCTGGAAGACCCCCGAGGAGGCACTTCACATTGGGCTGAGAGGCAATGACAGGGAAGAGCGGACAGGCTGGGACGTGGAGATGGGCACACAGAGGCCGACTGGGCCCGAAGCAACTGTGGTACAAGGAGGAGCACCCCCCCATCACTCTGGATCCTGACAGCAGTCACCCTGTGAGCACAGGGGCCCTGCGCCGTCAGACACGTCACACCGGAAATGCAGCCGGCCCTGGGTCAGACACGGAGTCCAGGACACGCTGACCTCAGTCACCTCTTCCCAGGCCAGGCCTCGGGTGGCTAACCCTAACCACCCCGCACTGAGCCCGGCGCTAACATCACACCTGCCTGAGGGCTTCCACCCGCCTCACCCGCTCCTGTGAAGCTTCACGGGCTCCTGAGGGCGAGGCCGCCACCTTCTCCCCACCCCGCTCCAACCCCACGTCCTCCCCAGGGCACACCATGTGGGGACAGAACACACCAACGGGTGGGAAGGCTGCCGCCCGGGCACTTCACACACAGAGGCACGTGAGCACACACACAAACGCACTCACACGCCCTGAGGCCGGGCCTGGTTCCGAGGCCACACTGGGGCTCTGCCTCCATCCCGCTTGGTCCCACCTGCCCAGTGTCCACACCCCCGTGGGCTATAAGCTTCTCTGCAGGTCTGCTCTGAGTTCTGAGGCACGCTGGCAAACCTCATTTCCTAGTTTAGATTAAAAGAAAACACACACTGTGAGCGTGCACTCGCGGGGCCCAGCGCAGCCGAGCAGGCTGCCCGCGGCTGGAAGCTGCCCGCGGCTGGAAGCTGCCCGCGGCTGGAAGCTGCCCGCGGCTGGAAGCTGCCCGATGCAGTGGCGGGCGGGGCCCAGAAGGAAAGCACAGCCCGAGGCACCTACTATAGTGGTTGGCGCAGATCTTCAGGGTCTTGTCCCTCCGCATGAGGAGGCGGATGGTCCCCTTCTCCTTGTGCTTCAGGAGCTTCACGTCGCCCGTGCCCCGCTCCTTCCACTCCGGGAGGTCGTTCTCGGAAGCGAATCGAAACAGCTTCGCCCGCCTTGGAGAGAAGCCATTAGGCGAGAGCTTAGACACACAGAAAAGGCACTTCTTTTCTGGGTGTTAAACAAACAGCGGCATCTGATATCTCGACGCACACTCGTGCCTTTCTTTGCACTGCAAAAACTACAAACCGCCGGGACCGGTTCAGCTCAGTGGATAGAGCGGCGACCTGCAGCCTGAAAGGTCCCGGGTTCGATTCCGGCTGCGGGCACATTCCCAGTAGGGGGTGCGCAAGAGGCAGCTGATGAATGATTCTCTCTCATCGATGTTTCTAACTCTCTATATCTCTCTTCCTCTCTGTAAAAAATCAATAAAAATATTTTTTTTTAAAAAGTACAAACCAAAATGTCACCAAAAGAGCAAAAAAAGCAAATTACAGTCTTAACATGATGATAAGAAAGAATAAAAGATTTCTACAGTCACATCGTTTTCACTCCCCCCCCCCCCCAGCGAGGGAGAGATAAAGAGATAGAAACATCAATGATGAGAATCATTGATTGGCTGCCTCCTGCATGCCCACTACTGGGGAGGGTGGGTAGGGGAGAATCAAGCCCACAACCCAGGCATGTGCCCTTGGCCAGAATCAAACCTGGGATCCTTTAGTCCGCAGGCGATGCTCTATCCACCGAGCCAACCGACTAGGGCCTGTCACAACGTTTTCTAACACAAAGACCTGACTCATCGGCAAAATAGTTCACCTATGTCTCCTGAGCGTGTCTGTGAACATGGTACAGGACTTCCTGGTGACCGGTGGGGCCACAGGGAGAGCATGGAAGCAGACGGAGGCCAAAGACCCCTGCCTTCCACAGAGCCAACCTTTCCCTCAGCTGTGAGATGTCCCTTGTGCTTCCCCAGCCCCCACCGGCCACCAGGCTCTGGCCCAATACCCTGACTGCCTCCAGCACAGCTTGTCTGTGGGGAGAGGGCTAAGGGGCTTCCCTGGCTCAAGGGTCCAAGCAGCCCCATGGCCTGCCTCCATTAGGCTTTTATTGGAATTTTATCTTTAGATACAATCAGTAGGGTGAGTAATCTTGGGAGAACACATGTTTACTGTCCTTAGGCAAGGGTATTCAGGGATTAAGCATAAGGATTCCAGTAAACACGGGGTCTATATAAGCAGACTTGTTTGGGAAGGTCAAGGAATAATAGGAGGCACCACCTTCGATACTCCCCTAGATCAGAATTATAAGGGCAGACGGCTTTCCACACACTTCCCTTTATCAGAAGGTCCTCCTTACAAACTTTCCAACTGAGTCTCTGTGCTCCCCAACGCTTTCCCAGGTCCTTGGGGGTTGTGGGGAGCTGGTCTTCCCAAGTTCCCTTCCTTAAACGGATGGGTCCCAGGGTTGGTGAAGCAAAGCACTCACACCATAACCCAGTATCTTGGATAGGTTTGGGGAGGGGGAAGAGAGAGGAGTTAAACTTGGATGGGGGATGACTACACCCTATTCTCATGAATTTGTAGCCTTTCCTGCAATTCTGAGCATGCCCAATAGGCCACAGGTCAGACATCTCAACAACACACTGCTAGTTAGGCACTGCTTCCAAACACCACCAACCGCTCCCCCCTCCTCCAAAAACTATGCCTTGTAGCTTCTCACTAAGGGTGCCAAGAAGCACTTTCAGAGGAACTTTTAAAAAGTAACCTCAGTAACTGTAACACTAACTGCTTTCGTTTGGAATTCCAGGCATTCTTTTGTGCATTAAACACAATGAATCAAGGATTCACAAGCTTCAGAATGCTAAAGTCCATGTGCAAAATAATAATAATAATAATAACAATACAGGACTGTGGGAGTCGGCAGGCCATGGGGAGATGCACCTTTGTGGACAGAGGAACAGCCACAGGATGCCAGGGAGTGCCTGTGCCCTCCACAGCACTGGCCATGGAGCAGCAGGGGTACCCAGGAATAAGTGATGTAAGCAGTGGATTGCAATAGCAGCCTTGATTAGTCATCACACAATTCCAGGCCCTTTCTTCGGCGTCGGACCAATTATAGGTCAAGCCAAGGCCTGGGCACCCCCGTAAAAAGCACCAATCCTGTCCTAAACAGAAGATATCCACTTCTCCAACAGGATCAGTTACTTACATTTTGAAAAGTTCCTCTTCATCTTCTTCCAGGGTTTTAATTTCTTGCTCAGGAAGAGAAACGATGGGCTCAAACTGAGGGTCGTGGTTGGATTCGTCTGCGTTCTCGGTGGATGTATCGTGGTCCTCATGGGTGTCCTGCGGAGGGAGGTGTGGAGAGGTGACGGATGGCCCACAAGCCAGGGCTCCCCAGTGTCCAAAGCGGGCATCCCCACCGGTGAATGGCCTCACCGCAAAGCAAGAGATGTCGCCTACAGCCTTTCACACTAGGAAAGGTTTGCATGTCGGCCCAGCACATGGTGGGACTCGCACCTCCTCTGGATGCATCCATCGCATCTGACCGGGGTTCCTAAGACTCAGCCACCTTCTACCCAAGTGGCCTGGGAGAAACTGCCCCACTTCTTTGAGCCTCAGTATCCTCGTCCGTAAAATGCAGACACTGACATCGCCAAGTTTAGATTAAAGGGCACCACGAGGGACTGAAAGAGGACCATGCGACAAGGAAAGCAAAAAGCGACCCGGTGAGTTCGTACTGGCTGAGAAAAATGGGTGCTCTCGCTTCCTAGGCGAAAAAGTTGCGGCTGCCAGCTCTCACAAGGAATTCACAGTTCTGTCGGAAACTTTACCTCGGTTCGGAAATTAAAAGTCAAAAAGGGCCTTAAAATCCTGGTTCGCTTTAGATAGGACACCAAAAGGATCGTATCTTAGGTACAGAACACGCGGCTTTGATCCACAGAACTGTAAGAAACCCGGGCCCTTCATTAACAGATTGAAGCCGAGAAAGAAAAGATAAGCCTTCGCTGCTTTGCCCGGTTGGGCAGCACTGCGGCGGCCAGCTCAGCAGAGCAGACAGCTGCTGCCAACAAAGCCGGGGACCCCCTCCCTGGGCCCGCACGTCCAGGACACCCCCCCCCACCCTCACCCCACCCCGGACCCCGAGAGCTCCCGCCGCAGAGGCCTATGGCCGCTCGGATTAGGCCAGAATGAATGAAGGGCGGCGTAGACCACGAAGGGAGGGAGGGAGGGAGGGAGGGGTGCACGATCTCGGTGGCAAGCCCGCATGTGGGCCGAGCCGGAGGAAACCGGCCTGCGTCCTAGGAGAGCGGCGAAGTGAACACGAGACCGATTAAGATGGGGCGGTGGGGCCGCCCCAAGGTCGCGTAGACACCCGCAGACCCCGGACCCGAGCCCGCAACCCCAGGCCCCGCGCATCCTGGCTCCGAATGTGTCGAGACCCCAGGCCGCAGTCCCCGCAGCCCGACCCCGCGCCACGGCGCCCCGCAAGCGCCGAGATCGCAGGCCAGCGGGGGTTGGCGGCAACGGCGCGGGCCGCCCACGTGGCCGCCGGTAGCGGCCTCGGGCCCCCGGCCTCCGCCCATTACCCCCCCCCACCCAGGCCCAGCCGCACCTTGGCGGCCGCCATGGCGGCGCGGCGGCGGCGGCGGCGGAGCGGCTGGCTTGGTCGTTGCTGGCTCCGGGGCCTCTCGGCGGCTACTCGTAGCTCTTTCACTCCGCGTCTGGCGCCGGCGCCTCCCGCCCGCCCGCTCTTCCCTCCGCCCAGCGACCCGAACCCTGACCCCTGACCCCGGAGGCGGGAAACGCGCCGCGATTCAAAACCAGCGCAGCTTTATTGGCTCAGGCGACGGACATTATCATTGTCCGGCCCGCCCCGCGCTTCCCGCCAAAACGCCCGCGGCGCATGCCCGGCCCTCCCGGCAGCCCAGAGAGCGTGCGCTCCCGACAGCCCTCGCGCGCACTTCCGCCCCGCGGCCGCGCGCCGTCTCGGGGCTCGGGAATGCGGGAGCCAGGTGCTGGAGTCGGCGCCGGCGCGCGGCGATGACGTAGCCGGAAGCCAGGGTGATGGAGGCGCACCGCCTAGTCTGCATGCGCTAGCCGACTGCACAGCGGCTGGCGAGGCGATCCACTGGCGCGAGCCCCTGGCCGGCGGGCGGTGCACCCCATTCCCGAGACCGGGACCTGAGCCCCGAGGGTTCGAGTCCCGCCCGCGGGTCGGAGCTGGGGGGCGGCCTCAGGGTGCCCAACCCCGCGCTCTGCGAGCTTCCCGTGCGCCGAGCCCAGGGAGAGGCGGTGGACACGGCCCCTCAATCCAGGCAGCAGGACGGACAGGACGATGACTGACAAGTGAAGGGAGATCCCGGCTAGAGACGCGGGCCCGCGATGGCGGACGTCATGGAAGGAGATGGAGTTGGGGGCACAGTGAGAAACCACTGGGGATGGGGGTGTGAGATGGGAGAGAAGGGATTGGAGGGTGAGGATGATAGAAAGGGTTGGGCCGGGTGTAGGAAGCACTAAATGGAGGTCTAGATGTGAGGCGAGGAAGCCTGGACGTTCAGGACCCAGAGTCCACCCCTCATCCCAGCTCATGCCTGTCTCCTCACAGGGCCCTGGGCCAATCGATGGCTGCGGCCAGGACAGCAGCTCTGCCCTGAGCATCTCTGCAGCCCCAGTCCCCCACGAGGAGGAGGAGAAGGAGGAGGAGGAGGAGGAAGGAGCTGGGACAGCTGCACAGTCAGGCCCTCAGCCAGGGCTCTACAGCTACATCAGGGACGATTTGTTCACTTCAGAGATCTTCAAATTGGAGCTGCAGAACGTGCCGCGCCATGCCAGTTTCAGCGATGTCCGACGCTTTCTGGGCCGCTTTGGCCTGCAGCCCCATAAGACCAAGCTCTTCGGCCAACCTCCCTGCGCTTTTGTGACATTCCGCTGCGCCGCCGAGCGGGACAAGGCCTTGCGTGTGCTGCACGGCGCACTCTGGAAGGGCCGCCCTCTCAGCGTGCGCATGGCCAGGCCCAAGGCTGATCCCATGGCCAGGAAGAGGCAGCGTGAGGATGAGGGCGAGCCTCCAGCCACGTGTGTGGCTGATGTAGTGACCCCTCTTTGGACGGTGCCCTACGCTGAGCAGCTGGACAGGAAGCGGCTGGAGTGTGAGCAGGTGCTGCAGAAGCTTGCCAAGTGAGTGAACACAGTCGCCCCCTTGACACCGGAGCTCTGTACAGACCTGCTTGGCATCTGCACAGACTCTTGGGGAGCGAGCCAGTAAGACCCCTGTGTTACAGTGCGGGAAGTGAGGGTCCTAGGCACCTAGGTGTTTGGAGAGTAGTTGGAGATGGTTTGGGAGCAGCGGGCCGAGTCTTAACCCTGGTCCCACCTCACTCTGCAGGGAAATTGGGACCACCAACCGTGCCCTGCTGCCCTGGCTGCTCTCTCAGAGGCACAAGCACAACAAAGCCTGCTGCCCGCTGGAGGGAGTCAGACCGTCGCCCCAGCAGGTCAAGCCCACACACCTCTCTCTACCCGTGCTCCTAAAGAAAGCTGTCTTCGCCCAGCCCTCTTGCTTTGCATTTACTACTCATGTTGGTCACCGGGCTGCTAGCTGTTGTCGGCCTTGTCTCCTGGATTGCCACCCCCTCGGGGGGCGGGGGGGGGGGAGGTGGGGGGGTTTCCCTCTCCCTCTCGCTGTGGTTCTTCTCTCCATGAACAAGTGGTGGGCTGTCAGGGTAAGGTCCGCCTCCCTCTGCTCACCTCGCGCAGACCGAGTATCGGAACAAGTGTGAGTTCCTGGTGGGCGTCGGAGTGGACGGGGAGGACAACACGGTCGGCTGCCGGCTGGGAAAGTACAAGGGCGGGACGTGTGCGGTGGCGGCCCCCTTCGACACTGTGCACATCCCCGAGGCCGCCAAGCGGGTGGTGAAGGCCTTTCAAGAGTTTATCCGGTGAGGGCTTGCAGCCGGGAGAAGGTTCTGGAATGTTGTCTTAGAGCAGAGAGCCCGAGTCCTGCTGGGGAAAGGCGGGGGTTTTTGGGGGGGCGGATTAGGGTCCTAGGATGTGGTGGCCTGGGTGAGTGTGGCTAAAGGAGAGAGCAGGAAGGAGATGTCGGGGACTCAGGGCCGCTTATCGCTCCTGCAGGTCTACTCCGTACTCGGCATACGACCCAGAGACGTACTCGGGCCACTGGAAGCAGCTGACCGTGCGCACCAGCCGCCGCGGCCAAGCCATGGCCATTGCCTACTTCCATCCTCAGGTCTCGGGCCGGGGGGCCCCTGCTGGGAGAAAGTGTCCCAGCCGGAGTGGGCATGCACCACAGCCTCACGGGGCCTTTTCTACCGTTTCCTCCAGAAACTGAGCCCCGAGGAACTGGCAGGGCTGAAGGCCTCCTTAGCGCAGCACTTCACAGAGGGGCCGGGCAAGGCCAGCGGGGTGACCTGCCTCTACTTCGTGAAGGAGGGACAGCGGTGAGGAGCCTGGATGGGAGGGAGGGATGAATCCTTTCGAGGGCTGGCAACACCGACTGACCTCACCACCCACAGAAAGACTCCCAGCCAAGAGGGCCTGCCCCTGGAGCACATAGCTGGGGACCAGTACATCCATGAAGATCTGCTGGGGTTGACCTTCCAGATTTCCCCTCATGCCTTCTTCCAGGTAGACGAGTGCCCTGGGGATCATAAAGACACACGGAGGGAGGCCCGATGTGCTACCAGGACATGATTGGGCTAGTGGGCTAGCGTAGGTGACAAGTGTTAGGCTGCAGAAGTTTGGGAGAGAGCATTCAGGCAGGGGAGCCACAAGAGCTGCGATGTAGTAAGTTTCACTAACTGGACCTTTGTGATAAGCCTGCTGGAGAGCCACATGTAGGGAGTGGGAGCTGGCTGGTGGTGAGAGTTCTGGAGTCTTGTGTCTGATGATGGGGAGGTCCCACACATCCATCACTCAGAAGCTCCTAAGTTAAGGATGTGGGGGGTCAGCACCAAGTTGCTTTTAAAGTCAGGGCCCTGAGTGAGGAAACCCAGCATCTTGTAGATGGAGGGGCAGTTGGACCACTAGCTCTGGGTGCTTCCACAAGTAGAGGTGGGGAAGGGGTGGGATCAGACCTAGAAAAAAGATGAGCCAGGGACTGGCCACGGGTCTCAGAGAGGGGGGGGTTCCCTGGGGAATGCAGGCATTTGGTGGGGCGCTGCAGGGGGGAGGCAAACTCGGGCAGTGGGGCTGCTTTGGCATCCGGGGTTGTGCTGGCCCACCCTCCAGGTGAACACCCCAGCTGCTGAGGTCCTCTACACAGTCATCCAGGACTGGGCCCAGCTGGATATGGAGAGCACAGTGCTGGACGTGTGCTGTGGCACTGGCACCATCGGCCTGGCCCTGGCCCGGGTGAGCCTTCCCTCCCACCCCAGCTGAGGATGCCCTCTCCTCACCCAGCCCTCCTGCTACCACCACTTTGTGACCCCCTAGCCTGTCCCAAATCCTCTTCTCCCAATGCCCCCTGCTACTCTCCACCCCAAGCCCCTGGGGGGGAGGGGAGGAGTGCAGGGCACCCTCAGCCTGTACCCTCTCCTTGATTCAGAAGGTAAAGAGAGTTGTGGGGATTGAGCTGTGCCAGGAAGCTGTGGAGGATGCCCGGGTGAATGCCAACAACAATGGTGAGAGCCAGTGGGCAGTCCCCACCGCTATATACCTCAACACCACATCTAGAGTCCATTACATGGCTGTGGGGTGGGGGGGAGACACGTGACAGAGACCGCAGAAGGCACAAGGGATCCCTAGTGTGCACCCACAATGCCTGGGCCTGCCTGATAGGGAAGCAGGGTGAGCAGACTCCCTGGCCAATGAGTTTTCCTAAGATGCCTCTGGTCAGGGGCTTCAGGACACACCAGGCAGCTCAGCGGGTCCTGTGGCAGAGCATCCTGGATCCCAACAGGCGTGCTGTACCATCTGCAGAGTTGAGCAATGTGGAGTTCCACTGTGGGAGGGCCGAAGACCTGGTGCCTGCCCTGGTGAGCAGACTGGCCTCCCAGCAGCTGGTTGCCATCCTGGACCCACCCCGCGCCGGCCTGCGTGAGTAACTCCACTTGGGGGTGGTGCGGGGAGTGGAGGACAGTGAATCTGGGTGGAACCCCAGGCTGTGCAGCCTCAGGCCTGAGGTCCACATCCATTGGGCTACCCCTCCCTTAAGGCGTCTACCTCCTCAGACTCAAAAGTGATCCTGGCCATCCGCAGAGCTGAGAACCTCAAGCGGCTCCTGTATGTCTCCTGCAACCCCCGGGCGGCCATGGGCAACTTCGTAGAGTGAGTTAAGGTGGGGGCTTGGGGTGCAGGGGGGCCAGCACCCAGCCCCGTGGCTCCCACAGGAGCCCAGCCATGGGCCTAACCAGGACCACTCCCTTCCCACCACAGCCTCTGCAGAGCCCCATCTAATCGAGTGAAAGGGACCCCCTTCCGGCCGGTCAAAGCCGTGGCTGTGGACCTGTTCCCGCAGACCCCGCACTGCGAGATGCTCATCTTATTCGAGAGGGTGGAGCACCCCAATGGCACAGAGACCCTGGAGCCCAAGGACCCACCAGCTCAGCACTCATCTGGGCCCCAAGATGACACCCAGCAGGAATCTGGATCCTCCCCTTCTTCCTAGGCCCGGGAGCAATGGAAACCAGCCTTTCCAGAACAGGTCTCATTGGCATCACAGGGGCAGACCACGTGGCCCCTCAAATCCTTGCCTCACCCCAAAACACTGAGGTGGTGCTCCCAACAGGACACAGACCCAGCTGTCCTGCCCAGGGCCTTTCCCATTACTGTGGGTTATAGGCTCTAGCACCCTGCACACAGGTACACACTCATTCTTTTTGGACAAGGGCCAGAATAAACAACTGCTGAACTACCGATGTTTCTGTGATGAGAACCCAAAGCTTTTGCAGACAGGGGTTCTGCCCCCTCACTGCAGTGCAAAGGGACAGGTAAGAGGGCACCTTGGGGAGAAGTCTAAGCCTGAGCCTCACTCTGCTAGCATCCTGCCAGCCCTGCCTACAGCCAACAGACCCAGCTGTTGGGGCAGTTCTCCCAGCCCCTCTGTACAGCAGGGCTTGGTGTTTTATGCTTAATGAAAAGCAGATTCAAATTTCACAAAGGCCAAGTGTGGGGGCCTGGAGAGCACAGGGCAGGGGGCTGGCCTTGCCTGTCTAACCCCCGCCTCCTTCCTCTGCCCCAAAGGGAGGGCCTCAATTTTGTTCCACCCCCAAGTGAGCCTGAGGAAAGCTAGGCTGGATGCTGCTCAGCCACCATGGGGAGCAGCTGTGTCCAGGCTAATGCCCTGGGCTCGCTGGGGACTGTTCCAGAGAGGTTCTGGCAAACTGAGGTCCACAAGATCCCTAGTCTCCCACAGCTAGAAAAAACACCAGTCAGAACCTTTTGGACAGTTTTTTCTGTGTCCAAACAATCCAGGCTCACTGTTACAGCCACGGCCCAGCCACCATCAGAAAGTGTATGATGCCCTCAGCAGAGGCTCTCCTTGCCCTCTACCCCCACAGCACAGCTGTGCACACCACACACACCACACACACCACACACAGGATGAGAAAGGATGTGGGGCCTCAGAGACCCACCCACTTCTAGGAACATGTGCACAAAGCTTTGGTTCATAATGGCGCATCTGGCTGTTTTAAGGGCAAACCGTCACCGTCAGTTATTCATTGCTGCAGACACAAGCAAGACAGAAGCAAGAATATAATTACAGCAACTTGATTGAGGATTCCGTTTTATAAAGGTCAACACAGAAGCTAACCTTGGTCACATGGGTGTTGAGGGAGGAATACACTGGGTGGCCTACAAGGCCAACATTGTCTTCCCGGAAGCAGACACCACCAATTGTCTTCCTGGAAACAAAACACCATCCACAGGGGATGTGGTGGACAGGCACACCCAAAGAACGTAACAATGCAACCCAGTGCTGGGCTCCTGTACCTGGCAGTGCACCATGAGTGTGGCAACCTGAAGAGGTGCTGGAACAGGAAACCAATGGCTAACCACCACTACCTTACATGTGGGGACAAGCAAGGGCCCCTCACACCCCCTGGGACTCAGGGCAGGGTCATATCTAACCCCGCACCTGTCCACAGGGGCCACCTGGAGAGCACAGGCTGCTGGTCAGAGGAGTGAGCTGGTTACCAGACCTGGCTGCACAGGGCGGCTGCCTTGGAAATCCAGTGAAGCTGCCATCCATGTGCTTGCACGAAATCTGGAGAGGAGTGCCAGTTTGTGATCAAGAATGGATTGCACTAAAGGTCCTTGTTCCCTCTTCTTAAATAAACCCACGTGCTAAAATTCATTAATTGTTTATATCTGCTACATACATGATTCCAAATCTATCTTCTACACACTGTAAAAGTTTCTCTCCAAATGCTAAAATATCATAAAAGCTTTAAAAACTGAAGGGGGGGACAGAGGGATTTGACTGTGCAAAAATCTTTAGTAAAAAGTTGCCAAAGGCCAGTGAAGGCAACCAACCTAGTTAGTTATCTAAGGTGGTGAGTTTTTAGGGCGTTAAGACTTACTCAGAAGGCCCTGCCCGGGTGGATAGCTGAGTGTGTCAGAGCATCATCCTGATATGATATGCCAAGTTTGTGGGTTTGATCCCTGGTCAGGGCACATTCATGAATCAACCAGTGAATGCATAAATTAGTAGAAGAACAAATTGATTGTTTTTCTCTCTCTCAAATCAATAAAAAATATTTAATTTTTTTAAAAGACGGAAAAATGGATCACAACCCAGCTCAGGGCTTGGGGAACAGCCAGGCAGAAACACACTGGCTGAAAAATAATCACCTTGATTTACCGGTAATCTCTGAAAAATAGCTCTGATACTAAAACTGTGTTCATTTTGAACCAAAAAGGTCTGAAATACTTCCTGTTAAAACATTTTAAGAAAAAAAGGAAAAACACAGGAGGCAGAAAGGGGATGGTGTCCCAGCATGCGCCTTCTGACCAGGTCCCTGCAGTGCCTGCAGGAGCCCTCGGCACAGGGCGCCATCGCACTCGACCATCACCTGTCATTTCATTTGTCATCCATCATTTCTTGTCAGTGCATGTTACATACTAAAATTCATGAAAATATTCTTAAAACCAGTCTGCAGCAAATCTGTAAAAGCATAGGTCATCTCCAAGCTCAGCTTCCACCTGCACAGGCAGGATGAGCTGATGCTTGAACACGTCCACTCAGACCTGTGGGTGGCCCACAAGGAAACGGAATAGTAGAATGTGGCCCCGGCTTCCCCATACACCGGAGCCCCACCCCTCTGGCCCCAGCCTCAGACAGTGGCTGCAGGGGAGGAACTTAGACTGGAGACGAGAGGCTGCAGAGTGAGCAGTGTGTGGTCTTCCTGGCATCAGAGCTGGCAGCCCCCGTGCCTGGTCCACCATCTCCTCACACGTCCACAGTGCATAGAGGCTCGCCACCAGGCTGAGCAGATGCCACGATAGACATCTTGGGCTTCTTTCGCGTCTCCTCCTAGAAAAACAATGAAGGTCAGGGACGCTTTAGGCAAAAGGTTCCAGAGGGAGATGGGTGGGTGGGGGGTGAGCCCAACAGACTGGTGCCAGGCAGTCTCTGGGGCGGGAGGGCACCCGTGCTCTACGATTTTAGGCTGGAAAGATAAAGGCCTGAGGTGTGGGCCGGTCAGGGACCTGGATGGGAGGATAACCCTGGACGCCATCAGAGTCCATAATTCCTTCCCTGGGTATCAGGACACGGTCAAAAATGAAGAGCCAAGGAAGTGACAGCCACAGGGATATGCCCCTAGTGGGTCTCTCTCATCCCTACCTGAGGGAAACAGCGAGGCATCCCCTGGATCCAAAAGGTGCACAAAGACAACAGACACCTCCTCGGGGTTTATACGGACCCAGGCTGACACCACAGCTGAAAAGATCTGAGCCCAGAGGCCGCCTGAATGGGAGGCTTTAGAAACTGCATGGGGACTGAGCCCTGCCTGGGTTCTGTGAAAGACACTCCTTCCTCAGAACTGCTAAGGACTCCAAGAGGAAGAGGTCCAGGATGGCAGTCTGCCACCCACCAGGACCCTGAGTATGGGGAGGGGGCAGAGGGCTGGCCAGTGCACTCTCCCTACCCTCAAACAGCCAGCACTGGAGTCAGTGTAAAGAGGTGGGCCCTTCACATCCTCTAACAAGCCAGGGCTGCCAGCTCTCTAACTTAATTACATAAAATAGAGATTTAGCGTAAGTATCATGAATGCTGAAGCTCAAGGGAAAAGCTTTCCAGGTGCCTGGGCACTGCCAGTGATGGGTTCCTATGGGACAGCTTCCACTGCCCCCCACCCCCCAACTGCAGCTCGCCATAGTGTGTGACACAGCTTGGCACCGTCCCCTGCCTTGGGGCACGGGGATGGGGGAGCCATGGCCTCTGCTCACCCTCTCCTCGGCGAGCCTCTTCATCTCCTCCTGCAGCTTGCTCAGGATGTGCAGATTCGGCTTGTTCTTCTTGGCATACTGCTGCAGCTCAATCACACTCTTGTCTGAGGTCTCCTGGGGAGCACAGTGCCTCCATCTCAGGGCTGCCCTGGACCCCACACCAGCTGCCCTACCCTCAACCTGTGTGGAGAACACTGTGCTGCTCCCCACTGCCCCGTTCTCAGTGGACAGAAAGCCACAACCTGCTCTGGGACAAAAGCACCCTGGTACCCAGCTGTTTCTACCCCTGTCCAGACCCAAAGAAGCTAGGCACTGACTTGCTGTGCCCAGAACCCTGACTGAAGTGGTACCTAGGCTGGGAGGCCATCAGTCCCAGCCACTGAGCTCTCTGCATGCCCTAGATTTTCAGTGTAAGATCTAACTGTCCCGAGGCCCTCCATCTCTCAGGACAACTTCTGTATCTGGGATGCCAGACTCCTCCTGGCTTCCAAAAGCCACACGCTGGGCTGTTCCCAGGCTTGACCCCTCGCCCTCCAGTTTAGGAAAGGTTCCCGCCCATGGGCCAAAGTGGGCTTTCTCTCCTTCAACCTGAGCCCGAGAGAATACACAGAATATAGGCATATACAAAAGGCAAGGTAAGTTTCATGTGCATTGTATTCTCAAAAACACGTCCTGAGGTTCCTCTAAGCAAGTTGAGGACCCTTCACCTCCCTCACCAGGCCTACTATCATGCCCAGAGCAAGAGCACTTCAGGGATGGCCTGAGGATCCACCTTATGATCTTTGGAGCCACCACCTGTAGTCCCCAACTCGACACTGACCATCCCTCTACTTACTGGGGTGCTGATAACCCAGAGCGTTTCTATAAACATCAGGGGGAAATTAAAAATGTAAACACTCACCTCCTAGTAGTTCCCTCCACCCAACAAAGCATCTGTCATCCAACTATCTGCAATCTACCTAAAGGTATTGGTTTAAATCTCAAGATCTTGGCAAAAGTAGCAGAAACAAAACAAATGACACACAGGCTGTTGAACTAAAGCTCAGTAACTGTTCATAGCCAAGAGAGCGGCCCTTGGATGCTCCCTCTCCCTCAGCCACTGTGTGGCCTCAAATCAGCATAGGGCCTGCCGTCACTAGACTAAGGTCTCAGGCTGGCAGCACTCACCATTTGCACTTCCGCTGCTCCAGTCTCCTCCCCAAACTGCCAGCGCCAGGCCCAGGCCCTTTGGGCAGGATGAACGCCCCAACAAAGTCACAGGTAGCAGAGAACCCAAGAAAGGTAGCCAAAGCTGAGCTGCTTGACCTTATCCCTGTGACAGTGGGACCCCAAGCATGTACTCCAAGGTTGGGAGAAAGGTCCCGTTACCTGTTTGACCATCTTGCTGCTTTCACGGCCATACATGCGTAGTAAAGACCCCCAGTTCTTGACATGTGGGTGCAGGAGCTGAAGGATTTTCTGAGAGGCTAACTGCTTCCCAACTCTCTTATTTTTGCCTGTGAAGAGGGAAAGGATACGCAGAGGGAGTCACATACATCCAGCTATCCATAACAGTCACCTTGCCTTAAAAGGAGCTCATCTGCCCCACTACCCGCCGCGAGCTGAGAGCACATTCTACAGGAAGCAGATGAGAAGTGCTTCACCAAGCACGCTGAGCACAAGCACCTCACAAATTCCAGGCCACGCCCCATCCCTATCAACTTCACACAACAGCCCATCAGAGGCTCTAGGTCAGGACATGATCAAGTCACTCAGTTTAAGAGTCACACAGTTCCTCCCACCACAACCCCACACTTCCAGACACGCTATCAAGCAGCAATGAGGTGTCATGAAGCATGGGCCTCAGGTTCCTTGGAGAAGGCAGAGGAAGAGGGTTTTCCCAGAAGGCCACACTTTCAAAAGGGCTTCCCAGCTTGGAGGAGAGAATCCTGGCTCCACCCACCTGCTTAGGAGCACTTCTCAGTGGGACTGGTGTCTGCTGGAGTACAAGGCACACCAGGTCTCAACATGGTTCTGAATGTTCCCAGGGTCAACCTGTGCACTACCTCCTAATTTATACAGCATTGGTTTTGTGTATATACCGTGTTTCCCCGAAAATAAGACCTAGCGCATGGAAAGATAAGACATCCCCTGAAAATAAGACCTAGCGCAACTTTGGGAGAAAAAATTAATATAAGACACTGTCTTATTTTCGGGGAAACAGGGTAGTAGTAACACAAACTTTTCTTTTAAAATAAAGTTATATTTTAAAAGGCAGTCATTTCAAAAACTCACATCAGGTAAAGAGTACAGGTAGTGCACACAGACCAGAAGGCAGAGGGGCAGCACGCACCCAGCACAGGAATGCAGAACAGAGCAGGGTGGAGACTCTGCTGCTGTTTGAGCAGCATCGACCGCAGGGACCAAGAACTGTAAGGGACAGAGATGGCAGGAGGGGACCACATGGCCTAACCAGAATGACCAGTCCTAGCCCACGAGAGAGAAGACAGAGACAGCATAGACAGGACTACCAAAGTCGAGCCTCAGGCTGACTGTGTTTGTGTATTGGCGTGAGATGCTGGTGGACAAAACTGGAGGCAGCCAGTTCCCACAGCTGGAGCTCGGGAGCAACAAGAGGGCAGTGACTGGGGACCAAGGCAAAGGAGCTCAAAACTCCCAGAGAGACCACAGGCTGGGGTGGCAGCAAGGCAACATCCCCAGTGGTCATCTGCCAGCATGGGGTGGCGAGGAGATGGGGTCCTTACACCAGCCGCGCACTGTGTGCTTGCCGCACGCCATGACATATTCACTCTTCTGGTTTTTACCAGGAACCACTTCAAACTTGATGGATGTATCACCCATCCCATGGTTTCTAAGAAAAAAACAAAGACAACAGCTGACATCAGCTGAGGAGGAGGAACCAGTTGCTTCCAGAAAGTTAAGGGCTCTCTCAAGACAATGCCAACCCTTTCCCCAAAACTGCTGCTCAGCTGGAGAGTGAGGTCCTCCAACCTGACCCCATGGGACCGCCAGGCAGGAGCTTCTGTGCACGCAGGGAACACTTGCAATGGCTCTCGGGCTTCAGCATTACTTTTTGGGTCAGGATCAACAGCCAGGAAGGATGTTGGGCACCCAAATAGAAGCCCCCGACCAGACCTAGGACAGCAAACTCCCACCCTACCTTTTAAGGCACTCGTGGAGGATCTGATAGGGAGACAACAGTCCGGCCTTGCTGGTCAACTCGTAGACCCGTGAGTCCTCGATACTGATGTGGTTAAAATACTACAAAACAAAGCAGCCACTCCTGAGTAATGGCCTGGCAGAGCTGCTCCCCATGCTGTCCGCTTCCCCCAGAGGCTTACTGTCCTCCTTATTACCTCACAGAGCACCTCGCACCCAGCTGGCCCTCTTGAGACAAGGAAGAGTAGCTGCCCTACACCAGGCTGGAGAGAGGGCATGGGTGGGGTGAAAGGCCCTGCGTAGCTAGCCAGCCCGGAGATAGCCTTTGCTGAGCCTGAATCTTCAGACTTCACATAATTAGTCTGAAATCTAAAGATAAATAACCTTTGGAGAAAAACTTGAACATCATCATAAGTGAGGTTATAGAACAGAGAAGGTAAGCAAAGCAAAAGCTGCACTCTAATTCTCCCCGAAGGCTACACAGTGCCAGGTTGGGCTCTAGTCAAACACAAATGTCGTCCTGGATTTTAAAGTGACCACTGCGACCAAAGAATAGAAAGGTTACAGAAGGGTTAACAAGAAACCATTTAACCAATCAAGGGAAAAAAGGAAAATTCTACACAGCAGAGACAGGAGCCGCCCCCTGGTGAATGGATGCCGCTCAGGAGCAAGGTTCACGTCCCCAGGGGGGCTGTGTCCGTCTCCTGGGGCTGACCCAACAAAGTTCCACAAACTGGGTGGCTTAAAACAACAGAAATTAATTTTCTCTCACTTCTGGAGGCCGGAAGTCAAGGTGTCAGCAGGGCCCTGCTCCTTCTGACGCCTCCCCTGACCTTTCCAGCTTCCGGTGGCTCGTGGAAGCGTAACTCCCACCTCCACGCCATCTCCCACCTGGCGTTCTCGCCATCTCCCGCCCCTCTGCTCTGAGCGGGGAGGCGGGGCTCCTCTACCTCCACTTCCTTCAGTGACTGAGTAGAGGGGAGGGAGGCACTGTCTCTGAGTATTGTTGATTCTGTGAACAGGAAATCCTCTCGCTATCATCTGGCTACTTGTTTTCTCACAGGTCCCCACAAGGCGCCTCCATCTTAAGCGCCCTTATCACTGTGGATCAGTTTCCAGGAAAAGTTACTCACCAAGATGTAAGGCCCTGGGGCCATCCTTAATGACTGGTCAGGCAGCCAACACATCAGCAATATCTGGCTTTCTCATTCAGCCCATGAGGACTAACTTTCTAACCAGCACCTGGGCTGTGCACCTGTAATGAGGCTGAGTAGGCGGAGAACTTACCGTGTTTCCCTGAAAATAAGACATCCTCCGAAAATAAGACCTAGCGCATGGAAAGATAAGACATCCCCTGAAAATAAGACCTAGCGCAACTTTGGGAGAAAAAATTAATATAAGACACTGTCTTATTTTCAGGGAAACAGGGTACAAACCCTACAGTTCCAGGTTCCTCCCTGACAGAGCTAAAGCCCACACACACACACACACACACACACACACACACACATGCCCACGCTAAGAAGCCCCAAAATATCCAACAGCCTCTGCCAAAGGTCAGCACCACCATTAATTACCAAGTAGCCATGGCCACGTGTTACTGAAGGTTCACCTGCCAGGGGACTGTACGTTCTCCAACTCAGGAAAGCAAATGCAAAGGGCAGATGTGTCCCAATGAGAAGAGCAAGAGCCCAGGTGACTGGCCCAACAGACAGCGAGGAACCACGAGAACCCAAGAACACCCCAGATAACCCAAGACCCATAAACTTAAAAATTTAGATAAAACAGACCAATCCCTGAAAAATGCAAACTATCTGCATTGCCCTATTCCAGCAATTTTCAACCTTTTCATCTCATGGAATAAACAAACTAATGGCTACATTTCTGTGGCACTCCAAAAATATATTTTTTGCCAAATTAAAAAAAAAAGTATGATTTTAATTCATTCACATTGGAGGGTTATTGTGGTATTGTTGTATGGCTGTTGTCATTTTAAAAAAATATATATTTTATTGATTTTTTACAGAGAGGTATAGGAAGTTAGAAACATCGATGAGAGAGAAACATCTATCAGCTGCCTCCTGCACACCCGCCACTGGGGATGTGTCCGCAACCAAGGTACATGCCCTTGACGGGAATCGAACCCGGGACCTTTCAGTCCACAGGCCGACAGAAAAACTATCTGAGAACATCCAACATCTATTCCTGGCAAAAAGTCTTAGCAAACCAGAAGTAGAAGTAAACATTCTCAATCTAATAAGATCCACAAATAACACAGCATGTTAAGTGAAAGAAGCCAGTCACAAAGGACCACATATGTGATTTCATTCCTATGAAAACGTCCAGAATTGGCAAATCCAGAGATAGCAAGTACATTAGTGGCTTCTAATTAGTGTTGAGGGCTAGGGAATGGGGAGAATTGGGAATTATTGCTAAAAGTTTTTAAGGTTAGGTTGTTGTGATGATTATATACAAAAAGCCACTGAACTGTAGTTTAAAAGGATAAAATTCATGGCATATAAATTACGTATCAATAAAGCTTTTAGTTTTAAACTCTTTAGAGTTTGAAAAGCCCTTGTTCCAAATCACAGAAACAGATTTACCCAAAAAAAGTTCACAAGCAGTTTTAAATAGTTAACACAAGACTAATTTAACTTCTGTAGACCCTGCCTTAAAGGTTCATTCCCACCACAGATCTACTACAAGGAGAGAGCTGATTTACTTCCAAATACATTTATTGCTCACAAGCAACTTCCTGCTACCAATTACAAGACACAGGGGACAAAAATGCCATTTCTTTCCTGTGCTTGCATGAAGATAAACAAGTTTCCTTTTAGAAAATATAAACAAACAATATCACCTTGAATGATTAAATCATTGAGCACACCCTGCACTGACCGGGCAGGCTGAGCTGAGAACTGCAGTTCCAAACAGGGCTGTCATGACACTCACCTCAAGCTCTTCGCTGTCTTTGGGCTTCTCCTCAGAAGTCTGTTTAACAAAATCAGGGATGAGGATTTCCAGCGTAGCTCGAGCTATGAAAAGAAAAATCTTGAGGATGAGGGTGTAGGCCCAGCCTGCTTTCCAACTGCAGAGCAAGCTACACACTGGCTCCTCTGCAGGACCAGGGACCCACGACTCAGGGGAGCCAGGGGTCTAGGGAGCAGAGACAGAGACAGCAGGGGATGGGAAAGAGCACATCCTAAGAAAAGCAGGCAGTGACAGAGCAATTTGGCCTTGAGGCACTTGTAGCAGGTTAGCGAGAGTTGTGCATGTCAGAGGATTCATGTGACATGGAGGCAAATGGCTCAGCAGAACCTGAACCAAGTAGAGAGAACTGCAAACTGAGTAAGCTATGTGAGTGGCAGGGAGAAACAGCCAGACCAGATGGATTCTCTGGAAAAGTCTGCAGGACAGAGCACAGAGATGACTCCATACTGAGCAACAGGTGCCCAAGTGAGCAAGGCTGCCACTCACCAGTGGCACGGGAATGTGGGGCACGGAGGGCGGCGGGAGGGATGTGTGACAGTCTGGCCCTGTAGGGTTATAGTACCAGCAAGACATCCAGGTGCAGGTGTCTAAAGAGAAGCTAAGGTCTGGGCAGAAAAAGTGGGTCTCTGCTCATGGGGAGGAGTGCAGCATGGTCCTGCCACCAGAATGTCTCCACCCCCCATGAGGGCCCTGCTCTGTGTTCACTGCTCCATGACTTTGGTAACACCCAGCCTGTTGAGCTGAAAGTCTTTTGGGCCCAGCCAGTATAGCTCAGTGGTTGAGCATCAACCCAAGAACTAAGAGGTCACCAGTTTAATTCCCAGTCAGGGCACATGCCCAGGATGTGGGCTTAATCCTCAGTAGGGGGTGCGCAGGAAGCAGCTGATTGATGATGTTCTTCTCATAGATGTTTTTATCTCTATATCCCTCTCCCTTCCTCTCTCTCTAAAAATCAATAAAAACATTTTTTTACAAAAGAAAGTCACCCTAGCTGGCTTGGCTCAGTGGCTAGAGAGTAGGCCTGTGGACCCCAGGGTCCCAGTTAGATTCCGGTCAAGGGCATGTACCCAGTTGCAGGCTTCTCCCCAGCCGGGGCCCTGTCAGGGCTTGTGCAGGAGGCAACTAATCTATGTGTGTCACTCACATGGATATTTCTCTCTGCCCGTCTTTCTTCCATTCTCTCTAAAATCAATGGGAAAATATCCTTGGTTGAGGATTTTAAAAAAGAAAAAGTCTTTTGAAAAAATTTCTCAAAAATGGACAGTAATGTATTATTCCAATTGTATTCAGCATACACCATCGAAAGCAAGCAACACCAGGGGAAATGCAAAGTCCCATGAGCAAAAACACTTGACCCGAGACCTAGACAAAACTGACATACTTCCCATTCTGTGAAGGGCAGAGCTGCTCCAGAAGACAATGGGAAGGGTATAAACCTCAAGAATCAGCCTATGGTACCAGAGTCTGCGGTGCACCAACACCTACCCCGCAATGTGGTCCACTCCTAAGAAGAGGCCAAATAGCCCTGAGCTGGGACAAATGGCTTCTGGAAAAGAATGCCAGCAGCTACTATTGCTGAGCACCAAGTGAACAGCACATACACGGTCAAAAAGAGCAATGGGTTTTAACCGGAAGACAAGCTTTCCCTGGATCTGCTGTGTTCAGCGAGTGGCAGTCAAAATGTGCAGTTTGAAGGACTCAGGAAATCGTCCTCACAAATGTCAAAAGCACTCAAAGAGAATGCCAACAGCATGCTGACTCACCTGCTCCTCATTTCCTAGCATGCCCACATTTTGCTCCATTTAAACACAAACCCACCCTACATGTGACCAGTGCAGCCCAGTCAGCTCGGTGAGTAGGGAGGGAAAGGGTGAGAGATTTCAGCCAGGCTGCCAACGAGTTAAGAAGGGACTTTCTACTTTTATTACTCAGGCTTTACTTTCCATATCGGAATCTTTCCCAATGAGCAGATAATTTTTAAAAATCAAAATAGATAAATACAGAAATAAAATGGATTTTCCCCAACCACACCACTCCCACCCCTGCTGCTCAGCCCTCCCCAACCAAGAGGAGGGGCAAACACAGAGGGTAGCACGGGCTGACATCTAAGAGGCACATTACCAGCTTTATTCTTCGCAAGTTTTTTGCTGCTTGCAGTTCCAGATCCATAGGTCACACCATCAATGGTCACCGAGGCGCCAAAAGGCTCACTTGGGTTCTCTTAAAATTAAAATTACTGTTTTAAAACACACTTGCCAAGACATTAAAAGCCAGCGTGCACACGCACGCGCGCACACACACACACACACACACACACAATACGCTCACACCAGCAGACAAGATGGGGCCAAGACTGCTGCTGGACAGAGACCTGAGGACTCCCTGAGGCACTGAGATGGGGCTGAGATGGTCACAGGCAGAGAACACACCAGGAAAATTTCAAGGAAGGGGGACCACGGGATAGTGAGCTGGAGGTCAGAAGCAGAACCACAAGGAGCAGGGACCAATGTCTGTGAAAGACTGACGGAGTACTGAGGGGATGCACAGATGTAGCGAGCCACAGAAACATGAAAAGCAATGAGTAATTCCTAGGTTCTGGCTTCCAAGGGGAAGAAAAATTGGTTTTCAAGGACATGACAAGGAGACTGCTAATGGGAAGAGCAGGCCTAAAGCTCCTTCATCCACCTCGGGAAGCCTGGAGACAGTGGGAGCAAGCTCTTTCTCAACAAGCAAGAAACACAGGAAGATGAGGGAGGGTGGGGTGTGAACAATAAAAGGGGAAGCAGGGACAGTAACCCTTAGTCTGGACACATTCCCATGAAAATGGCCTGCCTATCTGCAATATCCTTGTCCTTGTCCTTCTCTTTCATTTCCAGCCCACCTAGCAGCCAGTTCCCATCTCCCAGCTCTGATCAAAGCGAGGTGCGTGACTTCAGTACTGAGACGAGGAAGGTCAAACTTACCACATTCAAAGAAATTATAAACCGGGCGGACCTTCAGGACTCGCTGCATGTACTCGTGCAGGATGCAGACCTCGGATTTTCCATTGGGGTTAATGACAAATTCTGTGACAAGAAGGACCATCTCAACAACAGGGTGAGGACCCTACTACAAGCTAGCACTGGGAACCTGGCACCATCCAAATCACCAAGTCACTGAACCACACTGAATTCACTGCCATGAATGTGTTGGAAGTCTGCATTCATAGGGTAAACATAAGCTTTCAATTAAAATGTAACTCACACACAAAGTATACATTTTAAGAACATCCAATGAAAAATAACAATGTAACCGGTCTGCCAGTGTTACAATGTACAAGCCCCACTCACCTTTCTTGGTGGGGGCATCTTGCACAGAGAGAGTAATGAGCTTCTGATTGGCCGGCAGGATGGGCCTCTCGGACTCCGCCTGTTTCCGCTTCATTTCTCGGTTAAACTGCCGCCGCTCGGCCCAAGTTCTGAATTTTTTCACAGTAACTTGCTCAAAGTCAAAACGCTTCTCCAGGTAGCTCCGGAATTCCTCAAGATCTATAGAAGATTTACCAGCGAACCGTGTTACTAATTTTCAATGTAAGTCGTTTCCTCTGTCCAGTGAACTGGACAGTGATGGGCTGCCACCGACAGATCCCATCACGTAATACCCATTGCTCTTTCCGTGCCCCTTTTGAAGGACCAAGAATGAGGTCCCTTCACGCAGCCAATCAAATTATTCGGAAAGGTCTTTATGAACGAACTCCTGGGATGTGCTTTTAGTTATTTTGGAATAAGAAAAAGGATTTAAGCTGAAACCGGTTTGGCTCAATGGATAGAGCGTCGGCTTGGGGACTGAAGGGTCCCGGGTTCGATTCCGGTCAAGGGCATGTACCTTGGTTGCGGGCACATCCCCAGTAGCAGGTGTGCAGGAGGCAGCTGATCGATGACTCTCTCATCGATGTTTCTAACTCTCTATCTCTCTCCCTTCCTCTCTGTACAAAATCAATAAAATATATTAAAAAAAAAAAAAAAAAAGGATTTAAGAAAAGCTTTAAAAAAAAAATCAGACGGCCTTCAGAGCCCATCAAAACAGGTACCCACTGCCCATCTTGCTTGCTTTCCCTCCAGCCAAGCTGGCAGCCTCCAAATTCAGTGACACATCCAGGCAGCTTAGGCCTCAATACTCAACATGCCTCTCCCCACTTGGTCCCTGGCTCAGCCCCACAGCTCAGGCAGGTGCCTTGTCTCAGCTGCGTATTCTACCCCCGCACCATTCAGTGAAGTTTCCAGGGGCCTCCCACTTTTACTGTTATACCTACTATTATCCCCTTCTCCCCAGGACTTCTTAGAGGTTCCCATCAGCCTCAATGGTTTCCTGTCTGCCTCCTAGCACTCGAGTGTGCTGTGGCTCATGCCCAGAACTAAGAGCAATGCTAGCAGAAGGTGGAGAGAGGGGTTCCATGTAGGAAGATTGAGGTGTAGCTTTTCAACACAAAAGGCTACAAAAAATATACTTGCACCTACTTAATTATAAATTGAAACTATTTCTTCTTTGCATATGAATGCAGAGAAGTGAGTCTGGAAGTATGAGGTTAGAAGTGGGAGGGAGGTGTTTTAGAAAAACAGAAACAATCATTTACACGCGCATAAAGATAGTACAAAAAAATATAAATAAGTGAAGCGCTGTCTCAAAGGGAGAGCTCTCTTCCAGCCAGGTCCCAGAGAAAAGCCCTGACTCACCCACAGAAGACAAAGGAAGCCGGCTTGCAGGAGGGAGGAAGGCAACACCAGACAGGTTGAGGGGAGACTGAGGTCCATCCATGGGGGAACCGGGGACCACTGAGATGTCCAAGGCTCTAACCAGCATGCTGTTTCTCCCCCTCCCCCCCGAGGCCATCTCCCTAGCTCTTCTAAGGCTCCTTACATGGAATAGTTATGAGACAAGCCAGGCAGCAATACACACAATCAGAAACCCTGAAAAGGCAAAGTCCTCTTTGAAAAAGATTCAACCCAACCAGTGTGGCTCAGTGGTTGAGCATTGACTCATGAACCAGGAGGTCATGGTTCAATTCCAGGTCAGGGCACATGCCTGGGTTGTGGGTTCAATCCCCAGCAGGGGGCATGCAGGAGACAGCCGATCAATGATTCTCCCTCATCATTGACGTTTCTATCCCTTTCTCCCTCTCCTTACCTTGCTCTGAAATCAATTCAAAAAACATCAAAAGCCGCCAAAACCGGTTTGGCTCAATGGATAGAGCGTCGGCTTGGGGACTGAAGGACCCGGGTTCGATTCCGGTCAAGGGCACATGCCTGGGTTGTAGGCACAAGTGCAGGAGGCAGCTGATCAACGAATCTCTCTCATCATTGATGTTTCTATCTCTCTCTCCCTCTCTGAAATTAATCCTAAATAATAAAGGCTAATATGCAAATTGGCCAAACAGCAGAAGAATCAGTTGCTATAACACACACTGACCACGAGGGGGCAGACACTCAACGCAGGAGTGTCAGTGCACTCCCGCAGGGGGAGCGCCACTCAGCCAGAAGCTGGGCTCACAGCTGGTGAGCATAGCATTGATGGCAGAAGCTTCTCCCATGAGCCTAAGCTGTCAGTCAGAGATCCCCTGAGGGCTCAAACTGGGAGAGGGTGCAGGCCAGGCTGAGGGACCCCTCCCCACTCCTGAGTACATGAATTTTGTGCACCAGGCCTCTAGTAAAAATATGTCTTTTAAAAAGTAATAATAAAAAATTATTTTAATTAAAATGTTAAAATTTGAATGGGTGAAACTAAGCTAAAAGACAGAAGAGATAGTAAAAAACTCCAACACACTCCCACAATTGCAGGATTTAAGTGTGAAATGCCCACAGAATAGTGACAGTTTCCCAACAATAAGTCTGTGGATTGAAGCAGTCCATTATGAGTACATAACAGATAAACCAAAATGCCACATCGAATACATCCTACTAAAAAAAGCAAAACTTCAGGGAAGAATATAAAAGTGACTAGAGAAAATTCAGTGACAAGGTCAGGCTGCACTAATAGCCATCTCCATGACAGCACTGGCCACATGAGCCCCACAGAGCCCAGGAGCAGGGGCCTGGAGTGGGACATAGGCAGGTTCTTCAAAGAACAGGGAGATGGGCCTTGCCAGCCATGTTGTGGGAAGACAGAGGTCCCCAGCAGTCCCTTCCTCACCGACGTAACTAAGAACAGATGGTCTTCAGCAGAAGGAAGGGGACCCCACGGAATGTAGTGGCATCCCTGCAGATAGTACAAAGCAGATAAACGGAAAGAATTCACTGGAAACTTACCGACTGATTCGTCTTTGCACACCTCAACTTTGGCCTTCACCTGCCCCAGGGCCCCAGGGGCAGCCTCCGCCCCCAACGGGTCCTTCTCGTCTGGGGGCCCCGTGTCGGCCCCTATGGATTCAGGCTCTTCCAGGGGAAACTCCAGCTCTGCAGATCGACTGAGGGGCTTGACAGGGGACACCTCCCCACTAGGGGAAAGCTCACTGTTTTGCTCCCTTTCCTCGTTGTCCTTCATTTTCTTGTAATGCAGACAGGGGATGCTACTCAGAGGAGGATCATGTTTCTGTGGATAGGAAAATTGTAATAGGTTATAAGGATGACCCCAAATGTCTGAATTCCGATGTCTTTCACCTGCCTCAGCCTGGCGATGATGCAATGTGTGCACATTCTCATCTGTGAATTTGCAAGACTCAAGTCAGGACTGATGCATCCCATACCCGTATGCTTCCCGTTCCCAAGAAGTACGGCCTGGACCAGGTGACCACCCGAGACTCTCTGTGTAGGTACACGGGGACTCCGGAGTTATGGAATGTCATGATCCACCCATCAGGCAATGGTTCTGTAGGTGGGCGGCCACGACCTGCATAGAAGAACATCCTACAATCACTTGAAAAACAAAAAAAGTTGGGATTTTTTTTTTTTTTAATTATGACATAAGGCAGATAAAAACAGTAAAATGGACCAAATATTGAAAAGAACCTCTAGAACTAA
The DNA here is from genome assembly GCA_036971965.1 of Nyctalus aviator. Taxonomy (NCBI): domain Eukaryota; kingdom Metazoa; phylum Chordata; class Mammalia; order Chiroptera; family Vespertilionidae; genus Nyctalus; species Nyctalus aviator. Next base: position 10,203,699 of record CM072939.1, on the reverse strand, counting down.
GCAAGTAGGGAAGTGCCCCACCTCCAGACAGAGCCTATCCCAGCCCTGTCTGTTGCTTGGCACCTCCCAGCGCCTCCTGCACAGCTGGTGTCAGGATAGCCCCTGGAAGGGAGTATTGCAGGTCAGAAGTGCACAAACCCTATCAGGCACTCTCCCTGGTGAGCCAGGCCAAAGAGCTGCCTTACATCAAATGAAATACAAACCAAGCACAATAGGAGACCACAGGTGCATCCAGGCCACTCATTGATAACTATGAGTGCTCATAAAGCTGCATCGGCTGTCTGAAGAGCTCACATGCTGCTCATATGCAGTCTGTAAGCCGGAGGAGTAAGCTACAACTCCTGGGAGGGAGGCCCCGCTGCCAGCCAGGCTGCCAGGTGGAGAAGAATGCAGAGGGAAAGCCGGTGCCCAAGGAGGTAGGCAGAGTGGCCAGGCATACTGCTAGCCTGTGCACTGCTCGGGACGGACACGACTTTACCTGCTCAGAATGAGGCTGCTGAAACCACGGAAGGAGCACAAAGCAAACCTGCCCCTCAACCCATTCTCAGAAGCTGAGACCCAAGTTCATCTCCATCTGCAATCAGTGAACCCAATCTATTCCAACCACTAGTCCACATGGGCAGACACACACCTGCTCACCACAGACACATCCGCTACACAGCCAGAGGAGACTGCATACAACCTACCCCTCAGCTTCCTCCATCACAACGCATCACCTTCTGTACCATGCACCTCAGACTAAGGTGTCACCTGTCTGCCCAGCTGAGTCCCCATGCATCTCTCCCGCCCCTCTGCTGTCCAAATGCCCAGGCCTACATCTCCACCTGAACACTTATCACTCCTCTCAGACTGGCCCTGCATTGGCAAAGCAGCTGCGGGAACAAAACTCTGGAAGTCTCCCTACTGCTCTCCATCCTGTCCTCAAATCCAAGTGTAAGTCCTACTGCCTGCACCTTTAGCACACCTCCACCTGCACACCAGGAGCTCCCACCCCGCCTATCTGAAATGCACCAACCATGCTGCAGCCACAGGAGCTGTACTCTTATTTTAAAATTTTGTAACAATGTCTGTCTGCTTTTTTTCTCCCTCCAGCTACAAAGATACATTTTTTCCAAGTTAGCGGCATCCTTTTCATCTTTAAAAATGTAACATGTTTCTAAATGTTTTTAAAACCAGCCCGTGGCAGGCGTTGCTTAGAGCATCATCTCGCACAGCAAGGGTCCCGGGTTTCATTCAGGGTCAAACCTGGGTTTCAGGTTTGCTCCTCACCCCATGTCCAGGCGAGTGCAGGAGGCAACCAGTTGATCTGTCTCATACTGATGTTTCTCACTTCATTTCCCCCCTCCCTCCTTCTCTCCCCTTCTATTCTCTCTGAAAAACGATGAAAAAAATATCGTAGAGTGAGAATTAAATATAAATAAACAAACAAAAAAACACAAATCATTAGATTTGGCATTTTTATTGAGAGCAATTATGCTACAATAAGATTTATTCTACCATGTTTTGTTTTGTTTTGAACACCTGCTTGCTTCTAATGACTTCTCCTGAGAACAACAGTCTAGAACTTGGACCTTGACTTTCACCTACCACCATGCTGAGCACCCACCTCTGGCCTCGACCTCCACGCACACTTGTCTGACTTGTCATCTCCCAGAACACACCGATGTCCCCTCCTCAGGGGTCCACACCCTACACCATCAGAAGCCCCTTCCCAGTTCCTCTGCAAGACACTCGCTTCCCTGTGGTTTCCACAGCGTACAACACGATCTGCACCTGGGTGGTAGCGCTTCTGAGTGTGTTCTTGTTTCTTGTCTGTTTTCCCTCCATCAGACATGATTATCTTGACCTCAAAAGTGTGCCGAGACTGTCATCTGGTATCCAAAGACCTCTCAAACCTGCTCCACCGCTGCCCTGCAAACGCTCACTACTTTTTCCCCAACTTACTTTTGAGCACGGTTTTAATCTTGGTCATCATTGGCTGCACGCTTGTCTCTCCATCCGATGGATGGTCGCTGTCTCCTCCATATTTCTCATCCACTCTCCTCTTTTTGGGAGCACAAAGGCCCTCTTCCAACAGAGCATCAACGTCGTTGTCAAAGTCATCCTGCAAAACATACTGTTCAGACACTACAGCCCCGGTACCTACATTCCTGCACCACAGGCAAGTTTAACAACATTAGTGAGAACGGACACAGAAATGAGGCACTCTCGATGGGACCCAGATGTGCCTTTATGGTGCATGATCATCTGGGGGGGGAAAAACAAAAAAAAAACAACCTGAATCCAAAAGGCTTGGTCAGGCGCACACACCATCAGGGAGCACATCTCAGCAGCACTTTCCAATTCAGGTTGGAAAAAGGCTGACGTGTCAGCCAAACTTTTCGTTAGTTTAAAAATGTGGACACTTTAGCGCTATTACAAAAGCTGCTGCTGTTCCCAAACACCTCTCTTTGGGTTTTGTTAAGAGGACTCCCAAGGAGAGGTCACCGACATACCTCGTAGGAGAAATTCAAGGCCTCTTCATCCACTCTGTCTCTTTGCACGATCGCTTTAGCCGTGAACCCGCCTGCTCCTTCTTCATCTAGCTCCAAATTGTCAGTAAAATCTTCTAACTCATCGAGCACTGCATACTCCACTCTCTTTTCCTGATCCAGATCATTCTCCTCATCCTTCTTATCAGCACTCTCACCCCCTAGGCCTACCCCGTTACCAACACTCCCGCCAAAGGGACAAGCATGCATGTCTCCACTGACAGGGCTAAGGGCCAGGCTGCACTCGGGGCGAGCGTCGCGCTCCGCTCCTGTGTACAGCACCTTCCTGTCCTTACTCCTGCAGCTCTCGGTAAAGCTCACACTAATCTTTACATCCTTAAGCAACTTAAGGTCAGGGGAGAACTTCCGGACCGCGGGTGCGTGCCGGGCGGTGCGCGGGCTGCAGCCACTACAGTTCGGGTCTATGAGGAGGCGGGCTTTAGAGAAGGATCCTTTGGAGAGAAGAGAAGCTCCGCAGAAGTTGAGTGGGTCGTCCGCCGGGGGTTCGGCCTGTCCATCACCACCAGAGCCAACGTCCATTACCTCTGCATCACTGGACGTTTGCAGGGGAGGTGGTGGAGACTGTTCACGGGGCAGCGCTGGGAGGGGGCAAGCACGTTTCTCCATCACCACTTCTCCTGCGGGCTCACGCGGGAGAGGAGAGGGGCTCTCATACGTCTCCATAGTAAGAATGTTTAAGACTACTTTAAAAGACCAGTTTTTAAAAACCTTACATAAATCTATACTGCTAACATGCACAAGTCCGTCGAGACCCGGTGCCGTCCTGCCCGCGCTGCACACACTGGCGGCTTAGTCAAGCTGGCCACATTGTTCTTTTCATTAATGTAGACAGCTTTTAGAACCACTGCCTCAATTATTGGAAATCACAATGCACTCAGCTTAAAGGACTGACGACTAAGCGAGTCTGTCTTCATGCCAAAGTGGCACCTTTCTTCTTCTACCTGCAAAGAGATTTAAAAACATCGTCACAAATGACAGAAACCTTCCGCTTCCCCGGTACCAAGAGTCAAGTGCTTTTATCGGTATAGCAAAAAAAAAAAAAAAAAAAAAAAAAAATACTGCCTGAGAACCTTTTAAGCTTTAAAACAGACTACCTTTACTTTGTTTCTTTATAACCTAAATGATAGTAAGCCCCATTAAATATTTTATTAATTGTCCACTGCAGTTCCTATTTCAGAAGCATAAAAACAGTATTTAATCTTAAGACTCAAAAGGATTTAAAAAAAATATCTACACTAAACTGCACCGCAGCATTCTACGAACTCAGTTTACTAGGTAAGCAAGCACGATGTGGAAGGCTGCCCTTTCCAGAGCACACATAAGGTGTGTGGCCTCGCTCCGGCCATCAGAGCAACATCAATCTACTCACCTGCTAGGGCTGGGTCAGTCAGAGGGTGAGCGCGAGACCCTCAGCTCAACTCTGCAGCACTAGGGCCTCAGAGGTACGGCCGGGCGCTCTGCTACCCTGGACCCCCAGGGCTCTCCTGGGCCCACAAGGTGGCACGTGGACCGGGACAGTGCTGCAGCGTGCTGAAGTCGCCAGAGGTGGCGTGGTTCTGTTCCCAGTAGAGGAAGGGGTGGTGGCTGTGGGAAGGGAGCCAGGCCAGGGTTGGTGGGGCAGCTGCAGGAGACAGCTGGAGCCAGGGCACAGGGAGTGCTAGGTACCATCTGGAGCCTGGCTCCATCCTGGGGGCAATGAGGAGCCACACAGGGTGAGTTGACTCTCATGCCACAGTGTACTCCTTATTTGAGAAAAGAGGCTAACCACTGCACCAGGCACTGTCCCTGTGCCCAAGGGGTAGGAGTCCTCTAGGCCAGAGGGCCAAGGCGTGAAAGAACGGGAGCCTTCAGGAACAGTGAAGACACCATACTAACCACTCTGCTGACTGGGTGGAGGTGGAGAGCACAAACAAGAGGGAACTGAAAGCAAATGAGGCTTTCCCTGGAGGGACGCATGTGTTTCAGCATTCGGGCAGGAGCCCTGTCCAACAGGTGCTGAGGTCACCGCTCTGGAGCTAACTGGTCCTGAGAATACGGGCCAGGACATTCGGTAGTCGTCAAAGCCACAGAAGAAAGGCTGCCCAGAGAGGGAACACAGACCAAGAACAAGGTTGAGGACGCGGCTCTGAGGAGCTTCACTCCAGAGGAAGCATGACAAAAGAACTGGTATAGGCTGAGAAGGCAGCTCAGAGGGGCAATCCAAAACCCAGAGGTGTGCAGGAGGCCTGAGCATCAGAGCAGAGCACGTGCAGGCGCATACCCCGTGCAGACACACACACACACACACACACATATGCCATGCACATGGTGCAGATACACACATGCATGCCTATATATGCACAGGGCAGCATGACTGGTTGCATAGACAGGAATCAGCAGACATCATATGTTTAAAAAGTTTGTGGTGAAGGGACAGAGTACGGTGGTTGTATTTTGAAGGTGGCACAACATAAACACCAGAGACTTGTTTAATCAAGTCTTTGAACAAATACTGGCTGTCTACCCTGAGGAAGGCACTACCAAAGAGACAAGGAAGGTTCCCACCACTGGACACAGTTGGAAGGGCAATGATCACCATTGCTGTCACTCTATTTCCAAGATTCTAATATGTCCTGACTGTTGTGGTTTCAATGGTAATTTAACACAACACCTCCCCAGAGAGGTGGCTGTCAACGGTGCTAAGGATGAAGGAAATGCAACACGTAGATGAGGACAGACAGACTGACCTGCAAGTAAACACTGAGGAGGAACAAGCAACCAGAGAGGCTCCAGGAACACTGATTAGAGTAAGACCAGTTTCCTGGCAACCAAGAAAGATCATTTTAAGAGAAGGACAAGCAGGTCAGCATGACCAGTGCTACAGAACACAGATCAGACCAGGACAAACCCCTCAGAACCTGGCGGGTCTGTCCAGACTTGAGCTAGGGTCAAATGTGACTCTTGAGGCTAAAAAAAACCCACAAAACCTAAAATGAAGAAGACATAAGGGGGGAAGATGGGGGTTGAGAACAAATGGCTATAGGAGAGGGGATGCCTACTACCATATAAAAAGGCTAAGAAGCAGCCATGTAGAAGCACAAAGCAAAGATGACAATAATAACTGAAGGAGGCCTTGAAGGGGTGCATAGGGTGAGGTTGGAGAGCTGTGGAGAGAAAGATCTTTCCTTGGAAGGTCAGGAAAACCTGCCCAGCCCAAGCAGCCAGTAGCTCAAGGTGCAAAGCCCAGAGGGCGTTAGTTCTGAACAAGTTCCTTACTTTCCCTCGACAAGCTTTCACTACTCTCTCAACAAGTGTTTGCCGAATGCCTTCCATGTGGCACACACACTCTCCTAGGTGCTGAGGGCACCAGACACACAAAATCTCTGCCCCACGAGCTCATGGTTTAGCAGGAGATGGCCAAGTAACAACTAAGAAAAACTGGTAAGAGCTCAAGAGGAAAATAAAGCAAGGAGTTGAGAAAGAGACGGCAGCTTCAGAAAGAATGAGCAGGAACGACCTCACAGCCATTGTCCATAGAAGGTAAGGGGAGTGTCAGGTGGGCAGTGGGAGTGAGGAGGGGACATTCCAAGCACACAAAGAACAAGGCCCTGGGGTAGGAGTGTGGTGTAGCAGGTGAGAGCAGTGTGCTGAGGGGAAATGAGAGGAGGCCAAGTCTGTGAGAGCAAGCAAGACCAGGACTCTGGCTCTTATCGTTGAGATGGGCTACAGGACTGGAAAGTCCAAGCAGTGAGGTCACATGATCCAAGGACAGCAGTGGTAGCCAATTCTCAGCTGGACCCTTTTCTAAGCCCTTCATGAACTTATATTCGCCAGTGCTCACACAGCACTGAGAACTTGCTCAAGGTCACACAGCTAGAAAGTGCTAGAGCTGTTTTACCACCCAGACAAGCTGCCTCTAATCTAAACTGCCTCCGTTTTACATTATCTTGCAATGTAAAACAATCATGATGAGAGGGGCAAGGGTGTGAGCAAAAAGAAAAATTAAGAGGCTTATTACAAAACTTAGACCAGAAGTGATGATAAATGATCCTGAAGGTTATATGGAGGCCTGAGAAGGATCCAGGTGGCTCCAAACTCAAGAACAGAGCTGTCATGAACTGAGGTGGTGAAGGCAGTAAAGATCTGGTGTTTAGCCCTAACTGGTTTGGCTCAGTGGATAGAGAGCATCAGCCTGTGGACTGAAGGGTCCCAGGTTCGATTCCAGCCAAGGGCATGTACCTTGGTTGCGGGCACATCCCCAGTGGGGGGTGTGCAGGAGGCAACTAATTGATGTTTCTAGCTCTCTATCCTCCCTTCCTCTCTGTGAAAAAAATCAATAAGATACTTTTTTTTTTTTTTTAAATGATCGGGTGTTTAAGTTTGCACATGGCTACTTAGTATCAGAGTAACAACAGAGAGAGGTGGAAGAGGCCGCCAGAAAGCTGAGGCTGCAGCTCAGATGGCAGGCTGGGGCTGGAGATGGAGATGTCAAGGAGAGATGGCATTAAAGCCGGGAGGCTGGATGAGATCACCACGGAGGGGAGGGCCACTACAAAACGGGCCATGACTGGGCAAACCAGTCAGATGTCTGCTGCCCCCAAGGCCATGGTGAAACTATAAAACAACATTTGGGAACTGTCCCACACAGTGCCTGACCACAGAGAACTCAAAGGAGGGAGGGTTCACCCCGCCGCGGGCCTCACCACTGCTTCAGCTGCCTGAACACATGCAGATCGTGCTTGCCAAGTGGACAGTAAGCCAGCAGCAGGCTTAGAGCAGGCTTCCCCGGATCCCTGACCCGGGGATAAAACCACCAACACACTTGGACAGCACCCTTCGCTTACTGGGCTGGCATGGAGGCGCAGCTGTGATAAGTTACAACACTGTGGCTGCTGCCTTTAGGTCAAGCCTCCCCTGCTGCGGCTTCCCGCCCAACCCCAGCAGCAGAATGACCTCATCCATTCCTTTTGTCATCCTCCGAGGGGCCTCATCCTGTACTCACAGGCAGCCCCACTGACTGACCATTCACTCCCTTTGGTGAGCGAAGGCCCGTGAGGGGGTTTTGCCTATATTCTGCTGCCAGGAAACGGCGGGTCCCGTCCTAGTGGTTGGCCTCCCGATCACCAGCACTAGACTGGACCGCGGAGCATGGAGCATCGGGCAACAAGGTACATGCAAGCATGCAATAACGGTAAAATCAAATGCCTACCATGAGCAACCCAAGTCCATGAGATACTTGACAGATATCACTGTCAACAGGTTGCCCCCTTGACATTTTATCTCTACCACGATCATTGTTACAATAAAGCCACATCCAGAGTATCTATGTGATACTCTAACCCATGAGTATCAGTGGAGGAAAAAAAAAGACTTGGGCGACTTCTCAAGATTTCCCGCAGGGTCCTGAGCAAGCACGACCATGTTCATACCTTTCCCGCCTGAAAGCGATGCTAAAAGGCTTCGGGCCCACAGGGTGAAGGGGTTTCTTTACACTCCGGACCGTTAACCCGGGAGGAAAGCGACCGATCACGGCGCCACCCGATCCCGGGGCCCGCCCCCCCCCACCCCCCCAGCCGCAGAAACTCACCGTCCCACTCCCCCGCCGTGCGGGACCCAGCCCCACGCTCTCCCAGGCCCTGATCCCTAAGACTTCACAAAGGCCAAGACTCCGCGTGGCCAGGCCCGCCTCCCGCACACCCGCCCCGCCCCGCCCCGCCCCTCCGTGCCACCCGGCCCCGCGGCCCACCGCCCGGGAGAGTTCTGGGCGCACCCTCGCGCAGGCCGCAGCGCCCGCCCGGCCCGCGGGGCGCCCTTCGCGCCCAGCACCTACCTATGGCGCCCGCGGCCTGCCCGAGCTGCCCGCAGCCCGACCACAATAGGGAGACCCTCACGGCCCGGCCGCCGCCGCCGCCGCCAACCAGAAAGGCCACCCAGGCTCTCCCGGGTCGGCGGGACCCGCCTGCCGCGCGGGCGAGCGGAGGGCGGGCCTTGGCGGTGCGCGGCCAATCCCCGGGCGCGGCCGCCCCGCATTGGGGAATCCGCGGAGCGGGCTGCGGAGGCAGCCAATCGGCGGCGTAGGGCTCTCGAGGCCTCGGCGTGCAGCCCAATAGCGCAGCTACGTGGGCGGGATCAGAAACTGAGGCCGCGGCCGCGCTAACCGTCGCAGCCCGGGCGGAGCTGGCCGCTCGGAGGGCGAGCGCCGCGAGGAGCGCCGGGAACGGGGCGCGCGGGGAATGCCGGGAACTAAAGAGCAGCGCGGGGAACGCCGGGAATTGGGGGGCTTGGGGCGGGTTAGGGGGATGCCAGGAATTCGGGAGCTCGGGAACGCCGGGAGTTGAGGGCGCTTGGATGGTCTCAGGGCTCCGTCTGTCTCCAGTCTAGGCAGTGGGGACGAGAGTGTCCACACAGAAATTTTCCAGTTAAAAATCATTAAATGTAACCATTAGGGATAAAAGGACAAAGTATCCTCAATTGTCTGGCAGTATTCCATTTGCCGATACTGTATCAGGAGCCTCAAGAAAGGGAGGATACATTATAGGAAAACCAGAGTTCCAGTAAATAATTGTAGAAGGAATGATGGAAATACAAAGTATCCCACTTGGCAGACAGCACTTTAACTGCTTCAGACAAAATTCATGGATGCTAAAAAAAAAAAAAAAAAAAGTGGGCAAGCCTTGACTGATTTGGCTCAGTGGATAGAGCGTCGGGCCAGGGACTGAAAGGTCGGGGGTTTGATTCTGGTGGAGTGCATGTACCTTGGTTACAGGCTGGATCCCCAGTAGGGGGCGTACAGGAGGCAGCTGATTGATGTTTCTCTCTCTTTGATGTTTCTAACTATCCCTCTAACTGTTTTCCCAACCACACTGTATCACAATTTAGCTGTTTTGCACTGAATCAAGTTTTTCCTTATCCTCACACCCCAAATTGGGAATTCCTGTTGGCATTGAATTAGCCCTAACTGGTTTGGCTCATTGGATAGAGCATCGGCCTGTGGACTGAAAGGTCCCAGGTTCAATTCCGGTAAATGGCATGTACCTTGGTTGTGGGCACATCCCCAGTAAAGGGTGTGCAGGAGGAAGCTGATCAATGTTTTTCTCTCATTGATGTTTCTAACTATCTATCCTTCTCTGTAAAAAGTCAATAAAATACATTTTTTTTAAACGGGGGGCAGGGGGAGAGATGGGGTGTCATGGGCAGTCTCTGCAAACCTACCAGGACAAAACTGAAGGTCAGGCTGCATTCCTGAGCTGGCCATGCTTGTTCATAGACTTGCCTCTGCATTAGTCAGCTCCACACCTCTAGCCTCCATGTGGCTGTCTTGGAGCCAGAGAGTAGTAGGAGAAGGTCATCTGAGAAAAAAGGGGATCTGAGAAAGGGATGAATTCCCCCTTCACCCAGGAGAAGAAGACCCCTGTTGGGGAACTCAGGGGCCAAATGCATCTGGTGGCAAGCAGAGAGGACTGGCCTAGCCATGCCAACATCAGGCCCAGGACTTCCTGGATGGCATGCCAAAAGTGCATCAGATTCCTATGGTCCTTGTACCCTTCTAACAGTCTAGGGGCCTCACTAAAAGGCACTCAATAAATGGAGGCTTGAGCAACATCAGCACTATATCCTCGATTTAAGGCATCAGGACATAGCAGTAGGCAAGAGAGGAAAGGCCCCAACTTCCTGGAGCTCTACTGACAGGGAAACCCATAAACAGTCGAAACACATAGTATGTCAGACCGGGCTTGCTGATACAGAGAAAGACAGAGCAGGGAACAAGGCAGAGAAAATGGCCAATTTAGATGGGATGTCCCTCCAAAAAAAAAACAAAAAAAAAAAAACACGTTAGCAAAGGTCTGCAGACGGGGATGGAGAGTGCAGTGGGGATATTTGGAAGAGGAATTATTTAGGTAGAGGAGGCAGTGAATGCAAAGGCCCTGGGGCAAGAGCTGTGCAGGAAATGAGCCAATAGCGGGTGGCAGGGGCTTCGGTGAGGTGAAGGTGGGAGGGGTGCCAGGAGCGGGATGGGACCAGTGTGGGAGGAGACTGTGGGTCTACAGGGGCAGGCACACACCTTGTTCTCTTTATGCTGTTTCCTAGCCTCATGGCTCCGTCTCCCATTTGCTCTGGGGACTGAGGGACTGTCATATCTAAGCCTCGGTTGTCTCATCTGTGGAGTGAAGGTCACAATTATATTATTTTGCTAGGACTGCCATGACAAAGCACCACAAACGAGTGGCTTCAACAGCAGAAATGTCTACTCTCACGGTACTGAAGGCCTGAAGTCTAAGATCAGGATGACAGCAGGGGGCCACACGCCCTCTAATGGTGCCAGGAAAGGGTCTGTTCCAGGCCTTTCTCCCAGCTTCTGGCGATTTCTTGGTGTGTGGCAGCATAGTCATTGTCATCATAGGGCATTCTCCTGTGTGCATGGCCAAATTTCCCCTTTTTTAAAAAATAAGGACATCAGTCATATTTGCTTAGGGCCCACCTTCATGGCCTCACTTTATCTTCATTACCTCTAATACGGTCCCATTCTGAGGTCCTGGGATCAGGCTTACAGCATATCTTTTGGGGGCACAAAATTCAACCCCTGCCAAAACCAGTTTGGCTCAATGGATAGAGCCTGCAGACTGAAGGGTCCCCGGTTTGATTCTGGTCAAGGGGATGTACATTGTTTGCAGGCACATCCCCAGTAGGTGGCGTGCAAGAGGCAGCTGGTCAATGTTTCTCTCTCATCGATGTTTCTATCTCTCTATCCCTCTCCTTTCCTCTCTGTAAAAAAATCAATAAAATATATATTTTTAAAAATCAACCCCTAACAATCACAGAATTACACCTTTAGCTGCCTCTTCCTCCGGGGACCCAGGTTATTGGGCAGCCCTGGGCAGGCTAGACACCGAGGAGTCCATGACTCAGGTGGGGAAGCATTCCCTTGATGCCCACCCCTGGGGCAGAGGTGAATACCTTTGGAGGCTCTTCAGTGGCTCTGCACCCAGGCCGGTGGTGCCCCACGAGGGTGAGCATGCCTGGCTAGGGTAGATGCTGGTGTGGACACTGGCCCCCGCGGTGGGGCAGCCTGCTGAGGCAGATAGAGGGTGTCGGCACTAGCAGTGCCTGAGCCGGAAGCCTGGCTCATCTGGCTCAGCCAGACACTGCAGGGACTTGGGGCCAGTTTCCTCTTGGGCCTGGGGACATGGGCTGTGTCACCTACGCAAGCCCCTTCCGAGCCTGGCTCTGCTCAAGCACTTTTCTTCTCAGTTCCCAGTGAGCCAAGGAGGGCATCAGACCCCTGAGGGCTGAGGAGGAAGGGATGAGCAGCACAGTCGGGCCTGATGCACCCCCATAAGCTCTCATTTCTCTGCGAAGGCCAAGTTGGGGGTCGGCTACGGAGGCAGGGGGAAGCCTGGCATTGGACATGTGGGACCCCCTTGTGCTTGGCCCCAGATGGGGATAGGAACTCCTGAGTGCTTGCCCAAAACCCTGGTCCTGGGGCTGAGACAGACTCCATTCCCCTCTTACCTTGAAACCCACTCCACAGTCCCCACCAAGTGCAGGTCTGACCACACTGCTCCCTCAGGAGGTTCCCACGGAACCTGGATAAATCCCTGGCTCCTCAGCCTTGCTCAGGAGGCCCTGTCACTGGCACCTACTATATCCCATATACACAGGCCCTCTCACAGCCCGCCATCAGCCAAAGGACCTGCACAGTACTCTCCTCACCGTGAGCAAAGGAGAAAGTGGGAAGAGCCCTGTACTAGCATCTATGCCGCCGGAGCGCCTGCAGGCTGGAGAGCAGCCACCAGCCCCTCGCATGCAACGGCTCCATTTGTCCCCCACACACAAGTGAAGCACGCGGAATGCATGGACTCACCAGAGCCTCAGAGTTTTATTGTCAACATCTCACAATCAAGTACAGGTTCCTGTGAAGTTTGATTTGCCTGAGGAGGAGGGGATGGGCAAGGGCTGGCTGTGTCCCCTCGCTGAGATGGGCCCGCCCAGAACCCACGACCAGTGGGCAGGCAAGGCCTGACAGGCTGCTGGGTGCCCAGCACACACAGGACTCCAGTCACAGGACTGTCCCATGCACACGGGACCACTGGATCCACCAACCAGACTGTGCTTCTGTTATGAGAGGAGGTTTTCCTTGGTTCTTACCCAGGACCCAGGACTGAAGACTCCAAGGACATGAGCACTTTGGAGCTCAGTGCTAGGAAGGCCCTGCTGGACCTGAAAATGCCTGTTTGTCCTCCAAAAGCAGGTCTGGTTGTTGGGAACTGGACCATGTCCAGGAGAGAAGGGGACACTTCTAGACAAAGGTCTACTACTCTTGTTTTGATCAAAGCCAAAGACCCACTGGCCAGAAGAGAGTGTGGGTGAGAGAGGCACGCCTCTGCCTGTCGTCTGGCACAAGCACATGTGTGTGTATGTGTTCCAGTATGTGTGCACACATCTATTGCCTGTGTCTGTGTGTGTGTGTGCCCCATGGGTGTACACGTGTGCCTGTATACCTGTAGGCATGTATGTAAGCATGTGCCTTGCGTGGGTGTCTCTATGCGTGGGGAGGGGGCAGGGCCAGGTGCATTCACGCATCCACGGCACACCTGGACCTGCCCCTGACCTGGTTGTGGGACTCTTGCCACTCCCTCCGGCGTAAGGATGGATTTCGAGCTGGATATGGGGACACAGACGGATCACACACAAATCAGAGGGCCCTGGTCCTGAGGGATGCTGGCCAAGTCACACACAGGCAGTGCATGTGCTGTGGAAGGTTCCCATCCGGTCCTCAAGGCAGGGCCTTACAGGAGCCCGCTGGCTGCACTCAGGGGTCGGTCTTAGCTCTGCAGCCTAAACTCGTGGGTCCTGGTCTCCCAGCGGGAAGGGTCTTTGTCGAGCATGCTGCGCTCTGTGAAGGTCACGTGCCCATCCGCGTCCACGAGGATGATCGTGTTGGTTCTGAAAGAGAGCACAGGGCCCACGTTCAGCCCGCTGCCCTCAGCCCCTGCCCACCTGTCAGAGCCCCAACTGGGGTCAGCTCTGAGGCAGAAGGGGCAAGTCCACCACGGCTGGGGCCTGTGCTGGGCACTCAGCACGGCTAGAGGCAGGTCACCAATGAGCAGCAGCCTTGGGAAGTAGAGTGACCGACCCCCTGGGGTGGCTGGGCACTGAGCCTGGTGGGGCCTGGAGCTCCCTGGCTGAGCCCCCAGGACGAAGCTTGATGACTCCTGATGCCTCCACGCTGACACCCCCCCAGCCTTCCTGCCCACCCTCTGTGGTACAAGTTCCAACCATCCACCACTCTCACCAGGGTGAGCCCTGGGCTCTCTGGCAAAATGGCCCAGCACATCTTTGGGCATTCGGCCACACTCAGCTCTTCCAAGCGGTCAATCTGTCAACCATTTGGAGACCAGGCCTCTTCACCTAGAAAACTCCTCTGTGCCCTCCCTCGCCTCCCCCACCGCCCTGCTCCAAATGCTCAACGCACCTCTCCTCCTGCCTGGCCCTCCCCACAGTCAAGGTGGGACCCAGCAGCCATGCAAACAGACAGGGAGTAGACCTGGCATTCTGCCTCACATACCAAGTACACATGAGCACATGGTTTAATAAATAATAATAATAATAATAATAATAGTAGCCGGGACCGGTTTGGCTCAGTGGATAGAGCGTCAGCCTGGGGACTGAAAGGTCCCGGGATCGATTCCGGTCAAGGGCATGTACCTTGGTTGCGGGCACATCCCCAGTAGGGGGCGTGCAAGAGGCAGCTGATAGATGATTCTCTCTCGTCGATGTTTCTAACTCTCTATCCCTCTCTCTTCCTCTCTGTGAAAAATCAATAAAATATATTTTTTTAAAAAAATAAATAATAATAATAATAATAATAATAAGCCTAGGATGGAGGAGGGCCTGAGGGAAATATGCCCCTGCCCAAGGAAAAAGCCGCCCAGCCAGAAAGACTGCCATTCAGGTGTGCCCTCCTGGGCCCCGGGAGCTTAAGGGCCAGGCATTCACACCATCCACCCCCCCGCCCAAGCCAGAGGGCTTGGAGCGGTCATTTCCTGGGGGACAGAGACTCAGAGGGGCCTGCCACTCTCTCGGCAAGCTGGTCACCAGGACTTCACATGCCCATTTCCCTGCCTGACGCCCTCAGCACCAGCCAAGCCTCAGCCATGTCACCGTAGCAGGGTTGGCACACATCCATCCTCCTGGGGAGGCAGCAATAACCCAACCCCTCCCGCCTGCGGGGAAAGCAGGGGCTCGGCTCACTCAATCCCAAACCTGAATCCAAAAACCAGGCGTGTGTGGGACATCACCCTGACAATAGTCAGTAGTACTGGTCGCGGCCTGAACGCCTCTTCCCTGGGTCCTTGGTAGCCATGGGGGCCCCCAAGGGCACGGCCCATCCACCACAGTCACTGCAGGTCCCCGGCCTGGCACAAGGCGGGTGCCCCTGGGGCCTGATGACAGCTGAGCCTCGGTAGATGCGGCTCGCACAGGGGGATGTGCTCCACCTGCAGGCCGGGGGGCCAGGCACTCCTAACGCATCTGGCTGGACCCCAACCTCCCCTCCCCTGTGCATGCCAGCCACCTCTAAGTACAGCACGTGGGCTGCCCTCTGATGATGGAGCCACGTGGGCAGGCCAGGACTCCCAGCCTCACACCCAGGAGGGAGGAAGACAAGAAAAGAATTCAGCTGAAACCAGTTTGGCTCAGTGGATAGAGCATCGCCCCGCAGACTGAGAGGTCCCAGGTTCGATTCCGGTCAAGGGCATGTATCTTGGTTGTGGGCACATCCCCAGGAAGGGATGTGAAGGAGGCAGCTGATCGGTGTTTCTCTCTCATCGATGTTTCTAGCTCTCTCTCTATCTCTATCCCACTCCCTTCCTCTCTGTAAAAAAAATCAATAAAATATATTAAAGAAAGAAAGAAAAAAAAAAAAAAAAAGGAAAGGAATTCAGATGCCCACGCCAACAGCTTCTCCCGCCTGGACATTATCATCTTGCGGCCGAGACCTTTCCACCTTTCCTGGGATACGGTAGCATCCCAGGCTGAGGTGACCGAATCCCGACCCTGGTCACGCCAAGAACATACAAGGCCCAGGGACACAGGCAAGGGAAGGGGAGAGCCAGACAGTGGGACCCCCAGGCTGACAGGGATTTGCCCAATGCCATCTAGGCCCCCTTGTGGCTGTGGAAGAGGGGAGGGGGCAGCCCAGGACCCCCTATTGGGAACCAATGGCAGCCTCAGGGGCCTCCAGCCTGGTCTGCAGCACCCCTGGGAGCTGGCATCTGCTCACCCCACAGCCCCCCGAGCTGAAATGGCACCCACTTCTAGATCAGGCGGAGGCTCTGGGGTCCACAGGGCTCGGGTCAGGCCAGGCTCCTGGTGAGACAGGACCAGACGCGCCCAGCGGCCCGCCGTACCTGGTGCCGTAGCCTGGGCAGCGCACGCACACAGCCGCGTACTTGCTCAGGATGGGCTGCACATACTCCCTGCCCTGGTCCTCGATGGCCGGGTCTGGCAACTGCCTGGAAGGACAAAGGAGGGGTCACATCCCCCCCCCCTCCCGCCCCCACTGCCCGCCCGCAGCCTTGTGGTGCCCGAGGAGCTCGCCAGTCTTGGAAGTCTATTTTGTGCACTTTTCTGCTCAACGGCTCAGATCGTGGTCAAGACTTTAGGCCGAAACCGGTTTGGCTCAGCGGATAGAGCGTCAGCCTGCGGACTGATTCCGGTCAAGGGCATGTACCTTGGTTGCGGGCACGTTCCCAGTAGGGGGTGTGTAAGAGGCGGCTGATCGGTGATTCTCTCTCATTGATCTAACTCTCTATCCCTCTCTCTTTCTCTCTGTAAAAAATTAATAATAATAATATATATATATATATTTTTTTTTATTTTTATTTTTATTTTTTAAAGACTTTCTCTTAGGACTCCGTGGCTGGGCCTAGGTGACCGGACAGCGGTTACTGGGACAGCGCCCCCTGCCAGGGCCAGCAGCAGCTTTCCCAGGACCCGGGACCCAAGACTCTGAGGACATGAGAACTCGTGAGCTCAGTGCTAGGCAGGCTCTGCTGGACCTGAAAATGCCTGGGGAATGAAACCTGATTCATGCTACAGGATCCTCTGCAGGGGGACAGAACCCATTCTGGGAACAAGCTTGCCTCCTCCTCTCCGTGGGGCCTGGGCCAGTGGGGGCGCTGCGGGCGGGGGCCAGGCTGAGAGATGCAGTCACCTGGCCGCAGGTGCTTCTGCTTATGCCAAGAGGTGCCCTGATGGGCATCTCTCCACATGACAGGAGCCCACTCAAAGCCCCGCAGCTTGCTGGCCACTATTGCTGTCAATAAAAGCAGTTTGGCTCAGTGGATAGAGAGCGTCGGCCTGCAGACCGAAGGGCCCCAGGTTCGATTCCGGTCAAGGGCATGTACCTTGGTTGCGGACACGTCCCCAGTAGGGGGTGTGCGAGAGGCAGCTGATTGATGATTCTCTCTCATCGATGTTTCTCGCTCTCTATCCCTCTCCCTTCCTCTCTGTAAAAAAATCAATAAAATATATTAAAAAAAAAAAAAAAAAAAAAAAAAAGGCAGCCAGGGCCTGTCGTGGCCACAGGGATGACAGGCAGTGACCAGGCCGGCCCAGGCAGGGCTTCCCCGAGGGGTTGGCTGTGCTGAGGCTGTGCCCTGGTTCATGGTTCAGAGAGGAGAGGGAGGGGGAGCCGGGGCAGGAAGGGGCTTGTAGGGGAGAGGAGCAAGAGGCAGGCTGTGGGCGGCTCTTCTCAGAGGCCATGGGCATCTGGGCAGGACGCTGGCCCGGCCTGAGGGGGGTAGAGAGGAGATGTGCGGACCGTGCTGCTGTGTGGGAGGGTGATAGTGTGGCCAGCACCTTGACACACTCCCCCTACCCCTCCCGGGGATGGCTGAAATGTGCCATTCCATGAGGAGACCTCTGAGGTGCCTCAGGGGAGTTGGGTGGGAGACAGCTTCTCCCCAGGTGCTATCTGGGCGGGCCTCAGCTCCTGTGTGCAAACAGGGGGGAGCACCACCCAAGCCCACATCAAGCTCTGAAACCACCGAGCTTCCCAGCGCCCTAGCCCACGACGGCCCCATCTCCCATCCTCAAAGGTCCCCGTCGGAAACCTTACCCGTCCACAGGGACGGGTGGAAGGGGGGCAGAGGACGGCGTGTCAGCATATCCGTCAGGTTCTCCTTCAGCTGAGGAGCTGGTCCCAGTCACCTCCACGGGCCTCACGGGGCAGCAGAGACCGCCCGCTTCTCTGCCCCAGGGCCGGGGTGACGACGGGGAGACGCTCTGCTCGCCCCAGCGGGACCCACCCACTCACGCCTCCTCGTTGCTGAGCACGCCCAGGAGCTGGGCCACGAGGGCGTCCTTAGGAAGTGCCTGGCTCCGCTCCACAGCCTCCAGGAAGAGCCGCTTCCCGAAGCACAGCTTCTTCCAAGGCGTGTCCAGCAGCGCGTTGCTCAGCCCGTAGGTCCCTGCAGGGGGCGTCAGTCCACCAGTGCAAAGGCCACTCGGTCTGAATTTAGGGTAAGCTCCCGCCCACCTACCCAGCACCAGGCAAGGGGCCAGGATACAGCTGCGGGGGGGGTGAGGGGGGCACTGAAGCCATGCTGCCCCACACGCCAGCATCTTCTCTATGGGTGATTCCCAACCATCTGCAGGGCAAGAGGTGGAAAACTCAACATGGTAGGGCACCAGTAGGAGACTGCAAGGTACAGAGGCCACATGGCCTTGACGACGAGGAACGAACAACCAGAAATCCAGCTGAAAGGGCCACGGAAAGGGGAAACCACCTCCCCATCTCACTCTCATCCCTCCCCAAGCTAGGAAAAGGCTTCCACCTGTGAACAGGTCAAGGGTGGGGAAATCACAACCAGAGGCCAGGAGGGTGAGGGCCCCAAATCGGGTCCTGGCTTCGATCAGCAGGTAGAGAACCCACCACATCACCGCAGCCCCACCTGGTGGGCACGGGCAGGGCATCCTCTACTCTACACGCTGGCAGGGACCCTGGCTGGGGAGCCTTAAGGTCTTGACACAAGTTTCTCAGAACAAGTTCTAGGTGGTTGATAGAAGGCATCACACACACACACACACACACACACACACACACACGGTTTCTCCTGTTGAGAGAGAGAGAGAGAGAGAGAGAGAGAAATGGCCTTGAGGTGGAGAGGCTACAGCAGGTAGCAGGGGTAGTAGAGCTCAGAGTCACGCATCCTGAAAGATATGCTGAGGACGGGGAGTCACCACCCTCTCCAGCTACCAGACTTTTCCAGGCAAGATCTTGACCAACTATGGCATGACGTACCTAGCCATGTTTCAGCAACTTCCAAGGAAGACAGCCCTGGCTTTGCCGGGCTCCCATAGCCCCGCCACCAGCCAAGGGTACCACTGTGCTTTATCTATCAGGAGCGACGGGAAAGGCCCCTCCGTGGTACTGGGCATCTGGGCAGCCACATGCAGAGAAGCGAATGGAACCCCTTCCTCACACCATATACAAAAATCAATTCAAAAGGTCCCAAAGATCTAAATGTAAAAGCTGAAACTCTTAGAAGAAAGTATAGGGGAAAAGCTACACAACCTTAGATGAGGCAATGATTTCTTAGCTATGATACCAATAGTGCGCGCGCGCGCGTGCACACACACACATACACACACACAAAAATAATAATAATAATAATAAATATATATAATGAACATCATCAATTTACAATAATTCACTTCAAAACTTTCTTGATCAACAAGAAAGTAAAAAGAAAACTCACAGAAGGGTAGACAATTTTTATAAATTATATATCTGATAAGGGACTAGAAGCTACAATATATAATGAACTTCAACTTAATAATAAAAACACAAACAATCCAATTCAAGATCTGAATAGACATGTCTTCAAAGAAGATATAAAAATGACTATCAAGCACACAAAAAGTTGCTCAATATCATTAGCCAACAGGAACATGCAAATCAAAACCACAATGAGATACCACTTCACACACACAAACAGACAATGACAACTTTTGGCGAGGCTGTGAAGAACCCGGAACTTTGTATACTGTTGGGAATGTCAAATGGTGTAGCTGCTTTGGAAAAACGGTTGGCAGTTTCTCAAAAGATTAAGTAGTTACTTTATAATCCAGCAATTCCACTCCTAAGTATATACCCAAGAGAAATGGAAAACATGTGTCCACACAAAAACTTGTAACAAATGTTCCTAGCTGCATTATCCACAATAGCCAAAAGGTAGAAAAAAATAAAACACCCAAAAGCCCATCAAGGGTTGAAGAGAGAAACAAAATGTAGGATATACATGCAATGGAATATAACGCAGCCAGAAGAAGGAATGAAACCTGATTCATGCTACAACATGGATGAACCTTGAAAGCACGCTAAGTGAGAACAGGAAAAGCCACGGAGACAGGAAGTAGATTGGTAGTTGCCAGGGGTTGGGGAAGAGGAGGAAGGGAGTGACTACGAATGGGTCTGGTTTCTTTCTGAGGTGATGAAAATGCTGAATTGCCAAAACTGGTTTGGCTCAGTGGATAGAGCATCAGCCTGCGGATGGAAGGGCCCCAGGTTCGATTCCGGTCAAGGCATGTACCTTGGTTGAGGGCACGTCCCCAGTAGGGGGTGTGCAAGAGGCAGCTGATCAATGATTCTCTCTCATTGATTTTTCTCTCTATCCCTTTCTCTCCCTCTCTGTAAAAAAATCAATAAAATATATTTTAAAAAAAGAAAAGTACAGAGGTGTCCCCACAGGAGCAGCGCCCACCCTGCCACCACCCGCCGGGGCAGGCAGGCTCACCTGGCGCCAGGACGATGGGTTCGGGGTCCCCCTGGTTTCCGTAGTAGCAGAAGACATCTCCCTTCTCGGTGCTGTCAACAGGAGGGCGGAGAGGGTTGTATGGGGGCCCCTCGCTGCCTGGCCCTCTCCACAGCCCTATCCCCGTGGGGGGGCCCAGAGTGCTCCAGGACCGCCGCCGGCTGTGCTTGCACCTTCCTTCTCCAGCAGGGGGCACCCCTGCCTCCCGGAAAGCAGTGCAAGTAAGGCATGGTCCCAAAAGAGGGGGTTCCTCAGAGGGAGAGGACCCAGGTGTCGAGGGGCAGGTGTCGGCTGGGGCATGGCCTGCACCAAGAGAACCCTGCAGTCATGCTCCGGTTCCCCGGTGGCAGGAGCCAACAGCCCTCACCCGGTCACAGGAAGCCCCTCTGCTTCCCAAGTCCCCACGGCATTGGGTTTGAGAGGGACCCAGCCCTCAGGACGCTCACCAAGCCAACTAAGAGAGGCTGCCAGCGGGGCAGGCACCCTACTCCCTGCTGAGTCCGGTCCCAATCCTGTGGAGGCACTCAGTGGGCTGCCACCCCCCCCCACACACACACACACACAACTTCCCCCACGTTCCCCTCTCCCGCAGCAGGCTCACCTCAGGTCAGCTGCTAAGAGGTTGAAACCGTTGTACAGGTGACTCTCTGTGGAGACCTTCTTCAAGTAGGAAAAGCTGTCCATGTCTGCGGTCAGGAAGTGGGTCACCAGCTCACCTGTGAGCAGGGAACGATGTGGCTGAGGCAGCAGGCTGAGCGCCCTCCCTGGGGGGGGGGGGGCGGGGGAAGGATGGCCCCGCGTGGGCTGGCTACACCTCACCGACCCCACAGCCAAGGAGGTGGACATAGAGGACTCTGCTTTTATTGGTTAAAAAAAAAAAAAAAGTTTGCCGAAACCGGTTTGGCTCAGTGGATAGAGCGTCGGCCTGCGGACTAAAAGATCCCGGGTTCGATTCCGGTCAAGGGCATGTATCTTGGTTGCAGGCACATCCCCAGAAGGGTGTGTGCAAGAGGCAGCTGATCGATGTTTCTCTCTCATCGATGTTTCTAACTCTCCATCCCTCTCTCTTCCTCTCTGTACAAAACCAATAAAATATATTTTTTTAAAAAAATTTTTCCCCCTCCATTATGCCCCCATATGGAAGTCCAGCCTGAGGGGGAAGGTCTTTAGTAGGGAGGGCATGTGTCCCTGGACCTATCCTTCCACGGGCATCTGCTCTGCAAACACTGAACAGGTGTGGACCGTGACACACAGCCGGAGTGGCACACGGCCTGGGGACCAGTCTGAGGCGCGTTCCCCGAGAGACGTGAAAGGTCAGGGTCATGGGCGTCATGTGGGCCAGACTAAGGGTGGTGCCCACGGTGACTGCCAGCCAGTGGATTACAGGACCCAGGAAACGTGCCCTCTTCCCCGTTCTAGCTCCTCCCCCTCCTTCTCCTCCTCCTCCTCCTGTCTCTGCACATGCCCAAGGAAGCCCCCACCCCAGGCCCACCCCCCCAGGTCAGCCCCTGCTCCCCTAAGCTAGCCCCCAGCCCCATGGTACCTCGGCCCCTGGCATCTGGGTCCTGCCGCGGCTGCAGGTAGTTGGTGAGCGCTGCCAGCTTCCCGCGAGTGCTAATGCCCAGCCATGTGCCTCCTTCCTTG
The DNA here is from genome assembly GCA_036971965.1 of Nyctalus aviator. NCBI lineage: Eukaryota > Metazoa > Chordata > Mammalia > Chiroptera > Vespertilionidae > Nyctalus > Nyctalus aviator. The sequence goes on along the minus strand of CM072939.1, from coordinate 10,181,705 downwards.
CCTTCCACCATGTCGAGCCCTGGACAGACGCCAGCATCACCACCAGCCGTACCTACCCTCTCCCTGGGTCCTGGCAGTCAGACCTCATGCCCCAGCCCTGGATCCGGGGATGTGACTCCACAGGGCGGGGCAGCAGGATACTGGAAAGATGCCCTCCCCATGCTCCACCCCTTGGGCCAACTGATGCCAACAGCATCCTGGAGCTTGGGTTGGCACTGGGCTGGGAGCAGAGCCCCAGCTCCATCACGGAACCCCATCCTGCATCCGGTGCCAGGGTGGCTGGCTGTCCTCCTCTGGCAGAGAGCGCAGGACCCGCACAGTGAGAGCTGCGTGAGGAGCCCGGTGCACAGCCAGGCCTGCAGTGCCCCCACCCGCCGCCTGTGCCACTGACTTTGGTGTGTTTGCCCCTAAGCTGGTGCAGCAGCCCTGGGCTCACCCGCACCGTGCTGCAGCTAGGTCACCCCTTCCCCTGGGCAGGCGCTCCTTATCAGCAGGCCAGGGCCTCCTCCAAATCACTACAACGGAGGAACAATTTGCAGCGGCTGGAGCTTCCCAGCCAGGATTGGCACAGGGGCAGGGTGCTGGCCCAGGTCCCAGGGCAGGATGGAGCCCAGCTGGCCAGGATGGCTCAGGCAGTCTAACCTTTCATCCAAACCTCATCTGCAGAAATCCTTGAGAGGTGCCTCCCGCCCCTCTACCCCAAGGCAACAGCCCCTCACCCCACTCAGCCCGATAAGCCCCACTCAACACACACACACACTTCAGCCTCCCTGTGTGCAGCAGCGACACACACAGCCTGCCCTGTCCCATAGCCCCTTCTGTTCCATGCTAGCCCAAGATGGCCGGGACCCAGCCTCTCCTCCCTCTTGCACTCAGTCATCCAGAGTCCCCACGCTCAGCCCCTCGGCAGCTTTCCCCACCACCTCTGAGACCTCCTGCCCTGGACAGCACCCTGCCCTGGTCCCCCCGACCCCACTCCTGTCCTCCTGTCACACCGCACCAGGACAGTCTAGCAGCGCTTCCTTCGCACCACTGCCCAATCATCGTCTACACAGGAAGCTCCACAGCTGAGCTTTTAGACGCTCAGAGCACCCGCTGCCTCCCTGGGCCCAGGAGGCCACCTGCCCAGCACTCTGGGCACCCTGTCAACTCTGCCAGGCTCCCCGGTGCTTGCCTGGCACCCGGCTCCCAGGCAGAGGGACTCCTGGCCTGGCCAACACCTGTCTGCATGCCCTCTAAGTCAACCCCTGCCCACCCCACGGGCAGGAACTGCTCCCTGGCCAAGTGGCTCAGGGAGGCTGTCGGCTGGGTGGGCGGGGGACCTGGCTGTCACCTTCATGTCTCCTCCACGGGGACCCCGCATGAGGTGCCCCAACCAAACCTCTGCTCCCCAAATGCAGACCAGCTCTCACTGGAACAAGGGTGCTTGGATGTAAACAGAAACGTGTTGCAGAGATAAGCACACGTGTGTGTGTGCACATATACACACGCGTGCGCACACGCACACACAACTATGATGCTGCACAGAGTGACCGAGGGTGGACTTACACCTCATACCAATACAACTGCATGTCCACGGGGAACATGTGGATCCAAATAAGACCAACTGATCCTTCCAGCTACTCCTTCTGGGGATCCACAACACATGAAACCACGGGGACGGTGCGGGGTGGACAATTCCGGGGCTGGTCAGCCCAAAACTGTCCCGGGACTGAGACTTTGGAGCCGACCCCATTAGACCCAGGAGTGTCCACTTACTCATTCCGGGTTTACACAGGGAAGCGGCACCATAACTGCTAGAACCGTCGGGGGCTGGCGCTTCCTGCCACGCTGGGGCCACCCACCACGAGCAAAGACTCACCGCTGAGGATCTCGTTGTTGTTGCCCCAGAAGTCCGCCATCTTGGATGGTCTGTGGTAGAACTCATCCCTGTTGGAGGCCAGGATGAGCCTGAAGAAGAAAGCACGACTGAAACTCCCAGGTCAAAACAGAGAAGCCACACTTTTCTCTCTCTAGTTAACGAAGAAAATTTACCTCAGTAACAACATGGGCAAGACCCAAAGAGAACAGGAACCCGCACCCTGACTACATGACTCTTCCAGCAACACAGACCAGCCAGTGCAAGTGGGGCTCCCACACTCAATTCTGCTGTCTCCCCACCCACCCACCCACCCCGGTCCTCTGTCAACCCACAGGGATGTGCCGCTTGCCTGGACCCACTTCACTCCTCCATCCTGCCCACACAGTCAATTTTAGAGGCTGAGTCTTAGTCTTAGTATCTTATCTAATAATAGACAGACATGTAAATTGACCTACCTCCACTAGACCTACCAGCCAATCAGGAGTGATATGTAAATTAACCCAACAAAGATGGCAGTTAATTTGCATACACAGGCACCCAGCAACAGGAGGCAGGTGGGATGCTTGCATCCTCTCCATGGCGAAGATGCAGGCATTCCACCCCATCCCTGGTCTCTCGGGGCCTCTGGGCAGCGTGGGAAGGCAGGAACAGAGCAGAAAGAGGCGGCTCCAGGGCTGGGCCGGAATGGCAAGGCGGTGCCAGCAGCCAGAGAAAGGAAGGCCCATTCTAGCACGAATCTTTGTGCATTGGGCTTCTGGTACTTGTACAATTTGTACATCAACTCAGATATTTATATCCGAGAGGTATTCCCTCCAGCACCCACGCTGAATGACCACTGTCTGACCAATGTCTGAGAGGCACTGCCGGGCCTGTGCGGCTTGTCCTAGGGCCACTCTCTCCCCACCTGGGCAGCAGCAGCAGCATGCCTCTCCTGCTTGGATCACCTACATGGGTACTGTGGACTGTGGGGCACCCAAGGCTGAGCAGATGATGGCAGACTCAGAGTGAGGGGTTACCTGTACGCATTTTTGGAAACAGGGCGAGGATCGAACTTAAAGAAGATGATGCACATGGGTCCCTGAGGGTGGCTTTGCTCACACAGGGTTACACAGTCTGTGGGGAAAGGGGTTGGGAAAAAAACATGATTTGAGTAACCAGCAGACAGCAGAACCACCGTCCCGAAGCTGCGATGGTCTTTGAACAGAACCAGCTCTGTACTGCCCCCGGCCTTCCCTAGACATGCCAGTCATGTGCCCAACGGCATGACACTCAGCAGCACTGCCCAGCCGTCTCCCTGCCAGCACCCCATGGGCAGGTGGACGGGCAGCAGGGGCTACAGCCACAGAGTACAGAAGGGACAAAGGGGGCAAGGCCCAAGGCTGTCACCACAAACACAACCTCAGCTGAGAGCCTCTCTGAGGCAGCCTTGCTCCTGGGGCCTCCCTGTGGACAATGCCAGGGTGTTCCCACCACTCCACTCACTTCTGCTCACTGGTCTGGCTGGGGGGGAAGGTGGAAGTGAGGGGGGAGGGGGGCAAGAGTAGTGACTCCATTACTATCTCCACTGGTTCCCACAAGCCCTGGAGGTACCCCCAGAACTTGGCCCCGTTCTTCCTGGCCCCTTCAGGCACGGACAAAGGTGAGGGCCTCAGGGGAGCTACCTTTACCCCCAGTAAAGCCTGTAGCTGGGCAGGTGAGGGGTCGCCATGGTGACGAGCAGAAGTGCAAGGTGCTAGGGGATATACAGCCATAGGAGACGGGCTGCTGGCCACCAGCCTGAGCTGACAGGCGCGGGCTGCATTCCCACCCATGGGTGCCCTGACCATCCCAATATTTGTGGGCAGCCTGATGGAACCGACATTCTTGGTCAAAACTCAAAATGCTTGAGAGAATGCGAAAATATCTTCCCAAGGAGCCAAGAGCTAACTGGTCACGTAGAATTTAGCCAACATCTTGGAGAACCAGAGATGGGAAAAACAGAGCTTGGGGCATTCCTTGCCCTGGGGCACTGACTCATCTGGGCAAACCTGGCTCTGGTGACCCTGGGAGCGAGGCCAGAAGACAAAACCCAGGACCGCCTCAGGACGGACCTCGTAGGAAACCCCCCAAGGGAAGCTGGAACCCTGAGGAGCGGCGTTCAGAGGGCGAGGGTGGGCTGTATCCACAGCCGCCAGGGTTGGCCTACAAGGGAGGAAAGTCCTCGAGAAGCTCTGAGAGCGGAGCCAGGGCCACACCAGGGGTCCAGGAACCCTCAAGCCAAGACTCGGTTTGAGGAGTCCCACACTGGCGGTGCCCCTGGGCACCTAGCAAACCAGCGTTCTCGTCTTCACCCCAGACCTCCGAGGAGTCTCCCAAATAATCTCTAGGACAAAGCAGTGCACGGTCTGAAAGAACCGCACAGCAGAGCGAAGCACCAAGCACAAGAACCAGCAGAAAGAGATCACACACACACACACACACACACACACACATCTCGTCAATAACCACACTCTGATTGCAGCAAAAAGAGAGCTTGGGAATACCCACAGAGAAAAGGGTGTTCACAAAGCACCAGATACAACTTTCCCAAGTGGGAGGCATAGATAACGGCGAACTAACTACAACTCGGCAAATGGACGGAACAGCAGGTTAGACACAGCGTATGAGATGAGTCAGCGCAGAATCATCCAGAACATACTGCGGGGAGACAGGAAGCATGCTGGGCCTCCCGGGACCCCAGGTGTCCCGCCCACCAGGCACGGCTGGCAGGGTTCCCAGCAGTGCCACCAGATCATGGTCCAACACAGAAGGCACAGGTCTCCTCACCCCAGAGGAGCTGGTCTCTCTCAGGCATCAGAATGCTCCAAGCAAGGCCAGCTGGTGGTGTCCCTGGCACCCAGGCTGCCCCAGTCAGCGGTAGGAGCCCTGCCAGTCCATCCCTGCTGAAATCCCACGGGTCCAGACACACACACACACACACACACACACACACACACCCCGGGACAAAGGGCTGTTCTGAAGGCTGCTTCACTAAGGATGCGCTGCTGGAAACCAATCATTGTCTCACTAATAGAAAGAGGCTGGTCAACAGTGAAGCTCTGAAAAGTCCGAGCCCACCACTCCCTATCTAATTGAGATAATGGTAACTGAGGCAAGGTCCCCATCTTGTAATCATGAAAATCCTTACTGATATGATAATCCGCTTATTACCTGCCTAAAGGCTATGGGTGTTTCCCAGAGCTGCTTAAGGGTAATGGGTATATCCCATAGCCTCAATAAGAGGGAGAGCAAGGCCAGAGCCTAGTGGTAGTCTTCCCACTAGAGGTGGACTCCCGCCTGGCCGCCCCATTTTTCCAAATAAACTCTTCCAGTCTCTTCATTTTAGTGTTCGGCCTTCTCCAGAAACAGGATCCTAGTGGGCCCTGAACCACGCAGGGCGTGTTAAGGGATCCCACAATCCCACTGTCAGAGGAGGCAGCCATCGTGTCTGCCTGGACCTACCGTGTCCCTCCCCACTGATGCTCATGGGCCATATAGAGACTCGACTGTAGGACCCCATTGACCTAGCTGGCCCAAGTGAGTGGCAGGTCAGCCTCCCCGGTGGCGCAGGGAGGGTTCTGTGGTCTCAGGAAAGGCCACCCATGGGCCTCCAGGCAGCTTTGTGCCAGAGGGGTGGGCACAGAGCTCAGGGCTGCAGCGTCGACGAAAACGCAGTCATTGGGAGGGAAGGACCAGAGGAAAGCCAGCTCCTGGGGAGGGGACCATCAGGAACTGCCTTTCTCTCCAATCCCTCACCCCCCCACTCGGCCAGGCCCGCTGCCCACAGGTCCCTCCCCTTCCTTGCTTCCCTTCCCGCCTGCCGCTGGGCGGGCCCACCCGTGTAGAGCAGGACTAGCGCGCCCCACATGCACGGGGAGTCCCCGGGTACACACCTCTGAAGTGCGGAGCAGAAGGAAAACACCCTCTTCAGACTCAAGCCAAGAGCTTCCCATGCCATCTAAGGGTAAGTCTTCCCAGCTCACAGTGAGACGCATCTGGCTTTGCCCTGGTCTCACCACCTGGCAATTCGGAAGCACGGGAAGGAGGGGGTCGCAGATTTGGCGCTGGTGCCGGCTACCGAGCACAGAAGCTTCCCCGGCAATCAGCCCATCTGCTGAGAGCGCTTTTGCGGGCTCTCCGGGCCTGCTGCGCCCTGCTGCTCACTCCCTGCCTCTGAATCACCCCCTCCAGCTGGCGCCTCCTTCCTCCTCTCCCGCCTCCAGGAGGACCAACAGGGCTGCCTCCAACAGCCAAGTGGAAACGGCCAGGTAAACTGCCTGACTCTGTCAGAAGGCTCAGGCTCTTCAATGAATCAAGCTTCCAACCTGACTCAGTGTGGCATCTCACAAGAGCACAGAGAGCAAATGACAGGCAGGCCGGCCTGGCCAAGTCAGGCCAGAGTAACGTGCCAAGAGATGCAGCGATGGCTGCAGTGGCTCAGGCAAGGGCCACGGGGAACGTACCCTGGCAGCGGGGTGGACCGGTCCACAGCCTGCTGACCAACCGTGAGGATCTGCCTCCCTGCTCCCCGACCCCCCACCCAGCACCGAGCACAGACAGGAGGGTGAAAGGCAAGGTGAGCCATCAACCTCATGGGGGCCACTGGGAGAGGAGGCAAGAGGGGCCGAAGGGCCACCGACAGGGTCCCGTTGTCACTGCCGGCCCTGGGGGGGAGGGGGGATAAGGACCCAGCAGGGGGACCGGCAGACCTCAGCACTGCTGGGGGTGGTCCAGCCCCTACCTGGCTGCCCGCCTCACCAGACAGGGTGGCTAACGGCCTAACTCACTGACGGCTGCCACCCACCCGGTGCCTACCAGCACCACCTCCTGCAGCGTTTGCACCCAGGGCCTCTCCCTTCCCCTTCCTCCCCGCACACCTGTCCTCTCACTCCCGAGGCAGGCTCATCGGTGCAGCCTCTCGGTACCCAAGCCCAAGGCTCCACACCTCCTGCTGGCACAACCAGCAGCTCCTGGGGGCCAGCGGGGTCTGCGGTTGTGGTTTTCCCCCTCCCAGGTCGCCCAGGCACACACTCTCTCATCTGGAAATTTCCCAAGTATGCACAGCCAGCAAGAGCCCCATCTCCGGTCAGCTGTGTGCGTCCACATCTTTCTCGGCCAAGTATGACGTACAGGGTTAGCTCACAAGTGGGATTTCATTGCCCATCTTCCCCGTGACTGGCTAGGCAGGAGGCTGGGCCGGCACAGACCCAGCCCTGACTCACACTGCCTCAAAACAGGGGTCAAGCACGGCTGGGCTGCTGCGCCGTCTGCACAACAACAGGCTGACACCAAAGTCACACCAGGTGTGGGCGGGGCCAGAGGGGTGAAGGGGACCCGCTCCCTGATGGGGATCACTTCCCTTTATCAACTAAAAAGGCAAACAGGGCGTCTGGTCGGTGGGGAAGATATAGGTCAGAATGTAGCAATGAACGGCAGGGATGCACGCCGGTGAATGACGAGGTATTTTTGCCACAACACAGAGCCAAGGGGGCGAGACACTCAGGAAAGTGAATCTCCCGGTTCACATCAAATCAGCATAAAATAAAATAAAATAAAATAACCCAGGCCCTAGCCAGTTTGGCTCAGTGGATACAGCATTGGCCTGAGGACTGAAGGGGCCTCCCGGGTTTGAATCAGGTCAAGGGCACGTGCCCGGGGTTGCAGGTTTGATCCCCAGTAGTAGGGGATGTGCAGGAGGCAGCTGATCAATGATTCTCTCTCATCATTGATGGTTCTATCTCTCTCTCTCCCTCTCCCTTCCTCTCTGAGATCAATAAAAATATTTCAAAAAATCAGTGACCTGCTCTAGCTGGTTTGGCCCAGTGGATACAGCGTCAGTCTGCAGACTGAGGGGGTCCCGGGTTGGATTTCAGCCAAGAGCACATGCCCAGGTTGTGGGCTCGGTCCCCAGTGGGAGGGCATGCAGAGGGCAGCCCATCGGTGATTCTCTCTCATCATTGATGCTTCTCTCTCTCTCTCTCCCTCTCCCTTCCTCTCTGAAGTCAATATATATATATATATATATATATATATATATATTTTTTTTTTTTTTTTTTTTTTTTTTTTTTTTTTTAATCAGTGTCCTACCCATCTGCACATGCTAAGGCTCTGGACAGATTTTAACTGGTCCCTGGAGTCAGGTCCAATTTCATTACGCTGAGCATTTTACACATTTGGGAATACATGTATAAGTCTCGCCAGCCTGTGTCTCTGGTCTTGAGAAGCCATGCAGAGGATGGGATCGCTCAGGCTTCACACATGATGGCTGCAGGGCCAGGCACCTCCTCCCTGCCGGGTAACAGCTCCCCGGGGCAGAGCTGGAAAGCACCGGCTCGTTGCTCTTTTCACATGCACATGCCGCCCGAAGCCCTCCTAGCGGTTGCTAGCAGGCGAGGTAAACACACATGGGAACACAGTGTCGCTGTCCCCAGGCCTTGGCTGGGAAAAGCCCTGACGTCTGTAAATATTCCAAGCGGCTGGCCCGCTGCAATGCTCCACCCTCCTCGCCACTCAGGGATGGAGCACTCCTGGATCCGCACTTGGTCGTTTTGCCTGGGGGGTGGCATTTCACTGTGACAGACGTTCCACCGTGACACTCCCTCCTAAGCGATCTGAGATGTTTTAGGAGCACTGACTCATTCCGCCTCCCGCCACGGGTCCTCGGCCCCTCGCGGTTCAAAGAGCAGCCCAGAGGAGGGACAAAGGTGAGCGCTGAGGAATGCTCCAGCGATGAGGTGGCCCCTGCCCCTCGGCCTCTCCTGCAGGAACACTCGCTTCCCCACAAGCCAGCCAGGCCTCTCAGTGGTTAGCACAGGAGGAAGGGGCCACCTTCCCCACCAACCCTCCAAAATAGGACGAAAGCAAGCATTTAAAGTTGGCATGGTCCAGCCGAAACCGGTTTGGCTCAATGGATAGAGCGTCGGCTTGGGGACTGAAAGGTCCCGAGTTCGATTCCGGTCAAGGGCATGTACCTTGGTTGCGGGCACATCCCCAGTAGGGGGTGTGCAAGAGGCAACTGGTTGATGTTTCTCTCTCATCGACGTTTCTAACTCTCTATCCCTCTCTCTTCCTCTCTGTACAAAGTCAATAAAATATATTTAAAAAAATAAATAAAAAATAAAATAAAGTTGGCATGGTCCTGAAGACCTCAATAGATGAACCCAAGCAGACGCAGTCACCAGGAGGAGATGGGGCTCGGTTTTTTACTTTTAAATGTGCGTACATTATTTTGCAATCTAAAAAGAAAGTTGAGCCGAAACCGGTTTGGCTCAGCGGTAGAGTGTCGGTCTGCAGACTGAAGGGTCCCAGGTTCGATTCCAGTCAGGGGCATGTACGTTAGTTGCGGGCACATCCCTGGTAGGGGATGTGCAGGAGGCAGCTGGTCGATGTTTCTCGATAAATCAATAAGATATATTAAAATAAATAAATAAATAAATAAAATCTTTTAAAAAATAAAAATAAAAAATAAAATAAAATAAAAAGAAAGTTGAGCCCGGCTCAGTGGTTGAGTATCAACCTATGAACCAGGAGGTCACGGCTTGATTCCCGGTCAAGGGCACGTGCCCGGGTTGGAGGCTTGATCCCTAGAGTGGGACATGCAGGAGGCAGCCGATCAATGATTCTCTCTCATCATTGATGTTTCTATCTCTCTCTCTCTCTCCCTCTCCCGTCCTCTCTGAAATCAATAAACATATATTTAAATAAATAAATAGAAAGTTGATAAGAGAAAGAAAAAAGCTGCATTGATAATATGAAAGGGCAGCTCAGTAACTCTGGGGTGACCTACTTTCATAGAACCCATCATCAATCCCATGGTCCAGACCAACCAACACCAGGCTCTGCCGTGCTGTCCTCACGTGCAGGCTGAAATGTTAGCAAAGGATGAGCTCTGCTCTGGAACTGGAGTATCCGTGTCAGCATAGCCCCACTTCCTGAAGCCTCCAGTTTCCCTGCCTCGGGGCTGTTTCTCTCCAGACAGGCTCTGGGGTCCCCTCATCTGTTCACGGGGGACCTCAGCGGCACCAGCTGCAGTGCCCTCGGAGAGCTTGCCCTTTCCTACAGAGGCCAGGTCCGAGGACACGGCCCGCCGCTGCACCCAGGGGCAAACAAACAAAATGACGGTCATCAAAAGAAAACACCAAATAAGCTCAGGGGCTGGGCCACCAAACAGAGGGGCTGGCCTGCTGCCTTCGTTCAGGGAAGGACCATCATCCCCACACGTTGGAGCAGGCAAGTGGCCTGCCGTCTGTGGACACATAAGAACATGAAGCTGCAGGACTGGGGTAAACAGTCAGGGCCCTGGGGGGTGCCCCCCCCCCTAGCAAACCACCCTGTCCCACGGGAATGCTGGGATCCTGGAGAAGAGGGTTGGAGTGGGATAGAGGCCTCTGTTCACCTGCCTACACAACACAGCCATCCTCTCCAGTGGTCACCTGACAGGTCACGTGATGCGGGAAGGCTCCTGGGAGAGAGAAGACCCAGAAAGAGCAGCGGCACTAGGAGCCAGCCCTGACTCTATGTGACCTTGGGGAACACCATTTGCCTCTCCGCCTGAGTTTTCTTCCTTGTGGTCAATGAGCACTTGCCCCAGAAGATAACCCAGAGGACCATCAGACAAGTGTGAGAAAGCACTTCCAAAGCACTACCAGCTGGAGGCACCCCTTGCAGCTGCCACCGCATCACGTCTGCCTCACAGAAGAGGGTGCCGAGCCCAAACAGCAGCAGCAAAACAGTGGTCAGCTGGTCTGGAGCAGGACAAGCCAGGCCTGTACCTGAGGCTCCGGGACCTGTCCAAGGGCAGAAGGTTCCCTCTAGCTGTGGCCCAGCAGGCAGCCAGGAGGCATGGAAGGTGTCAGGGTGGGAAAAGGGGTCTCAAACGCTAGCAAAGGAGCCAGGCCTCGCCCTGGGCGCACACGCAGCTCTCTACCCAGCTCCCAACCCTGATGACCTGGGGGAGGGTCTGACCACCAGAGCCACCCCAGGAAGGCCTTGCCCAGGCGAAAGGATAACCCAGCATTTGCTGCCTGCTCAGACATGCATCAGCTGTCACCCCGCTGGCCCCGCAGCGGGACGCCAGGAGGCAGCAGCGTGACTCAGGGCTCCGTAGCTGACCCGACACGGTGACCACGCAACTCCCAGCACGGACAGTCTCTCTTCGCTGCAGCGAGACCAGCCCTGCCTGCCAGCAGCCCCCGCATCCCATCCTGGCGGGGATCCCTAGAGAAAATGCCTTTCAATTACGCGCGGGGCCCTCCGTCAGCCGGGGTTGGTTTGGTCTCCCCGGAGCTGCCCGCTGGATTTCTTACTCCACGCCTCGGGAAGGGGAAACTGAAGCAGGCAAGGCAAGGAGATGCGACCCCGCCCCTCTGCACCCAAGCGCCCCGAGCCCAGCGCCCGGAGACCAGGCCCGCCCCCCTGGGAGCTGAGTCCGGCAGCCCAGGCAGCCAGCCGCGCACTCACCGCCTCCGCCGCCGCCGACTTCCGGGTGGCCTGCCCGCGCGCCGCCGCCGCCACCGCCCAGGTCCCGCCTCTGACACCATTTGCGCGCTCTTCATTGGGTCGTCTGGTGAGGGGCGGGGCAGTGCGCTACACCCCCGGGTACGATTGGCTAGCTGCGCTGTCGCTCCGGGACTGCAGCCTGCCGGCGCCCCGCCCCCAGGGCTGCGCCAAGCCTCAGGTCTGCGCGGCGGCGTCTGGGGATCCGTGGTCTGCACGGACCTCCCAGCCTTCTGCGCGTCCCGATCCTGGGGACGCCCCGCGGGAGTTCGCAGCTGCTTGCAGCCGCCCCCGAGCTCACGCCCGCGAGGGGCCCGTGGGGCCGCGGCCTGAGCTCCAGAAGCTTAAGGGCAACCTGTCCACCCGAAGGCTCGCTGGAAGCACTGCAGGGATGCTCACTTCCGGACCCGCCCCTCAGGTCGGGGTCCTTGTCCTCCTCTTCCCCACCCCCACCCACAGGTCCATCCTTTGTGGGCCTCTGGACCTGGCCATCCTCTTCTCTGTAATCCTGATACCCTGACATTCCTGACAGACCCTGGACTAGGCATCCTAGCCCCTTCCAGCCACCATAGCCTACAAGCCCACCCTATAGGCTGTTCTGCAGGTCCAGATCCCAAGGATGAAGGGCTAGCCAGGCCTGATCTGTACTAGGTGAGCCAGTGAGCTCACCTAGTACACAGTGAGGCCAGGAAAAGGCACTGAGTGGGGCCTTCCAAACTGGACAAAAGCAGTCACTGGGCTCCCTAGCCCCACTGCCTGGGGCACCTGAGTGTAAGGAAAGTGGAGAATCAGAGGCCTACGGCAGCTTGCTCCAAAGTGAGGCGCAAGCAAACTATGACAGCAAACTATGACAAAAAACTATGACAAGAATGGCACTTATCTATAATAATAAAAGCATAATATGCTCAGTAGACCAGGTATCCTTCCGGGTGACCTTCTGGACAAAGCTGGGGCTTTGAGGGAAGTCCGGGCCCTGGGTGCCAGAGGGAAGCCAGTGCTGGCAGCCGGGGGAAGGAAGGCCTACTCTTTTTTTTTTTTTTTTTTTTTTAATATATTTTATTGATTTTGTACAGAGAGGAAGGGAGAGAGATAGAGAGTTAAAAACATCGATGAGAGAGAGTCATCGATCAGCTGCCTCTTGCAAACCCCCTCCGGGGATATGCCTGCAACCAAGGCACACGCCCTTGACCGGAATCGAACCCGGGACCCTTCAGTCCCCAAGCCGACGCTCTATCCATTGAGCCAAACCAGTTTCGGCGGAAGGCCTACTCTTGCATGAACTTCATGCATGGGCCTCTAGTATTAAGAATAACAACAACAATGTGCTAAACTCTCTAAACCTAGTGTTTCAGTGCACAGCTTTCATTCATCCCATCTTACAGATGCAGACACCAGGACTCAGAGCAGTTACGTCGCTTGTTTGACGTTTAAAAAAGGTGTTAAGTGGCAGTGGCTAGATCAGCTCCACACTCAGCATTGAAGATCTAGGTGCCTTGATCCTGACTCAGAGCACTGATGATGTGTGGAAAACTGGAACTCAGAAAGGGGATGGGTCTGGCTGATACTCAGCAAAGGCAACAGACAAAGCCAAACCTGCATGGCATCCCCTAAGATCCATTGCACCCCACTCTTCGTTTTAAAATATATATTTTATTGATTTTTTACAGAGAGGGACAGAGAGTTAGAAACATCGATGAGAGAGAATCATCAATCAGCTGCCTCTTGCATACCCCCTACTGGGGATGTGCCTGCAACCAAGGTACATGCCCTTGACTGGAATTGAACCTGGGACCTTTCAGTCCACAGGCTGACGCTCTATCCACTGAGCCAAACCGGTTTCGGCACACCCCACTTTTTTGCCCCCATCTCATTTATGTTCCCCCTGGAACCCTGCAAAAGCCCTTGGCAGACACGGGAACTGAGGACTTCCAATGCCCAAGGACATAGTCTTCCTTCCTGTTCTGTCACTCCTGGCTCCAGTCTGGATGACATTTGGTGTTAGGGAACAGGCAAGACCAATGAGATGGGTCAAGGCGGACATCTGAGCCCTGAAGTCTCAGGGCTGCAAAGGAGCTCACTACCATCCCACTTCTAATTGCACACGTCCCTGGACGGGGAGCTCACTACCTTACCTGGCTATGCTTTTGGTGTCTGAACATCTGCACCTGCTGGAAAGCTCTTCCTGACATCTATCTGAAACCCTTTCCTCCCTGTAGTTTTCCTCACGTGCCCCCGGGGTGTCATTCAGAGCTGGCCAGTGGCTGAGAAGAGAGAGTGGGAGAGAGGAGACTTGTGGCGCGTGAACCCTGCCCCGTGGCAGTGAACGGATGGTAGAGTCCATCTCTCCTGCTCTCTGACTTTCCGGCCTCCACCCGCAGCTGGGGTCATGGTGGGCCCACTACTGGATAGTGGCCAAGTCCTCTTGGAACTGTGGGTGCCCACCCTGATCCTCTGTATGTGCTGGTGATCTAGTTCAGGGGCAGATGGGTCTTTGCAACCCTGTCGAGAATTAAGAGGGGCCCTAGCTGGTTTGGCTCAGTGGATAGAGCGTCGGCCTGCTGACTGAAGGGACCCAGGTTCAATTCCAGTCAAGGACATGTACCTTGGTTGCAGGCACATCCCCAGTAGGGGGTGTGCAGGAGGCAGCTGGTCGATGTTTCTCTCTCATCGATGTGTCTAGCTCTCTATCCCTCTTCCTTCCTCTCTGTAAAAAATCAATAAAATAGCCGGAACCTGTTTGGCTCAGCAGATAGAGCGTCGGCCTGTGTACTGAAGGGTCCCGGGTTCGATTCTGGTCAAGGGCATGTACCTTGGTTGCGAGCGCATCCCCAGTAGGGGGTGTGCAAGAGGCAGCTGATCGATGATTCTCTCTCATTGATGTTTCTAACTCTCTGTCCCTCTCAATTCCTCTCTGTGTAAAATCAATTAAATATATTTTAAAAAATCAATAAAATATATTTTTTTAAAAAGAATTAAGGGGGAGAGAGGTGACTGCTTGGGCTGTCAGATCACTGTAAGGAGAGGGGACCCAGAAGGACCAGGGCCCAAGGCCCTCGGTAAGACCTATAGTGAATGTTGGACTAATTAAATCAACTCCTAAATGCCCCAGCCTATGTGGCGAGCAGGCCAGAATGTCACTGATTATGTGGCTCCGAGGGAGAAGAGCTATCTTCCTAAACAAGGCCTTTGTGTTCCAAAGAGGGACACTTCATTCTGCCTGCCCAGAGCTTTGAGCAACATCCTTGTGCCAGGATGCCAAATGGCTGTCCCCTTGATAAGGGTTAGCCAGCCAGCTTAATTAGGCAGACAGGAAGGGCGGGTGTCCAGGGAGGGTGGAGGCATTTCTGGCCTGAGCAATTGAAACAGCCATAAGGGAGATCAAAAGCAACCCTGACCTGCGCAGATAAGATGAATACGTGACGGGCATCACGTGGGCTTTGAGCTTTGAAACGAATACTATATAGCAGAACGGCCAATGAGGAAAGTATGGGGGTCCTAAATTAAGGAAAGGTCTAATTAGGAAGGTCATGTTTAGACAACTGTAGCCTTTATAAACTCTACTGCGTCTCCTTTGCCGCTTTACAAGGAGACTCAGTAGATATAGATTCTAGGTTTTTGAATTTATTTTTTTTTTCGAGAGAGAGAGCAGGCTTTTCCCATTTAGGGGCCCCTCCCCAGGGGGAACCCTTTGGGGACACTCCTGCCCAGATGGAGTTTGCATATGCTTCCAATAAGCTTCTACGTTTTTATTAAAGAAGCCTTTTTGTCTGCAGTTTTATTCTTCAAACTTCATGGGGCAAGGACCCACGGGAGAAGAATCTGCACCCTGAACCCCACATTTCACCCTTAAGTTCCAACTCCTGTTGATTGGTGGTGGCTGCATGGCCCTGAAAGGCTGCTGGGATCAAGTTGCCTTATATGCCAAGGCGTATGGGGCCCCAGTGGTGGCACCAGTGGTGAGTTCTAACCTCAAGACAGTTCCCTGTCTTTGTTCTGACTAAGAAACTATTGGGTGGCCAAACACCGGTTTGGCTCAGTGGATAGAGCATCGGCCTGCAGACTGAAGGGTCCCGGGTTCGATTACGGTCAAGGGCATGTACCTTGGTTGTGGGCACATCCCCAGTGGGGGGTGTGCAGGAGGCAGCTGATGGATGTTTCTCTCACAATGATGTTTCTAACTCTCTCTCTCTCCCTTCTTCTCTGTAAAAAAAAATCAATAAAATATATTAAATAAATAAAAAAAAGAAACTGTTGGGTGAACACTCTGGCCTCTGTCATGGGTGGATAAGACATGGATGTCTGGTCCCTCCATTAGCAGTGTTTTGGGCAGCGTAGCTCCCTGGGTGGCCACAGGGAATATGGTGAAGTGAGGATCTAGCTGGCCATCATCTCTAGGTGCAACCAGGACGGGAAAGGCTTAGAACCAAGAACCAGTTTTCTGAAACAACCCCCCATGGGCCGCATCCCCACGGGTGCCTCCCACACCACAAAGTTAACTGGAGTTGGCCTAGGGTTAGAGTCCCATTCACGGTCACATGTGCACCCTGTGTCACTGCAGGGACCCCGTGGCTGCTCTCCACCTGGCAGGGAAATACAACCTTTGCTAAACTCAACCCAGGTGGCAGGATCCCCCTATGGGTTCCCAGGGGAGGGTGGAGGAAGCGGGACACCAGGAAAGGGGAGTAATAAAGGCACAGGTTCCTCTGTGGCCGAGGGATGAGGGATGTGATAAAGGGTAGTCCCGAGGAGCGCCGTAAGGTGGGCTGAGCCCACTGTGTCTGAAGATTCAAACCTGATCGTAGAAGAAAACCCCTTAAAAAACAAAACAAGCCGGAACTAGTACAGCTCAGCGGATAGAGCTTGGGCCTGCGGACTGAAAGGTCCCGGGTTCAATTCCGGTCAAGGGCATGTACCTGGGTTGCGGGCACATCCTCAGTGGGGGGTGTGCAGGAGGCAGCTGATCGATGTTTCGCTCTCATCGATGTTTCTAGCTCTCTATCCCTCTTCCTTCCTCTCTGGAAACCTTGCAGGACATCACCCAGGACAGCCCCTCTGAGCCTGCTCCCTGCCTTGGCTGTGGGAACCCTGGGGAGATGAAGTGTGTGTGTGTGTGTGTGTGTGTGTGTGTGTGTGGCGGGGGGTTGGGGAAGGAGCCTCCAGGGCCCAGGTATCAGAGGGACTGAGTTCGAGCCCTGGTGGCCTATAGCAAGTGAGAACTTTCCTGCGTCTGGTTCCCAACCTGCAAACGGGGATGGCAGCAGAACTCTCCCCCGTGGGTTGTGGGAGGGACACCATTCCATGTGGACAGGAGAAGCGCTGGGCAAACAGCAGGTGCCAGTGAAGAATACCTACGAAGTGGGGGTGGTGATGTCCGGAATCAGGGGAGGGGGCCTTAGTCCTTCCAGCTCCTGTTCGAGGCCCGGACGGTCCGGGGACGTCCTCGAAGGAGGGAGAGAGGGAACCGCCTCGCGGCCCCGACCGCCCACCGCAGCCGCGGTACAGGCAGGTGCAGGTGTCCGGCCTTCGCCGCTCTGCAAGGGGACCGGTATCGGCGGGGATGGACATTAAGATGGCCCAATGGCAAGCCGGCGTCTTCCCGAGCTTGGCCAATCGACGCCGGTTGCTGGGCCCTCCTGGCCAATGGGAAAATTTGCGGGCGGAGGGGGCGGGGCGGAGAGCCGAGCCGCTGGCGAGGACCGCTCTGCGCTCGGGCCACGGCGAGGGGCGCGCGGGCTGTCCCGGGGGCTGATCGCGGGGCCGGGAGGGTCCGCCCCCCGCTCGGACCGACCCAACTCTGGGCCCTGCGAACGGTCCCTCGCCGGACGCCCTGGGGACGCCGCGCCCCGCAAGCTCGGGGACCCGGGGACACCCGTCTGGGGGCGGGGGCCGCGCTGCGGAGCCGCCCACGCCGAGCTCCAGGTAGGCTGGGCCGGAGGAGGGCGGGGTCCGCGGGGAGCCCGGGTTGGAGATGATGTAGGTGAGGGCCCGGCAGGGGCTGGGGCGGGGCGGGGTTTTTGGCTGGGAGTCCCAAGTCTGGATCTGGCTGGATCGGGACTGGGGGATCGGAACCCAGCGCCACCCCATCCGCACATCCTCTGCGCCACGGCGCGCGAGACCTTCGACTGGCGGGGACAGGTCCCTTTGTGCGTGGCCTCGGGGCCCCGCCCCCGACCGGCCTGGGCCGCGGGACTGCACGGTGCCTGGTGGATGGACTAGAACCAGGGCTGTGCATCCACGGAAACTTTACAACCTCCGGGGGTAAGGGGGGGTAATGGGGACAGGGAAGTTTCCTGGGGGCCGTGCGCCTCTGGGAAGTGCTGGGGCTCGTCGGGGGCCAAGGGGATGTCTCTGCATCCCGTTGCTTCCGCCGCCTAGAGGACACGAGGGAGAGGGGGACGCTGTCCTGGGTTCAGGAGCGGTGCCCCGACCTGGGCCCGCCCCCTACCTCCTACCTTCATCCCCCCCCCCTCCTTCCTCCCCTGCGCCACCTGGGGGGTGGGGGTTGGGGGTGGGGAGGGACACCTGCCCGAACAGAACCGCGTCCTGTCCGCTCAGAATGCTTCCCCAGCCCGGGTTCGCTGAGGTGTCACGCCTTGGGCAGGCAACCTGGCATTCCCAGCCTTCCATTTTAGTCTTTAAATAATCAAATATTGGGGACTTAACAGCCAGTCACGGTTTCTAACCTGTGCCGGGTGTACTGCTCTGGTTCCGATGATGCACTTCAGATCCAAACACGTTTAGGAACAAAGGAAAGAGAAGAACCTGCTCCTTGGGGTTTGATCATTGAGGATAGACTTTTAATGTGACCTCAGGCGGTTACCTCTTGCTCACGCCCCTTCCCCTTATCAGCCACGTTACCGTGCAGGGCACACACTGGGTCAGGGCTTACCCATTCAGGTGCTCAGGGGATGAGCAGCTTCGAGCCTATGGGGGAGCCTGCCCCATAAGGCCAGCACTGGAGGCGGGGGGGGGGGGGGCACGGTCTGAGCCCCTACTCTTCCTGCCTCCACTCCCAGATCCAGGCTGCCACCAAAGGTCTGCCTGTCCTGAGCACATTCTGCCTAACCTGTGCTCAGTGCATCTCTGGGATGGGGCTGGACACAGAGGGACAGTCAGAGCCCATGGCCACTCAGTTCCCGAGCGGTGGTCCAGGCCTTGAGTTTGGCCACAGCATGTGCGGCCATGAATCCAGAAGGTAGGCTCTCTCCCAGCCTTGCTCTCTCCCATCTGCTGTACCGTGTCTGTCCCCTCTTGGCCCTGCGAGTCTGTGGTGTCTGCCAGCATCTAGCACGGAGCTGGGCACAGAGCATTCTTTTTGCTGGGCACTCTCATCTGGCCTGGGGAGGAGGGTCATGGGAGTACAGCCAGGCCAGCCCCACCCTGCTCTTCCTCACTCGCTTTTTCTGCAAGACACCGGTATCGGATGACCAAGTCCCTCCTGGATGAACCGGCTCAAACCCTCAGCCTTCAGTCCTACTAAGTCAGAGCCGCCTCCATTCCCCTGTCACATCGGACTGGAGTGCCCCCTCCAGAGGTAGCCCCTCAGGTCTCTTCCTCATCTAGGGGTTCCTTTGCATCTCCTTTCCTATTTGTGTTGCATAAGGATTGGGGGGGAGGGGTGTTTGCTGTGCCCCCTTCACCCCAAGAGACGGGGGACATGGGGAGCGGGGTTCTTTGACTCCAAGAGCAACCAGATACTGAAACACAGCTGGGGCGGGGTGGGTGTGTGTGCGCCAAGGACAGCAGGCATGCAGAGCCTCAGCCAGCCCCTAGCATCTGCCCTGTGACCCAGCTTCCGCAGAGAGAGGGAGGGGGCAGAGCTGGAGCGGAGGACCAGGAAAGGAACATGAGGGTCCTGGGGCAAGCACTGTGGGATACCCGGAGGCAGGTTGGAGGGTACAGGGGGTTCTGGGAACTTCCCCAGGAATGGCTTAAATGGTGGGAAGGGGGCTGGGGGGGGAAGACATGTGTTCTGTTGCTGCAGCTGCCATCAAGATCAGGACGAGGTCTAGGGCCACTCCGCAGGAGCCCCTGAATTAGGGAGTAGCCAGAGGGGGGACCTGGGGTCAGGGAATCCTTTCGTGGGCCTTCCCAACTGGAAGGGCAGCACATCGTGACCGACCTATTTCACAGGTCAGAAGGTGAGCCCTGTGCTGGTGGACAACGGCCTCCCCTACATGGCTCCCCCTCCCCCTCCCCAACCCGGGGCCAGTCACAGGCGTCCCCGCTCCCCCTAGTGGACCCAGAGGGGCTGGCGGCCTCTAGAGCAGGGGTGGGGAACCTCTTTTCTGCCAACGGCCGTTTGAATATTTATAACATCCATCCAGGGCCATACAAAATGACCAACTTGCCAAAACCGGTTTGGCTCAATGGATAGAGCGTCGGCTTGGGGACTGAAGGGTCCCGGGTTCGATTCCGGTCAGGGGCATGTACCTTGGTTGTGGGCATATCCCCAGTAGGGGTGTGCAAGAGGCAGCTGATGGATGATTCTCTCTCATCGATGTTCCTAACTCTCTATCTCTCTCCCTTCCTCTCTGTACAAAATCAATAAAAGATATATATTTTTAAAAAATGACCAACTTAAAAATCCGCCTGCTGCATTCGGTCAGACATTTAATTAACTCACCCCTCACGCCTTGGCAGGGCCCGACCAAATGATTTCTCAGGCCTCGTGCTCCCCAGGGCTGGACAGTCCCCACCCCGGGTCTAGAGCAAAGCACCAGCGCGCTACGTGCGGCCACCAGAGGGCACCAGGGACCACCATGCCAGGCAAGACTGGCTCCACCCAGGACCCCTCCCGAGGTGCCCCGTGAGGAGACGGGAGCCCTGCTTTCTCCAGGTTCTGGGGGCGCGGCTGGAGAGGAGCAAGGGCCCCTGGATTTAGTCCTTTGCTACCCCTCAGAGCCCCTCGCTGCCTTCGGTGCTGGCAGAGGAGACCCAGAGTCTGGATGGCAGGGTGATTGGGCCAGGGCAGTGAGGGACGAACTCCTTCAGTTGAATGCCCCAAGCACCGCCCTGCTTCTGTAGGCGGGCCCTGCCACCACGAGCCTTCCAGGCGAGGACTCCGAACCAGCCACCCCCGGGGGGGGGGGGGGAGGGGGGGGGGCTGTGCCCCTGTGCCTCCGAGCCCTCAGCCATAAAATGAAAGGGTGCAGCCAAAGGGGGTGCCTTTTCATGAGGCAACGAGTTACCAGAGTGACGAGCGGCTTGGAAGAGCTCGTCGGGAGTTGTCAAGGTGCAGCCGGAGGCTCTGGTGCAGAGCGGGCTCTCCGACAGCCCTGCTGGACCCTCCCCTGAGCTCCTCACCACCCACGGTGGCCCCAGGTCACCTGCCCAGCCCTCCAGCCCCAGCCCCGGCCCTCCTCTGGACTCCGTGTGTGCCCACGGGAGCTGTCTCATTGTCGGATGTCTGTGGGTCCACAGCTCGCTGCTCTGGCCTGGTGGCTGGCCCTTGAAGGCTGGGCTGGGCTTCTGCCTTGGCTGGAGGCACAGCAGGCCTTCCCTAGGCTGGGGTGGGTCTGAGAACAGTTGTGGTGACCCCTTGACCTTGAGGTTTCTTGGTAGAGGGTCCTTGGCCTGGCAGGTGACCCCAGGACCTGCAGACCAGTTCTGAGGGGGGTGATGAGAAGGGCTCCCGGTGACAGGTACCTCCTGCCCTCACCTCACAAATCCCATCACTCATATCTCAAGTCTGTCCATCTGTTTGTCCATCTGTCCAGTGCCCTGGGACTCCTGTTAGGCTCTGCCCCACCCTGACCGACACAGCACTGCTGTGACAAGGATGCCCTGGGAGTGGAGACCACGCCTCCCCATACCCCCCACCCGCCCCCTTTCCCTCTGCTTCCACCCTCCACTGTGGGAATCTCTTCCTTGGACTCCCTCACCCCGCACAGCCCTGCAGACATTCCCCTCCCCACCCTGGTGTTTACTGGCCTCCTCTGTGCTTGTGGAGGTCTTGGCCAGGCCGGAGCCCCACGAAAAGGAGCACGTTCTTCTTGGGACCGCACATTCCCAGCTCCGTGGGTGAGCCGTGGGAGTCCCGGGACAGGAAGACCCGGGGTGCTGGCCCCGTGCCACCTCGCCGGGACCCAGTCTCCCCATCTGTAAAATGGGGCGTGGGGCCGGCCCAAGGTGTCGAGTGAGCGTCTATAGTGCACAGCCAGCACTTACAGAGACTTCTCACCAGTGAATAGAGCGACGGCCTGCGGACTGAAGGGTCCCAGGTTTGATTCTGGTCAAGGGCACAATCCCCAGGAGGGGGGCGTGCAAGAGGCAGCCAATCAATGATTCTCATCATGGATGTTTCTCTCTCTCTCCCCCTCTCCCTTCCTCTCTGGAAAAAAAAAATAAAATAAATAAATAAATAAATAAAATAATAAAATCTCCACCACTTAAAAAAAAGAGGCTTCTCATCAGGCCAGTGCTGGGGAGAGGCTGGTGGTTTATTTGTTTGTTTGTTAATCCTCACCTGAGGATATTTTCCCAATGATTTTTAGAGAGAGTGGAAGGGAGTGGGAGGGATAGAGAGAGGGAAACATCGATTGGTTGCCTCCCGCACACGCCTGGCCCAGGGCCAGGGACTGAGGCTGCAACTGAGGTATGTGCCCTTGACCAGAATCGAACCCAGGACCCTTCAGTCCGAGGACTGGCGCTCTATCCACTGAGCCAAACCGGCTAGGGTGAGGCTGATGATGGTTTCCAGGCCTGAATAAATAAATAAAAAAGGCATGCAGTTCACTGGGACAAGCTCTATGTATGAACATTTACGCCAGAAACAGGTGTCCCAGAAGTGTCCCATGCGGAGCAAAAGCTGATCCTTGAGCGTCAGACCCAGGGACAGGGCAGCAGCACCTGGCTGTGCGCAGGAGGGCATCCGTGGGCAGCTGGACTCCTGGCCACACCTCCCTTCCTTGGCGCACAAGCTCGTGTCTTCACGCGTGCCCAGCGTGGGTCCCCGTGCTCCCCTGCCTCAGGCCCAGCGTCCTGCCTCCGACCCCATGGTCCTCCCTGACTCGGAGCCCCTACCCTCGATGAAGGGGCTGCAGTGAGGAGGGAGGCCCACCCTCCAGGCCCCACTGAGCCACGCCCACAAAGGAAGCTTGGACACGGGTGGAACAATCTGGAAGGTACCATGGAGCTGAGGGAGAGCGCTCCTGACCTCAGTCACGCCTCTCAGGAGGTAGCCCCTCCCTCTGAGGTCCAGACGCTCCCTGCCTGTCTCTGGCTTTCTGTTTTCATGACACAGACACTCCCTGGCAACATCTCCAGGCTCGATATGAGGGGGGACGTATTCCCAGGTTGTTGGTCAAGACGGAAGGCCACGTGGGTCCTCCGTCCGCACTTCTGCAGGCATGTGAAGGGCGCTGGGCCTTAGCTCCAGCCCCTGGGGCCCAGAGACCGGGGAGCTGGGTTGGCCTGAGGGAGCCTCAGGACAGGCAGGTGGCCTGTCCCTCAGGACAGGCAGGGGGAAGTAGGACCCAGCAGGGGGTCGGGTTGTGACACCCTGCATGGACCGGACACTGGTGTGAGAGTTCTCTGTTCTGGGCCTTTAACACAACAAGAACACCCTGTCTTCTGGAAGGGGACAGATATTATCATCAGTTCACAACTCAGCAGTCATATATATATATATATATATATGTATATATATATATATAATATTTTTATTGATTTTTCACAGAGAGGAAGGGAGAGGGATAGAGAGCTAGAAACATCGATGAGAGAGAATCATCGACCAGCTGCCTCCTGCACAACCCCTACCAGGGATGTGCCCGCAACCAAGGTACATGCCCTTGACCGGCCTTGAACCTGGGACCCTTCAGTCCACAGACCGACGTTCTATCCACTGAGCCAAACCGGTTTCGGCACACTTTTTTTTTTTTAATTGATTTTTTACAGAGAGGAAGATAGAGGGATAGAGAGTTAGAAACATCGATGAGAGAGAATCATGCATCAGCGGCCTCTTGTACACCCCCTTACTGGGGATGTGCCTGCAACCAAGGTACATGCCCTTGACTGGAATCGAACCTGGGACTCTTCAGTCCGCAGGCTGACGCTCTATCCACTGAGCCAAACCGGTTTCGGCAACAGCCACACTTCTGAAAAATGGTCACAGCGTTAGAAACACAGGGACCATGGCACTCCAGTGCCCACTGCAGATGTGACGGCCCCAGTCCAGTGGGGACAGGAGCGTCCACAGCTGTGTGTGCCAGAAGCCCCATAGAGAACCTCGGGATCAGGGATGGCAGTGCCCAGGCAGGAGACTGGCCACGTCCAGAAGAGACTTCGCCGGGCAGGTGGGCCTCACGAGGTGCCCTCTGGTTTCCCCGCAGGAGCTGGCGTCGGCAGGATGGGTGTCGGGACATGCTGATCTCCCCTTGAGACAGGTAGGTGACCCGGGCTTGGCCTGGGCACATTTCCTCCCACAGGACAGCAGAGTGTCCTGGTGGGCTGGGTCCGTGTGGTCAATAGGGATGGACCGTGGCTCTGAGTGCTGTGTGCTCCCAGTGAGCTTCTCGCTGGGTGGGCATAGCACCCTGGACTGGACCTGGGGCCTCCTGCCACCCCTGCCTGGATTTACTGATGGCGTGAGCGGGCACAGCAGCCACCATTTGACATCTGGCTGGAGGGATGAGCCTGCCTTCGGGCCAACTGACCAGGATGTTCGCTGGGCAGTTCTGTACCACCTTCCCATGAACGTCTGCCACAGCAGTGTCTGATACTGGCACAGCCCTCCCCGCTCTGCTCTTAGCTCAGGGTGGTCTCTGCGGACAGGCAGTGCGCCCACATGCCAGAGTGCCGGGAGGAGGGCACCAAGGCCAAGCAGCAGGCTTTGCCGGGCCCAGAGAGGAAATGGCTCAATCCTGCCGGCCGTAGGCCTGCCACTCACAGCCACGCCGGTCTGCGTTGTAGAGAGAAAGCTGCCGCGGACGACAGTGCCCTGAGCAGTCTGATGACATGTGCTGGCCCAAAGCCTTGGGCGGTGTCTGTTTTTGTGGGTTTCCGCTGCCCATCACAGCTCCAGTGGGATGGGCATGGTGCCAGTAAGTGTAGCAGGAGGCTGAGTGGTCCCTGTCTCCCCAAGGACCCTCTGGATGGCACACCCCAGTCTGCCAGAGTTCCCCGTGGTGGTGGCTTGGAAGAATGCACCCAGTCACCCTTCTCCGCCCAGTACAGGCTCCCAGTCTCCAGCCCAGGGATCTGCCCCAGACCCACTGGGTGCCGTCTGTGTAGGAGACTCAGCTGACCAGCTCTGTGAATCCTCAGTGCCCCCGAGTGTCCAGGGTAGAGGGCTCAGCTCGGCTTTTGTGGTTGAGTGAGGCTGCACTTCTGTGACCACTGGCCCCTAGCCAGGGCTTCTTGAGGTTTTGATGTGTTTCTTAGCCATTGGTATGAGTCTTGATGCATTACAGGATGAATTCTTCCCTTGTCTGCCTGCCTGCTGCAAGGTGTTTTTTTTTCTTTTCTTTTTAGCCTTTTAGAATTTGTTTGCGATGGTTTACATATTCAGACGTTTTTCATATTTTGTGGTGAAACCTGCCGAGTTTCCCCCCCCCCCCCCACTTTTTCCTTATTCCATTGTTCTATGCATTGTCCTCCCTACCATGTAGCCAGATAGATTCACATGGATCTTTTCCTCTGGGCATTCCTAGTTTAATGTTTACCCTCAAAGATTTCGTTCATCTGGAATTTACTTCGTCATAAATGTGAGGTGAGGATTTAATTAAAAAAATATATATATATATTTTTTTAAATTGATTTCAGAGAGGAAGGGAGAGGGAGAGAGAGATTAGAAACGCCAATGATGAGAGAGAATCGTTGATTGGCTGCCTCCTGCATGCCCCCTCCTGGAGATCAAGCCTAACCCAGGCATGTGCCCTTGGCTGGAATTGAACCTGGGACCCTTCAGTCCGCAGGCCAACGCTCTATCCATTAAGCCAAACCAGCCAGAACAGACTTAACTTTATATATATATGGTTGTATCTGAACTGTTTCTTTTTTATTTATTTATTTTGAGAGTAAGCTGGGGACAGCAGAACAAGGAAGGGCTGAGGGTAGAGGAAGCAACAAGAAAGAGCAGTAGGGCTGCTGTAGCTCTCTAGAAACATTACGGGGAAGAAGTGAGCCAAGGCGGGGCTGCTGTCCGCTCACCGGAGCGTCAGAGAAAAGGGGGCCTTGGGGACAGGTCCAGGGGGCTAGCTGCCCTTTGCCCTTTGCCCTTTGCTCCCCTGGTTGCAATTCTTGTGGGATCCCTTAGCGTTCAGGAGGCGCACGGATTTGGGGGGGAAGGAGGAGGAGAAGGGGAAGGCGCAGGCGTGCTCTGGGGAGGGGCGGGGGTGCTGAACCATGTCTTTTTTGTTGTTGTTAATCCTCACCCAAGGATATTTTTCCATTGATTTTTTTTTTAGGGAGAGTCAAAGAGAGAGAGAGAGAGAGAAAGAGAGAGAGAAACATCATTGATGTGAGAGAAACATTATTAACTGGTTGCCTCCTGCAGCCCCCGACCACGGCCTGGGCTGGAAGGGAGCCCGCAACCAAGGTACATGCCCTTGACTGGAATCGAACCCGGGACCCTTTGATCCACAGGCTGACACTATCCACTGAGCCAAAACAGCTTCGGCTTCTGAACTGTGTCTTGACTAATGTTTTCTGTCACCAGAAATTGGGCTTGTGGGTGCCCTTGGCCAGAGCCCAGTGGATCGTTAAGATCCGGTCAGGGCCTCCCGTGAGCAGCCCTTGTTCTCAGAAGCCCATCCCTCCGTGTGCTTACTTATAGGGACGTGTTGGGTCCACTCTGTCGGGGCCTCCCCCGTCGCTGGCATCATAGGCTGGCTCTCCCCTCTGTGGGTCTGTGTCGCGTGCCGTCCCACACACATCGTGCACGCTCTGCTTTCCCTGTGCCTTGGGCTCGAAGCCCCTCTGAGCACCCTTCATTCCTGAGAACAGGTCCCTGCCATGGTGGGGTCCCCCTCAGAAACCCCACAGGTGTGACCGGGTCCCATTGTGGACATCCAGGCTTTGAATGCTCTATGCTACCTCTGGCCAGGGACAGGCCCAGAACCACCTGCACGGGGGTGAGGGGGGGCGGGGGACATGGGTGTCCCTTACCCAGGCGGCTTTGTCATGCTGGGGGAGTGAACTGGCCTCTTTCTCAAGGGTCAGGAGCCTGGCATCGCATGCCCGCCGTGGGTGGCACCACCCGGCCAGGGGCTCACGCATTCTGTTTGTGTCTCAGCCTCAGGGGCTGGCAGGCTTGTGGTGACCAGCCAGTCCACCTGCCACACAGGATCTTGACCTCATGGCTGGGAAGCCTGGTTCAGGCCGGCCAGCGGCTGCCCTCTCCCCTGTGGGCCGTCCTAAGCCAGGCCTCCAGGGGCCTCGGTGATTGGACGTGTAGGTCATCCCCCAGGTGGGCGGGCTCTGTTAGAGTCGCCGAAGGAGGAACGCATGAGGCTGAACGTGGCAAAGGATTATAAATTTAGTCGAAACCGGTTCGGTTCGGTGGATAGAGCGTCAGCCTACGGACTGAAGGGTCCCGGGTTCGATTCCGGTCGAGGGCATGTACCTGGGTTGCGGGCACATCCCCAGTGGTGGGTGTGCAAGAGGCAGCTGATCGATGTTTCTCTCTCATCAATGTTTTTAACTTTCTATCCCTCTCCCTTCCTCTCTGTAAAAATCAATAAAATATATATATAAAAAAAGCCGGGACCGGTTTGGCTCAGTGGATAGAGCGTCGGCCTGCGGACTGAAAGGTTCCGGGTTCGATTCCGGGCAAGGGCATGTACCTTGGCTGCGGGCACAGTCGGTAGGGGATGTGCAAGAGGCAGCTGATCGATGATTCTCTCTCATCGATGTTTCTAACTCTCTATCCCTCTCTCTTCCTCTCTGTAAAAAATCAATAAAAACAATAAAATATATTTTAAAATATATATATATATATTAAAAAAAAAGAATTATAAATTTATTAAGTCGTCTGGTGAGACCAGATAGGCTGAGCCCCAAAAGGGTGCCTGCAGGGGAGTCGGATATTTTAAAGGACTCTGGGCGGACTTTTTCAGCAGGGAATTCTCTGGGCGGGTCCGGATCCTGGGCAAGTCCGGAGGGGAAAGTGACTGGTCTTCTTAGCAAATGGACTGTGGTCTGTGCGGAAGGGAGCGCCAGACCTGGGATTATTTGAAGGTCCGTTTCCCAGGGGAGGGGGTATCGACTCGATGATTCGATCAGACCTAACAGGCTCCCTGTGAGAAATGGGAGCCACCACCGCAGCCCCAGGTCCCCTCCCGCCCCCAGAACCCACGCGTCTCAGGGGCGGCAGAAGGAAGGACACGGACGCGGCAGGACTCGGCTCAGACCCTGGCTCTGCCTGCCCCACAGGCCGCAGGAAGGGCTCCGTGCCGGCCACTGCGGCTGTGATGCGAGCGCCATGCCAGCTTCCGGCTGCACCATCCCTCACTCAGGGTGACTCACAGCCCGTGGCGTGGGGGGTGCAGGGGGGCCAGCTTAGTGAGGCCACGCAGTCCCTGCAGTGGCTGTTGTGGTGTGTTTACCCTCCATCCCCACCCCAGCCCCATCACTCTCCTCCCAGAGCACCCCCCTGCCCCTCTGCTCTTCTCTTATGGCCTCCCCCGGGGCCCCTCGCTGTCACTCTGGCCAGTCAGCTTTGGGCTCCTCCCTGGACTTGTCCTGCTCTGTCCCCTCCTCGTACTGCCCTTGGGGGAGCTGCCCGAGAAGCCCCTGGAACATCCAGGCCCCGGCGCCCCGCCCAGCATGCCTCTCGGCTGGAGCCCGGGAGACGTCAGCTCTGTTTCTCTCGCCCCCGCAGGGAAGGCATCCCGGTGGGTGGGGGAAGCCAGAGGCACCCCACCCCCATGGCGCATCCTGCCAGGTTGATGTTTGCAGTTGATGAGTTTGGTATTTCGGATAAGCCTTTAGTTAAACTCTCCCTTTTCAAAATATTTCGCTCTCCTGGAAAACCTAATTAGGCCATTCATTCGTCTGAATGTGCTTGCTGCTCTCTGCATTTTGGGAGATAATGAGGCGGTGGAGAGAGGCTGCCAAACCTCTCCTGGGGGGAGGGGGGGAGGCTTTTGCTCTGTGCCCTGGAGGGGGAGGTGCCCCTGTGGCCTTTCCTGGCCTGTGGGACCTAAGCCCCAGATGGGGGGGGGGGGGACGCACCAAGTTTATAGATGGGGAAACAGGCCCCAGTCACTGAATGAAAGGTGAGACAGGGGGCGGGAGACCGGACACAGGCTTTATCAGAGGAGAAGGACCCCTGCCGGGCTGCCTCCCACAGAGAGAGAGAGCCCGTGTGCAGAGGTGAAGGCACCTTTTAAAAAAATTTTTTTTTTTTTACAGAGAGGAAGAGAGAGGGATAGAGAGTTAGAAACGTCGATGAGAGGGAATCATCGATCAGCTGCCTCTTGCACACCTCCTACTGGGGATGTGCCCGCAACCAAGGTACATGCCCTTGACCGGAATCGAACCCGGGACCCTTCAGTCCGCAGGCCGACGCTCTAGCCACTGAGCCAACCGGGTTTCGGCTGGAGACGCCTTTTGAGGGGAGGAATGGGCGGAGGCGGGGCTTAGGGTATTGGGCAGGTGCTGATTGGTGGTTCAATGTACAGTCCATGTAAGGTGCCTGGTCAGGTGCTCAGGAATGTCCGTGCTGCAGGTACAGGTTACATCATACTCCGTCCATCCCTTGGGGGGAGGGAGGATCTGTCACTGAAGAGTCTGGGATGGCATAGGTGGAGGGGTCTCAGCCCCGGCCAGACATACCCTTCACAAACCATCTCCTGTCACCTCTTGTCACACACCCTTTTCCCCCCCTCTCCCATCACCTCCTCTCACCCTAGGCCCTGGGTCAAGGCCATGGCCTCAGTGATGCCACGGAGGTGCCTCCTTAATCCCCTGGACCAAGCTCACCCCGAGGGGCTGAGAGCCAGGGAGAGGCCACAGGACCAACCCACAGACGCTCAACCACAGTGGCACCAGAGCCTTTTTAATAAATTATAAACCAGCCGAAACCAGTTTGGCTCAGTGGATAGAGCATCAGCCTGCGGACTCAAGAGTCCCAGGTTCGATTCCGGTCAAGGGCACGTACCTTGGTTGCGGGCACATCCCTAGTAGGGGGTGTGCAGGAGGCAGCTGGTCAATGTCTCTCTCTCATCGATGTTTCTAACTCTCTATCTCTCTCCCTTCCTCTCTGTAAAAAATCAATAATATATATATATTTTTTAAAAAAAGAATAACCGCCGAAACCGGTTTGGCTCAGCGGTAGAGCGTCGGTCTGCGGACTGAAGGGTCTCAGGTTCGATTCCGGTCAAGGGCATGTACATTGGTTGTGGGCACATCCCCGGTGGGGGGTGTGCAAGAGACAGCTGGTCGATGATTCTCTCTCATCGATGTTTCTGGCTCTCTATCTCTCTCCCTTCCTCTCTGTAAGAAAATCAATAAAATATATTAAAAAAAAAAAAGAATAACCAATATTCTAAAATAAATAAATAAATAAAAATAAATTATAAACCAATATGTGCCTCTCTATAGAAAATGTAGAAAATAAACCAGGAAAGGGGGGGTTGGAGAATAGTGGCTGTCACACCCCTGCATCCTGGCCCTGGCAGTCCTTCCTAGGCTCCTGGGGGGGGTGGCTTCTGCACGGACAAGTTTAAGCTGCTGGGGTTGGGACTCCGCCTCCCCTCACCCGCATCTTCTGTGCTGATGCTTTGCCAACACAAGAGAGTGAGTGCCCTTCACTGCTGGCCCTGCCACCCGCTCCTCTGACCACCTGGCTGTTCCCTGCCCCCTCCCCACCCACAGCCTCAGGCCCAGCTGGGGCCGGGGACTTGGGTGAGACCAAGACCCCCTCGCCTCTTGGGCCCCCCAGCATGGGCGTGAGAGATTACGATGGGGAAACTGAGGCCCCACAAGCAGAGTGGTGGTGGGGGGGAGGAAGGCGGTGGCTCCCAGGCCTGCCCCAGACAAGTACATCTCCCGTTTCCGTCTTTCCTGGTAACCGCTCTCTGGCCTTTGTTGCCTGCAGGAACCTATTGTTGGTGATGAGGCTAATTCAGAATGTTTGAATTAGAAGACATAATTCCAGACGTTTATTTGCCAAATCTTCTTCTTTTTCTTTCTTTTTTTTTTTTTTTTAACAGAGGCACTCGTTAATTTTTAATCAAGCCTTTGTGCTTGCAGACGTTGTCTCTGCAGAACCGGGGCTCCCGGAGGGTTAGTGTTGCTAGCGGGGGAGGTGTACGAGGCCCAGGGTGCCGTGGCGGGAAGAAGGCCAGCTGTGGCCCGTGACAAAGGAGCCCTGGGCCCAGCGTGCAGGCTGACATGTCCTCGTGCTCCTGGTTGTCCTCCCCTCCCCTGACCCCACCTGTTCTGCTCTGCTAGCTCAGACTCCTCCCTCTGTCCCCACCAACTGATGGGCAGGAGGCGTGGACCTCAGGCCAGGCACATGGAGTGTGAAGACAGCAGGGGAAGGGAGCTGGGTGCAGTGGGAGAGTGTCTGCCATCCCCCTCCCCCCACTGAAGCTGGTGGTGGGCTGCTTTGGCCAGGCCCGGGGAAGCTCCTGAGCTGGGTCTGGCTCTCCTGCCCCAAGAGATGCTTCCCCATCGCCTTCAGGCTAAAGGCCATACCCGGTCCCTGTGGTACCACCAGCCTCACTCCTGGCCGCACCCAGCTTCAGCATCCGCAGGCTCTGCCTGGGTGAGGTCTCTGTGCCCACTCCCCCCTTGGGCCATTCTGGATGACTCAGAGGCACTCTCTTCCAGTGCGTCTCCTTCTGAGCCCTCAGGAGCCCCAAGGCAGCCCATCTCCTGACATTTCTCCAGTTTCTTGCAAAAACTGGCCTCTGTGTATAGCACATGCTCTGATGCATCAGGGCCGCCCAGCTGCGCACGGTGCTCCAGCTGCTCACCCTCTCTTCCTTCATGCCGCAGAAATTACTTGAGCACGGCTGCATGCCAGGCGCTGTGCTGGTTGCCACTCAGCTCTGGCCTGTCATTCAGTATGAGATGAGGTCATGGCTGTCCCCACCCTCCTGCACCTTCAGCTCCATCGGAGGCCGCAGGCGAAACGTTAGATTGGTTGTTGTGTCTGCCTTGTTCGTACAGAGGCTTAAGGGCTGAGGGAGGCATAGCAGTAGCTTCACATTGTGATCTTCGCTAGGTTCAGAGATTAACTTTCTCTCTGTCTTCCGTCAGCCCTGCTAGGTTCATAGGTTAATTTTCTCTATTAGAATTTTTTTTTCCATTTCTGGCATATGAAAGGTAGTCAGTGAGCAATGCATTGGTTATTTCAATGATAATCTTGGTTTGGAGACTTAGATTAGCCTGTGTGCTTATTTATTTAAAAATATCAATTTTTTATTTTTTAATTAGGAAAGTAATTAAGGCAATGAATTTACCTCTGAAAACGGCTTTAGCTATAACCCATATTTTTATTTCCAGCTTTATTGAGATGTAATTAACATATAATACTGTGTAAATTTATGGTATATAATGTGACGATTTGAGATATATATATATATATATATATTGAAATGTTTACAACAATAGGATTCGTTAATCCACCCTTCACCTCACATTATTATTATTGTTCTGTTGTAGTTACAGTGAGAATATTAAAGTTCTTCTCTCATAGCAACTTTTTTAAAAATATATTTTTTATTGATTTTTTTACAGAGAGGAAGGGAGAAGGAAGAGTGAATTAGAAACATTAATCAGCTGCCTCCTGCACCCCCTACTGGGGATATGCCCGCAACCAAGGTACATGCCCTTGACCAGAATCGAACCTGGGACCCTTGAGTCCGCAGGCCAACACTCTATCCACTGAGCCAAACCAGTTAGAGCTCTCATAGCAACTTTTAAGTACAGTAAGTCCTCACAACATTATTAACAAGTTCTTGGAACTGTGGCAAAATGACATATAATGAAACCAACTTTACCACAGGTTAATTTATATAAACGAGTTAAGTTCCTATGGCATCTCATCAATGTTATAACGAAATGATGTTGCACAAAATGATGTTATTAAAGACCTGCTGTACATAATACAACATTGTTAACTATAGTCATCATGCTGTATGTTAGATTCTCAGAATTTAGTCATCTTATAACTGACAGTTTGTATACTTTGGCCAGCATCTTCCCATTTCCCCTCCCTTCAGCCTCTGGCAGCCACCATGCTACGACTCATACATGTTTATGTATGATATGTGGATATATTTTTTCACTGTTTCTAAATGGTCAGCTCTATATGCTTAAATTTTTATCTTTTAAACAAAATTTTTAATATATATTTTATTGATTTTTTTACAGAGAGGAAGGGAGAGAGAGAGAGCGAGCTAGAAACGTCGATGAGAGAGAAACATTGACCAGCTGCCTCCTGCACACCCCCTACCGGGGATGTGCCCACAACCAATGTACATGCCCCTGACCGGAATCGAACCTGGCACCTTTCAGTCCGCAGACCGATGCTCTACCCCTGAGCCAAACCGGTTTC
The DNA here is from genome assembly GCA_036971965.1 of Nyctalus aviator. Classification (NCBI taxonomy): domain Eukaryota; kingdom Metazoa; phylum Chordata; class Mammalia; order Chiroptera; family Vespertilionidae; genus Nyctalus; species Nyctalus aviator. The sequence goes on along the minus strand of CM072939.1, from coordinate 10,148,820 downwards.
GGCTAAACAAATTTTTATGATTGATTTTTTTAATTTTTTTTAAGTTGGGGCTGGGGGAGAGAAACATTGATTTGTTGTTCCACTTACTTATGTATTTATTGGTTGCTTTTTGTATGTGCTCTGACCAGGAATCAAACTTGCAACCTTAGTGTGTTGGGACAACACTCTAACCAACTTACCTACCCAGCCAGGCCCCTTCTTTTGACTCTTAAAGCCGTAGGGTCCTGGTGAGCCATGTTTGCTGCCTCCCAGGAAAGACTGACCATGCAAACGGCAACGTGACTTTGAAAATCCAGGAACTTCACCCTGAAGTCTGCTTAAGGTAATCTCAGAACTGGGTTAACCCTTTTACTTTTCTATTATTTTTAAAATATATTTTATTGATTTTTTTACGGAGAGGAAGGGAGAGGGAGAGAGTTAGAAACATCGATGAGAGAGAAACATCCATCAGCTGCCTCCTGCACACCCCCCACTGGGGATGCACCCGTAACCAAGGCACATGCCCTTGACCAGAATCGAACCTGGGACCCCAGAGTCTGCAGGCCGACGCTCTATCCACTGAGCCAAACCGGGTAGGCGAAGGTTAAACCCTTTTAAAGATCTCGGGTGAAGGAGGCGAGGTCTCCGGTTCGTTCTTAATAAGGCTGTCAGCTATTTTTTTTTTTTTTTACCAAAAAGAGTGTGTGCAACGAAGGAGGTGATGCGTGGGCAGCGGATGCTGCAGCTGACATCTATGAATATCCGGACCGTGGCCAGGGCGTGGGCAGCCACTCGGAGAACGTGACCCCGGACCTCAGTGTGGCCTGGGGCGCCCGCCTGGGCAGGCCTCCCTCCCGCACTGCAGCGCGGGCACCACGTGTTCAAGAAGTCCGAGGAAACAGCAGCCTAACGAGAGTGAATCGTGAAACCCAGGGAATAGACACGCCCACGGTTTTCTCAGCTCCGACCGGGACGGTGGCAGCCCCGCGAGGGGCCTGCTCTGTTGGAGGCGGTGGCTGGCCTTCTCCTTGGGTCCCCGGTCTATTTCCTTTCTGCCTCAGAGAGTCCCGGGTTTCGTTTTCCACATCGCCTGTCTCCCCCTCTTGTATCCGCTCTTGAATCATCGCCTGCTGGTTTGGAAGGACCGCCTCGGGTTTGCTTTCTGCCATCCCACCGTAACCCGGTTTGCTCTCGGCTCGGCCCCGCCTGCTGTGTGCTGCCTCTGCCGTGTTTTTTCCTGTAAATCTCTGCAGGAGCCTTCTCATTGGTGATCGTTCCTTTTCATTAAGGTCCGTTCTCGGGGCATCCGTTCAATGCTGCCTTTGGCCATCTGAGAACACACGCCGGCTGGTCCTTACTATCGGTGCTAATAATGCACTGAACACGGTTCAGCGTAAGGCTCTCGGGTCTCCAAAGGGCACAAGGTCTGCCCGGGGTGTGGGGTGCTGCAGGAGGTCCCTGCATGCTGGCTGCTTCTGACCCGGGTCCCCATCTGTCACAGACAGACCTCAGGGCGGACCAGAGGCCTGGGGCTGCTTGCAGACTGTGTTGTCAGGAACAGGTCTGGTCTCTTGATCAGGGGCAGCCTTGCCTGGTGTTTAGGACAGTAATAGGGTCTGCCCAGGACAGCGGTCGGCAAACTCATGAGTCCACAGAGCCAAATATCAACAGCACAATGATTGAAATTTCTTTTGAGAGCCAATTTATTTTTTTTAATATGTTTTTTTTTAAATATATATTTTAGCCGAGACCAGTTTGGCTCAATGGATAGAGCGTCGGCTTAGGGACTGAAGGGTCCCGGGTTCGATTCCGGTCAAGGGCATGTACGGTGGTTGCGGGCAAATCCCCAGTAGGGGGTGTGCAAGAGGCAGCTGATCGATGATTCTCTCTCATCGATGTTTCTAACTCTCTATCTCTCTCCCTTCCTCTCTGTACAAAATAAACTAAAAAATAAATAAATAAAATATATATTTTATTGATTTTCCACACAGAGGAAGGGAGAAGGATAGAAAGCTAGAAATGTCAATGAGAGAGAAACATCGACCAGCTGTCGCCTGCACACCCCACACTGGGGATGTGCCCGTAACCAAGGTACATGCCCTTGACCGGAATTGAACCTGGGACCTTTCAGTCCGCAGACCGACGCTCTATCCACTGAGTCAAACCGGTTTTGGCGAAAGCCAAAATTTTAAACTTAAAGCTCTTCGAATGCCACTTCTTCAAAATAGACTCGCCCAGGCCATGGTATTTTGTGGAAGAGCCACACTCAAGGGCCCAAAGAGCCAGCCGCATGTGGCTCGCGAGCCACAGTTTGCCGACCACGGGCCCAGGACCTCTGGTCCTCACCAGGAGCCACGATGGCTAAGGAGCCATAGTTTTACCTTCCCCTCCTCAAAAGGACTGTCAGGCCACCTGACATATACCACCCATTTTCTCATGGTAAGCTCATCAGCAGCCACACAGAGCAGACAGTGTGCATGCGTGTGTATGCGTGACTGTGTGGGTGGCTGCGTGCAGGTGCTCCGGGTGAGTTTGAGGAAGTCCCCAAATAGTCAGCCAGCCTCTGCAGTGTTTCTTCCTCCTTGTGGCCAGCCAGGGACAAGCCTGGTTCCCAGCAGGCTCTCGGGGCATATTACATATGTGTGTGGGTTGGGGGAGCCAGACAGGGCCACTGCAGGGCTTGAAGGCTGCGCTGGGTGGGGGTGGGGTGGAGACCCTGCCCAGTCCCACCGGGGTTATTTGCATATGAAAAGCAGGACTCGGCTGTTGGCTGGAGGTTGGTGGTGTCTGGACTTGTTGCCATGGGCACTCCGCTGCTCCAGAGCAGCAGAGCTGGTTCCCAGGAGGAGGAGGAGAGCGGTTGGTTGGGAGCAGCAACGCTGGCATCCAGCTCCGTTTCTGGGAGGGAAGGGCCGTCCCTGGAGGTCCCTCCAAGGAGCCAGAGCCGGCCAGAGGCCACGCTTGGGAGTGTGGGCTAGAGCAGACCGGAGGGGACCTGGCCCTCGGATGCAGCCGGCCAGCAGTAAGGCTGGAAGTGCCTGGAACCTCCCTCCCCAGGCCATGCCCACCTCCGATCCATCCAGAATCAGGCAGCCACGGCCGCACTGTCTCTGCCACAGCGGCTGGAGGGCCTCTGACACCGGCGCTGCCGTGGGCCCTGTCCCTGTCCCTGTCCCCGAGCTGGGAGCGCCTTGCAGGTGAAGCCACGTGGTGTCTCCCCGCTTGGGTCCCCAGTGCTGTTTCCTGATGAGGGAGTGAGGGCCCATTCCCCACGCATCTCCCTCTTCCCGGAGAACCTTCTTCTGGGGCCTGCGGGGGATGCAGCTGGGCCCCAGGCCCCATCTCCCCTAGGCTCTGTTGAGGTCCCCTCCCACCTCCCTCCTGCCCAGAGCCATGGGGCGGACTGACTGGGTTCATTGCCGATGATGGTCCCTGCGGGCACATGGTCCCAGCTGCCAGAAAGTGTCAGCAGCCAGCAGGAATGCTGACAGAGCTGGCCAGGTGGGCGGAGCAGGGGCCAACATCGGGGTCAGCAGGGGGCGGTTGCTGGCTTGCAGGGGCACTCATGTGTCAGGGCCGCCCTCCCTGGGATCCGAGGGGTTCTGCCCACAAAGGGAAGAATCTGTTGTGGGGGCCGTAACTGCCTCATTTGCCCCACGGGCCTGTGATTCTCCCCCCCAGCACCCCAGGGGCTTAGTTAGCAAAGCTGCCGTGGTCAGACTGAGGTCACTTGGGGAGGGCCAGCCCGGCAGGGGCCCAGCGGGCAGGGGCACTGCCAAGCGCCTGGTCAGCAGCAGTCAGGGTGGGAGGGGCCTGTGGGCTAGGATGGGGACGGGCTCTATGCCTAGGGCCACCTCCAGGGTGGAGGGAGGGGAGGTCTGTTGGGGCGAGTCTCCCTGACTGTGAGCTGGGGCACAGACAGGACAAACATGTGGGGGTGCGGGTGGGGGTGGGAATGGGGACTCCACGTTTGGTCCCTGCCCTGTGCCCTGGACCTACGTGGCCCTCACAGTCCCATCTCCCCAACTCTGGAGCAAGCCAGGCTGTTGTGGGGTCGAACCCTGGAGTCAAAAATAAGACCACCGGAGGCTGCCGATTGATTAAAAAAAAAAAAGAGGCAAGGATTTATCGAACTGGCCAGGGCGGCTGTGAGAGCACACACGCAGGCGGAGTCCACACTCGCCATCCCAGGTGCAGGCAGCCCTTTTAAAGGTCTAAACCACAGAAATTCCCCTTTGTTCTGAATTCTAAATTCTGAGAATCTTTTTAATTTTTTTTAATTTTTTAATATATTTTATTGATTTTGTACAGAGAGGAAGGGAGAGAGACAGAGAGCCAAAAACATCGATGAGAGAGAGTCATCGATCAGCTGCCTCTTGCACACCCCCTACTGGGGATATGCCCGCAACCAAGGTACATGCCCTTGACCGGAATCGAACCCTGGACCCGTTAGTCCCCAAGCCGACGCTCTATCCATTGAGCCAAACCTGTCTCGGCCTGAATTCTAAATTCTAAAGGCAGGGAACAGCCCGCAGGGTCGTTCCCAGCCACATCCCGCTGGACCTTGGAATGTGGACCTATCTTGCGAAAGCAGATAGTTGAACAGAAGCACAACTGAGCAGAGTTCACCTCGAAAGGTTATCTGCGGTTTCAACTCCAGGAGCTACAGATTGCGTCCGTGGGAACCCATCTCCTGTGGTTCTTGGTCCACAGGCACAGGAAAATTGCCTTAGCTTTCAGGTCTCAATCTGGGGGCTGAGGCTACTGCCCTATTGTTTAAGCAAGCAAGCGAGTGCCGAAGCCAGAGAAGCAGGGTTGAAATTCAAACAGCGGTGTTTACCTCAGTGTGGTGGCTGCCATACTTCACAGGCCACAACGACGTTCCCTTATCCAAGCCCGTCATAAGGTTGTGGCTGCAGCATGTCTGCTCCGGGCCACACGGCTCGGCTGGCAGGATTCTCAGGGCAGGCAGGCAGGCAGGCAGGCAGAGATGGGGGCCTCTACAGTGGGGGGAAGCCAGGCTAGAGAATCGAGGGACGGTGAACTGGGATGGGCCGGACACTGTGCACAGTCCCTTCAGCACCCTGCCGGCACCCAGGACCTTCCTGCCTGGTTCCCACTGAGGTGGGAGCTCCCCTGTGCCGCTCTCTGTTTATCTTGGCAGAGCACGCTGCTTGTCAGAGGATGGGGGAGACAGCGGGAAGTTCCCCAGCCCCCCAGCAGATAGCCACTTCCAGGTGCCCTGATGTTCATCCCAGGGACCCCTAACCCTCAGGCTCTCCTGTCCGGGCTTCCTTGGCTCTGTCATTGGGGGGTGGCGGGGTGGTGAGCAGGGGATGGAGGGTCCCTGTCTCATCATCTCCCAGGGGCTGTCACCCCGCTGCCCCTCAAAGAGGCTTTGTACCGCCACAAAGAGGCTCTGTCCCTCCCGGAGAAGCCTGGGTGTTGCCATGGAGACAGAGGGGGCCTGGAAGAAGGGGGTCCACTGTGGAAAGAGACATTCCAGGCAGAGGGCACTGGTGTGCACAGGCCAGTGGCTGGTGTGGGTGGCGGCTGCACTGCCAGGCTGCAGCCCTCGGCCTGGCGAGACAGCTGCCCCGCTGTGCCAGGTGGGGCCGTCGGAACGTCTGTCTCCCGGACCCCTCGTCCCCTCAGTCGAGGCTGGGCTCCCAGGCCCCGGTTGCTGTGGGTCTGTCTGGGTTTGGTCCCAGCCTGGCTGTGAGCCTCGGATCACCCCAGAGAGCAGTGGGTTGGGTCGCTGAGCCGGGGCCCTTGTAACTGTCCCCCCCCCCCCCACGGCCCTGCTCTTCTGGAGTTGGAAGGCTGTGGGGTGAGCAGGGCTCCCTGGAGGGGTTGGGGCAGCCACACAGGGTGCCTTGCAGGCTGGGTGCCCGGTGGGGGAGGCCAAGGAGGCAGAGGGCCAGCTGACCCCACACAGTGGGGCACCTCGGAGTTCAGCCCCTCCTCTGTGCCTCCGTTCCCCTCTCATGGCGGGAACTGGAGTGGGCGGGCTGCTGCTGCAGGTGGAGAGAGGACTGTGACTGCCAGCCCCAGCCCTCTCTGCCTGGAGCCCCTGGCTCTCCAACCCTGGGGCCTCAGATGCCCCCAGGGACCCCAGAAGGGGTGGGTCCTGGCTGCCCGTACCCACGCTTGGAGCTTCAGAGGCAGAGCCCTCGGGCCGAAACCGGCTTGGCTCAGACCGTCTTCGGCCTGCGGACTGAAGGGTCCCAGGTTCGATTCCAGTCAAGGGCATGTACCTTGGTTGCGGGCACATCCCCAATGAGGGGGGGGAGGTAGGGGTGCAGGAGGCAGCTGGTCGATGTTTCTCTCTCATTGATGTTTTTGACTCTAATTCCCCTTCCTCTCTGTTAAAAAATGAATAAAATACATTTAAAAAAAAATTTTTTTTAAAGGCATAGCCCTGGGGCCTCGGCTGCAGCTGCAGTCGGGGTCAGGTGCAGGAGAGGAAGTGAGAGGAATCCCAGCCTAGGACTGCAGTACATCTCCATCCCATGAGTCCTCATAGAGAGGCGGGCACCAGGGAACCAAGGAGACGTAAGGGGTGTGAGGGGTGCCACAGCGGGCACAGGGAACACAATCTGTGACCCGTCCCGGTGGGAATCTCCAGCCAGACCCTTCAGGGGTTCTGACGGTGGCCCCCTGGGGCTCAGGCCTCCCACCCCCCCGAAGGGGAGGGGCGTTCAGTCGCTGGGAGGCTCACCTGCCTGCCTGTGTTGCTGTGTCTGACCTGCAGTCACCTGGCCACTCCCCGGGCTCCCTGTGGCTCTGGCCTCCCACTAGGAAGGGCAGCAGCTGGGAGGCTCACCTGCTCCTGCCTGTCATGGCTACATCTGACCTCCAATCTCCCGGCCACTCCCCAGCCCCGCCCCCGCTCCAGGCTCTCAGGTTCCCTGGGCCCCCCCGGAGTGTCCCTGCCTGGATCTGACCCTGAACTTACTGCATCATGCATCCCCCCTCCCCTAACACACACACCCCTCCCCACACACACACACACACACACGCACAGCCCAGTTCCTCTGGACCACCTGCCAAATGGCCCCCCCTGGGGGTGCTGACCAGTGTTTGACCTAGGGCGCCCCATAAATGTTTGAAGAACACCCCCAGATTGTCTCCCCGTGTGTAGGAGTTGTCTTCCATGTGATCGGGGGATGGGTGCTGCTGGGGGTCCATGTGGACAGACAGTCCGGGGACAGGAGGAGGTCACTAAGGGGCCACCCTCCCCCGTGGTGTATGATCCAATGCAGCAGGCGCGCCTCCTCTGCCGGGGAAATCTAATTTCCGGGATGAATGCAATTACGGCTCTGCCAGCTCCCTGACAACCCTCGGCTTCCCTTGGGCGGGCAGTGCCCAGGCCCCGGGGAGCTCAGTTCCCCAGCCTCTTCACCGGCTTGGCTGCCAGCTGGGCGGATGTCTGCTTCTCCCCTTTCTCTCTCAGGGTCTGATGGTCGCAGAAGCTTGTGCTCCTTCCTAGGACCTCGGCTCGGGGCCCAGGGGCCTGGAGCTGCTGCAGCCAGAGGCGGGCTCCTTCCCGTCTTTGCTCTGTGTGCGCGCTCACGCTCCCCCTCGCTCCCCCTCTCACCGCATCTTCTCTCTCGGGCCACGTCCCTTGTCCATGACCTTTACCTACCTGGCGTTGGGGTTTTGGTTTTCCTATTGATTTGTAAGAGGGCTTGGTAGACAAAGGAGACACTTGACCGCAAGGAAACTTTATCCCAGCGTGCCGATCGGCTCTGGGTTACCTTGATGTCTTTCCCTCCTGCTCCCCAGTGTGGAAAATTACAAACGCGCAGGAGTGGAGAGACCGGTGTGACGTGTCTTCACGCACCCTCACCAGTCACCGTCCATCTGTAACGTTCTCTACGTGTACTACTGTAAATGGTGTCATTTTAAAAAAAAAAAAAACCAAAACCCTATAACCAAAATGCATGGATTTTATTTTATTTTATTTTTTATTGATTTCGTACAGAGAGGAAGGGAGAGAGATAGAGAGCTAGAAACATCGATAAGAGTCATCCATCAGCTGCCTCTTGCACACACACCCCCACTGGGGATATGCCAGCAACCAAGGTACATGCCCTTGAACAGAATCGAACCTGGGACCCTTCAGTCCGCAGGCCGACGCTCTATTCACTGAGCCAAACCCGTTTCGGCCTGGCTTTTATTTTATTTATTTATTTTATTTTTATTTTTTAAATATATTTGATTGATTTCGTACAGAGAGGAAGGGAGAGAGATAGAGAGCTAGAAACATCGATAAGAGAGAGTCATCCATCAGCTGCCTCTTGCACACACACACCCCCCCCACTGGGGATATGCCAGCAACCAAGGTACATGCCCTTGACCGGAATCGAACCCGGGACCCTTCAGTCCTCAGGCCGACGCTCTATTCACTGAGCCAAACCGGTTTCGGCCTGGCTTTTATTTTTGATGGACAGAAATGTCTCATTCTCCCAAAGTGAAGCTGGTTTGCCTTTTCCTTGGCAGTTTCTTTTTTAAAAATATATATTTTATTAATTTTTTTACAGAGAGAAAGTGAGAGAGAGAGTTAGAAACCATCCATCAGCTGCCTCCCGCACACCCCCCACCGGGGATGTGCCCACAACCAAGGTACATGCCCTTGCCCGGAATCGAACCTGGGACCTTTCAGTCCGCAGGCCGACGCTCTATCCACTGAGCCAAACTGATTTGGGCCTTGACAGTTTCTTTAAGGTTGAGAACGGCCTCCTCCCGCCCAGGCAGCCAGGCCCTGCACTGACTATGAGTGACCCAGTGGCCCTGGCTGGGGAGGATGGACAGATGGACGGATGGATGGACAGACAGACTAGGACTCCACCCTTGTGAACCCCACGCCCCAGCCTCCTGTTCCAACCTTGTCCCCAGCCTTGGCACAGTGTGTGTCCCTGTGGGCTGACCAGAAGCTACCTCCTGTGGCAGTAACCACAGGAGGGGCGACAGGGTAAAGATGGGCCCCCACAGGCCAAGCCTCCCTGCTGGCAGTGCTGAGGAGACAAGGTGCCCCCTGGCAGAGAGAGCTTTGGCACCACCAGACCTGGGTTCTGCTCTTCTGCTCCTGCTGGCCCTTCCTCCCATCCAGATGGGTGGGGAGTGGGGTGTGGAAGGAGGTTCAACCGGTGCCAAGCCCCCTCCCCCCCTCATGGGGGACAGGGACAGCTGGTGGTGTGCTCACAGATGGCCGGTGAGAGGTCGGGATCGGAGCCTGCCGGCCTGACCCTTAGGAAATTCCTCTAATTCCTCAACCCAGATTGGAGTCAGGCCCCATAATTTGATTTTCTGGAGCAGGATTTGGCTGTACTCCCTGTGAGGAGGAATGTCTGGGTCAGCAGGAAGACGTCAAATGTGGGCTTAGGTCCTGACCGGCGGTGCTCAGTGGTTAGAGCGTTGGCCCGTGCACCAAAAGGTCGGGGGTTCAATTCCCCGTCAAGGTTGTGGTTCGCACCCCACCTCCGGTCGGGAGGCAACCAATCGATGTGTCTCTCCCATATTTTCTCTCTCTTTCTTTCTCTCTCTCCCTCCTCCCCCCTCCCTTCTTCCTTCTCTCCCTCCTTCCCCTCCCCAAATTCCTCCCCCCATCCCTTCCAGTGTCTCTAAAGAGGCTATGGGAAAAAACGTCCTCTGGTGAGGATTAACAACAACAAAAATGTGGGCTTAGGTTTCAGAGAGAGGTTCAGCATCTCCCCCCAGTTCCTCTGCTGAAGCCTTCGGTTCCGATGGAGCCCGGTGTCTCCAGTTGTGCCCCAGAGGCTCGGGGGCAAGGCCCCTCCTCCCAGTGGTGTCTCAGGGCCTCATTCTTGCCCACCTGCCCGCTCATTGGTCTGCCCAACTGTCCATTTACTCATCCAGCCAGCCTGCACCCATCCCTTTACCCACTCACCAACTGCCTATGCGGCCACCCACCCGTCCACTCCTCTGCCCCCATCCTCTCATCCAACGACCTACTTATTCCGCAGTCCACACATCCGTTTACTCGTTCATTCCTTTCCCCTTCCATCCAGTCTCTGTACTTTCTTTTTCTTTTTTTAAAAAAATATATATTTCATTGATTTTTCGCAGAGAGGAAAGGAGAGGGATAGAGAGTTAGAAACGTCGATGAGAGAGAAACATCGACCAGCCGCCACCTGCACCCCCACCCCCCACTGGGTTTGTGCCCGCAACCAAGGCACATGCCCTTGACCGGAATCGAACCTGGGACCCCCCCACCCAGTCCGCAGGCCGATGCTCTATCCACTGAGCCAAACGGGTTTTTCAGCCTCTGTACTTCCATCCCTCCCCAACCCCCCCCACCTGGGGACACTCGTGGGTGTCCAAGCCTGGACAGGCTTTCCCCAGGTCGAGCACCTCCACTCCTGCCCACAGACAGGCAAGGCTGTGTGTGGACGGCCTGTCTGTTCCTGTCTTCTGGCTACATCACCTCCCTGGGCAGGCGGGCGCGGGTGCAAAGGTGGGGATCGTGGTAGGTCTGGCCTGCAGGCAGGGCAGGGCCCTTCCCCGGTGAATGGCTGGGATGACGTCAGCCCATCGTGTGGCCCCTCCCTGCCTGCCTCCGGAGCCTCCGGGTCCCAGCAGGAGTCAGTCTCTTGTCTACCACTCCCAGAGATCACAGCTCCACCCCAGGGCCAGCTGGGGACACAGCTGGGAAAGTCTCGTGGTTGATCTTAAAAATTCATGCACATGTTTGCCTTTCGTGTCATTACATAGTTAGTATTTATGTTTTAATGTAAAAATAGCGTTTTGAGTTATCATCAGAAAAGCCACCTCCGGGGTGCTGGCCTTTGACACCTGTGCCCACCTGGGACGTAGGGAAGCTATCACGCCAGGAGAGTGGGCCTGTGTCTTCCCAGCTCCCTAGATGCCCCCAGCCGGCAGTCTGCCTCCTGCGCGCTCCAGGGCTGCTTTTGGGGCCACCAAGGTGACGAGGCGGCAGCCTGCAAGGGTCAGTGCCCTCACCCACAGGCAGACAGAGGGGTGTACCCTCAGCCTGGAGCAGAGGGCATGGGCCCCGGGCCGGGGGTCTCTGTTCTCCAGGAGGCAGCTGTGGGGCACTCTACCCTCCAGCTGGCTGGCATTGGGGAGTGTCACCTGGGAGACGCACAGCCATGCAGCTCCAGCTGAGAGAACTGGGTAATGGAAAGGTCAGTGTGGGGTTTGGCCACCTTCTCACGAGAGGCTCAGAATTCTGGGCCACTGGCCAGCTCCCAGCCAGAGCAAGTGGGCCGGGCCCCTTTCAGAGCTGGGGGGGCCTGCGGGAGGGCTCAGGGCAGGGAAGCTGGAGGCTAAGGCGCCCCCCTCGCCTGCTGTCCCAAGGTCTGGGGGGAAGGTTAGCCTGAGGGTAGGCAGGAGCCCACGTCTCTGCACGAGGAGGGAGGGAAGCCACCTCCTGGCCCCTAGGTCCTGGTCATCCCCACCCAGGCACACTGGCCCTCCTCTGGGTGGCCCCGGGCTCAGCTGTGCTGCCCGGGCATGAGGCTCAGCTGAGGCCGCCCTGCTACAATCAAGGCTGGCTGCAGGCTGGCACCTCCACCCTGCCCTGTGCTGCCCTCGAGGGAGAAAGGGCCCATCACACCCACCCGGGCAGCCAGGTTTAGCTGATCTGTGCACGGGGCCAGGTGGCCACCAGATGCAGGTGTGTCTGTGACCCCGGCACAGGGGGGCTGCGTGCCCCTGGCTGTGCCCAGGCCGGGCCGTGTCCCCCGCTGGCCCACGGCACCCCCACCTCGCTGTGAGTGCCAGCACCTCTCCCGGCAGGAGTTCAGTTCATTCCTCCGCCTGCGCTGACCTCACCGCCCCTCCTCCAGGCCACACTGACAGTTTTGTTTGTGTGACTGGTTCTGGGGAAATGAGGAGCAGCTTCTGGGGCCCATGCCGGCCTCTTTTCCTCTCTGGGCCTCAGTTTCCCCAGCTGTCACGGTGGATTGGACTCTGGGGTGTTCTTTAAACTGGAGGTGCACCCATACCCCCACAGTGCCCCTGGCCCAGCCAGCATCAGTGGGGCAAGCCTAACACTGACCTTCCTCTAAGCCTAGCACTGACCTTCCTCTAAGGGCTCGGCCCCTGCAGCTGGACCTTCTCACGTGCTGCCCACTGTGCCGTGTCTCTAAGCTCAGGCCTTACACGAGTGGAGGGCTGAGGTGGCCAGCGGAGGCAGCCTCAGTGGCCTGGTGCGGTCGGATCAGGAGGATGCCCTGAGCAGCCCTGGCCCCATGGGGCACACTAAGTTGCCTGGCAGGGTGGCCACATGGCCTATACCCCATGTGGCTGGGTGTGAACTCCCTGTTCGGCTAGGTGTGAACGCCAAATGCTCCTCCTGCATCTTCTTGCCCAAGAAAAGCAATCACACTGAGTAGCCAGGGAGCAGGCGGTGAGGAACCTGGCTTGTCATTGCAGCTGACAGGCTTTGCCACCCCCTCGCCATCCCCTGGGACCTGCAGGGGAAGCACTGGGCCCGGACCCAGGCAGGCCTGGCCCTGTTGGCACACCGGGCCTGGGTAGCCTGGGCCCCCTGCCCTCAGCCTCCTCCGGATCCAGTATTCACGGGCCACTCTCAGGCGCAGCATCACAACCACGCTGTACGCGGCTCTCACTCTGCCGTGCGGGCAGACGTCACCCTGTTCCAGCCGGCGTAGCTGTGAGTGGAGGCCGGATCGCTGGTCTGAAGGCCAGTGCCACCCCTGTGCCTGCCTGGGTGTCCCGGGTGCAGCTGGTGGCTGGGCAGGGACAGCTGACGTCCGGCTCACTGGCACATCGGCTGTGCCACGCCAGCTGTGTGGCTATGGGCAGGTCCCCCAACCTCTCTGGGCCCCAGCTTCACCTCAGAGAGCGGAGCCTGGGCTGGCCCCATGAGATGGCTGGGTTGGCATGTGCTGTGGGCAGCAGAAGGCCTGGGCGGTCTGAGTGCTGGTCACACCCAGCTCTTTTGGCCCTTCCCTTCCAAGTGGGCTCCAGGACCCCCCAATAGTCTACGGTTCTGCTGAGCCTGCCCTGGAGCAGAGCCCCACACCCCACCTGGAAGGAGCCGGCTGCTTCCAGCCAGCCTCAGATGAATGGCTTTTAATTTAGAATTTAATCAATGTGGCTTCCCTCTCGAGAGCTGGACGCTCCAGCGTGGGAGTGAGTTGTGTGATTGGCGAGTGGGGCTGGCCGGGGGCCCTCGGTGCCCTCCGCCTCGGCCCCACCCTTGACCTTGCTCTGCTTTGCCTGCAGCCGGCAGGCGTCCTGGCCATGGAGGACTGCAACGTGCACTCGGCCGCCAGCATCCTGGCCTCGGTGAAGGAGCAGGAGGCTCGCTTTGAGCGGCTGACGCGGGCGCTAGAGCAGGAGCGGCGCCATGTTGCCTTGCAGCTGGAGCGTGCCCAGCAGCCCGGTGTGGGCGGCGGCGGCGTGGGCAGCGGGCAGCCCCTGCCGATGGCCTGGCAACAGCTGGTCTTGCAGGTAACAGCCCAGGGACTCAGGAAGGGTCACATGGGAAAACAGTCAAGGGGTCCTGGTGGGCCACAGGCCAGCATGCATTGGCTTAATTGCAAGACCGCCTGGGGTCCCTGGGGGAGAGGAGAAAAGGGGGATCCCAGAGGGACTAGAAATCCCGGGAGGGTGTGCAGGGCACCATGCGATGAATGGGCAGGACACAACCTGACCCTCCACTTGAGTGAGCCCCCAGAACCCAGGCAGCTGAACAGGGTCCATCCTGGGCATCTCCGTGGTCAGCATGGTGACACTGAGGGTTTTGCCAGCCCTGGAGTCGCCCTGCCATGGCTACCTTCCTAGCGTGCACCAATGCATCAGCTCCAGCAAGGCCTTGGGCTCTGCCTGCAGCGCAGAGGCTAACCTGGGAGTTCAGTGTCTCCACCGGCTGTTACCCTCAGATGGGTATCTGGCCCCTGATCAGCCCCCAAGAGGTGTGGAACCCTGTCCGCTTTGTGGCCAGACCCTGAAAACTGAGGTTCATGGTTAGGAGTCAGGCCACCAGGACTCCTCCCGCCACCCGCTGTGCCCCAGAGCCTGACCTGCAGACCAGTTACAGAAGCACCTCACTCACGGGGTGTAGGGAGAGGACAAAGAAATGCGGGAGTCCTGGAGTTTGGCAAGATTATTTTGGTCTCCATTATTAACTGAGGCATGGGGTAGGGGACAGGCAGGGTGGAGCTAACCCGGGAACTTAGGAGGAGCTGGAAGTAGGGTCCCTGTGTGGGGATCCCACCCTGCAGGCCTCCCATGGTGCCCCCTCCTCACCACTAGGCTCACTGGCCTCGGGGGGCATAGGAGTGAATATTCCCCTGGGTTCCTTGCAGTGACCCTGGAGGCCCTCCCCGTGGGCTCCTCAGGTCCCTGGGCCGGACAGCAGGGTTGCTCTCCTGAACTTGGTCCCCGGAGTTCTCCTCCTGATGTGTCCCCATGCACGTGCACATCCTCCCTTCTCTGGTCCCGCCAAGCCCTCCAAAGGTGAAGCCTGTACCCCCAAACTCAAGGAGGGACAGAACAGCCTATAACTGGGTCACATGGGGACAGCAACAGCCAGTGACCTCAAGGCTGCCCCTCAGGCGCGAGGAGCTCTGTCCAGCCCTTCCAGGCCGGAAAAGGCTTGGGCCTTCAGCCCAGAGGGTACCGGCAAGGGTTGATGCCCCCGAGGGAAGAGGGAAGATGTTCCCATGGCCTGGAGCTGCCCCGGCTTCCTGGGGGCGGGGCAGGGGAAAGACCTCAGGCCACCACCCCTCTCTGCCCACCACCCCTCCCCGCCCAAGGCTTTCCCAGCCTGCCCTCAGCGTTTTCTAATGGAAGGATATGGCTTTCTCAGGCTGAGATGGGAGGGTGTGTTCCCGGGGCGCTGGCTAGATGGCAGGGCTGAGGGGGGTTGTGGGGGAGGTGGGACCACGTCTGGCTGTCCAGTCCTAGCAACCTCCATGCCAACCCTGCTTTCCAGATCCGTCTCAGCATGAGGGTCCTCGAGACCTCCCTGCTGAGCCATAGAGCTCCCGGGAGCTGGTCCTCCGGGTCAGAGCTGGGCTCTGCACAGCTTGGGAGCAGGTAGCTGGGTCAGGGGGGCTGAGAGGCCAGGGGCTACTGCTGCCAGGGGCTACCCTCACCCCCCTGGACTGTGCCACGGTCCTGGTTGCCTGCCCTTCATCCTCCAGCAGGAAGAGTCCCCTCCTCCAGACAGACACCCGCCTGGAGCAGGGCCGGCCCTCACCAGACTGTGTGTGTGTGTGTGTGTGTGTGTGTAGGAGGTTAGAGGGGGCGGTCATCACCTACCCAGCTTCAGGCTGGGGCACTGGCAGCTGGTGTGATTTGGGAGAAGACGGAAATGAACCCAATGTAAGCATCCAGGCCACGTGACCTTAGGGCAGCGGCCCGTCCTCCTGCTTCTGCCCCAGCCCTCTTGCTTCTGCTCCACCTAGGGCTGCCATGGATTGACGAAATAGGGGCCAGTGGTCAGGTCATCTCCCCCCTGTGCCCGTGGTAAGACTGAGGCTCAGAGGGACACGCAGTGCACACCCCGAGTGCTCGTGCATGCTGGCTGCATGGTCTGTGCACGGAGGCGTGCTGTTGAAGGAGGGGCCCTGCGGTGGCGCTGAGAGGTGCCCGTGGAGAAAGAGGTAGGCGATGGGAGGCCTGGCCACCTCTCTTGTCTGACACACGGGACCTCCCTGGGCCGGCCCAGCTCTGTGCCTCCCGGCGCCTGGTTAGGTTACCTTGGTTAGAATGCAAGAGCCACTGGCTTGTTTTTGTGGGATGCGACCCAAGCGGCGGCTCAGCCAGCCCTTTTCTTGTCTGCACTTCTTTCAACCAGAGCCAGACTCCCCAGGGTGTGCCTTCACCTCCTCAGCAGGCTTCTGGGAGGAGGGGGGAGTGTATCCTGATTAACCCACTACTCTGACACCTCCCCTCCCCCCCACACACACCCACACCATCACCCCCACTTCCTAGTACATCAAAGACATGGAGGGGAGAGGGTCTGAGGCAACTCAGCCTCCAAAGCTTTCACCCAGGGTCACCAATAGTCTCCCTCCGCCTTCCTCCCCGCGCCCGCCCCCCCCCCCCCCACTTTGGTCTGCTCTGAATCTCCTTAGAGGGTGGAGAGGTCCTGGGCTTGGGCCTTGCGGGAGAAAACCCAAGACAAAGTGGGTCAGGGCAGGTCCCTTGGCCAGGTCTCCGCTGAGCTCTGTGGGGACACTTAGGCCTCTTGGGGGATGGGCAGCTGGCCCGGAGCGGGATCTGAGAGACCTTTGCGGCACTGCCATGGTAGTGTAACCGCTGTCTTATCGGCCCCCACTTCACAGCAAGGGGGCACCGAGTCGCAGCCAGGATGAGCAGAGCGTGGCCTTGCACTCTGTCCATCGCCACACTGGATCCTGCATTCCCCAGATGTTTCCTCAACTCTACCCCGGGGTGGGGTAGGGAGGTGGAGGGGGCGGGGTGTGAGCTTTCTTACTGGGGACGGACCTAAGCCCGGGAAGAGGGACCGGGCCCATCTCTGGGCAGGAAAAATATCACCCTCGCTGGGAAGTGGGGTGCGGGGAGGGATGAGGAGCCCGGGGACCCTTTGCAGGGAGACCCGCCCCCCCACCTCGCCTCGCCCAGGCTGCAGAGCTCCGCCCGGCCCGGCCCGGCCACGCCCCCCGCCCCCGCCCCGCCCCGCCCCGCCCCGCCTGGGCGCGGCCCCGCCCGATTGGCTGCTCGCCGCGGCCGCCGCCAGGCCCGCCCCCGCGGGGTGCGAGTCCGCGGAGCCCGAGCCCCAGCCGCCGAGGCTCCGGAGCCGAGCCCGGACCGGCCGCCGCCGCCCCACCTCCGGCCCGCGCCGCCCCCGCCGGCCCGATGCCGGCCGAACTCAGACAGGTTGGAGGGAACTTGGTCCCGGGACCGGCGGCGGCGGGCGGGGCGCCGGCCCTCCCGGGGGGACCCGCTTTTGTTTCTCGGAGCCGCCGGCGGCCGGAGGCGGCTATTGTCTGCGCTCCCGGCCGGCGCATCTGGCCCGGGCGGGGCGGCGGGGTGGGCGCGCCCCCGGGGGCTCTGCCTGGCGCGGGCCGCGGGATCTCCGGGGGCCGGGCGCGGGGGTCCCGGGCGCTGCGACCCTGAGCGGGGATCCGGGATCGCGGGGGTGGGGGGGTGCACCCCGGGCCAGCGCCCAGGACAGGTGCCGGCGACAGGGACGGAGGGCGCAGGCCTTGGGGAGCAGCCCCTCGGTGCAAGGGGGATGCCGAGCCCGAAGGGGGGAGCCCAGCCAGGCCTCTGTCCCCCTCCGTCCCCCCAGCGCGGGTTTAGGCGCTGGGAGACCCGCGGAGGAGACTGGAGGGAGGTTTAAGGGAAACCCTGTCTGCGGCGGCGGCACACGTGAGGGGAGGGGAGAAGAGGGGTAGGGACGGCCCTGCCCACGTGCAGAGGCGGGTGGGGTCTCCTAGGAGAGCAGAGGCGACCTGCCTTCCAGTCCTGGGGCTGGGGGAGGCCTGCGTGCAGCCTGCGCTCTAGCCCGGAGTGGGCGGGGCCCAGTGATAGACCCAAAAGCAGGCTGAGTGCAGGAACCACCACGGGGGCAGCCCTTGTGCTGTCTTCCCCCCCCCCCCCCCTGCCCCCGCATCTGCCTCCTGGGACAGCCAGCCTGTCTCTGCTCCTCTGTATCCCCGGTGTGGTCCCCGGGGTCTGGCCACTGACAGCCCCAGAGAGGAGGTAGTCATTGGAGGAGCTGGGGAATCTGGGCCACAGTGTGGCCAATGGGTGTGGGCTGGGTTCGGGGGAGTTGGGGTGAGTGACAGCCAGCTCTGGCTTCTGGGCCCCGCCATCCTGCTCCCGCAGCCTGCCTGCTGGGCGCCCAGGACCTCTTGGCCTCTCTGCCGCTCAGCGTGAGGCTGTGCCCTGGCAGGAGGGCTGGTCTCCAGCCTGCCAGGGCTGGGCAGAGGCTATGGGCACCGAGGGAGAGAGAGTGTCTGTGGTGGCTAAGGGTTTGCTCTCTGAGGAGAGATGCCAGCCTGGCTCATCCTCGAGTCCAGCTGGGATGGCCCTGCTGGTGGGAGCGGGCCGTCACTCCTCCACCCCCCTGCTCATTCAGCAGCATCCATCTTATGCTTCTGGGGGCCTGGCCCCGGGGAGGGGGGGCGGGCTATGGGAGCCAGGTGCGGGAATCCCAGCATTCCCTGTTTGCTAACGGGAATGTGGACAAAGTGGGACACCTGCCCCCTTGGTTCATTATTCATGAAACAGACTGACCACGGGTGCTCATCTGACAAGTGCAGATGGTGCAGGTAGATCCGTGCATCTGGGACCCCAGTCCAGTCTCCCCACACACACACAACCCCCAACCGCTCCATTACAACTTGGCTTGTTTCCTCTGTCCCCTCCCTCAGCCATTTCCAATGTCCCCCAGAGGCTATTGTGGCCTCTTGCCCAGGTGCCGACCCCTCTGCCTCGTCCCACATCTGGCCACCAGGGTGGACGGACACTGCCTCCGCCTGTCCCGCAGCCTCGACAGCACGGTCCTTCCTGTCTGTGTGTGAAGAAGCCAAGCCCCTCCTGAGTGCAGGGGCCCAGGGCCCTCATGCTGTGCTCAGCTCTGTGCCTCTGGGCATCCTCTCGTGAGCACATTACCTTTCTGGGGAACTCCAGCCTCCACTCGGAGACCTGGGCCAACCCCCTTCCCCATAAGACCCAGGGAGCTGATGGGAAACCCCAGGTTATGGCAACAGCCCCTCTCTGGGCCAGAGCCCCGGGCCATGGGCCTGGTGGACCAGGGATAGGTGTATCCCAGGGTGGATTTGGGCCCAGAGGTGGGCGCTGGGAGGCTGGGCAGCGGTTCCAGTGAGAGCTGCAAGGACGAGGACGGGTCTGGAGAAAGAGTGCCAAGACACAGGTGACAGGACTTGACAGGATTTGGGACATGGAGGAGGGCTGGGGTGGTGTGTCCATGCAGGTGCCCATGTCGGGTATAGCAGGGTCAAGGGGGGGACTGGGGCTGCAGGGTCAGGGGTTCCTTGAGGGTGGGCTGGCCTGGGTAGGTGGACATGGGTGGTACATGGGACCCTAGAGCAGGGCCTCCAAACCAGACAAGCATCCAACTGTGTGCTGGTCATCAGCCCATGATCCCATGTCCCCAACCCAAAGATGTTGGACAGCCCCAAGCCATGAGCAGACCTTGGGCTTCTCCCGTCTGGCTTCCAGCTCTGAGACTCCTGGAGTGGATGCCTGGGTGCTGGTGGAGGGAGTCTGGCCCATGGCAGAAGACGGGAGGCGGTGGGGATGTGTGCACACCCCTGCGGGTGGTGGGCACTGCGCACCGAGTGCTGCTACAGCCCGCACACACTGATCTCCTCAGGCCGGTGGGCCAGGCTGGTTCTCACGCACACGTGGGTCCCTTTCAGAGGGATCAGGTACATACATGCACATGTGTGACTAGGTCCCTGTCTGCATGCGTGTGCCCGGGCATATGGAATGGGGGCCAGGCCTTTCCATGATCTCCAGCTGACTCAGGCTCCTGCCTGCCTGCCTGCCTACTTGGGTGAAGTCATCGCCTGTTTTTAGCTCCCTGAGGTCATTTGCCAGCAGGAGCCCTTGGTGCTACAGGGCTGCCTGGACTGGGGGTTGATGGGTGGTGCTGCAGGATCATCAGGCCCTGTTGGGGGGGGGTCCTAGGTCTCCTGGTCACCCCATCTCCTCATCCTCCTCGCTTAAAGGTGTCAGAACCTCACTACAGGTCAGAATGAAAAGAATAAGCTGGACCACAGGGTAGTACGGAGATCTGAAATGCGCTTCCCCCAATCCCAGCCAGGAAAAGCGATAATGTATGCAAATGTATGCAAACTTACGGAGGGGCCATCGCCCACTTGGCAGTGTCCTGTCCTGGGCAACAGTCCTGATCCCTCATGCCCGACTTGCTTCTTGCCCCGCCCTGATACTTGCAGCCACCAGTTCCAGGCCTCAGGCCCCTGCGTGCCTGGCCCTCCGCCTGGCTGTCCGGAGCCCAGCGGAGAGAATGCAGTCCCTGCCGCGCATCTGTTCCTGTACTTGCTAAATACAGACGGGGCACCCGAAGCCCCAGCAGTGACGGGCCCGTTCCTAAACCTTCTCCTGTTTCAGAACTCTCCCGGCTCCCCGGTGCCCTCCAAGGAGCGCTCAGGCCACCCTGCCCGGCAGCCCATCTGCATGTCCCTGCTCTGGGCCTCAGTGTACTTCTCTTTCCCAGGGCACAGTGCTCCTCCCTCCTGGCCTGGTCTCCGATAGGCACTCCTCCTGCAGCCCAAGACTGAGAGAGTGACAGTCAAGGCTGTGGCCCGCAAGGGGTGAGGCGTGGCTAATAGGCTTTGCAAAATTGTCTTCTGTGCAAAATTGTCTTCTATAAGGATGCCTGGAATCCCCCCCATGGGCAGTTAGGGAAGTTCTGGGTAGAGCTTTCCCCCTTTGTCAGGCCTCAGTTCCCCTTTTATAAAATCACATCTTTTCTCCTGCTTGGGGTACGTTCTGTGCCTCTTCCTTCCTGTGTCACCAGAGCCCGAGGACAGGATGCACCTGTCCTCTCAGGACAGTTTAGGCCCTTCCCTTGACCCTGAGGAAGTTACAGGGACCCCGAACCTCCACACTGCAAGCAGCTGGGCGGCTCAAGCATTCCTTCAGGACAGGACCCCAACCTGGGAAAACGTCACACCCTGAAGGCCCCGCTGACTACCTTCCCCTGCATCACTCTGAGACCCAGGGATAGGAGCTGAGGAGGGCTCTGATGCCAGGCAGGTGCAGGTGGGAGTTGCTGGCTTCCCCTGGGCCTCAACTCCATCGTGTCTGTGCAGGCCTTCGGGGCCTGGGGCCCAGATGGGGCACCCATCCTGCAAGGCATGGGGCCCGGGCTGCAGAGCAGAGCCTGTGCGTCTGCTGGCTCCGGCTGTCCAGGAATGTGCTCCCCGTGACCCGCCCCCTGTCCTGGATTTCAGCCCCTGCCCATCCTGGCCAGGCGCCGACCCTGAGACGTTGGCGCTGTGGGTGGGATTCATGTGGTCAGAGATCCAGGGGTAGATCTCGGTCCCTGTGCCACATGGCACGGCAGGGGACTGGCCAGTTCTGCTATGGGCTGGCCTGTCCTCTTTGAGCCCCCGTTTCCCCACTGGCCGGAGGCATATGGGCCTTTGAAGAGCCTCTGTCCAGAGCCGTCTTGCCTGGAAGTCCACCAGGATCGGCCCCTGCAGGGATGAAGGCGGGAGATGTGTGTGTGTGTGTGTGTGTGTGGTGGGGGCGGGGACAGGTTGAGAATGAGGCAGGTGTTCAGGAGCTGAGGGCCAAGGTTGGGAGACCCGGGGTGGTGAACAGAGAGGGACAAGCTGGGCCCGAACCCACTCTCCGGGCTCTCAGGGTCTGAGTGATGGTAGGACTAAGGCCTTGCCCACGCAACACCCTTCGGAGTGTCTGGGCCGGAAGGAGTGTGAGGATATTTTGGTCCTCTGAGTGCCCAGGGCATTCTGGGAGCTGAGTATTTCTGGTCTGCGGGGGTGTGTGGGACAGGGGAGCCTTGGTGTGGCCACGGCGAGTTGGTGAACACTAGTGACACTGCCACCTTAAGGCCTCTCACCCAGCATTTGTGAGGTGGGGCAGGGAGGTGGCCCGGGACACCTGGAGGACACCCAGTGGGTCCCTTGGGCCCCCAGGAGCCTGGTGCAGTCAGGCCTCACTGCTAAGACACAGGACCTTCCCTGCCAGCTCAGCCCCAGGAGGCGCTGGAATGGGGGGGCCAGCCTCTGGGGGGCCCCCCCTTGGGATGGGGCAACAGGGCAAGGTCAGCCCCTCAGCGTCCAGAGGCAGGCACGTGCTGTCCTCACCAGCTGGGGCTGCTGCAGGCCCTCTCTCCGGTCTGTCCGCGGGTTCTGGGGGCGGGGATGAAGTCATTCCTGGGCATCCAGGCCAGCACCTACCTGCACTCCAGGGCCGGGGGGAGCATTGGGTCCTCCCCGCTGACACCCTCCCCGCCCCCCCCCAGGAGCAGAGCCCCGGCAGCCAGGTCTCCCTGGCCACCATGCCGGAGGCGCCCGAGGTGCTGGAGGAGACGGTGACGGTGGAGGAGGACCCGGGCACGCCCACCTCCCACGTGTCCATCGTCATGTCCGAGGATGGCACCACGCGGCGCACGGAGACCAAGGTACGCTGGGCCCGCGCGGCTGGCACGTGGGCTCTGGAGCCCCTCCCCCCACCCCCCCCGCCCCCCCCCACGCTGTCCCATGCGCATGCCCCAGCTTCCTCGAGGTGGGGGGAGGGGGAGACGGAGGCCACGCTGGCCCTGTGGGCGGCGTCTGGGCCTCTCGGGCTGCCCAGCCCATCGCCTACCTGCTTACCCACCAGGTCACCAAGATGGTCAAGACGGTGACCACACGGACGGTGCGCCAGGTGCCCATGGGCCCGGACGGCCTCCCCGTCCTGGACGGCGGCCCCCCGCTGGGACACTTAGCCGACGGCCCCCTGGACCGGCACTTCCTGCTGCGCGGGGGCGGCCCGGCGGCGGCCACGCTCTCCCGAGCCTACCTCAGCGGCGGCGGCGGCGGCGGGAGCGGCTTTCCCGACAGCCCCGAGCCCCGGGACATCCCCAGCTACGGCAGCCTGTCCCGGGGGCTGGGGGTGCGGCCCCCACGGGGCGGCCCCCTGGGCCCCGGCCCCGGCGACGGCTGCTTCACGCTGCCCGGCCGCCGGGAAGCCTTCGCCGAGGGCCCGGAGCCCGTGGCGCCGCCGCCGCCGCCGGCCGGGCGCTCCCAGCCCGAGCGCTTCCAGGCGGAGCCGTACGGCCTGGAAGACGACACCCGCAGCCTGGCTGCCGACGACGGGGGCGGCCCGGAGCTGGAGCCCGACTACGGCACGGCCACCAGGAGGCGGCCTGACTGCGGGCGGGGCCTGCGCAGCAGGTGAGCGCCCTGCGCCCTGCCGCCACGGACAGGGCGTCTGCCTTCCACTCTGCCCACCAGAGAGGACCCCACAGGTGGCCCAGCTGCCGGGGCTACATTAGTCAGTCACACACACACACACACACACACACACACGTCCGTTTGGCCTCTATTCTGTTTTTTTTTTTTTTTTTTTTTTTTAATATATTTTATTGATTTTACACGGAGAGGAATTGAGAGGGACAGAGAGTTAGAAACGTCGATGAAAGAGAAACATCGACCAGCTGCCTCCTGCACACCCCCTACTGGGGATATGCCCGCAACCAAGATACATGCTCCTGACCGGAATCGAGCCCGGGACCCTTCAGTCCGCAGGCCAACGCGCTATCCACTGAGCCAAACCGGTCCCGGCCGTTTGGCCTCTATTCTTCTCAAGGGCAGCAGCAAGGATAGGCTCTGGGATGGTGGACGTTGCCCTGGGTGCCCTCTCTGCAGGTCTAGGGCACAAAAGAAGCTGGTCGTAGTGCCCGATCCCCGCTGCCCCTGCTCTAGGCAGGGTGACCCTGAAGACGGGAACCCAAGAAAGAGGCTCAAGGTGTTTCTCAAAGCTTGAGGCCTCGGCCTCTCCCCACGCCTCATGCACAGAGGCAGCCGGAACCCCAAGAACGCCCCTTGCCCCAGACCTTCTCAGTGTGACCTCTGGACCTGTTCCCTCCGCCCTCAGTTTCTCTGTCCGTGGAATGGGAACATGAACACAGCCTGGGTCTGGAGTGTGTTGCGTGACCATGGGCAAGACACTTGGCTCCTCCTAACCTTACTGCCTCTCCTGGGAAGTGGGTTTGATGGGGAAAAGCCACAAGGACATCTGTGCCCTGGGGGACTGGTAGTCTGTATGCCCTTTATTTTTATTTTATGTTATTTTTAAAAATTATTTTATTGATTTTTTTTTTTTACAGAGAGGAAGGGAGAGAGATAGTTAGAAACATCGATGAGAGAGAAACATCAATCAGCTGCCTCCTGCACACCTCCCGCTGGGGATGTGCCCACAACCCAAGGTACATGCACTTGACTGGAATTGAAGCTGGGCCTTTCAGTCCGCAGGCCGACGCTCTGTCCACTGAGCCACACTGGTCAGGGCTGTATGCCCTTTAGATGGGCCCCCCAGGGTGGCCATATATAAAGAAGATCACCTCCCCCCACATCCTGGCACCAGGCAGAGACAGGCCTCAGGGGAAGGTGGGACCTCCCAGGCACCGGCAGATATTTCATAGAAAGGCGTTTAGCTCCGAATTCAGTGATGGGAGTGAGTGAGCCCTATCTGGTTGATTTTGTACAGAGAGGAAGGGAGAGAGATAGAGAGCTAGAAACATCGATGAGAGAGTCATCCATCAGCTGCCTCTTGCACACCCCCTACTGGGGATATGCCCACAACCAAGGTACATGCCCTTGACCGGAATCGAACCCGGAACCCTTCAGTCCCCAAACCGACGCTCTATCCATTGAGCCAAACCAGTCTCGAGTGAGCCCTGTCTGGGAGGGATGCAGCCCTGGTGGCCGTGGGCTGGGGTTGGTTCCGTCATTGGTTCTGAGTCGGTTCTTGCCGGGCTGGGGTAGGACTCCCCACACCCATGTGGTGCATGGGGCCACGTACCAACACTCCAGGCCCAGTCCCATCCTGGGCGGGTTCCCGATTCCGCTGGGGGCGGCTCAGGGCTCGGGCGGGCAGCCGCTGAGACCGCGCCCGTGCGCCCCGCTCACTCGTCGGCACAGGGCCTACGAGGACGTGGCAGAGAACGGCGGCGGCGAGCTGATGGAGGAGAGGCCCCCGTTCCCAGCCACGGCGGCGCCCCTGGCCCAGCCGGAGCGGGGCAGCCTGGGCAGCCTGGACCGGGCGGCGCGGCGCTCGCCCTCCGTCGACAGCGCCCGCAAAGAGCCGCGCTGGCGGGACCCCGAGCTGCCCGAGGTGCTGGCCATGCTGCGGCACCCCGTGGACCCCGTGAAGGCCAACGCGGCCGCCTACCTGCAGCACCTGTGCTTCGAGAACGAGGGTGTCAAGCGGCGCGTGCGGCAGCTGCGGGGGCTGCCCCTGCTCGTGGCTCTGCTGGACCACCCCAGGGCCGAGGTGCGGCGCCGGGCCTGCGGGGCGCTGCGCAACCTCTCCTACGGCCGAGACCCCGACAACAAGGCCGCCATCCGGGACTGCGGCGGCGTGCCCGCCCTGGTGCGCCTGCTGCGGGCCGCCCGGGACAGCGAGGTCCGAGAGCTTGTCACAGGTGAGTGGCGCCCGGCAGGGGAGGGACCAGAGCGAGGTTTGGCCCCGGGAAGGCACCCCGTTCAGTCAGGAGTCCCAGCGGCGGGGGGCAGGTGTCAGGCTTAGATGCCACGAAAGGCCCCCAGTCCTTACCTCTGATTTAGCTGCCAGCTGGTGGGGTGGGCACCGGGCCCCTCCCCACCGGATCCCACTCCCAATGGCCAGGCAGGGTCACGTGACCACCTTTGACCGTCATGTGACCGGGGTGGGGAAGAGAAGGCACCCCGCCATGGAGATGCCAGGTTAGGGCTCCCTCCCCCGAAGTATCCAGCCCCAGGTTCCCCGCTCTTGCCCCAGCCCCTGGGCCCTCACCCCCTCCTCAATGGGAGCCCGTGGTAGGTGCCATATGCCCCAGCCAGGAGGAGCCTTCAGAACCTCTCACAGCTTCTGCCGCTTCCTCCCTGCGGGCCTGAGCTGGGGCAGGATGGATGGCGCAGCAGGTCCTGAGCAGTCCCATGGGCGGTAGGGAGGCAGTGCCCATGGTCAGCACTGGCTGGTCAATGGTGCCCCACAGGCACACTCTGGAACCTGTCATCCTACGAGCCCCTGAAGATGGTCATCATTGACCATGGCCTACAGACACTGACCCACGAGGTCATTGTGCCCCATTCGGGCTGGGAGCGAGAGCCCAATGAGGACTCCAAGCCACGGGATGCCGAGTGGACGACTGTCTTCAAGAACACATCAGGCTGCTTGAGGTGGGGGTGGGGCCGGGCTCAGGCACCCCCTGAGCAGCTGCCCTGGGCTGTTCTTGGTCAAGGAGGCAGGAGCCGGGCACCAGAACCTGCATGCAAACAGCTGTCCAGGGAGAGCCATGTCCTCCTGTCCCACATAAGCGGGAAGACAGCTAGCTGCCCGAGTCTTAGGGATCAGCCGTGTCCCAGTTCCTGTCCCAGCCCTGAATATAACCCCGGCGGGCTTGTACCGACTCCCCAAGGGCAGCCTCTGGGCCAGGTCTGCCACCCTGTTGGGCAGTACCCCATGGCCCTATCCCTGCCCAGCTTCAACCCATTCTTCCACCATCAGGACGTCCAGGGAACAGAGAGCCAGGACCCTCCTCTTCAGTCTGCCTCAGGGGTCTCATCCCACCTCCTGAGACCTCTCCCCCACTCGGGGGGGTCCCGCAGAGCCCACAGGCAGCCCATTGTCCCCACAGTCCTGACTGTTGTGGCCCCATCCTATAGGATGTGGCCCCATCCTATAAGATGTGGCCCCATCCTATAGGATCCTGACCTGGGGAATAGCAGAGCTCCCATGGGGGCAGGGGGAAGCCAGAATGGTCTGTGCACAGGTTCAGGCTTCTTTCTGGACCCACTCTGCCCCTTTGCAAGTCAACTGGGAGTCAGGAAAGCCTCTCTTCCCCCCCCCCCCCCCCCCCCCCCCCCGCTCACCCCCATGGAGATGCCAGGTTAGGGCTCCCTCCCCCGAAGGAAGGCCAGCCTCACCCCCTTCACGGCTGCAGGCTGGTGTCCGCTGCTGGCCGCTCCACAGGGCAGTGTTAGTGTCCTTTCCGTAGATGGAAACAGAACCGACCCCCCCCCCCCCGACAGGCCAGGTGGGGGCCCGGGGCGTTCCGGCGGGAGCCAGGGGTCATGGGGCTTGCTCTTGGCTACCCAGGAACGTGAGCTCAGATGGCGCGGAGGCCCGGCGGCGACTTCGGGAGTGCGAAGGGCTGGTGGACGCGCTCCTGCATGCCCTCCAGTCAGCCGTGGGCAGGAAGGACACAGACAACAAGGTGGGTGGGGTGGGCGAGGCAGGGTGGTCCCCGCAGGTCCCACCCAGGCAGGGGCAGTGTCGGCCTCCCACAGAGGTCCAGGGAGACGGACCAGACCCAGGGCTTGGAGCATATGGGTGGCACCGCGGGACAGGCCCGCGCCTCCGGGGCAGTGCGGGCCACCCCGTAGTGACCACAGAGCCCCGCTGAGGTCCTCCATGCCGTAGGTGCTCTGCCCGTTTCCTCTCGGCCCCTGCCTGAGGGTGCTTGCCCGTGTGGGCCCCCTGCCTCAGGCCTCCGTGCCTGCACCCTCCTCGGTCCTCTCAGAGGCTCAGCGTCCCCCGTGCCCACCCGCCCGTACCCCCACCAGCTCTCTCCTCCCGCAGTCGGTGGAGAACTGCGTGTGCATCATGCGGAACCTGTCGTACCACGTGCACAAGGAGGTGCCCGGGGCCGACAGGTACCAGGAGGCCGAGCCCGGGCCCCTGGGCGGTACCGTGGGCTCTCAGCACCGGAGGCGGGATGATGCCGGCTGCTTTGGTGGCAAGAAGACCAAAGGTGTGTGGAGGGGCCTGGGCGGGGTACCACTTTATTTTTATTTTATATTATTTTTTAAAAAAGATTTTATTGGGTTTTTACAGAGAGGAAGGGAGAGGGGTAGAGAGCTAGAAACATCGATGAGAGAGAAACAGCGATAAGCTGCCTCCTGCACACCCCCTACCGGGGATGTGCCCACAACCAATGTACGTGCCCTTGACCGGAACCGAACCTGGGACCTTTCAGTCTGCAGGCTGACGCTCTATCCCACTGAGCCAAACCGGTTTTGGCTGGGGTACCACTTTCGAACCTCTTCCCTCCGTCCCCCGACTCTCCCCTTCCCCCGACACAGGCTGAGGTTCTCTGTGCCCATGACATTCATGGCAAGTGGGGAAGCAGGGAGCCAAGGTGGGTGGGCAGGCCTCCCTGGGGTGCCCATCCCACAGGCCCAGCCTTCACCCCTCGCTCTGCGCTGTGGTGCCTGCAGGGGAGGAGGGGAGGCGAGGACCCATGTGGCCGGCCTAGTCCCTTAGCTCTAGGGAGGGTTCTATGGGCCCAAGTTTGGAAAGTGCCAAAGATGATGGAGCACCTACCAGGAGACCCTGAGACACCGTGGGGGGCAGCACCCCACCCCTTCAGGGTGCAGGTTCCAACACCCCCCAGCGGCTGCCAGGTGGAACTGGGGGATCGCCGTCACCTGTCCCGCCTGTGTGGGCCTCTGCTGACCCCTGTCCTACACGTGGGCACTCAACCCCCAGCAGCCATTGGGGTGAGATCCCACCTGCCGCCTGTCTAACCCAGGGTGTGCAGTGGGAAGTTGAGGCTCCCTGGGAGGGCCCGAGGTCGGGGGGTGCTGCCCGCTCAGGCTCGTCTCCTTTCTCCCGTGCTTCCTCCGGCCGCCCAGAGGACTGGTTCCATCAAGGTGAGTCCCTGTCTGTCCTGCCATCCAGGCCCGGCGGGTGCCTGGGCACCAAGGAGGCACATCCCCCCTCCCCTTAGTGCTCAGGCAGCGATGATCTTCGAAACTGCAGGGCTTTCCCCACCTCCAGCCCCTTCTCCGGGCAGCCATCTCCATGACAACGGCAGGAATGTCAGCCTCGGACTCATTTGGAGGCTCAGGGGCTGTCTCTCGGTAACCTCAGACTTGGCTCCCCGGGCAGCGCTGGGCCTGGAGCTAGGACTGGGGCAGAGCCCGTGTCCTCGAGGCCTGGGGGGTGTCTCCCCAGTGGAGTGGGGCGCGTGTGGCTCACACAGGGACACACAAAGGCCCCCGGAGGCCAGGGATGGTAGGGGGCCCATGCCATTTAGGCCAGCGGTCGCCATCTGGTGGCCCGTGAGGTCCAAAAGGTTGGCGACGGCTGAAACTCGGCTCTGCTGCCTTCCGAAGGAGAAACGCCTCCATCTGAGGGGGATGGGGGCCCCGAGGGGGACAGGTCGAGGCTGACAGGTGTGAGGTGGAGCTGCTGCGGGGGTTTGGCCCGTGAGCAGGGTTTTCCTGGCCAACAGAGCCTGGGACAGGGTCTAGGCCCGAGATGGGCAAGTTTCCCCCTGGGTAGGACTCCTTGGCCCCCCGCCCTGCCTTGTGGGTAGCCAGGCACGTCCTGTCCCTGTCAGGCCTCGGCTTCCCACCACCCAGCCACCAGATCCCTCAGTTCACGCACCCGGAGGCCACGGGGCAGGTCTCGGCGCAGCTCCCGGCACCTGGCGGGAGACGGACGGATGAGTCCTGGCTGGGACAGCCCTAGGCCCTGCTGCTGACCCTGCTCCCCTGGTCTCTGGGTGCCTAGTCCTGGACCTGGGGGTGCTTTCTGGGCTCTAGGCAGGAACGTGCAGGGGCCCAGCTCTCGTGACACACACCTTCCCCCGACGGGGTCCACCTCACCTCCCGCTGTTGTTCTGTTCCAGGGAGGAAGGACGGTGAGATGGACCGGAACTTCGACACGTTGGACCTGCCCAAGAGGACGGAGGCCGCCAAAGGTGAGCGGGTGGAGGCGGAGTCCAGGCTCAGGACTGTGTGGTCGGGAAGCTTTGTGACTCGAGGGAGGCCTTGCAGATCCAATACAGACACGGGCCCTCAGGCGTGGCGTTCCCCGGAGGACCACCTAGCCCTTAGGGCACCAGCAGAGGGTGCCACAGGTGCCCAGGATTGGGGGATAGAGAGGCCAGGCTCTTTTTAAAAAATATATTTTATTGATTTTTTTTTTTATTTTTTTTTTTTTATGGAGAGAAAGGGAGAGGGATAGAAAGTTAGAAACATTGATCAGCTGCCTCCTGCACATCCCCCACTGGGGATGTGCCCACAACCAAGGTACATGCCCTTGTCCGGAATCGAACCTGGCACCCTTCAGTCCGCAGGCCGGCGCTCTATCCACAGAGCCAAACCGGTTTTGGCTTGAGAGGCCAGGCTCTTGCTGGGTCTCAGCTTTGGGGTGAGGCCCCCCCGTGAAGGGCAGGGGCTGGCTGGCAGGGCCTCAGGCGTCAGGTTCGCTCCGAGGGGTTTGGGTACCGGGACGGTACAGTCAGATTCAGCACGGAGGCTGGGCCGGGTCACCCCGATTCACGCAGGGGCAGAGTGGTCTGTTCTGCGCAACAGGAATCCAGCCTGAGGGAGAGGGATTCCGGGCCACAGCCCGCCCTGCGAGGAGACCTGATGCTCCCAAGCAGAACGGAAGGAACCAGCCACCGGAGATCTGGGGGGACACCACAGGCTGAGGAATCGGCCCGGGCCAACACCTCCGGGGGCCACGTGTTTGGGGAATTGGAAGCCCACCTAGGCCGGTGTGGAGGGAGCATAGGACATGAGGACTAGGGAGGGGGTGATGGCCTGTGGGGCCAGAGGACGGGGGACAGGGAGGTGATGTCCAGGAGCAGGCAGAAGCCCCAGTGTGGGTACAGTAACCTTGGAAACTGCTCAGCCCCTCATCTCTGGGACGCTGTGGCGGAGCGCTGCTGCCAGGCCTGGACCTCTTGGAGAGATGGGCCCTGTTGCTAAGGGCGTGACCCTGGTAACACAGCCTCAGTTATCTCCTGTTGCTAGGGGAGGTGGGTCTTGTTGCTAGGGGAAAGGCCCTGGTTGCCACCTTCTCTCCCCGAGCCTCTGTCAGTTCCTCTGAGAAGTGGGGCTGCTTTTTCTTTCTTTCTTTTTTTTTAAATATATTTTATTGATTTTGTACAGAGAGGAAGGGAGAGCGATAGAGAGCTAGAAACATCGATGAGAGAGAGTCATCCATCAGCTGCCTCTTTGCACGCCCCCTACTGGGGATATGCCTGCAACCAAGGTACATGCCCTTGACCGGAATCAAACCCGGGTCCCTTCAGTCCCCAAGCCAATGCTCTATCCATTGAGCCAAACAGGTCTCGGCTGGGGCTGCTTTTTCTGTGGGGCAGCCATAACATTGTTAAACATTTCCTGACCCACCACCCCATCCCTGGGTCCCAGCTCAGCCCGGAAAAAGGAGGGGGGGGGGCGATGATGTGGGGAGGTCTGGGCGACCGTCGGCAGCTGGTGCTCTGTGCCCAGGCTTTGAGTTGCTGTACCAGCCCGAGGTGGTGCGTCTCTACCTCTCACTCCTCACCGAGAGCCGGAACTTCAACACCCTGGAGGCTGCGGCCGGTGCCCTGCAGAACCTCAGTGCTGGCAACTGGATGGTGAGAGGCCTGTGTCTGGCAGGGAGGGGCCAGAGGGGGAATCCCCGTGTGTCTCTGGGCGCCTCCTCCTGCCTTTGGCCAGGCAGGGAGAGGGGAAGAGCCCTCCCTAAGGACAGAGAGAGGTTCATGGCGTTGGGGCTGCAAGAAGCATGCCCTGGGTGGTGGGGTTTGGAGGTGCCCTGAGTGGTGGAGTGTGGAGGCGTCTGGCGGAGGGAGCGTTGAGCTGCTGGTGGAAGGCTTTGTCAGGAGCACAGTCCCCGCTGCAGGAGTGGCCAGGGCTCAGGCAGGAGTGTGTCCCTCCTGTGCACTGAGCGCGCTCTGCCCCTCTGCAGTGGGCCACGTACATCCGCGCCACGGTGCGCAAGGAGCGCGGGCTGCCGGTGCTGGTGGAGCTGCTGCAGTCCGAGACCGACAAGGTGGTGCGCGCCGTGGCCATCGCCCTGCGGAACCTCTCGCTGGACCGGCGCAACAAGGACCTCATAGGTGAGGACGCAGGTGGGGCTGAGCCTGGGCGGGAACCGGGTGGAGGGCTCTAGCAGTGTTTCCCAAAGTGTGGTATGCGTACCCCCGGGGTACCGGAAGAGTTTGGTGGGGGTACGCGTTGCACCGGAGTTTGGTGGGGATATGCACTGCGCTGAGCTTAGCTGCGCCTAATTCTACGTTCTCATGACTATGAGGGGTACTCAGCGTTACGAAAATTATAGAAGGGGTACACATATGTCAAAAGTTTGGGGAACACTGCAAGGTGACCAGATCGTCCAGGTGTTGGCGGGACAGCCCTGATTGCTAACAATTTTTCCCGCGTCGTTTTAAAAAAGTCCGGATTTTTGGAAAGAATGTTTCCAATCTTATCAAAAATCGGGACTTTTTTTAAAAAAAATATATTTTATTGATTTTTGTACAGAAAGGAAGGGAGAGAGATAGAGAGTTAGAAACATCGATGAGAGAGAGTCATCGATCAGCTGCCTCTTGCACACCCCCTACTGGGGATATGCCCGCAACCAAGGTACATGCCCTTGACCAGAATCGAACCCGGGACCCTTCAGTCCCCAAGCCGACGCTCTATCCATTGAGCCAAACCGGTCTCGGCAAAAAATCGGGACTTTTTTTAAAACGCCGCAGGACGCGGGAAAAATTGTTAGAAATCAGGACTGTCCCGCCAACACCTGGACGATCTGGTCACCTTACTCTAGGGCCTGGCCTGGGCCCCATCGCATCACTTTGTCCCAGCCGCTGGAGCGCTCGTCTCCATCAAGCTGCCTGAGCCTGGGCTACCCCTGTGCGCTGGGAGCTGTGGGCTCCTCTCTCCCCAGGGCGGGGGGGGGGGGTGTGTGTGGAGGGTGGGCAGAGGCCTGTCCTAACCCCCTGCTCCCTGTCCCCCCTCACCCCCAGGGAGCTACGCCATGGCAGAGCTGGTGCGAAACGTGCGCAACGCGCAGGCGCCCGCGCGCCCCGGGGCCCGCCTGGAGGAGGACACGGTGGTGGCCGTGCTCAACACCATCCACGAGATCGTGTCCGACAGCCCGGACAACGCGCGCTCGCTGCTGCAGGCCCGCGGCGTGCCGGCGCTGGCCGCCCTGGGCGCCTCCAGGTACGCGGGGCGGGGGAGCGGGAGGGAGGCTCGGGGGCGGGGCCGGACGCTGACCCCGCCCTGGGCCCCCGGCCACAGCCAATCGGTGCGCGAGGCGAAGGCCGCGTCCCACGTGCTGCAGACCGTGTGGAGCTACAAGGAGCTGCGCGGCGCCCTGCAGAGGGACGGCTGGACCAAGGCCCGCTTCCAGGTGCGGCCCGCACGGCCTTTCCTTGCTCACGTTGCCAGGCTGGGTCCCCCCGCCGCCGGAGGGAGTGCCCCTGACCCCCTCCCTCCCTCCCCTGTCTGTTTGGCTCTCTCCCCTCCAGTCCGCTGCTGCTCATGCCAAGGGGCCCAAGGGCGCCCTGAGTCCCGGAGGGTTTGACGACAGCACGCTGCCGCTGGTGGACAAGAGCCTCGGTAAGGACGGGCGGGATGGGGGTGTGGGGAAGCCATCCCTGAGCTAGATGGCTCTGTCTCTCCACCCGGTGCATGGATAGTGACCAGGCTGGTGAGGCGTGGAGGACGGAGGTGGGCCTTCTTACAGGAAAGTGGCCTCAGGGTGGCCCCTTCCCCCGTTTGCAGCCCGCTACATCCTCTCCCTGAGGGGTACTCACATTGGTGCCAGGCTGTGGGGAGGGGTTGGCAGTGGGCAGTGAGCCAGCAAAAGGGTGCAGAGATGTTAGTGATGAAGGGTGCCCAGGGTCTCTGAGGCCAGCCCTGCCACGGGTGTATCTGCCCTGGTCCTCCCACTACTGCCTGCAACCAGCCAGCCCCTTGCTTGTGCCTTTTAGATGGTGAGAAGCCAGGCAGCCGGGATGTGATCCCCATGGAGGCCCTTGGCCCAGGTGAGTGCAGGGGCAGTGCTGAGTGCTTCCTATGTGGGGAGGAGGGGGCGTGGCCAGGTGGCTATGCTCTGTGTGTGTGTGTGTGTGTGTGTGCTCGTATGTGTTGTTGGGAAGGCCCAGGAAGCAGTGGTTGAAAAAGAAAGGTTTGGCCAAAACCAGTTTGGCTCAGTGGACAGAGCGTCGGCCTGCGGACGGAGGGGGTCCCGGGTTCGATTCCGCTCGAGGGCATGTACCTTGGTTGTGGGCACATCCCCAGTAGGGGGGTGTGCAAGAGGCAGCTGATCGATGTCTCTCTCTCTCATCCATATTTCTAACGCTCTATCCCTCTCTCTTCCTCTTCGTGAAAAATCAACAAAATATATTTAAAAAAGAAAAGAAAAAGAGAGGTTTGGTTTAGGGGTGCTCCGGGGGTACTGGGGTGGGGCCAGGAAGAGGTCAGTGCCCAGCGAGGGTCTCCGGTCTGTCAGCTGAAGGGAGGCTGGGCAATCCGGAGCTGCCAAGGGGAAGCAGCGAGCCGCTGCAGGGCCTGAGCGGTTGAGGCAGGGGACGGTGAGAGCCGGGAGGAGGAGCCTAGGAAGACCTGTCCCAGGCCCCCAGGACGGAGCTGGGGCAGGGAAGCCGGTGCCCTGTCCCAGCCGAGAGGGAGGGAGACCTGCTCCGTGGGGCCTGCCCCTCAGGACCCCCCTTGTGCCCCCCACAGATGGATACTCCACGATGGACCAGAGAGAGTGGAGGGCTCGAGGCAGTGGCCCCGCAGGGGAGGCCTCTGAGAAGGAGCCATTGAAAGTGAGTGGCTGGGGCAGCCGCCCAGGGGGGCGGCATGAGCAGCGGTTGCCGGGAGAGGGGCTCAGGCAAGACGGAGCCTGGCATCCACGGGCGGCTGGGCTGGGAGATGGGGCCCGGGCGCGGCCCCTCCACCTTGGGGACCCCACACCAGAGCCAGTCTGTGGGCGCAGCTGGTTCAGAGCTCACGCCCAGAGAGGGAGGGGGCACGTGACCCAGGGCACGGCCTGGCACGGTGCACAGGACCCCCGGAGTCTGCGCAAGGGTGTCTACCCCCTGCTCTGCACGTGTGTGTGTGGGTGAGGGCCCCTCGTGTTCCCACTTCCAGGGCAGCACCTGCCCCCTGCTCTGTGCCAATCCCCCGGCTTCGGGCTCAGGCCTCGTGCACTCACACGCATCACGCTGCACCTGTGTGAGCCACGTTAGCCTGGCTCCCCGCCCCCTCGGCCCTCCCCTCCTGAGCACCAGCACGGATAGGCCCTGCCCCTCGGGCCGGCCCAGCGCCCAGAGCCAGCTCTGACTAACCTCCTGTGTTCTGCCTCTTAACACCCTCCCGCCCACGCCCTTCTGCTGCAGCCTGACCCCAGCAGGAAGGCGGCCCCTCCGGGGCCCAGCAGGCCCGCGGTCAGGCTGGTGGACGCTGTGGGGGACGCTAAGCCTCAGCCCGTTGACTCCTGGGTCTAGCTTGCATGCCTGGTACGTTCTCTCCCCTGGTTGTCTGTCCGGCCGTTTCCCGTCCTCTGGGTCTCTGCTGGCTGCATGCTCTGTTCTCCCTGCGCGCTCCCTGGGAGAACCCCTCCCGCCCTCTACCACCCCCCCCCCCGCCCCACCTGGAGCCCAGCCGCCTGAGTGCCCATCTTAGGGGAGGACAAACCAAGTCGGGGCCCTGAGGAGATGGGACCAGAGCAGGGGTGGCCTTGAAACACCCCAAGTGCACGGCCTCTGAAGAAGAGCATGTTGGGATTGGCCCCGGGGGTGAGACCCTCAGGGTCGTCCCACAGCAGCTGCCTCTGTATACACCTCCGTCTGCCTAGTCTGAGAAGGCAGCCCTCCCCCGCCACCCTGCCACCCCGCCACCCTGCCACCCCGCTCAGCCCTGCCCTCTCCCTCCTCAGGGCCTGGACCCAGCTTTTCATTCTTAGGAATCTGATGGAGGGAAGAAGGGAACTCCAGGGCCAGCCTGCAAAGACCCAGCTTCGGAGCTCGGAGCCCCCTGGTGGCAGGGATCGGCAGTGCCTCTGCGCGGGAGCCAAGGCCGGACTTTCTGGACACGCCTCTCTTCCCACCCCCTGGCTCCCTCCCTCCTAACTCCCTAGGCAGAGTTAGCTGTTTACTGACCTGGTGCTGTGTGCATGGTGCTGTGTGGGAGTGCGAGAGAAGGGTGGGGGGCTGCAGGGCAGGGTCCAGGGAGGCAGCAGGAGAGGGGGGCCTGGAAGGACAGGAAGAGCTGGGCAGCTGGCGGCCCTGGGAACAGGCAGCTGGGCAGGGAGTGGGGCTCAGAGGAGTTTGACTCTGAAGGGTAGAGGGGACCCCCTGGGTTTCCACTCCCGGCCCCCCACTCACCCACCCCCCGGGGGCAGGCCAGCCACTGGGCTGCTCTAGGGGGGCTGATCCCACAGAGCGGATTGGAGACAGCTTGATGGGGGTCAGGCTGTTCTAGCCCCCACCCTGGCCTTGGGTGCCTGGGACCCCTGTGCGGCGAGAGTCTTCCTCAGTGACCCTGGCCCTGGCGCGGCCTCTGCGCCCTGGCTGCCGGCCAGAGCCCGGGACTGACCCGCCCGGCCCGACCCTCTGCGGCAGCCGGGGACTGCTGTTCAGTGCCTGCTGTTTGTGACTTCGAAACAGAAGAAAAACACTGACGAAAAGCATTACACACAAAACCAAAACAAGACTGTATTGGCAAACACGTACACTTTTGTAAGAAAATTAAAAAATTAAAAAAAAAGCAGCCAAGGAACGTCTCTCATGGCTCAGATCTCTCGCCACTAGCTGATGGCTCCTGTTTGCCAGGTGGGGAGTGGGGCGGGGGGATGGGGGCCCAGTGCCCAGAGGGACCTCAGCTCTCAGGCCCCAGGGCGGTTCCCCCCTCACCCCACCCCACACACACACACATCCTCCCAGACTCGCTGCCATCCCCTCGCTACATACATAGAGGAGCGGGCTTGCTCCTGAGTGGTGGGCTGGGCAGAGGGGTTCACCCAGGATAGGGTGCTCCCCTGAGCTGGCCAGAGGTCCAAGCAGGCTGGGGGTTGGGATGGGAGGGACAGCTATGGAGTTAGTGGATACAAATCAGCTCTACCTCATTCCTCACCAGCTGTGCAGCCTGGGCTGAGTCTTTTCCATAAACAAGGCTGAGCGGGCCTGGGGCAGTGCCCCCACTTAGTGCCACCGGGGGGCCCTGAGGGACCGGGTGCAGGAGGCCATGCCTGGCACTGCCTCAGGGCCGCGTCCTCCATTACCCCACACCTGCTTGGCCAGAGATGGGCGTGAAGGGTGGCCAGTTGCCCAGTTCTGGTTTCGCAGGTGACACAGCCTGCAGCTGTCCAGGTGGGGCTGTGACAGGCTCCTGGCCGGGGGACACAGCCTGCAGCTGTCCAGGTGGGGCTGTGGCAGGCTCCTGGCCGGGGGACACAGCCTGCAGCTGTCCAGGTGGGGCTGTGGCAGGCTCCTGGCCGGGGGACACAGCCTGCAGCTGTCCAGGGGGGGCTGTGACAGGCTCCTGGCCAGGCCACTGGAGGAGCAGTGCTGGGAGCTGGGAGCCCCTGGGAACAATGTGGGCAACATTGGCATCCAGTCAAGGGGAGCGCTGTGTGTTTGGTGCCAACATGGAGGGCGCCAGCGGAAGGAAAGAGCAGCGTGGGGGTTGAAAAGCACACACAAAGTGGACCTCTTATATTTAAACACTTAGATCTTTAATTACTATCTTAGTATCTTTTAGTCATGATTATCAAGGTATAAAATGGTTAAAACAGCCAGCCAGTTTTAAGTGAAGTTGCATTTCTTTCTTAAAAAGGAGAAGGAAAAATCCCGGAGGAATCAGAGAGGTGTGATGTGTTGTTGGTCACAGTGCGACCACTGAGGCCGTGCTGCCGCCCGGCGGCGACTGCAGAGGACAGACTGAGTGCACAGCCCCGGTCTCCAGATGTCCCCACCTCCCCCCTCGCCCGGGGCCAAGGGCCTGTCCGTGTAAGAAGCCCTTCTGGGGTGCAGGTCACAGGGCCAAGGGAGCCACGGCTACCGCCTCCCCTGGCTCAGTGTTCACACACAGCTTTCCAGATGGACTGCGGGGGGAAGGGGCCCGGTGAGCGGCTTGCTCTGGGCGGGGGGCGGGGTGTGACAGCCCGGGGCCCCGTGCGGAGGGGCCGGGGTGGCTGGCCTGGGCCTCGCAGGCCTCGCGTGTGTGGCATGGAGGACAGAACTGCAGAAGCAGAGCGGGCAGCAGCGAACCCATCGTGACCTGCCTAACCGGGCTTGGCGGGGTGTGTGTGTGTGTGTGTGTGTGTGTGTGGAGTGTGGGCGGTCAAGGCGGGCTGCCCGGGCCCATGTAGACGGCCTTCTCCAGGCCGTCCACGATCTGGGAGTACTCCAGGAAGGAGGAGAAGTGCGTGCAGTGGAAGCGGCTGTTCCCGCGCACGTACGCCAGGAACTCCGGCGTCCCCGGGCAGATGACGTTGTCGGCCAGCAGCACCGTCCCCTTGCGTAACAGGCCGCACTCCTGCGGGGAGCAAGGCGGTGGGAGGGGGTGCAGGTCAGTGTGCTCCAAACCAGCAGGACAGGGGCACCTGACCAGGTGGGGGCTCCCTATGCTGCTGGCCTGACCCCCCCGGTTTCGCCCCCTCACCTCCTGGGGTCACGTGAGTCTCTCTGCAGCTTCCCCCCCGCCCCCCAACATGTCCTCTGCAAGAAGGCTGTGCTGGCCGAAACCGGTTTTGCTCAGTGGGTAGAGCGTCAGCCTGCAGACTGAAAGGTCCCAGGTTCGATTCCAGTCAAGGGCATGTACCTTGGTTGCAGGCACATCCCCAGTGGGGGGGTGTGCAAAAGGCAGCTAGGACTGATGTTTCTCTCTCATTGATGTTTCTAGCTCTTTCTCTCTCTCCCTTCCTCTCTGTGAAAACTCAATGAAATATATATTTAAAAAAAAAGAAAAAAAGAAAAGAAAAAAGAAGGCTGTGCTGAGGGCAGGTCCCGCCTCCAGCCCATCAGTCCTGAGGATCTCCTCCTCCGATCACTCCTGCATCCTGGGCCCCTAGAACCGCGTGCCGTACACAGCAGGGGCTCACTAAACACTCGCAAGATGCCTGGAGGTGATGGTGGGGCCGGGACTGGGGTCTCCGCACCAAAGCCGGTGGGTCCCTCATCACCCGGTGCCAAGAAAATGCAGCTTCGCCGAAACCGGTTTGGCTCAGTGGACAGAGCGTCGGTCTGGGGACCGAAAGGTCCTAGGTTTGATTCCGGTCAAGGGCATGTACCTTGGTTGCGGGCACATCCCCAGTAGGGGCTGTGCAAGAGGCAGTTGATTGATGTTTCTGGCTCTCTGTCCCTCTCCCTTCCTCTCTTTTTGAAAAAAATCAATAAAATATAGATTTAAAATAAATAAAGAAGAAAAAAGAAAATGCAGCTTCTCCGGGTGGGAAAAATGCGTGGTGACCCCGTGTGTGGCTCTTGGGGTGGTCCCTGGAGGTGCAGTCTGGCCTGGCCAGGAGGACCCTGCAGTGCCAGGGGGCAGGGGAGAGGCAGGTCTCCCCACCCACAAGCCTGCCCCTCAGGGATTCGCTTTGGACGTCACCAGGCCCCCCGCCCCGCCCATCAGCCACCGGGCCCTGGCTCTGCAGGAGGAAGGAGGAGCAGCTGGGCACAGCCCAGGTCCTCCTGCGCTCTCAGCCCTCTGAGCTGAGGGAGGGGCTGCTCAGATTACAGGGAACAAAAGAATGGGAAGCCTTAAACGGGAATGTTTACCCATGGGGGACAAGCGGACTAGGGCTAAAAACAAACAACAAACAAACAAAAATCCAAACATGGAAAACAAGTGTTCCCAGGTGTGTCTGAAGCTGCCGACAGGACCGCACACGAGGGGCACCTCCAGGTGACCGAACGTCGGACTGGAACGCTGCACCCACCAGGGCTGTGCCCAGGACAGAGTCTTCCTGGGGTCCCAGCCCTCCTGGCGGTGCTGGCTGCGGTTCCCTCCAGCCTGTGGGCTGTGGGGCAGCCGAGGGCCCTCCAGGCAGAGCTCCGGACAACAGGCACGGATGGGTGAGGTCACGGGGCTGGGGCAACCCACGAGGCAGAATTGCAACAGAAAGGACCATTATGAATCACCGAGTGTTTTCTCTTCCGAGAGAGAAGGAACCGAATTTTATGCCAGCACAGGACACAGGCCCCTGGAGACTTCTGCCAGAAGCGCAGTCTGAGACGCCGGCTTGTGCTAGCCGCCCGGGAGGAAACGGGGTGTGCGCACAGGGAGCCAAGGGTGAGGTGACTTCAAAACTGTGGCCCCAGTTCACGGCCCTTCAAGGGGTGGACGTGGGCTGGGCCCAGAGACTGGCTTCTAACACAGAGAAGCAGCCGGGACCGGTTTGGCTCAATGGATAGAGTGTCGGCTTGGGGACTGAAGGGTCCAGGGTTCGATTCCAGTCAAGGGCATGTACCTTGGTTGCGGGCAGATCCCCAGTGGGGGGTGTGCAAGAGGCAGCTGATCGATGACTCTCTCTCATCGATGTTTCTAACTCTATCTCTCTCCCTTCCTCTCTGTACAAAATCAATAAAATATATTAAAAAACAAAAAAAAACAAAAAACTAACACAGAGAAGCAGAAGCCCCAGGGACTAGGTCACACCCAGCCCCTCCTTCTGTCTGTCTGCCTGTCTGTCTGCCTCTTGCTCTCTCTCACCCCTGGCTTCGGGGGAAGCCAGCTGCCACGACTGAGGACACCTCAAGCCGCCCCGCTGGAGACTCAGAGGTGCCAAGGGCCTGACTTTGAACTGGCACCCTGGCAGCCCTATTCCCAGCGGAGGGGAGGAGCAGCTGGCCCTGCCCCGCACAGGCCGGGGGCCTGTGGAGCCCCAGGTGAGAAACGCAGCTGGTCCCAATCGGGGCTTCTCTTTGGAGAGAATTCCCAGCCTCGAACGAGGAGCACTGAGAACACGATCGGGCTCCTGGTGACCGAACGGCAGTGCTTGCTGCTCTTCCGTCCGTGCCGGTCCTGTCCTCACCGCCGCACCCAGGCTGCTGGAACCCTCCCCGCCCTGTGACACAGGCCCGGCGGGGCGGCCGCCGGCTTTCTGCCCTGAATACCTGACTTCCAGGTTCCCGCCCCTCTGCCTGGTGGGACCCTCCCCCCCCCAGGCTCAGGAATGCTTTCTGTTCGCATTCTGCCTCGTGGGTTGCCCCAGCCTCTTACGGGGTTTTAAAACGGTGTCCACGCCCTGGGGCTACTGCTTCTCTGTGTTAGAAGCCAGTCTCTGGGCCCAGCCCACGTCCACCTCTTACGGGTGTTGTCCGGAGCTCTGGCTGGAGGGAACAGCAGCCAGCACCGCCAGGAGGGCTGGTTACCCCAGGAAGACTCTGTCCTAAGGCACAGCCTCTCCCGCCTCCCCACCTCTCCTGGTCACCTCCTCATTGCCCGCATGTCTCAGCCAACACGGGACCTGCCCAACTTCCAACCCAGGGTCCCCTTCCTTTCCACCACCAGCACCCACTGCCTCCCTGAGGTTCGGGACACCTGCACCCCCTCCTCACGGCCATCCCTCCCCACTCTCTGCCCGCCCAACGGGGATCCTTCCTGGACCCCAACTTCACCCTCATGGGCTGGGAGCCCATGTGGCATTTGAGGCCACCCACACACAGCTCTGGCCCTCTGGCTTCAAGTTGGCCCCCACCTGGCACATCCCGTGTCCTTGCATACCCCCCCGGAACCACTGAGTTCCAGGTGCTCCCAGTCCCTGCACTGGGCAGAGTGTCCATCCCGGGGGGGAGCGGAGGTGGGGGAGCACGGGACGGCGCCAGGCTGGCCCTCGGGCAGGGAGGCGGGGGTGGGGCCGAGTGTCCCAGGCCCTCCAGGAGGGCCCGGATGCTTCTAAGAATCCTCTTGACCACCCAGGAGGGCCAACGCATCCGTATTAAGCGCCGCGTGTCAACTCATTACAGGCCCCAAGCTTAAGGTGACCAGACGTCCCGATTTCTAAGTTTGTCCCGCGGCCCGCGGCATTTTTAAAAAAGTCCCGATTTTTCTTTAAAAAAAAAAAAAATTGTTAAAAATCGGGACTGTCCCGCCCAAAGCAAGACGTCTGGTCACCTTACCCGAGCTCCACCCTCCTGACAAGGCAGCCCACCGGTCACTGCTCTGTGCCAGCTGAGCAGCTGGCACCGAGGGCTGGGCCAGTCTGGCGGCGGGGACGTGGGGGGTGGGGGAAGGAGGGCCGGAGACACCGAGTTCCCTAACCCGCACCGTCCCGCTGGGAGAGCCAGCAGGGCCGCCAGGCTGCTTCCCTCCTGCCTCCTCCATCCTGGGCCCTCTTGGACCAGGCCATCTGGTCCAGGAGCTCCCCCCTGCTGCCCTGGCACAGGCCGCCAGAGCCCTTTCCCGGTCTCCATCCTGCCCCGGGCCTCCTGCATGCAGCCCTCTGAGCTCCCTGACCGTCGGTGGCCAGGAGGAGCCACCTGTGGCCCCCAAGGCCCCCTCCCTGGCAGGGCAC
The DNA here is from genome assembly GCA_036971965.1 of Nyctalus aviator. Lineage (NCBI taxonomy): Eukaryota > Metazoa > Chordata > Mammalia > Chiroptera > Vespertilionidae > Nyctalus > Nyctalus aviator. Next base: position 10,106,868 of record CM072939.1, on the reverse strand, counting down.
TTGGCTGGAGCATTTGGCTCCTCAGAGGCGGAGGCCCCCCGGCCAGGCAGCCAGTGCTCGCCGGCAGCCAGCACGTCCCCACCGGGCGGCGGCACAGCTCACCTCCAGAAGGCGGGTGTCCGGCAGGTACCGGTCCTTCCAGTGGTCCAGGAAGACCATGTCCAGCGTGTCCACGTCATGCTTCTTCTTCAGCTGGGGGATGATGTCCTGGGACGCCCCAAGGATCACGGTGACCTGCAACAGCGCTCCATCAGTGCCTGTGCCCCCGGGGTTCAAAGAGGACCCCCCTCCCCCCCGGACTCTCAGGCAAGTCCACCCACAGTCCCTCTGAGATTCTGGGGACACAAGTCTCCGCTCTGCCCCTCCCTCTGCGGAGGTTTCCTGCTCTGAGGGATGGGGCAGTAAGACTAAGGCGACCGGCCGAAACCGGTTCGGCTCAGTGGATAGAGCGTCAGCCTGGGGACTGAAGGGTCCCGGGTTCGATTCTGGTCAAGGGCATGTACCTTGGTTGTGGGCACATCCCCAGTAGGGGGTGTGCAAGAGGCAGCTGGTCGATGTTTCTCTCTCATCGATGTCTCTAACTCTCTATCCCTCTCAATTCCTCTCTGTGTAAAATCAATAAAATATATTAAAAAAAAAAAAAAGAAAAAGACTAAGGTGACCAGACGTTCCATTTCTTTCTTTCTTTCTAATATATTTTATTTATTGATTTTTAAAAAATATATTTTATTGATCCTTTTACAGAGAGGAAGGGATAGAGATAGAGAGCTAGAAACGTCGATGAGAGAGAAACATCGACCAGCTGCCTCTTGCACACCCCCTACCGGGGATGTGCTCGCAACCAATGTACATGCCCTTGACCGGAATCGAACCGGTCTTTCAGTCCGCAGACCGACGCTCTACCACTGAGTCAAACCGGTTTCGGCTTTATTTATTGATTTTTTTTTACAGAGAGGAAGAGAGAGGGATAGAGCGTTAGAAACATCAATGAGAGAGAATCATCGACCAGCTGCCTCCTGCACACCCCCCACCGGGGATGTGCCCGCAGCCAAGGTACACGCCCTTGACCGGAATCGAACCTGGGACCTTTCAGTCTGCAGGCCGACGCTCTATCCACTGAGCCAAACCGGTTTCGGCAGACGTCCTGATGTTTTGACAATTTGTCCCGCGTCCCGGGACGTCTGGTCACCTTAAGTAAGATGCCCTCATGGAGCTGCTGGAGGCCCGTGACCCCTGGCCCAGGAGGCGCTGAGGCCTGGCTGCAGCGGGACAAACGTGTCTTGAACTATATGTAGGGCAGACCCCAGGCCTCCCCCTCCCACCCGCCCACCCCTGGCTCTGTCACGGGGCGGGGGGGGGGGGGGCAGGTGCGCACCCTGTCCTGCAGGCCGGCGAAGTCCAGCATCTGCTGGGTGATGGCGGCGTAGTCGGGATTGAGCTCGATGGTGAGCAGGCGGGCGCCAGGAGCCAGCAGGCGGCCCATCCGGACGGCCGAGTAGCCGCAGTACGCCCCCAGCTCCAGCAGCACGGAGGGGCGCTGCTCCTGCACCACTGCGTCCACGATCTGGCCTTCAGGGGTGGACAGGGGTGAGCGCAGGGCGGGAGGACACCCACTCTGAGTCCTGCCCCCCCCAGTCCTCCCCCAAGGCCCCATCCCACGGCACCGACCCCCCCCCCTTCCCCCCAAAAACCTCCAATGGTACCTTAGGCCTCTGCCTTCCCACACACTGGCCCTTCTCTTTCCACGCTCCCTGGCTGGTGCGTACTGGCTCTAACCCAGAGCTGCCCTCTGTGGAAGACCCCCCCCACCCCGTCCCCACCCCACCCCACCTCTCCGTCCCTGGAGCCAGACAGTAGCTGTTAATGTTTGTCCTCGGGGCTGGACTTCAGGGCGTGCAATTCAGCACATTCCATGCTGGAGTCCAAGGTCGGGAGGCAGAGTCCGAGGAGCTCTTTGCACCCTGTGCCTGGCAGGGACACCCGGGAACCCACGGTCCACCTTGCACCAGCTGAGCTCTGAGGGATGGCGTGTGAGTACAGGGCCTCCTGGAGCCACTACGGTCCCCCCTAATGCTGGCTGTTGGTCTGTGGCCAGGGTGGGGAGACCCTACGCAGTGGCCTCCTGAGTGGCTTATCGAATGTCCCTCTCTCCCCATGGGGACAGGGATGTGGGTGTTAGGGTCTCTGCACAGGCTTGACCTCTGGCTGGACAGGTGGCTCAGGCCCCCAGGGCTCCAGATGAGTTCAACGTTCAGAAATGGGGTGATAGTCGGCCCTTCCTGTGTGGGCTGTGCTGCCCGGTCTGGGTCCCCTCCCCCCCTTTCTGTAGTCGCCCCCTGCTGGCCGGGCCACCCACCTTTCTTGTCGCCCACGTTCATGGCCCACTCCTTCTGAGAGCAGTAGGTGTCGATGGCGTCCAGCACGCTCTGCGGGTCCCCGGCCGCCGCGTGCTGCAGCACGTAGCGCAGGATGCGCTGCTCCTTGCTGTCCCCCATGAACAGGTTGCGCAGGGGCTGCAGGACGAACTCGTTCCAGCCGATGAGAAGCAGGCCACTGGGTCCTCCTCGCAGGCACAGCAGCAGCCCCAGCAGGGACAGGCCCAATAAAAAGGCTGCCCACAGCAGGGGTGGGGCCTCCAGCATCTGAGATAGGGCGGGGAAGGGGTGGGCGGGGGAGGAGGAGAGAGGAGGAGAGAGGAGGAGGAGGAGGAGGAGGAGGAGGAGGAGGAGGGAGTCAAGGGGGGGCGGTGGCCAGCTTCAGGGCTTGGTGGCTGGCCAAGGCAGTCCTGAAGCCAGCTTGGGGGGCGGGGGGGTGGGGGGAGGATAGTGCTCAAGTTCCCCCACGTTAGTGCAGACCGGCCCTCCTGGCCCTTCTGCTTTCTCCTCCGTGTGTTGGTGCTACTGGGTTTTTTGTTTGTTTGTTTTTAAAATGTAATCAATGGTATTCTTTTTTTTTTTTTTTTAATATATTTTATTGTTTGTTTTTTTTTACAGAGAGGAGGAGAAAGGGACAGAGAGCTACCCTTCCCCCCCCCCCCCGAAAATAAGACAGTGTCTTATATTAATTTTTTCTCCCAAAATTACACTAGGTCTTATTTTCAGGGGATGTCTTATCTTTTCCATGCGCTAGGTCTTATTTTTGGGGAAACACGGTAGAAACGTCGGTAGATGAGAGAGAAACATCGACCAGCTGCCTCCTGCATGCCCCCTACTGGGGATGTGCCTGCAACCACGGTACATGCCCTTGACCGGAATAGAACTTGGGACCTTTCAGTCATCAGGCCGACACTCTATCCACTGAGCCAAACCGGTTTCAGCTGAAGATTTTTTTTTTTTTTTTTTTTTTTTAAGAAAAAGGGAAAGAGAGAGAGAGAAACATCGATGTGAGAGCGAAACATCAATAGACTGCCTCCTGCAAGTCTCCTGCCGGGGACTGAACCAGCAACCCAGGCATGTGGCCTGATCAGGAATCAAACTGGCAGCCTTTTTGGTGCATGGGACACCGAACCAACTGACCCACACAGGCCAGGGCTCCAGACCATCTCAGGACAAGGAAGGCCTTACCTGACCCCAGGGTAAGCGCGAGGTGCCAGCCGTATCCGCTGCCACAAGTGCCTGTTGGCCTCCCCTGGCTTGGCACCCCTCAAGCAAGTAGGTCAGGAGCCAGCCACGTGGAGCCGGGGCCCCTGGAGACAGGGCAAGGCTGGGTTAGCCCCGAGATTTCCAAGTGTGCAGGGCGCATGCTCAGATTTCAGGCTGGAGACTTCGCCATGTTAAAGGGCAAAAGGAAGCTTCCCTCAGGGGGGTGGTCACTCACAAGAAAGGCCCTTTAGAATCCTGGCAGCCACGCAGGACCCTGCTGTCCACGAAGCCCCCGCTCGGAAAGGCACCCCCAGGGGAGCAGGCAGGCCGAGGGCCTGGGAGGGGAGACCCCCTCCAGAACAGCTGACGGCCGAAACCGGTTTGGCTCAGTGGATAGAGCGTCGGCCTGCAGGCTGAAGGGTCCCGGGTTATTTATTTATTTAATACATTTTATTGATTTTTATTTTTTATTTTATTTTTTTTTACAGAGAGGAAGAGAGAGGGTTAGAGAGTTAGAAACATCGATGAGAGAGAAACATCGATCAGCTGTCTCCTGCACACCCCCCCTACTGGGGATGTGCCTGCAACCAAGGTGCATGCCCTTGACCGGAATCAAACCCGGGATCCTTCAATCCCCAGGCCGAGGCTCTATCCACTGAGCCAAACTGGTTTCGGCTCAATAAAATATATCTTAAAATAAAAAACAAAACAAAATAAAATAAAAATAACACTTAAAAAGCTGTCAGCCCAAACCCCACCGCCCTGGACCAGGAGGACCAGGGGGCTGGGGGACAGACAGCGGGCAATGAACATCAGAGCTGAGACTCCACCCAGGGGAGTGTGGGCACCAGATCTCTATGCGCCCTCAGGCCACCCGGCCTGTTTACACAAGGCTGGGCGCTCAGCAGGTCCAAGTTTGCACAACCCATGGGCCCAACTCCTCGCTCCACACCCCTGCTCCCAGCACCACCCAGGCCTTCAGAGCAGATTTCCCCGCACGCCCCCCCTCTCCCCCCCCCAGTGGGGATCGAGCACGCAACCTGGGCACGTGCCCTTGACCGGAATTGAACCCGGGACCCTGCAGTCCGCAGGCTGACGCTCTCTATCCACTGAGACACACCGGCGGGCCAGGCCTGGGGAGTTCTTTTGCCTTGAGATTATCACCAGTGGAAACTGTAACTTGAAAATGGCCAGGGTCCAGATAGCTGAGCCATTCTCGCTCTCCACCTCCCGTCCTCCCGTCCTCGGGGGAAGGAGCACGGAAGGCCTCAGAGAGGCCACAGCCCCGGAGACAAGGAACAGGCCCTCTGGCCCTCGCCGGCCCCGCCAGGGTGAGGAGGGCACATGCACCGTGCCTGATAGAGAGCAGGAGAAATGAACGGACCACTCTGCTCAAGGCCGGTGTTCCAGGACAGCAATCTCCAAGTTAGACGCGACAGATAAGACCAAAGGCCAGTTACAAAGAGCACATACCAACCAGGGAGAGAAAGACGAGTGGAGGCAGCACACACGAAGCTGACAGGAGGAGGCCGGGAGCCCCGAGCAGACACGGGAAACGGGGAAAGGTCCTGGCACCGGAGTGGGTGAACCCTGGGCCTCACCAGCCTGACAGAGTGTGAGTCAGGCTTGTTTCTGCGGAAGCTCCCGGCCCCGCGGGACGGGACACGCCCCGCAGGTGAGGGGTCACGTAGGCAGAGGGCATGATGGGTAAGGACAGTGCCTCTCCTCTGGGGCTCCGATGACAGGGAACAATGCTCCCCCTGGCTCCCCAGGACTGCTCACAGAGCTCCTGCCTGCTCCCAGCCACCCCTGCGCTTCTTCTTCTTCTTCTAGAAGAAGGTATGCAAGAGGCAGCTGATCAATGGTTCTCTCTCATCTATGTTTCTAACTCTCTATCCCTCTCTCTCTTCCTCTCTGTAAAAAAAATCAATAAAATATATTTTTTAAAAAGAGAGTCATGCCATCTATAATAATAAAAGCGTAATATGCTAATTAGACCGGACATCCTTCGGGACTTCCTTCTGGACGTAGTGGGGACTGTGAGGGAAGCCTGGGTCCCGGGTGCCTGCTAGCAGCCAGAGGGAAGCGGGTGCCAGCAGCTGGGGCAAGAGGGCCTACTCTTGCAGGAATTCCGTGCATCGGGCCTCTCGTTAAAAATAAAATCACAGACTCCACAGAGGAAGCCACCCAGAGCGTGCAGATGTTCTGACCTGGGATTTCGCCCTGCGAGTCCTTCGTGGGGAAATCAGTAGTAGACACAGGAGCTCCTCTTGCTTGGGGCCCTGGGACCTGCGTGCCTGCTGCTCTGCCCTTGGGAAGAGCTGAGGGTGAGGGCAGTCTGCTCCCGGGAGACAGATGGCCTCAGCGCTGTTTACAACGGCCAAAGCCCAGCTACCGCCCAAGCGTCCATCAATTGATGAATGAACGGGAAAGAAAATGTGGTCTATCCACACGACGGAATATCGTTTAGTTACTAACGTGAATGAAATACGGATAGATGCTACTCCATAGGTGGGCCTTGATGACATTATGTGCCCAGACAGTGTGGCACAGTGGGTTGGAGTGTTGTCCCGTACACTAAAAAAAGGTTTTGGCTTCAGTCCTGGGTCAGGACACATATACAGAAGGGAAAGATCTCTCTCTCTCTCTCTCTCTCTCTCTCTCTCTCTTTCCTCCCTCCTCCCTCCCTTTCCCTCTCTCCCTCTAAGAATAAACTCAGGCGAGGATATAAAAAATAAAAATAAAGACGTTATGTTAAGTGAAATAAGCCAGACACAAAAGGACAAATATTGCCTGATTCCACTTATATGAAAAATAACAGGCAAATACATAGAGACAGAAAGTGGAATGAAGGTTGCCAGGGGCTGGAGGGAGGTGGAATTACTGCTGAATGGATACAGAGTTTCTTGTTGTTGTTAATCCTCACCCGAGGATATTTTTCCTTTTTTTTTTTTTTTTTTTTTTGAGAGAGTGGGAGGGGAAGAGACATAGAGAGAAGAGAAAGAATCGGAGTGAGAGAGACATGTTGATTGGTTGTCTCCCACATGAACCCCAACCAGGATTGGGGACCGTGCCCTTTGCCTGGAATCGAACCTGGGACCCTTCAGTCCACAGGCCAACGCGCTATCCACTAAGGCAAAGCGTTTCTTTTTGGAATGGTGAGAAAGTTTAGTGGCAATAGTTATACAACAATGCCACTGAATTGTACACTCAGAAACACCAACATGGTACGGTTTGTTTGTTACTACGGTAAACAAGCAAACAAAGAAAACAGTGGAAAACCAATAGCACAAGCCGTCCTGCCTCTGGCACTCCCTGCGCCAGAAAGGGAAGGGACATGCCATTCCCCAAGGAAGCAGGACCGAGAGGAGCAGCCAAGCTCCCCGCTCCCTGGGGGACCAGACCCAGGAATGCCTCTCTGCTGCCCGCGGCCTGCCATGATCCAGACTCCCGCAGGCCTGCACACACCGAGCGGGACACCTGCCTCCAGCGTGCACGCTCACCTCCCCCACTCTTTTTAAAAAAATATATTTTATTGATTTTTTTTTTTTTTACAGAGAGGAAGGGAGAGAGATAGAAACATCGATGAGAGTCATCGATGAGCTGACGCTTGCACGCCCCCTACTGGGGATGTGCCCGCAACCCAGGTATATGCCCTTGACCGGAATCGAACCTGGGACCCTTCAGTCCGCAGGCAGAGGCTCTATCTACTGAGCCAAACCGGTTTTGGCTCCCCTCCCCTCTTGGAGGCAGCAGAAGGGGTCTCCCTGTCCCAGCAGAATCTGCCCACCCCACATGTTTCCACACAGCGTGCCAGTGTGTGAATCCCGTGTACATCTCAGACAACACAGACATGGGCAAGGGGCAGGCCAGGCCCTTTCCCAAAACCACAATAGCACGCCCCTCCCCCCAAACTTTACCTAAATAAGCCCATTCTTTGTAAAAAAAAAAAAAATAAAAAATAAAAAAAAATATATATATATATATTTTTTATCGATTTTTTTAAAGAGAGGAAGAGAGAGGGAGAGAGAGTTAGAAACATCGATGAGAGAGAAACATCGACCACCTGCCTCCTGCACATCCACTACCAGGGACGTGCCTGCAACCAAGGTACATGCCCTTGACCGGAATTGAACCCGGGACCCTTCAGTCCACAGGCCGACGCTCTATTCGCTGAGCCGAACCGGTTTCGGTGAAATAAGCCCATTCTTATGTATTCTCCCTGCAACACCTCAGAGGTAGAGCGCAGGCGGATGGTGACTGACACCCAGAGCCACCAACCCCTGGACCTTTAACTCCGTAATCCTTTGTGACCAAAGTGTTTTTGCCACATCCAGCTCGACGCACAGTCAAACTTCACTCATGTTCAGCCCTCCCCCACCCCTCCGCCAACCCCCCGCCATCTGCATGTGGGGGCGCTCCACTCGCCCTACAGGCATGCCCCTCGTGGCCCATGGGTCCCTGAGGCTGAGGTAGGGGGTACTTTGTGCTTGGTAGCCAGACAGGTGATCCCTTTGTCAGCTAGTCAGTATTCATTCTCACATTTAACACATCCTAGATGACACTCCTCTTTCCTTAAGCTAAGGAAATGGAAACATTTAAAATATATATATATATATATTTTATTGATTTTTTACGGAGAGGAAGGGAGAGAGATAGAGAGTTAGAAAAATCGATGAGAGAGAGTCATCGATCAGCTGCCTCTTGCACACCCCCTACTGGGGATATGCCCGCAACCAAGGTACATGCCCTTGATCAGAATCGAACCCGGGACCCTTCAGTCCCCAAGCCGACGCTCTATCCATTGAGCCAAACTGGTTTCGGCGGAAATGGAAACATTTTTTTAAAAATATATATTTTATTGATTTTTTACAGAGAGGAAGGGAGAGAGATAGAGAGTTAGAAACATCGATGAGAGAGAATCATCGACCAGCTGCCTCCTGCACACCCCCTACTGGGGATGTGACCACAACCAATGTACATGCCCTTGATCGGAATAGAACCTGGGACCTTTCAGTCCGCAGACCGACGCTCTACCACTGAGCCAAACCGGTTTCGGCTCTCATTGATGTTTCTAACTTTCTATCTCTCTCTCTTCCTCTCTGTAAAAAAAAAAAAAAAAATCAATAAATAAAATATATTTTAAAAAAAAACCTGTAAAAGATCACTAGACATGCCTTCGACCCTCTGCAAAGATCCCACACAGCCGACACCTCCTCACTGGACGCCTGTGGGAGGGCAGGATGCCACTTACTCCCTCGGCTGCACCAGACTTTATAGGGTTCCCAGTCCTCTGGTGAGCAAGGGAGGTCACGTACCAGCAGGCCCAGGAACCATAGGATATTTTGGAGACCTTGAGAATTCACACAGATCTCTAGGGGGAAGTCTGATGGTAAGTTTTTGGCTTAGCTTCCTAGCCTCGAGAGGCTTTTAAAAGACTAATCTGAGCCCTAGCTGGTTTGGCTCAGTGGATAGAGTGTTGGCCTGAGGACTGGAGGGTCCCGGGTTCGATTCAGGTCAAAGGCACATGCCCTGGGGTGCGGGGATGTGCCCACAACCAAGGTACATGCCCTTGACCGGAATCGAACCCGGGACCTTTCAGTCCGCAGACCGATGCCCTACCACTGAGCCAAACCGGTTTCGGCCACAAAGAACACTTTAAAAAAACCTGGTTCCTAGACTGGTTTCATTGGATCCAGCGCTACACCCGACAAGCTCAAGGGAGGCCTGCACGGCGGGCCTTACAAACTCAGAGACCGAAAGTAACCACGCAGGATGGTCCGAACAGAAAAATTCCCAACTGAAAGTGAGTCCTGGCGGGTAGTCAAGGCCCGCAGCTTCCTGGACAAAGGTCCGATCTTTATCTTGAGCAAGCCTGTCCACAACGGCTTTGTTTTTTTTGCCTTTAAGGTGGCATACCTGTGAAGATTAGTTTAAGAAGATCACTCTTTACGAGGCCCCTCAGGGCACAAGACCGGGAAGCCCTCATCGTTATCTTGTTTCCCACACACCATCTCTAACTGCTGTAAATATTAGTTATAGCTGTGCTGTAACCACCTGAGAGCTGAGTGTCTCTCCGGTTTACTGTTAAAAAATAGTTTATTGATTTTGAGAGAGAGAGAGAGAGAAACATCGATGTGAGAGTGCAACATTGATAGGCTGGCCTCCTTCACATCCCCTACTGGGGACAGAGCCAGCAACCTGGGCATGTGCCCTTGACCAGGAGTCCGACCTCCCTGTGCATGGGACGACCCCCCACCGACTGAGCCACACTGGCCGGGGGGACTCCGGCTTACTTTCTCTCTGATCCCAGAGATTTCCCGCCCCCCTGCTTTGCTTCCTCTGGCCCCCTGAACCCTCCCAACAGCCCTTCACGGGAAGCGTTTTCTCAAGCCAGTGAGATGTTGCTTCCGGGCAATTGGCAGTTTGGCTCAAAAAAAAAACCAAAAAAAAACCTCATAAAAATTCTCTACAGGTTTGGACGCTTTTTATATCAACATAAACCAGGCCAAATTTAATGACAGGACTTATTTTGAAAAAAAGAATAATTACTCTGATCATCTTATTTAAAAACAAAAAAACCCCCAACTCCGGCTATCTTTGACCAAAAAGGAAAAAGTGACTGTAGAGATAAATTTCTCAATGGAGAAAAAGAACACACTCTGAAGAGACCAGTCCCGTTCACTATCTTCGAGATTTTATCATCTACAGAGGAAGGACATGGGTCCTGCCATCTTACACACATTGCCAGCCTTTACCAAGTCATTTAAAAATATATATATATATAAAAATATATATATTTTATTGAGTTTTTACAGAGAAGGAGGGAGAGGGATAGAGAGCTAGAAACATCAACCAGCTGCCTCCTGCACACCCCCTTCCGGGGATGTGTCCGCAACCAAGGTACATGCCCTTGACTGGAATTGAACCTGGGACCTTTCAGTCTACAAGCCGCCGCTATATCCACTGAGCCAAACCAGCCACGGCTGATACATGTTTCTTGTAATGATGTTTCTCTCCCTTTCTCACCTTTCTCTCTCTCTAAAATAAATACATTGTTTTTTACATGCCGGATTGCTTGCACCGTCTAGCAAATATTCTCTATTACCAAGTCCGAACAGATGGTTCAGCTGTTCCTTAAGGAACAAAAGATAATCAAACAGGCGATGGACCTTAATTCTTCTCTCCTTCAACGAGAACAGGATTTGATAAGGTCTCTCTCCTTGACCAAACCCTCCCTGAGCCTTCGCCTCAACTAGGCCTCCACCTTGGCCTATAAAGACTTGAACAAACACTAACACAGTTTCTAACAGCTCAAGACTGCCTCCATCCATCCCCAGGAGGACCCCATCCCTCCCTTAAGGTGCCTGCCTGTTCCAGCCAATAACTGAGGACACACCCGTCTCCCTGCCTCGGTGGGAGGGCAGGAACCTAACTTCCCTTAAGTGCCAGTGAGCAAGCTAGTGAGCCAGGACGAGCAGCAGAGGGAAACGGAGACAGACGGGTAGTTCAACTGCCATGTGCCGCCCTCTAGAAGAATCTAGATGCCAAGCAGTTTCTAGACACCTAGTAAATCTCATCTCCCCTAAACCACTCAGGAGCCGATGGTTTGCAGTTTGGGAACTAGAGGGAAAATAGCGTAAATGCCTGACGTGGGGAGACAGCAGGAATCCAATCAGTGCCATTGGCCAAGCACACCCAAGGATAGATGAGATTAAGGGAATAAATCTCATTGTGGTCCATCAGCATAAAGCGGATTAATATTCTGTTGAGACCCTCCCCTAAACGCCAGACTATAAAACCCCGGAGGAGGGGCTGCAGTAGGTGGCGGCAGCGGTGGCGGGAGGACCTGGGGGGAGGCGATCTGTGGTGGTTTCCCTCCTGGGCGCAGCGGGCAACGCCCCCTGGGCTCCTCGAGGGTCTTGGCTTTTTCTTTTTCTTTTTTATTTTAAGGGCGATTCTCGAGGTTTTAAGCTTCGGGAGGACTGCCCCCTTCCTCCTCTCACCGCTCCTTCAGGATCTGATTTTGTTTTTCCACCCCCCAATCTTGCGGTGACTTGCTTGGGTCACCCTCCGGCTTTTTTTTTTTTTTCTTTTTTTTTTTTTCCCTTTGGTTTTGTTTTTTTAGCTTGTTTTCTTGGGGTTGTGTTGCGAGTGGAAATGGCGACCTCGGCAAATACAAACAGCGTGCCTAACTTTTACAGATCGGTGATCGAAGACGTTATCAATGAGGTGAGAGACATCTTTTTGGAAGAAGGAGTCGACAAACACGTCCTGATGGAACTGAAAACCCTGTGGGAGGATAAACTAGTGCAGTCGAGGGCCGTGGATGGATTTCATTCGGAAGAGCAGCAGCTTTCACTGCAAGTTCAACGGCAGCGTCAAACCCAGCAACAGCGGCCTCACCATCACCACCATCACCACCACCACCACCTGCAAGCTCCACCGCAGCCCGCGGCCCCTCAGCAAGCGCGGACCCGGCAGGTCCTCATTCCTGCACCGCGGCCAGCTGCCGCCGCCGCTGAGCCACAAGCTGCTGCTCGGGATTCCAAGCTGACAAAGCCCATGAGTGCATCCAACGTGAGTGCTGCTGCTACAGCTGCCATCTTAGCACTCCCTGCCGGTGTGACTCCCGTGCAACACGTATTAACAAGCTCAGGCCAGCTTCTTCAAGTGATCAGAGCAGCCAACGGTGCCCAGTATATCCTTCAGCCTCCGCAGCCCGTGGTTCTGCCGCAGCAGGCGAGACCACCCACGCAGCCTGGCGGAGTACGGCAGGCATCGGCCCCTCTTCCTGGAGGGACTTCATCACAGACAGCGGTCATCCTCCAGCCTCAGCAAATCGTATTTACGGGAAGGAAGGCTCAAGTTATCGCCACCACGGCGGCGGCTCCCACCCCAGCCCACGCGCGGATAACGGCAGCTGGCCAACAGCCACCGCAGGCCCAGCCTGCCCAGCAACAGGCTCCATCGGTATTGCAAGTGGATGGAACTGGGCATACATCGTCTGAAGAAGATGGCAATGATGAAGAAGAGGACGACGATGAGGAGGAGGAGGAGGAAGACAAAGAGAGAGGCGGAGCTGAAGGTGGGCAGGTCGACGAGATGCCCCTCAACAGCGAGGACGACGTGAGCGATGAGGAAGGAGATAAACTCTTTGATACTGAACACGTGGTTGTGTGCCTCTACGATAAGATACAAAGAAGCAAAAACAAATGGAGATTTCATCTCAAGGATGGCATTATGAGTCTTCAGGGAAGAGATTATGTATTTTCCAAAGCCTTTGGAGATGCAGAATGGTGAAGCGTTGGTTCTTTGCTTTTACCAGTAAAATGAAAGAAACTTAAAAAAAAAATTTTTTTTTAAAGGGACCATTTGAAAGTTGGGACATACGCCAACCAAAACTTAACTTCTGCATGCCAGAAAAAGTGCCGTGGAAGCAAAGCTACCGGAACAAAGAGGCCTTGACAGCACAGACACTACTTCTAACGGGCGAGCCATGGAACTGCAGCACCTGGGGTTGCTGGGGAAAGTGGGGTTTTGTATCGGAAAACCCTAATTGTCCATGTTAAATACAGGTGCCTGCCACTGGTCATTAGCATGTAAAGCTTTGTCTGTATTCCTTCCTCCGCCTTGTTAGAATTAAATAAAGAAACTTTCCTTTTGATGGACTGAAACGAAACTGCTTATTGTATGTGGTTCTATTTGGTGAAAATTGCGTGTGCGCCTTTTTAAAAAAATATATATTTTGTTGATTTTTTTACAGAGAGGAAGGGAGAGAGCTAGAGAGCTAGAAACGTCGATGACAGAGAAACATCGACCAGTTGCCTCTTGCACACCCCTTACTGGGGATGTGCGCAAAACCAAGGTACATGCCTTGGTTTGAACCTGGGACCTTTCAGTCCGCAGACCGATGCTCTATCCACTGAGCCAAACCAGTTTTGGCACATGTGTTCTTTTTACAAGAGGGCAAGAATTATGGTGTTGAATTAAAAATATATATATATATTATTGATTTTTTTACAGAGAGGAAGGGATAGGGATAGAGTTAGAAACATTGATGAGAAAGATCAGCTGTCTCCAGCTGCCTTACTTAGGTGGACCCGCCAAGAGCCAGGTCCCCTTTCCCCTAAGTGTCACGTGGACCAATTACAAAAAAAAAAAAAAATTCTGCTTTTTGTAATTTTTCACTTTCCTGACTCTCTCAAGCCCCCATACCCTGACCCCCGCGCCCCACCCCCCATTTTATTCTCCCTTTAAAAACACCCAGTTTCACCCAACAGGTGTGGCTCAGTGGCTGAGTATTGACTTATGAACCTGGTGATCAAAGTTGGATTCCCGGTCAATGCTTCTCTCTCATCATTGACGTTTCTCTCTCTTTCTCCCTTTCCCTTCCTCTCTGAAATCAATAAAAATATATACAAAAAAAGACATCCAGTTTCCTCTGAGCATTTTATCCTTTGCCCTGGATAAAATTCGTCCTCACCGCCTGAGCTAGTGTCTGGCTGTGTTCATCTAGGACACTGTCCTTTCTCTGCACAGGCCTCACCCCTCAGAGCCCAGCTAGGAGTTGGGAGGCAAAGGCACTCGGGGCAGCTCAGTCCCAGGCAAAGGACACAGGCGTCCCTGGCTGGAAACCCCCAAAGTTAGCAGGCCAGGCCCGGGGCCACTTCCCTTTTCTCTCCAGTCTGGGGCTACTGTCATGGCCTCCTGGTGCTGGGCCAGCCTTTTCCTATGATTGGTGTCCCAAGGCCTGCAAGAGGGAGCCTGTTGGGGACATCCCCGAGTCCCCCTGGGCCTGGGCCCTCACTATCCCGCTCCCAAGGTTAAGGATCCAGCTCCAAGGTCAAGGGTGACCCTCTCTCGGGGGCGTCAGGACCTGACTCTGCAATCAGGCACCAGGTCAGGGCCCTCCCCGAGCGGCAGGCCCCCCCACCCAGGAGTTTGGATCCCCACGGAAGTGGGAGACCACCCCTCCTAAGCCTGGATCCCCCCCCCCCAAGTCTGGACACCCCCATCCCCAGGTCGGATCCTGCCCCACAGCATAGAGCTCCCTCTCCCTCGGTGAAGCCTGGCTCCCCCCCCCCCAACTCCTGCCCTGAGACCCCCTCACCCCCAAAAGGTCGGACCCCTCCATCAGGGTCCGAACCCCCCGCCCCTCCAACCGAATCCCCAACTTCACTCCAGAGACACCCCCAACCCGCCCTCCCCTACCCCCCCCCCCCGGTCGCAGCAGCCCCGCCCGGCCCGGACCCCGGCCCGGGGGCACCAGGCGGGACCGGCCGCAGGGGGTCTGCTCAGGCGCACTCACCTCGCCCGGCGGCTCAGGCAGCGCGGCGGGCAGCCCGGCCCGAGGCCCCGCGGCGATGGCGGCGACGGCGGTGCTGGCGGCGCTGCGGGGCTTCTTCGGGCGCTTCCGGAGGCGGCTGCAGGCCCCGCAGGCCCCGTCCTTGGCGGGCGGGGTGCGGGGCGCGGCGCGGAGCGCGGCAGGTAGGGCGGGGTCCCCGGGGGCGGCGGGGGCGGCCAGGGAGCCGGCGTCCTCCAGCTGCCGCCGGGCGCCCTCGGACCCTGTGCAGACGGAGGAGCTGCGGGAAGCCCGCCCTGCAGCGGTGCTGCCTGGGCGCTCCCTCCCGCTGCCCAGGGTTAACTGCGGGCCCCGGGAGGAGGACCGACCAGCTCCTGAGGTTCCCAGGGGCCGTCCCCTCCTGCACAGCCTGGCGGCCACCCCCTCCCCGGGGCCCTGGCGCCCCACACCCAGCAGGATCTCAGAACAGGCACCTGGGGGAGTCCGGGAGGGATGCCAGGGAGCCGGGGTGCCAGGGAGCCGGGGTGCCAGGGAGCCCGGGGTGCCGGGGGCGGGGGCCTCCCCAGCTGCTCTGCAGGTGCCCTGGGCTAGGGAGGATTTGTGTTCAACTTCCTGGAGCCACTAAGGGACACTGACCAGACCAGGACGGTGATCACAGACCCACACGTGCCACCAGAGCCTGAGCGGGGGCTGGCTGCTCGGGAGGGTGTGAGTGTGTGAGTGTGTGAGTGTGTGAGTGAGCGTGCAGGGGCCCGGGGAGGGATCCTTCACAGACTTGGGGCTGCGGCAATGGAGTGGAGGGCCCTTGGCCAATGCGGGGGCTGGAGAGCCAGGACTGACCTCTGCACGTGTAACTGGGCAAACAGGGACTTCGTGGCCTTGGGGGCCAAGGAAAAGCTCTGTAAACAGGAGCTGCCCCAGGGTTCAGTTTGTTTTTGTGCTTTTGAAGGAGAGGGTCACGCCCGTGGCCTTGGGATGGAGTCTTTAGTTTCCAGTCAGGCAGGAGGCAGTGCACCAAGAATCCTGCCCCCTGGCACCTCTCCTTCCCCCTCCAGCTGCGTGAGAAGCAGGTAGGGCCAACCCCCAACCAGGACACCTGGCCAGATGTTACACCTTCTCCTCCGGGTCAGCCTCGCGGCGGCTCTGAGAGGAGAAAGGTGCCCGCTGTGTGCCAGGCGTGTGGGGACGCTGTCCCGAACACCTACTGCCAAGACCTCCCCGAGGTAGTGCCCTGAGCTAGCGGGCACACCCGTGGGCCCCTTGCCCCCTCCCAGAGCGGCACGCTGTTCACTCAGCCTTGCCACACTTGCTGGGCCCCTGTCAGAGAGGAGCAGAAAATTAAAGGGCAATTTGCCCAAACCGGTTTGGCTCAGGGGATAGAGCGTCGGTCTGCGGACTGAAAGGTCCTGGGTTCGATTCCGGTGAAGGGCATGTACCTTGGTTGCGGGCACATCCCCAGTGGGGGGTGTGCAGGAGGCAGCTGGTCGATGTTTCTAGCTCTCTATCCCTCTCTCTTTTCCTCTCTGTAGAAAGTCAATAATATATATATATATATATATATATGAAAATTAAAGGGCAATGGGCTCAGAATGCCAAGGCCAGACAGACCTTCCCGGGCCAGCCCTGCCTGCTGTGCCTGGCCGAGGTGGGGAGGGCGAGGCAGTGAGGATCATGGGTGGATGTGAGGCAGTCCAGGGCCTCTGGGGAACCCTGCAGAGTGGCTCCCACCCCATCCGCTCTGGGGTCCTTCTGGGTCGGTCCTCCCCAGTGAGCTATCGAAACCTCCCCCTGAGTGTAAAGGCTCTCACTTCCCGAAGGCTCGCTCCACTGTGGCTTCTTCCAAGTGGTTATCGGGCTCGGAGGGCTCCTGGGCGTGCACAGCGAGTGGGGAGAGCAAACCGCTAAAGATAAGCCCGTAATCCACAGGGCCAGTTGCTCTTCCTGCCCTCTTGTCTGGTCACTGGCCGGATAAAGTGGGGCGGGGTGGGGTGGGGGGGCACCGGGCGGAGAGACTCAGCGGGGACCCTGCTGTGGTGGCAGGAAGGACGAGCACCTGCAATGGAAGGTAGGGATGTTTTACGGGGTAAAGCCTCCCCCTGCTACCCCCCAGCAGGCAGCTGGAGCGGCAGGCCTGAGCTCCTCTTCCGGAGGTAGCTTTTCTCCAACAGCAGTTGGTTTGAGGTTCTCTAGGCTCCTGTGGAAGCCGTCCGAGAGACTGACAGCAGGCGAAGACCCCGTCAGAATCCTTGAGTTGCATTTGGAATTGGGTCCCCTTTGGGCCGGCTGTTTGAGCGGAGTTGTGGCTCTATTCGATGATCCCTAAGAACCTGTCGGTGCATCTCAGGTGCCCTCAGGTGCCTCCTGCCGGAGGGAACCTGCATGACCCTGCTGCTGGCCGGGCACAGCGGTGGGTCCCCCTGGGCAGGCTGCCCGCAGGCCGTGGACCGAGGGCCTGGGCACAGCTCTGGGCGGCTGCTCCCCAGGTTTCCTCAGCTGCATGGAACCCGGGGCTTCCTCTGGCCCGAGCTGCTGTGTCCCTGAGGAGCTTAGGCCCCGGCCTGGGGCCTCTGGGGCATTACTGAGCTCAGGTCCCTGAGGGGCCAGGGACGCTGCGTGTTTTCTCCACAGCCAGGGAGGTTACATGGCTGCAGAAACAGCCGCACTCTCCTCACGGAGGAGAGGCCCAGGCTCGGAGGCTCCCTGGCCTTGGGTAGTTATCAGACCCACAGACTGATCATTTCCTATCATTTCTCCCTTCCTGCTGCTCTGGGCTCACATGGGAGCCATCAGAGTAGTAACTGACAGCTGTTTAAGACCTCTTCAGAGGCTTTGATCCCGTGTCTGTGCTGGGTATCTCCAACCTGGGCCTGGGTTAGAGCTCCCACAGGCTGGTCGTCCCTAAGGACACCCCTGTCCTCGCCTGCTCACTCCATTCCCCTTCTCCATGTCTTCTTTCCTGCTGTCTCTCTTTTTTGTTGATGCCAACTTTGTTGGCATAAAGTTTTAATAGATAAAATTTTGTGATAAATCTGTCATTTTCTTACCTAATAACGAAGATCAATTTTGCATTTATTTGGCTGTCTCTTGACTGCCTTCTCTGTCAGTAGTTTGCAGAAGAGGCGAGCAGTCCTCTGTGCTGGGCGCGGGAGTGGGGGCCGCGTGCTGCCTCTGAGGTGACACCACAGTGAGCCCCAAAGGCATTTCAGGGAGGAGCCTGTATGTGCCCTTGGCCAGAATCGAACCCGGGACCCTTTGGCCCGCAGGCTGACACTCTGTCCACTGAGTCTGTGCCACTTTTTTTTTTTTTTTTTTAAATATATTTTATTGATTTTTTACAGAGAAGAAGGGAGAGAGAGAGCTAGAAACGTCAATGAGAGAAACATCGACCAGTTGCCTCTTGCACACCCCCTACTGGGGATATGCCCACAACCAAGGTACATGCCCTTGATCGGAATCGAACCCAGGACCTTTCAGTCCGCAGACCGACGCTCTATCACTGAGCCAAACCGGTTTCGGCCAGCCTGTGCCACTTTTAACCAGGCAGGGCTGCTTGCCCTTTGGAAATGATGCGTTACCTTCTGGGATTGGTGCCCTTGTCCTGCCCCTCCTCCTTACCCCTGTCCCCTTACTCCAGCAGGACGACCGGACTATGACCTCCTGGTGATTGGTGGGGGCTCCGGCGGGCTGGCCTGTGCCAAGGAAGGTACGTGCCCTGTGCCCTGTGCCCTGTGCCCTGCTGGTGTCACGGAGTCTCCAGTGCCCCCTGGAGTGGGTGGTGGTCTCAGTGATGTGCCCTGAGAAGCCATGAGCAGCATTCATTGTCTCCACAGCTGGCCTCCAGGGTCCTGTCACTCTGCCGGGATCACCCCAGCAATCTTGCCACTGTGCCCTGCTCCCCACTGTCCCCAGTTATCTGTGCAGCACACGGCAGCCAGGCTGGAACCCCGCGTCCCAGTCTGCCCTCCTCAGTACCAGCCTCAGGCCTCACGGGGCTGTCATGACCAAGGTCATAGGCCGAGGGGCTTAAACAGCAGACATGTATTTCCCTGCAGTTCTGGAGGCTGGAAGTCTGAGATCACGGGCCAGCAGGGTCCGTTTATCCTGGAACCTCTCTCTCTTTGGCTGGTACCTGACCCCTTCTCACTGTGTCCTCACATGGCTGTCTTTTACATAAAGATACTGGTCAGATCGTATTAGCGCCTACCCACCCACATGACCTCCCTGTACCAGACCAGCCCCGGAAAGACCCTGTCTTCAAGGACATTCTGAGATTCTGGGGGTCAGCACGCCAATTTGGGAGGGACACAATGCAGCCGATAACCACCCTCAAATTTCTCAAACCCTGGAAAGTCCTTCCCGCCGCCTCGCCCCCCACCCCCCCTTGCTGTGTTCCCCGGCAAGCCCCGATCTGTGTTCTCTCCCTGTACATTAGTTTGCATTTTCTAAAATTGTGTGTAAGTGGAATCATGCTGTATGTACTCCTTCCTGGCTTCTTTCACGTAGCAGGATTACTTTGAGATCCATCTATGTTGCTGTATGTATCCACAGTCCATTCCCTTTTCTTGTTGGTTAGCATTCTGTTCTATACATATCACATTTTGCTGGTTCATTCGCCTGTAAATGGACATTTGGCTTGTTTCTTGTTTGGGCTATGGTGAACAGTACTGCTATGAACTGTGTGTGTGTGTGTGTGTGTGTGTGTGGGGAATATATGTTTGTTTTTTAAAATATATTTTTATTGATTTCAGGGAGGGAAGGAGGGAGGAAGTGAGAGAGAGAGAGGGAGAGAGAGAGGGAGAGAGAACCATCAACACATTGACAGCACTAGGCTTGCTGAGTGTCTGGGGGTGGGAGGTGAGGGGGAGCTGGGCCCAGAGGAGGGTCCCATCTGTGGGCAGCACAGCTGGGTGGCGGCAGGCAGTGGGAGAGCCAGGTGCAGAGCTGGTGGTGCCCCTGGCCCTCGTCCTTTCCCACCCTCCTCTGGGTCCCATCGGCTCCTGGGGTCCCAGCCCCAAAGCAGCTCCCAGTTGTGCCCACCTGCCCTCTCCGCTTGTCATTGCAGCCGCTCAGCTGGGAAAGAAGGTGGCCGTGGTAGACTACGTGGAACCGTCCCCGCGAGGTAGGCAGCCCCCAGCCGGGGCCACGTGTCCCGGGGAAGTGGGCAGGGCAGGGCAGTTCCTGGTACAGAGGGCAGCTGAGCCCCCAGGCGCCCTGCTTGCCAGAGTCTCCAGAGAGGGCCCTGATTTCCCTGTAAACTGCCATTCCTTTAAAGATCCTCGTTCTTCTGTAAGAATGACTCTGGCCCTGGCTGGTGTATCTCAGTGGTTAGAGCATCAGCCTGCGCACTTAGGGTTGCAGGCCCGATTTCCGGTCAAGGGCACGTACCTGAGTGGCAGGTTCGAGCCCTGGCCCAGTCAGGATTAACAACAACAACAACAATAAAACCACGCCAACAGAGGGCTCTGAACGCGATTACACGGAGCATAGCGGTGGCACAGGGTCACCTGGGCCATGTGTGAGTTACAGACCACAACCTGAAGGCATGCTGAACCGCGGCAGAGCCGGAAAGCCCTCGCCTGAGTGTGAACCGAATGTGCTCTTCCCCACACACAGGCACCCGGTGGGGCATCGGCGGCACCTGTGTGAACGTCGGCTGCATCCCCAAGAAGCTGATGCACCACGCCGCGCTGCTGGGGGGCATGATCCACGACGCCCCCCACTACGGCTGGGGGGTGCCCCAGCAGGTCCCGCACGACTGGTGAGGAGCCTCCTTCCCTTCTTCCTGCCCTTCTTCCCTCCCTTTCTCCCTTCCTTCCTAATTTTTATTTATTATCTAAAGGTTTTTAAAAAATATATATTTTATTGATTTTTTTACAGAGAGGAAGGGAGAAAGAGAGAGAGAGAGAGTCAGAAACATCAATGAGAGAGAAACATTAATCAGCTGCCTCCTGCACACCTCCTACTGGGGATGTGCCCCCAACCAAGGTACATGCCCTTGACCGGAATCCAACCTGGGACCCTTCAGTCCGCAGGCTGACGCTCTATCCACCGAGCCAAACCGGTTTCGGCTCTAATTTTTATTTTTTTTAAAAATAAATGTTATCTTAATTTGTAATTTTTTAAATTAAATTATTATTATGTGTACATACCTTACCATTGCCCCCTCCCCCTCTAATTTTTATTTATTGTCTAAAGTTTTACATATGTCTCCTTTTTCCCCAGTTGACTCCCCCTCCCACAGCCACTCCCACCCCGGGCCAGTCCCCCCCCCCTCCTGTCCCCGCCCAGTGCGTTTCTGCTACTCCCGGAGGAGGCAGAGGGTTATTCATCTGTTAACCTGCAGGGGGCCATGCTGTCCCCTGGGGCTTCTCATCCAGGCAGCCTTGGGTCCCAGACTCGGGGCAGGGTCCGGAGACTTTCTGGTTATCACCGGAGGGGTGGGGAGGGGAATGCTGCTATGTCTACAGGGGAGCACCCTGGGATGCTGCTAACGGTCCTGGGGAGCACCCTGGGATTCTGCTAACGGTCCTGCAGCACACAGGACGCCCCCGTGTAGGATGACGTGACCCCAAAGGCCAGTGCTTCAGGGCGGACGCCGTTTTAGGCTTAGCAGGCGGCACCTGGTCCACCGAGAGCCACGCACAGGCCCCTTGGTGGTTCTCGGTGGCTGAGACGCAGGGCCGCTGCCCGGTCCTGCCTCTGTGGGACCAAAGCCCCGTTTTCCGTGAGGCCAAAGGCCCACAGCCCCGAACCTGGGGCAGCGGTGGTGGCCATGGGGAGGGACTGCATGTTTGAGCATGGTTAGAAACACCTCTGTTTCTCGGTGTCTCTGTTAACGCTCTATTCGCACCTAACAGTCCGTTTGGGACTCTGCAGCTGCCGCTCCCGCGGTGGCTTTTAACATCTCCTTTTGTGCATTCACAGGAGTAAAATGGCAGAAGCCGTTCAAAACTACGTGAAGTCGCTGAACTGGGGGCACCGGGTCCAGCTGCAGGAGAGGTACGGAGCCGCGCCGCCCCCTGGCCTTCCCGGGGTCACCTCAGACCCCGGCCGGCCAGCCCCTGCTCGTGGGGGCTCAGCAGCAGGGAGGTGGGAGTCCCTGCTCGGAGGGTAGAGCGTGCGGATAAGCAGCCGGCAGGTGAGTGCCCTGGGAGCGGAGGCTGCCCTGCGGGGCGGCCCAGCAGAGCCCGGGGCAGCAGAGCGCGAGGCTCACAGCGGATAAGGATCAGCAGGCGGCCCCTGCCCCGGCTCCCGGCCCCCTGGGCACGGGGACGGGGCCTGGCCCGATGTGATCGCTCCAGCCTGAGCCCAGCGGGCCCACCAGCCCTCTGGGACCCCCTCCCCGGAGGCTGACGTATCCTCCTGCCGCAGCAGCTCCCATCGGCAGGGAGAGGTGCCTGACGCCGTGCTGACCCAGGCTGAGCTGTGCTCCTTGTCCCGTCGTTCTGCCCTGGGCCGTGTGGGCCATGGAAGACACCCACTCCCTCAGAGGTCTGGCGGCCCTCACCGGAGCACCCTTAGCTTGGTCCCGAGGGATCTTCCTGGCCGTGCCGGAGGCAGCTGTGTTGTGCCCTGCTACCTAAGAAAGCTCAGCCACGCCGAAACCGGTTTGGCTCAGTGGATAGAGCGTCGGCCTGCGGACTGAAGGGTCCCGGGTTCGATTCCGGTCAAGGGCATGTACCTTGGTTGCGGGCACATCCCCAGTAGGGGGCGTGCAGGAGGCAGCTGATGGATGATTCTCTCTCATCGATGTTTCTAGCTCTCTACCCCTTTCTCTTCCTCTCTGTGAAAAATTAATAAAATATATTAGAAAGAAAGAAAGAAAGAAAGAAAGAAAGAAAGAAAGAAAGAAAGAAAGAAAGGAAGAAAGCTGAGCCAGGAGGCTGCTCCCTTGGCTTCCCCAGCGGCCCCGCGGGGAGCTAGGCCACATTGTGTCATTTCTTCCCCGAATGGGGCCCGCTGCTCCCCAGTGCGGTTTTTCTGGAGGCATCGGGCTCTGCCGTTTGTTCTGTCTGAGCGCGGGCGGGCACCCAGCAGGCCAGAGCTGCTCCCCGGAGGAGGCTGGGGCGGATCTGTGGATCTGTGTCCTGCAGCCCTTCATGGGCTGTGGGTGAGCGAGGACTCTGTAGGGGCTTCAGGTGGGACAGGAGGCACAGGGCTTGGCCTTGGGGAGAACGCCAGGTCAGGTTGCTGGGGACGGCTCCCCGGAGCCGCCTGGAGCCCACACCACAGCACAGCCTCCGTGATCAGAGAGGGCGGGGCGCTTCTGTGCACCCTGCTCCCCCGCCCTTGGGCTCCCGTTGGACCCATTTCCCGGTCTCCCTGTCCCTAAAGGTTGGGGTGCTGCCTGCCCTCTGGGCTCTCTTCCTGGCCCGCGGGAAGTCGGTGGTGGGGATGTTTGGGGGTAACTGGGTGCACGTGGGGGGTCTCTTCCCGGTGGAACGTGCCTGACCCCTAGGGGAGGCCGGGCTTCTGCCCCTCCTCCTCCCCCCGTGCTTCCCGGCCCTGTTCTCTCCGCTTCCCCGCCTGGACTGGGAGCGGAGAACGTGCCCTGGGAGCCCGCGCTCACACTGTACCGGCCACCCAGGGCTCCTCCCTGCGTAACCCCACCGGTGATGCCGAATCTGCAAAGGAAATGTTTGGAAATTCTGTTTGTTTTGCAGAAAAGTCAGTTACTTTAACATGAAGGCCAGCTTTGTGGATGAGCACGTGGTCCGCGGTGTCACAAAAGGTGGGAAAGAGGTGAGTCCCGGCCGTGCTGCGGACCGAGGTGCTGTTTTCTCGGTCATCGGTGCTGCCGGGTGGACGGGGCGGATGCCTCTGAGGCTGCTCGTCATTCTCTGTGAGGGATGAAGCGGATCCTGGGCGATTCGTGGGCCTCGTGGGGCGGCGCCTGAGGAGGCCGGGGGGGGGGGGTTGGGAGTGGGGTGGCTGATCGCACCCTGGGTTAGTGGGAACGAGACGCCCGCGGGGCGCTTTGTAAGCTATGACGAGTTAGAACAGCTCCCTGCCCTCTTCTGCCTGCCCCTGGACCCGCACGGGCTCCCAGCTCCACGGGGCCTCTGAGCTGCCGCCCGCAGGGTCCGCAGAGCCGGGCAGGGGTTGCATTGGAAGCGTGGGTCTCTGTCCTGGGGTACCTGCTGGCAGAGGCGTGGGTGCCCACAGTGTATCTGTCTGACCCTGGGGCTCTCGGTTTCTCCTCAGACCCTGCTTTCGGCTAAGCACATTGTCATCGCTACCGGAGGGAGACCGAGGTACCCCACGGAGGTGAGTGCCCCCGAGCACAGCCTCGCCTGCCGCCTGCGTGTCCATGGGCTCTGGGCTCGTGTGATGTGCTGTCTGCTGTGCTCACGCTCCCCAGCCCATCAGCACTCCCCACGCTTCCTCTTCTTTAAAAAGGGGTTTTTGTGTACTTACCATCATTACTTTCTGTTTTCCAATTCTTTCTTGAATCCACTCTGCTGAGTCAGGCCACCAGGACCTGAACACTGCTGAATCCTAAGAGCCATTCTCAAGCTATTCTTTAAAAAAAAAGTTTTTATTGATTATAGAGAGAGGAAGGGAGAGGCCTAGAGAGATGGAATCATCGATGAAAGAGAAACATCAATTGACTACCTCTTGCACGCCCCCTACTGGGAACCAGCTGCAATCTGGGATAGAACTGGGGGCCCTCTTGGTTCTTGGGTCGATGCTCAGGCACTGAGCAACACCGGCCGGGCTCGGGTCATTCTCCAGCCGGCATCTGGGGACCGCCAGGCCTGTTCTCCTTTATCTCAGGGCCACTTGTTCTGTCTCTTTTGTTGGTTCTTCCTTTTCTCTTCAGCCTCAGAACATTGGAACATGCAGGACTTAAACCTTGTTCTTCCTCCCCCAAACCCAAATCTTTCTTTTTTCCTAATTGACAAAATTTATATACCATAAAATGTACCCTTTTATTTTATTTTATTTTATTTTAAATATATTTTTATTGATTTTTTTACAGATAGGAAGGGAGAGAGATAGAGAGCTAGAAACACTGATGAGAGAGAAACGTCGACCAGCTGCCCGCAACCAACGTACATGCCCTTGACCGGAATCGAACCTGGGACCTTTCAGTCCGCAGACTGACGCTCTACCACTGAGCCAAACCGGTTTCGGCTACCCTTTTATTTTTTTAAATATATATTCTTTATTGATTTCAGAGAGGAAGGGAGAAGGAGAGAAAGATAGAAACATCAATGATGAGAGAATCATTGATGGGCTGCCTCCTACACACCCCCCACTGGGTATTAAGCCCCCAACCCAGGCATGTGCCCTTGGCTGGTATCGAACCTGGGTCCCTTCAGTCTGCAGGCTGACACTCTATCCACTGAGCCAGGCTGGCTAGGGCTAAAATGTACCCTTTTAAAGGATACAATTCAGTGGCTGGTTCACAGAGTTGTGCAACCATCAATCACCACTTCTTCATCCCAGAACATTTTCATCACCCAAAAATGAATCCCTGTACCCCTTAGCAGTCACTCCCCATTCCCTGCTTCCCCAGCCCCTGGCAACCACGGGCCTGCTTTGTGTGTCTATGGATTTACCTGTGCTGGACATGTCTCATACATGGAACCACACACGGTGTGGCCTTTGTACTGGCTTCTGCACTTGGCATAACATCTTCAGGGTTTGTTCCTGGTGGAGCCTCTATCAGAACTTCATCTCCTTTTACGACGAGTAATGCCGCATTGCATGTGTACGTCACGTTTTGTTTGTGCCCTTGTCCACTGATGGCTATCTGGGCTGTTTCCACTTTGGGCTTTTACAGATCATGCTGCTGTGAACATCTGCATAGGAGTTTCTCTGTGGACTTAGGTTTCCACTTCTTCTGCAGATTATTATGATCTCTGAACGCTTAATAATCTGGCCATTCAGTGTGTGTATGTGTGTGTGTGTATATGTGAGTGTGTGTGTGTATTAGAGGCCAGGTGCATGTGTGGGGTCTGGCCAGCCTGGCCAGGAGGATGGGACATGGGCAGTTGGCCGGCCTGCCTGCTGGTTGAACTCCTGGTCGAAGGCACAATTTGCATATTAGCCTTTTATTATATAGGATATACACTGAGTGGCCAGATTATTATGCATTCAGAGACCATAATAATATACACAGAGACCATAATATACACTGAGTGGCCAGATTATTATGCGTTCAGAGACCATAATAATCTGGCCACTCAGTGTATATACGTTGGAGTGGGCCATATGAACTCTATATTTAACCTCCTGAGGAATTGCCGGACTATTTTCCAAAGCAGCTACCTTGATTGCAGGCACATCCCCAGTAGAAAATTTTATATTCCTGCCAGCAGTGAGTGAAGGTCATGCTTTCTTGTTTCTTTGCTTGTCTCATAGTTTTTTGTCGATAACGTAATTTTTCATTCTTTAAAAAAATATATATATTTTTATTAATTTCAGAGAGGAAGGGAGAGGGAGAGATAGACACATCGATGATGAGAGATAATCATTGATTGGCTGTCTCCTGCACACTCCCTACTGGGGATGGAGCCTGCAACTTGGGCATGTGCCCTGACTGGGAATCAAACCATGACCTCCTGGATCATAGGTCCATGCTCAACCACTGAGCCACACCGGCTAGGCACTGGCAGGACTTTTCAAATTAAATAATATGTTAACCCTGGGAATCAGAGTCTCTCTCCACTGTAGGGTTTTGTGTATTGCTGTTGGATAATTTTTTTTTTTTTTTATGAACTGATTTTGTAAAGTCTTTATTCTTTGTTGTGTGAGGCCAGTGAATTCCCTGCTCAGTTAGCTTAGCGGTCAGCTAACGACAGAGATATCCTTAAACACCTGGAACCAAGAAATCCCCCGTCTCTGCCGGGGGCCCCGTGGGCATTTCGAGGCAGACCCTTCGGCACTGAGCCAGGCACGGGCACTGCCTGAGCCCTCACTTCCTGCTGGGCCAGAGCCCGAGGTGAGCCAGGGGCTGAGAGCTCGGTGCCATCTCGGGCCTCTCCCGGGCATGTGCGCCGCCCAGTGCCAGCGCCTGGCCCTCCAGATCCCAGGAACTCGTCGGAGCTTCCGAAAGCCCCAGTAGACGCCTCCGGCCCCCGCTTTTCCTTTTCCGCTCTTGGTTAAGGCTGCTGTTTGCGCCCGTTGTGATCCATCACGGGAGGCAGCCGTGATGCTCAGTCACTGGGCAAATCCTCCCCCGGGAGAGGCTTTCAGCGCGGGGCGGGTTCAGGGCAGGTCGGAGGGAGAGCAGCCTGCGGAGCCGGGCCTTCCAGGGAACCCCCGGCCCGGCCTGCCAGCGGCTGCTCCCGGGGAAGGGGCTTTGCACGGGCTCCGGCTCCGTTCTGCTCTCTCCGTGCTGTCGTTTTTCAAGGCTGCCACGGAGCTGGGGGAGGGGACTGGAGCGAGTTAATATCCCGCAAAACTTGCCGTTCTTACCAAGTTTCAGCCATTTTTCTTGACTCAACGGTTCCCGGCGTTGCCACAGCCGTCGGTTAGCTTCCGGAGTTATGAAAAAGTCGAATCTGACCGCTTTGGCCGGCTCTCCTGCTGTTTTCATGGAGGGGTGGGCCTTGGGGGGCCCCTCAGTCCACACCCTTTGTGCTGACGTCACCTCCTGGGGGCTTCTCTGTCCTCCCTGCCACCAGGAAGGCGAGCCGAGGAAGAGGCCCCAGGTGGGGTGAGGCAGAATGGGCAGCGGGAAGGGAGGACGGAGGGGTTTGGCTGAGCCACATCCTGGAGGGTCTCCCAGGCTCCCCAGGAAGTGGGTGCTGCAAGCCCTGAGCCTCCACGTGGGCCGCAGCAAAGGGCACCACAGGTCCCACGAGCATGGAGGGCTCCTGCCTCCTCCCGAGACCCAGATGGATGGAGGAACAAGGGCTGGTCCTGTTTCCTCCCAAACGCCTGAACCCCGAACCTCCAGTTCCTGTTTTGTGCTTTCTCTGGAAAGGAGGCGCCGAGGGAAAAGCACCCCTCTGTCCTCAGAGACCACTGGGCCTTCCCTTCTGCCGCCAGGCCAGCAGGAGCAGCCTCGGGGCTGGGGTAGGGGGAACTTGTGCTCAGGGCTGGCCCTGGAGCAGGCTGCGTGGCTCTGTAGGACGGCAGGGCGCCGTTGGTCAAGGTAGCTACAACACATAGGGGCGAAGCGGGTGACTGTCAATGACCCTCCCCCAGCCTGGAGCCCCAGGAGGCGGGTAGTCATCTCAGCTCCTCTGAGGCCTGGGGCGGAGCCACACACAGCCCCACACTCTGTGGGGGGCACTGGCCTGGCTCCACCGTGCTGGACCTCAGCTGGGCAGCTGCCCATGTCTGCCCAGAGGGAGATGAGGCAGGAGCTGCGGGTTCTAGTCCTGTCTGTCCTGCTCTCGGACACCTCACCCGGGGTGCCCCTGCTGCCCACCCCCTGGATGCCTGCCAAGATTTGCTTGTGTTTCAGTCCCTTTGATTTTCAGACCTTTCGGTTTCCCTTCAGCAAACCCAAGAAATCCCCGACTTTATTTTTTTTTTTCCAGTTGGAATCATAAACTGTTTGAAATCCATTTCCTCTCCACCAGCACATCTTACTCTCACAGGCCTGAGGGAGTGCTCGCCTGGGGTCTTTTTTTTTTTTTTTTTTAAGTAATCTAGAGGAAGGGAGAGGGACAGGGAGTTAGAAACATCGATGAGAAAGAAATATTGATCAGCTGCCTCCTGCACACCTTCTACTGGGGATGTGCCCGCAACCAAGGTACATGCCCTTGACCGGAATCGAACCTGG
This sequence comes from Nyctalus aviator, assembly GCA_036971965.1. NCBI lineage: Eukaryota > Metazoa > Chordata > Mammalia > Chiroptera > Vespertilionidae > Nyctalus > Nyctalus aviator. The sequence continues at coordinate 10,078,238 of CM072939.1, read as the reverse complement.
GACCCTTCCGTCTGCAGGCCGATGCACCTCCCACTGAGCCAAACCGGTTAGGGCTCGCCTGGTGTCTTTCCACTTGTTCGAGAGCCTCTCACCAGGCCCCGCTGGGATACAGGAGGATCCGTGTAGTTCCTGAGCACGGTCACCCATGCTTCCTCTCCAGGGTAGAGACCATTGGGCCTTCCCATCCAGCCTTCAGCCTGGTGCCCTTGGAGATGGCTTGCTCCCCCACCCCTGCCTCACTTCCCCCTCTCCTTCCCTTCCCTCCCCACAGCTCTGGGTCTGGAGAAGGTTGGGGGTCCCGGAGAGCAGAGAGGATAGAGCTGCTGGCCGTGTCTGGCTCTCTGGTCACCTTGCACAGCCGAGGACAGGCAGTGCTTTCATGCTGGGCAGATGGCACACCGAGTTAGATACAGACAGGGCACCGGTCCCTAGAGCCACACCCTGAAGAAGGCTGTGGAGCAGGAAAGAGCACCCACAAGTGGCCTGGGTGGGTCTGGTTGTGCTGTGTCTACAAAATGGGCGTCCCCTTGCCGAAACCGGTTTGGCTCAGTGGATAGAGCATCGGCCTGCGGACTGAAGGGTCCCGGGTTCGATTCCGGTCAAGGGCACGTACCTTGGTTGCAGGCACATCCCCAGTGGGGAGTGTGCAAGAGGCAGCTGATCGATGATTCTCTCTCACCGATGTTTCTAACTATCTCTCTCTCTTCCTCTCTAAAAAAAATCAATAAAAAATATTTTTTTTAAAAATGGGCGTCCCTGTTGAGGAAGCCCCTAGCACAGGTCCAGTGACACTCTCTCACGTTGATCCTTTTTTTCTGGATAGATTGAAGGTGCCCTGGAACATGGGATTACAAGCGATGACATCTTCTGGCTGAAGGAATCCCCTGGAAAAACGTAAGACGTAACGCATGGCTGAGTGGGGGACCCTTTGTTCACTTCCTACACATCAGGGCCAAGCAGGATATCATGTGGTCCACTCTTCTGGTGCATTGCTCCCATCTCCCCGAGAGGAGGACAGAAAGCCCGTTATCTGTGCCCCCGAGAGGGGTTGTGTGACATCTTGGAAATGATGGCACACGTGTCACCAAGTGAATCGAATATTGTCTAGGGCTGTGGGCAGCACACTGCGGCTCGCGAGCCACATGCGGCTCTTTGGCCCCTTCAGTGTGGCTCTATACCACGGCCTGGGCGAGTCTAATTTGAAGAAGTGGCGTTAGAAGAAGTTTAAGTTTAAAAAATGTGGCTCTCCAAAGAAATTTCAATCGTTGTACTGCTGATATTTGGCTCTGTGGACTATGTGTTTGCCAACCACTGGTCTAGGGCAATAATGTTCAAACAGGGTTCCTTGGAGCCCCAGGGAACATTAGAGAGAGGAGCATTCAAGCAAGGAAAGAGGGTCAAGTCATCAGGAAAAGCCCTCAGCCCCTCTGGCCTCAAACTTTTCTACTTCCTCCTGGTTTGCACCATGGACTTCCCTGAGATCTCCTAAAGTAGGTTCCAGAGGCCTCAGGAACCACATCCCAGTTGTGGGAATGAGATCTGTGAAGCACGTGAGTGGTTTCATATTTCCCAAGCAGGTGAAAGGCACTAAGTTCCTTCCCTGCCTCCACAGAGCTGTTCTAGGTCCATAGAGCTCCTGCCTGTAGGTTATGGAGGGAACTTGGTGCTCATTTCAACCAAAAGACCACCAGAGGGCGACAGAGGCTTGGCTGTGAGCAGCACCGGGCTGCCTTGGGACTTGCCTGCAAGGAAATGTGGGTGGAAAATGTGTCCAGAGGTGGACAGGCGTGTGTGCACAAGCATACATGGGAGGGGTGTGTGTGTGTGTGTGTGTGTGTGTGTGTGTGTGTGTGTGTTGTGTGTACATGGGGAGTGTGTGTGCATGTCACGTGCTCCACTCACCATCATCATTTCCTGTTTACCAAGCATCTTTGTTCGGGGCAGAGGCTGGATTCCCTTGAATGGATATATTGTAGTTTATTTTATCTTTTCACTGTACTGGAGAGCATTTCAGTAGTTTCTCTTTTTCGTTGTTATACAATGTTGCAATGGAAATCTTTGGGGTGTATCTTATATACCATCATAAATACCACTTTTTTTTGTTGTTAATCGTCACCTGGAATATTTTCCCATTGATTTTTAGAGAGTGGAAGAGAGGGGGAGAGGCAGAGAGAGAGAGACACACATTGATTGGTTGCTTCCTCATGCGCCCCCAACCAGAGCTGGGGATTGAGCCTGAAACCAAAGTATGTGCCCTTGACCGGACTTGAACCTGAGACACTCTATCCACTGAGCCAAACCGGCCGGGGCATAAGTGCTTCTTATGTGTGATATATACCTGAGGGTGTTTTGGGAGTAGAAACCCGAGGTCCAAGGCAGATACCCTTCACACCTTGACCCATCCGCTGACATGCTCTCTCCTGGCGGGCTGCTCCCTGTTATACGGGCACCTCTGCCTGCTGCCTCCCTCCTCCTGTGGGCACCAGCTTTCCCAAGGGCATACACATTAAAGGAGCCTCTCCCGCCCCCATCAGGTGGGCACCAGTGGCTTCTGCCCGAGGCACGTCGGGTCCCTCCCAGCATCTGCGCTCAAGCTCATGCAGGTGTGCGGCCTTCGGTCCCTCACCTTCCACAAGCACCCCCAGGCTGTGGCTTACCTTTTGACTTAAAAGTAGTTTTTCACGCAGACATGTTTAATTTTTAGGTTGCCGCATTTATTCCTTTTTTTTTTCACTTCATGCATAATTTCTGGTTTTCTGTTCTTTTATCTTGGAGTCTCCAATAGGTTAAACTGGTTTTATTTGCATTTGCTATTCTTAATGACCTTTTTGTATATTTCTGGGCCATTTAAGTGCAGTATCTGCATGTGAGTTTGTGTGTGAAAAGGCCTGTGTGCCTGCGTGCCCGCGCGCGTGTGAATTGTTAGCTCGGTCCTCGGCCTGCTTTCTATCTGGTTTTCTTTTTCTCCCCTTATCTCTTATCTCCCAGCTGGTTTGCATATTAGAACTGTGATCCCTTGTCGTTTATGTTGCAGGCTTTCTCTGCTTGTCATGTCTTTTCACTCGAGCAATGTACAAATGTTTCTTTTAATGTAACTTAGATCTCTTTTTACACTTAATGGCTTTTAGATTTATTGCATGTTCAGGAAGGCCTTCCCTACCCCCACGATTTTTTTTTTTTCCCCCTTAAAAAAAAAAAAAAAAAAAAAAAAAGGCTTCTGTATTTTCCCCTTCGGGCTTCCACTCTTCAGCCTGGCCTTTGTGTCGGGCGTTTGCAGTTCATTTGTGGGGTGGGTGGGGTGGCGGCCCGGCTGCTGGAGTCCAGTGTCGCTGGCCGCTCCCCCCCACCTCAGGCCAATCTGAAATCTTCATCTAGGAATTAAGTCCTGTCCTGCCCTCGCTCTCAACTCCAGCTCTTCCTGTGACATTGGCAAGAGTGCCTGCCTGGCACCGTCTCCAAAGGGGTAGGGTGGGAGGCCCTGGTGCCGTAGGTACCGGCGGCGTTGGCATGTGGCGAGGTGGTCCCGGCTGGCACTGCTCCTCTATGGCCGCATCCTGGGGGCCGCGGCCCATTCGGCCAGGAAGACACGGCCCCCAGATACTTTGGTTGAGGAATGAAACTGTAATGTTTATTTTCTTCGTTTAAAAAAAATTAGATTTTTTTTTTTTTTTTTAAACAAGCTCTTTCGTTTAGAAGGAATCTAGGTATGTTATTGTTTAAGGGGGGAAAAAAAAAAGTGTTTGCAATGTATCAGTCACCCGTTTCGTTCTGAGCATGATTTATGTGAGGAAATGGTTTTTTTTTTTTTTTTTCCTAAAAAAAAAAAAATTAAGCTGGAGATATATCCCTGTACGATGCTTCTGTGAAAATGCGGCTTTTGTCCGGTTGCTGTTAATGCAAGTTGTAACAGTGCGATAGGGGAGGCAGTGTTTACATGTTACATTCCTCCGCGCAGTCAAAATAAGCCCGCGGGGTCTACAGTAGCATTTCTGTATTTTATCAGCTTGGGCCGGGGCCGAGGGGGAGGCCTCCGCTCACACTTGGAGGGGCCGTTCCTGCCAGATTTATTTGCCTTATAAATATTCCCCGTGTTTATTTTAACTCGCCTTTAAAATGGAGCTGAAATTAATATGGGCCCGAGGGCTGCCCCCTGGCCCCAAGCGCCTCCCGTCACCGGCCGGGGCATTTCTGCCCGGCCCCGTCAGGAGGCCAGGCTGGTGGCCGAGCGTGCCTGAGCGCCCGGCCTCCTCCCGCGGCGGGCACCGTGCCCTCTGAACGGCTCCCCACGGCTCCGGCGGCTTTGGGTGGCACGCCCGGCCCCAGCTCTCTCATGGATCTGCTACAGGCCTCCCTCTCTCCTCTTCCTGTGACAGGGCCATCTGTTTTTTTTTTAATATGTTTTATTGATTTTTATAGAGAAGAAGAGAGAGGGATGGAGAGTTAGAAACATCGATGAGAGAGAATCATCCATTAGCTGCCTCTTGCACACCCCCTCCAGGGGATGTGCCCGCAACCACGGTACATGTCCTTGACCGGAATCGAACCCGGGACCTTTCAGTCCCCAGGCCGACGCTCTACCCACTGAGCCACACCGGTTCCGGCAGCCCGAGACCTCCTTGCGTGGCGCACGCTGACCAGCGGCTTCCGATCTGGCACGTGGAGCCCATGGTGGGGCCTGCGGCTTCCAGCTTCCCGCGTTCCCTCCGCCACCTCTGTTGCTCTTTGTGGACCCCCCCCCCCCCAGCGGCCACAGTGGCGTCCCAGCCTCCTGGATGCGTGAGGAGACCCTTTCGTCCTTTGCTTGTGTCCAGGTCTGAGGAGCCCGGGGCTCATAGATGGCAGCGGGGGTGGCCAAGCCCGAGCCCAGTTGGAAAACAGAGCCAACACGCTCCCTACCCAGCTGGGTACCTGGTTCGGGCCTCCCGGAGGTGACGCATCCCATGTAGAGGACACCAGCAAGGGCAGCGTGAGTTCCCGAGTTCACGGGCAGGACCTCCGGAGGCCAGGTGGGCTGGGCCGGCACGTGGCGAGGCCTGAGGCCGGCTGTGTAGGTCAGCATCTTCAGCTCGGCCACCTGGACGCCAGCGCTGTGCCCGGCTTGTGTCCCTTTTCCATTATTCTTGTTTCTCTCTCTCTCTTTTTAAAAATATATTTTTATTGATTTCAGAGAGGAAGGAAGAGGGAGAGAGAGAGATAGAAACATCAAGGATGAGAGAGAATCATTGATCGGCTGCCTCCTGCAAGCCCCTTACTGAGGATCAAGCCTGCAACCCAGGCGTGTGCCCTTGACTGCAGTCAAACCTGGGATCCTTCAGCCCATAGGCTGATGCTCTCTACCCCCTGAACCAAACTGGTGAGGGCCTCATTTCTTTATTTTTGTGTGGAAACCCAGGATGGGCTGCAGATGCACGGATGATTCCGGAAGAAGGAAGGGGTCCTCTGGGCTGGCAGGAGCCTTTTGGGGAGGAATGGGCAGGGGGGTAACGGCCACTTTGGGAAGCTGTCCCCAACCGGCGGCGGCGGAGGAAGTAGGGGCACAGAGCGGGTGTACAGCCCTGCCCAGGGAGGCCCACGCCCTGCATTGCCCCATCATTCAGCTGGGCAGCCCCCGGGCAGGTGGAGGGAACCTGGGAGGGGAGAGAGGGGCCCACGCCCCACAGCTCCTGGAAGGATGCGGGTCCTGGGGTATCTACCCCCAAGTGCCCCTGAAGCAGCCGGCTCCACCTCCCTCCACGGCCCCAGGATGTTCGCTCGTCCAGATGGAGGGCCATCTCCCCTCAGAGGCCTTTTGGCCCCAGGCGGCCTGGTTGGGACTTGGGCGCAGCCACCCAGCCTGCTCAGGCCCTGGACCAGCTGGTCCCTGCGTGTTGCAGCTGTTTGCGTGCCTTCAGGGTAGGCAGTTATGGTCACTGTCCTCAACCCCCTCGGCTTCCTGGACCAGCTTGCTCAGCCCTGCTGCCTGGGGCTCGCTCCGGGCTTGAGGTCGGTGCCAGAACTTTCTCTGATGGCAAAGAGGACTCGAAGGGAGACCGGAGCCACCTGGGGCGGCTCTTCTCCCACGTGGGACCCACCAGGCAGCACAGAGCTGCCGTGTCCAGACGGGACCCCGGATCCTGTGTTCTCACTGTCACTCGGCCGCCTAGGTCTCCTTGAGGGTGTGCAGAGGGAGGGGCTGGCCGGCCTGCCCTGCATGGCCCAAGGCCTGACCTCTGTCCTTGGGCCCCGGCGAGCGTGAAGCCGGGAGCGTCTGTGACGTGGGCTGCCTGTCGGAGTAGGTCACGGGAGGAGCTTTTGTGGGACCCTTGTGGAGCTCAGAAGCTGATTAGGCACCGTAACCGCTTTTCTCTCTCTTCCTAAGAGCGAGAGAGAAGAATATAAATTGTATTCTTTTGCGAAGCATCACAGCCATTCATTTAGGAAAATCCACTGCAGCTTCCTTTTTCATCTTCCGCCTGACTGCCATGTTTGTTTAGCGTGGGTGTGATGTCCTTACGTCCGGCCGGCAAAGGGAGGTGAGCCAGCAGCGCGGCCCTGGCTGCCCGCTGGAAAGCACTGCCGCCCGTCTCCCGGAGCGTGCCCCTGGGACTGCGTCGTGGAGGGCTCGGGGGCCGAGGAGACACCTCCTCGGGGCGGCAGGAGTGGCGGGGCCAGGGCCTGAGGTGGCTTCCGTCACGGGGCCAGAATGTAGAGGACCGGGCCCCGTGGAAGCGGGCCCAGCCACAGGCCCTGAGTGTGGGGGGGGGGGCTGGCCCACACGGGGGAGGAGGCCGAGGGTCCCCCGCCCTCCCCCCCTCTCACCCGTGCTGCCTCCCTAGGGCCTGTTTGGCATTTCCTGCGCTGGCAGGGCTGCCAAGGGGCCAGGTGCCTGCCGCGAGGCCCTCCCTTCGGGTGGGTATTCCCCTCGGGGAGCAGATCAGGGGCCTTCAGACTCGAGAGGCAGGTGGAGAGCTCCTTAAGCCAGGGCTTCCCGGGCCCGCATTAAGGCTTTTGTTTCTGTTTCCCCCACATCCAGATCTCGAACAAGAAAGCCTGCCCTGTGATTAGGCTAATCCCGCGGTAGCTGTGCCTTCGTGTAAAACGTTTGCACACAGAAAGGCACAGAGAGAGAGAGAGTAGGACTGCTCAGAGCGCCAGGAAAATGGAACCAGCGCCTCTGCGTGCAGGTGGCGACTTCCGGCGTGGGCTGATGGCCCAGTCCCGGGCCCCCTCGTGCGGAGATCCGCAGGTTTCCAGCCCGCAGAGACTCGCTCCTCCCGCCCCAGGTGCGACCAGCGGGCCCCCGGCTTCCGCTGCCAGCACCGCTGCCCCCCCGTGGCCGGCCAGGGCCAGCGTTGGCCGCCGTGACGCTTAGTGACCAGCACCCAGGCTCAGCCCCATCATCCTCAGGCCCCCCATCCAGGCCCAGCAGGTCCTCGGTGGCCAGCGGAAGCTCATCTGCAGTTTCAGACTTAACAGTAAAAACGAGGTGGCGCCGAAACCGGTTTGGCTCAGTGGATAGAGCATCGGCCTGGGGACTGAAGGGTCTCGGGTTTGATTCCGGTCAAGGGCATGTACCGTGGTTGCAGTCACATTCCCAGTAGGAGGTGTGCAGGAGGCAGCTGATCGATGTTTCTCTATCCCTCTCTCTTCCTCTCTGCAAAAACTCAAAATATATAAAAAACAACAGCCGAAGCCGGTTTGGCTCAGTGGATAGAGCATCGGCCTGGGGACTGAAGGGTCCCGGGTTCGATTCCGGTCAAGGGCATGTACATTGGTTGCGGGCACATCCCCGGTAGGGGGTGTGCAAGAGGCAGCTGGTCGATGTTTCTCTCTCATCGACGTTTCTAGCTCTCTCTCTCTCTCCCTTCCTCTCTGTAAAAAATCAATAAAATATATTTATTTAAAAAAAAAACGAACAACAACAACAACAAAAAATGAGGTGGCGCCCCGTGCCTCCTGGCACTCGCCCCGCTCATGGCCTGGAGGCTCCTCTGTGGCTCCGTCTCGTTCATACTTCAGTCCATTTGCAGGGGTTCCCTGGCTGAGTTCTCGGACCCTTCGTTCTTCAGAGAATAAGCATTGTTTGGTAAGTTGGGGTACCGCATGGAGGGAAAACCGAGATGGTTGGTCCTCCTGCCTCCTGAAGGCAGGAGGAGGCCCGGAGCCACCCGGGCCCGCATGGGGGTGCCTGCTCTGTTTGTGGGGTTTCAGCCGCACACCTTTGGTCGAGGACATCCCCTTCGGAAAGGCCTGCCTGGCTCCTGCCTCCTCCCAGACACGCCCCCTGTTGGCGACTGGGACCTGGCGGCCCTGGGGTTGGTAGCACCGTGACTCTGAGGTGGAAGTGGGGAGGCCCAGCCCGTCAAGGGGCGTCTGTGGGAGGAGCTGGGGACTCAGCGCCTGCCTGCCCTGCCTCTCCATCCGACTCCCCGTCTTTGGCGCAGGAGGGCAGGGAGGAATGTGGGGGCTGCAGAAGCGTAAACGTGTTTGCCCAAATCAGGAGACGGCGTACGTAGCCGTGTTGTATGCAACGAGGCGTGAGGGCCTGGAGCCGGCCTGTAGGCCACGGCTGTGGACAGTCCACTCCGCAGGATGGCCTACTCTTACAGAGACAGGGAGGCTCGGAGACAAGCAGGGACAGGCCGTTTGGAGGCAGAGGGGTCGCCCTGGGGGTCGGCACACGCCATCGCTGCCGCCGGAAGCAGGGAGCCAGGTGCACTCGCTGCGTGTTCAGCGTTGATGCCCCAGCTCAGCTTTGTTCTCGTGTTTGGGGCAAGTATCCCTAGTAGCTAACGTCTGTTTGTGTCGTCATTTCATATCTTCAAGAAAGGCTCACTCCTCTCGCCATATAATCAAGTCCCCCCCAAAAATAGTTAGGTCTTTTGTTATTTTGAAAATGTGCCTGTGCTTAGACCTCTATGTGACACCCCACGGGTGCAGAAGTCCCCTCGGCTTCCCCGTGCACCGAGCTCGCTGCGGTCCCCCAGGCCTGACTCCGTGGCTCCCTCCGGCTCCCGAGAGGAAGCCATGTGCCCGCTGCCTCTCAGCGGGCACCTGCAGGAGTGCTCCCCGGGATCCGCCGCTTCTTGAAACGGAATTATATCATTAGTACCGGGCGGGATTAGCGCTGACACCAGGCTTAGCCATCCTTACATCACCTCCTCTTGTTCAAAGGCTGGAGGAGCGATCTGACAAGCCCACCCACACACCGCCTCCCAGGCTGGGAGTTTTCCTCCTGCGTTCGGTTCCGTGCGTGTGTGCGTGTGTGAGCATGCGTGCAAGTGCGTATGTGTGAGCATGCCGGGCGTGGAGCTGAATGGCAGGAGAGCATGTATACGACTATGGCAGATACTTTAAAACGGTTCTGCTGGGCCCCTGTGTTCTGTGTCTGCCTCTTCTCCCAGGTACCCTTCTCCTTGCTCAGAGAAGCTGGCTTTCCAGGCCCTGGGCCTGCCTGATCTGGTTGGGGCTGGACGGGCAGGTGTCCGCCTTCTGGTCTGGTCTTCCCTGGTTCAGAGTGCTCTGCCCATAGACGATGCTTTCCAGGTGCCCCCCACCCCGCTGCGTGGTGCCCTCCCCATTCTGCCAAGTGTCCTTGTTGCCCCCGTGGCCGCAGGAGGTCCAGAGAGACCCCAAGGCAGAGCTTACCCGAGGGAGAAGGGAAAACCCTTCTGCTTCCTCGGACGGGGCTTTTCCCACCATGCCCCTGGGTCCGTGCGGGCCCCACTCCCAGGGCCTTTCCTGGGACACGTGCTGTTTTGTCACCGGCCACTCACATCCTTCAGCACCAGGCAATCCTCTGGCCCGGTGACACTGTTTGCCATGCTGTATGTCACAGCGGCAACCTCTGGGAAGTGGGCTTTGTGCCTTGGGACGAGCTGTTTGCACACTCGGCCTCAGCGGGCGCGCCCGCCGTCACACGCCCGCTGCCTGAGCGCCCTGCACGGCGGCTGGGGGGGGCCCCGTCCCCGCGGCAGAGCCCCCACGTGGAACAGCTGCCTGTGCGTGAGTGACGGTGGGCCACGTGTGAGACTCACGTCTGCTCTTCTCCTCTGTGTTCACTCCTCTAACAGGCTGGTGGTCGGCGGCAGCTGTATCCTTTGACGGCGTGCGGGTGACCGGGGGGGCCGCCCCGAGCCCTCCCCCCGCCCTCCCTCTGCCCGCGAGTACACTCGCTGCCGGGAAGCAGGCACTTACAGGGCCACTCCGAGAGGATGACCTGTACCCAGGGGACAGTTTCAGGCTGACCTTTGAGCCTAGGGCTTCCGGGGGCTGTTCCTGAGCCACACACGGAGCGGCTGGGGCGGCCGGGCCAGCTGGACGCAGCCGCGAGGCAGGTGATCCTCCCCGGAGGGCAGCCCCCCTCACTGAGGTCCGTCCGTTAGCGGGAGCAGCAGAACCAGGGGGGGTCAGGCGGGGAGCCACAGGAGGCCCCGGGGTCGGGAAGGGGGTCACTCCGGGAAGATGAAAGTGCTGCTGCCTTGTGTCTTTCACGGATGGGGTGTTCCCTCTCCGTCACCGCCCGGACCCCACAGAGCAGGCCTCATCCTGGAGGCTGAGGTGGGACTCCGGGGAGTCCGGACCGATGCCCCGTGGAGGCAGAAGCCGCCTGGCCACGGGTGCTGCAGGGAGCCCCTCCCGTGCCCCGCACGTTCGATAGAGGGGGGAGGGGCTGCCCTGCGGCTGGTGTCGGGAGACTCCTCTGGGCCGGCGGGGCCGGCGGCGGCGGGAGGGGGCTCTGGAGTCGGGCCCGGGGGCCTCGCCGCTTGGCTCCGGCGCCACAGAGGGCTGGCGAGGCCTCCTTAGCTGGTCTCTGCAGACGTGGCCCTGGAGTGCGCCGGCTTCCTCACCGGCCTCGGACTGGACACCACCGTCATGATACGCAGCATCCCTCTGCGCGGCTTCGACCAGGTACAGCCCAGGCCCCGCCCCCAGCCTGTGGGCCGCTCACACCGGCCCGTGGCCCGCTCACGCCGGCCCGTGGCCCGCTCACACCACCCTGTGGCCCGCTCACACCGGCCCGTGGCCCGCTCACACCGGCCCGTGGCCCGCTCACACCGGCCCGTGGCCCGCTCACACCGGCCCGTGGCCCGCTCACACCGGCCCGTGGCCCGCTCACACCACCCTGTGGCCCGCTCACACCACCCTGTGGCCCGCTCACACCGGCCCGTGGCCCGCTCACACCGGCCCGTGGCCCGCTCACACCGGCCCGTGGCCCGCTCACACCGGCCCGTGGCCCGCTCACACCGGCCCGTGGTCCCGCTCACACCGGCCTGTGGCCCGCTCACACCGGCCCGTGGTCCGCTCACACCGGCCCGTGGCCCGCTCACACCGGCCCGTGGCCCGCTCACACCACCCTGTGGCCCGCTTCCACTCACACCGGCCCGTGGTCCCGCTCACACCAGCCCGTGGTCCCGCTCACACCGGCCCGTGGCCCGCTCACACCGGCCCGTGGCCCACTCACACCGGCCTGTGGCCCGCTCACACCGGCCCGTGGCCCGCTCCCACCGGCCCGTGGCCCACTCACACCGGCCCGTGGCCCGCTCACACCACCCTGTGGTCCCGCTCACACCGGCCCGTGGTCCCGCTCACACCGGCCCGTGGTCCCGCTCACACCGGCCCGTGGTCCCGCTCACACCGGCCCGTGGTCCACTCACACCGGCCCGTGGTCCACTCACACCAGCCCGTGGTCCCGCTCACACCGGCCCGTGGTCCACTCACACCGGCCCGTGGTCCCGCTCACACCGGTCCGTGGCCCACTCCCACCGGCCCGTGGCCCACTCACACCGGCCCGTGGCCCACTCCCACCGGCCTGTGGTCGGCTCCCACCGGCCTGTGGTCGGCTCCCACCGGCCTGTGGTCGGCTCCCAGCCTATGGCTCCCGTCCAGGCAGGCGCAGGTGTGGGCTGGGAGCCTCTCGGTCTTTAGAAGCTGGCCCTTGAGTTGAATGAGGAGGTTGTTCATAAAACATACAACACCTGCCAGAGCGGAAGCAGGATCGTCACGTAGAGCGTGTGGCAGCGCAGGGCACGCCGGGCCAGCCCCTCAGACCTCGGCAGGTGTGTGCCAGCGGAGGTGCGAGCCCCGCCTCCTTGCTGGGGCGTGATGGGGGTGCCCCCTCAGCCAGGGGAGCACCAGGCAGGGAAGCAGGTGGCAGACTGGCGAGGCCCGGGGCGGCCACTTCAGAAGACAGAGCTCCTGGCCGCAGGACTGGCCGCCTGCCATAGACGGACAGGCGGGACCCGTGAGCCCCGGTGAGCACTCTGCTCCCGGCCGCAGGCAGTCACCCTGAGCACTCGGAGCGTCAGCACAGCCCGAGCCTCATCGCTCACATGCCCTGTTCAGGGGCAGCGCCCGCTGAGGGCACAGCGGGCCTGGGTGTCCTCTCCTGACCGCTGTGTGGCAGGCGCCGAGGGCCATCTCCCCTGTGCAGGTTGTCCTCACGGGTGTGCGGGACGCAGACACCCATGTGATGGCAGATGCACCCACGTGAACAGCATGTTGAATGTTTTTAACTAAAAACTCTCCAAGGAAAGGTCACCTGTTAAAATCCAAGCGTGGGGTTGTGACGATGGCAAACCGTCCGTGCCTCCCCAAAGACAGACAGCCCCTCCTCACACGGTCCCGCTGGCCCTCCGTCCGCCCTCCGCTCCCGGGCCTGCCCCGTCCCACCCCGCCTGGTGGGCCCACCATGTGCCGTTTGCATTCTGCTGCCACACTCATCTGTCACTTCTCTCAGCGCACAGGCCCTGAGTGCCTGCTGAGGGGACAGGCCTCTGAGCCCCGGGCTGTGGGGAGAATGTGCCAGGCAGCAGACAGGAGCCACGAGGAGGAGGAGAAATGAGGCAGGAGAGGCAGCGGGGACTGTGGGGACTGGGGCTGCGGGAGGGCTGGCCTTGGCACTGAATGGAGGCAGAAGCCGGGGACAGTGGTTAAGGGGGAGCAGTTCCCGGCGGGGGGCCAATGGAGGGAAGGAGAAGAGGCTGGATCCGGCCCCCCGAGGGGCTGCAGTGAGCAAGGCCGGGCTGGAGGGCCCATCGGCAGATGAGTTCCCCGGAGGCATCGCAGCAGGGGAGGCGCCCTGATGCCGGGGCACAGTCGGATTCGTCCCACTTGGGGACAGTGGGATCACCCGAGGGAGTGGGGGAGAGAAGGAGCAGGCTCCAGGGGTGCCCTGGGGGAGGGCCAGTGGCAAGGCCAGGTGACCGAGGCCTGCTTCAGCAGGAAGCGTCAGTCAGAGCTCCCAGCGGCAGGCCTGGGGACGGTGGAGCTGCGCCGTAGCTCGGGGCCAGCAGTTCCCCTCAGACCGAGACAGGGATGTCCAGGCCGTCAGGAGTCCAGAGGGCTCCAGGAAGGGCAGGGCTTCTCCTGGTGTCCCCGTCCCTAAGTGAGCCGGTGCATCTGAGCAGACAACAAAGCCTTTAGAGTGACTTTTACTTTCTCCTGTGGCTGACCGCGCCCTGTGCCGTGGTGACAGCCCATGGGGGCTCCAGAACTAGGCTCCCTGCCTGCAGCCCGGGAGCGCGGGCTGGGAGGAAGGCGCGCTTTCTATAGATGACCCCCCCCCCCCCCGCAGCAGCACCCACTATCCTGCATTTCTTGGTGGGGAACAGAGGGGCCCACCTCCTGTCCCAGCTCCCTGCTCCAGGAGGGAGGGTGGGGAGCCCCAGGAGAAGGGTGCTTCTCTGTCATTACTTTCCGTGCAGACGGTTAATTAGCATCTAAAGAAGAGCCCAGAGGTCAGGTGCATCCTGACGGAGGGCTCAGGGTTCTCTGGTGTGGAGCTGGGGGCTGGGGAAGGGGGTGCCCGGTGCTCTCCCGGCGCCACGGAGAACAAGGGGGCCCGGAGGTAGGGGCGGCCACGTAGAAGAAGGGGAGCCCCGAACCTCCTCTTTGGAAGAGACCCCCTCTTACCCCCACCTCAGGGCCTTCGCAAGGAGGCAGGCGGCTCGGTCCTCTCTCTCCTCCTGCTCCGTCATCGGTGGCGACATTTTCTCGGCCGCCTGGTCCTCACAGCGCGTGCTCTGTGCTTCGCAGCAAATGTCAGCCCTGGTCACGGACTACATGGCCTCTCACGGGACCCGGTTTCTGAGGGGCTGCACCGTCGTGAGCGTGAAGCGGCTCCCGGACAGCCAGCTCCAGGTCACCTGGAAGGACCTCGCCTCCGGCCGGGAGGGCACGGACACCTTCAACACCGTCCTGTGGGCCGTAGGTAAGGTGTGCGAGCCGCGCGGGCGCGGGCGTGAGCGCCCACGGGTGGGGAGCGTGGCGCCGCCTCCCCCTCCCGCTGCTCCCAGGGGCCCCCTCACCCTGCTGGCTCTTAGGTGGGCTGGCGCTGCAGTGCACCCCTGGGGCCGTCGTAAAGATCGCCGAATTGCTCCGATAAACCTCCCGGTGGGTTGCTGTGCGCGCTGTAGGACATCAGATGCTCCGGGGGCCCTTTTCCCGGCCTTTCCGGCAGTCACACTGCTGATTTCCAAGGACAGCACCCAGGGCCAGGACAGAGACCCGAGGCCTCTTCGGCCAGGCACAGGCTGTGTTCTCATGCCCCAGTGCTCTGAGAGGCCCTGGGGCAGCTGCTGGGAGGGCAGAGGCTGGGCAGGCGGGGCTGCTCAGAACTCGCCCTTTGCCCACCTTGTTAGACACACTCCCTCCCAGGCGGGACCCTCCCTGCACCCCTACGCCTCCCCCCTGGGGAGGAGGTGGGGAGTGTGGGGGTGGTGAGGGGAGATCCTTGCTCAGGGCCTGGACTCGGGAGGGGGCTGGGCTTTGAGGAAAGGCCTGGAGCTCGGTGGGAGAACAGGGGCCCAGGCACCACGCCCTGGGGAGCCTGGTCTCTGCTGGGACGCTCCTGCTGTGGCTTCTGGGGGTTAGAGTTGTTTTCCTCATCGCCCCCCCAGCGTGCGTGTTGCATCGAGGTCTTGCTCGCTCTTGATGTGTTCAGCGTGAGGGCTTTTCTCCGTCTGGTCAGTTGTCCGTCTTCGGTGAACCTGGGCTCGAAATCCTGTGGCTCACAGGCTTGTCCCCGGGCCCGTGCCCGTGAAGCGCGGGGTCACCGAGCGCTGGGGGGCGTCCTGCCGGCGCCGGCGAGGCCGGGTGCCTCGGTCCCCGTGCTCCTGGAGGTGGGGCTCCTGGCCGGGGCAGGTGTGTGTCACGGAGCAGTGGGTTTCTGAAAAGCCTGTGTTCCGAGCTGCTCAGAGTGACCGGGAGTCACAGGGAGAACTGACCTCCAGAGGATGCTCCCTTGGGTGGTCAATGTGAGCGGATCCGAGGAGCGAGGGGAAGGATCGGAAATGCCCCCGAGCGAATTGAGTCCCTCTTGTTCCCAAGTCAGTGAGTCACCAGAGGAGATGTTCTTGACCCACTTCAAGTACATTTTAAGTAGCTCTATGCTGATGAACACTGAAAGACTATATAATTGTCCAGACCCAGAAGTGTAAATTGACCGGTAACACCTTAAACCCCTCACCAACCCGGGAGGCGGCACCTTCCTCTCTCCCATTCGTGCCCCAGCACCCGCCAGCCCTTCGTCTTCTGACGTCCCTGTGCCCGCCACGCCCCTGGTCTCCACCTCTGCATGGAGGCGCCGGCCTGCCCCCGGCGCTACCCGCTGAGGCCATGCCCATGGCAGCCGCTCCGAGGGCGAGAGGCTCTGTGCCCTCAGAGAGCTTCAGGGTCGCCCGGCTTCCGGACGGGGCCTGGCGGAGGGCAAGCGAGGCCCCCCAACATGCATGCCTCCTGCCGCCCTCCCCCACCAGGAGTTGGTTTTGTGTGTGTGTGTGTGTGTGTGTGTGTGTTTTCAAAAAGAGCATCCCCAGACAGTCTGCCCGGCATGATTGATGCCGGGGGTGTAAGCTTTTCACAGCCCTTGGCCTTTGACCTCGCCTCCCCGGGCGGCGCGGCGGCAGCGGCGGCGGCGGCGGCTTCTGGCACGCCTCCCGGGGCTGCACGGGCATGTGCTGACTGCTGCTCGCTCCTGGGCCAGGTTTTGTAAACATCGGGAGCTGCTCGCCAGTTTAACGACTGGGAATGCTCTTCTGCCGGTTTGACTCCCGTAAGCCTTTCGCGCCAACGCTCTATCTCTACTCGCCATAAAGGATGATCCGATCCCGGAGGTTAAAATAAAACGCCCTGGGGGTGGGGGGCTGGGGGGGGGTGTAACAGGGGCTGGTGCTACAGAGCTCCTGGACGGGACGTCCCGCCCCCGCAGCGAGCCGGGCTTGGACATGGGTTAAACACAGAGAAGGGAAGGATGCCCCTCACGCCCCGTCCGTGGACACGCCAGGAGCGCCGGTGGGGCTGCGCGCCGGCCCGGCCCTGATGGATGCCCCGGTGCCCGGCGCCTGCCTGGGCCACGGCTGGCGAGCGCCCGGGCGCGCAGGGACGGCGAAGTCGGCCCCGCAGCCTGGAAGCCAAGGAGGACTCTGCGCCTCTTCCTCCGCGCAGCCTTGATCTCCACGTGGTGGATTAGACACATTAGCAGTTAAAGCAGTTAATTGCTGTGCAGGGGGCCCTCTCATTGTTTGTCTCTGAATCACCCACCCACACCAGGTGTCTCAGATAATAGACTGGGAACTCTCGGCGAGGAGGATTTCCTGTCTGCAGATGTGCCGATTACAGTGCTGAGTGAAGACAGTCAGCCTGCGCTGCCGGCTCGAATTCGCCCGGCACAGTTAACCAGTTGTGGCCTGGATCCCCGCCGTCTGGGGGAGCCGGGGCAGGACGGGCGGCGTCGGGCGCCGACACCCCGAGCATCAGCGCTTCGAGGCGGGCGGTCAGCTTTGGTCCGGCCGAGGTTCTGTTTTAAAGCGCGGACGAAAGGGGTTTGGATCGCAGCCTGGAAAGTCACAAGCCGGAACCCCCTGCCACTCAGCATCTCCAGCCTCTCGGGAAGATCCTGTCCTTCGCTGGAGGGAAGGATGAAGGCTTTGGCGCCTCCGTCCCCGGGCCATGGCAGGCTGCTGCTCCCTGTCGGGAGAGCCAGATGGCCATGTTCTCAGGCCCACCTCGGGAACCCCCGGGTCTGCTGGGTGAGACGCGGGGAACCGGCCCGGAAGCCATTTCCGTTTCTCAGGCTTCGCCCCAGCAGAGGAGCCGTGGCCGTCCCCCTGTCAGGTCACTCCGAGCCCCCGAGGTGGTGTAAAGGGAGCCAGCAGGCCCCGGCGCCGAGGCACTGCGGGCCCAGCGTTCCCACTTCCATCCAGCCGCCACCCTGAGGCACCCACCACGGGTTGCTCTTGAGTACAGCCCACCCACACAGCACGTGTCCTGGGACCTCGGGCAGGGACACAGGAGGGGTCCGGGGAGCCGTGCTGGGGGCCACCCCGCCCAGGGAGGGGAGCGCATGTGTCTAGCGTGGACGGCAGCCCGAGCTCTTCTCTCTCTGCCCCGGGATCGTGTTGCAGGGCACATAGTAGCCGTCCTGGTTCAATTGTGCCCATCGGAGGGCGCGGCCACACTGCACACTTGGCTCACAGAGTCCCTGAGGAGTTTTCCTCCCGGGGCCAGGCAGCAGGAGAGGGGGCAGGAGGCACCACAGAACTGAGCCCCAGGGCCGGGGGTTCATGGGTGGGAGTGCTCCGAGTCCAGCAAAAAGGACGAGGCAGCCCAGGGCTCCGGCTCCTTGAGGCCATCGGTGCTGGGGAGGAGCTTGTGGGCTGACTGGGGATGCAGCCAGGATTGGAGAAGCCAGGTCCAAGGCCAGCGGGCCTGTCCTCTGGGACCGCACGCTGCCGTGGCTGCAGGAAAGCACGTGCCTGGCTGTCTCCTTCCCGGAGGGGGCTCTGCAGTGGCCTGGCTGTGGCAGTCACGTCCAGAAGACTGCGGCTGTGACAGATACCGCGATTCCCCCAGTGTCCACCCTTCCCTCGCCCAAGGCGGAGCAGCTGGCCTTGAAGAAGGAACCACTCTTCTTCTGCTATCCTAATGCCTTTGTAGGTTCATGCAGATGTCAAGTTTGTAGTTACATCAAGAGAGACCCAGATCTGCTTGTGCCTGTGCTTTGCTTTTGGAGGAAGAGAAGATGTTTACGGAGGTCACAGGCCAGGGTGCAGCCACAGGCGTGCCTACCACACCGTGCGGCCGGCAGTGCGCCCGCTCCTGAAGCAGCGCCGTCGGCTGTGACCTGCACTTCCCTCCGCCCCGGCTTGCAGTGGCAGAAGCCGGGCGAGGGGCAGCGGGAAGACAGTGCCCTGTGCTCCTAGACTGGCCTCGCGCCCTCTGCCTGGGGTGAGCCACCAGCCGGGATAGAGAGCTGTGCCGGCTCCTTGTGTCCGGGGTCACCGTGCCCCCCACCGCCACCGGAGCCAGCCAGCCTTGGTGCCCACGGGGATCAGATGGGGGCTCTTTACCAAGTCAAATCCAGGATTTACGGTTAGAATTTAGTAGAAACCCATTAGGAAAAAAGGGAAGGAAAAACAAAAACAAAGAAAACCCACCTTTGTGAAAGTCCTAGAGATAAACGGACACCACGTTAACGTGCACCGTCTGGGTTTGCACGTGCCGCTAGGAGCAGCCAGCCGCGGGGGAATTACATCTCTCACTGTTTCAGCTACAACGCTGCCCGCCACAGAGCCGCTCCTCCCTGGGGCCCTTGGACCAGGCTGCCGCTGGGACCGAGCTGGAGGTTCCGCTGAGTCCACAGGCTGCCTGCAGGGCCAGCGTGGCGTTTTCACGCGATGCTGGCGCTGCCACAGCGGCTCAGACAGGAAAGACCCACACACGGTCTTCCAGGATGGACTCTGGCCAACGGGCACGTGCGCCCCAATCGGTAAGCTCTCCCCGCTTGTCCAAGGAGCCTCATGATGGCCCAGGACAGTGGTCGGCAAACTCATTAGTCCACAGAGCTAAAGATTAACAGTACAATGATTGAAACTTCTTTCGAGAGCCAGATTTTTTAAACTTAAACTATATAGGTAGGTACACTGTTACTATCTTAATTAGGGTACACTCCTAAGTTGGCCTTTGCTAAAAACTCAAGGGGCCAAAGAGCTGCATGTGGCTCGCAGGCCGCAGTTTGCCGACCAGTGGCCTAGGAGGCCCTAGCGGGCGCTGGTGGTCACAGCAGGCAGCCCGCCTCGGGTCGCACTGAGGTCCAGGCCTTGCTCATTCATTCCACAAACGTGGAGCCCTGCCTGGGAGGCCGAGGCCAGCAGGAGAGGAGCTCTCTGTCCTCGGCGGGCTGGCAGCTGTGGATCGGCCTGGGACTCACTGAGAAGGGGCCATTTGAGAACATAAAAGAAGCCCTTAGCTGTTTTTATCATTCCCCCTTACGTCTGAAGGATGACAAGACACACAGCATACATTTTTGAAAAGTTAAGTCTCCAAAAATCCAACCAGAGGCTCCGAAGGTGTGGGTTCTCGTTTGTGCCTGGTTCGAGGTGCTGCACAGGCCTGGCCGGGGCGAGTGGCCAGCCCTGGGGGTCCACGAGCCCCCCAGGAGGGCCGCTTGGGGGGGTGGGGGGGGCTCGATGAGCCTGTGTGTGAAGCTCTTTCCGGGCCCTCGCCCACGCTGTCTGTCCGGCCTCCTAGACTCCCGAGCTCCCAGCACTGAGCCTCCAGCTGCTTCCTGCAAATCCCTGCTGCATCTCTCTGATCACAGTCCTCACTCACCCTGTCATACCCCTGCTGGCACTTAAATCTTACCTCGTTACACGGATTGCCCTTCACTCGTCAGAACATGTGCTCCAGGCAGGCGTGAAATCGGGGGGGAATGCCTGTCTTCCCATAATGGATGGGAGAGGCGCGTGAAGCTGCCTGCGCCCGGTTATCTGCGCCCCCCGTGCCCGGCAGAGTGAGGAGTAATGAGCAGGGCCTCTTGGGGTTCTCAGACGTGGCTTCTCCAGTGGCTGCATGGCGTGGTGGCCGGTGAGCAGCAGCAGCTGTGGGCATCGGAGGAGGGCTGGCCCAGTCCGGTTGTACCGTGAACGTCTGGGCTGAATGCTGATTCCGCCACCCCTGTAGGGCCCTGGGCGCCCTGGGTGGTGGGTGCTGGGAAGGAGGGACTGTTTGACCTCAGAGAGACCAGGGGTCACATGGCCCTCCAGAGGGACTCTGGCCGATGGACAAGGCTGGGCCTGGGGATGGAGGCAGCTCCCCGGGCAGAGAGGTGTGGGGCCCATTCACACATTCGTGCGGATGGTTGTGGCCTCTGAAGAGGAAGGGAGAACATCTGCTTGTACCTGGAACGTTAATGCTCTCATTGTTTGCTGTAACAACGGCACAGTATCATACGTGTATTCCCTGAGAAGCTCTTGCAAGGCCAGAAAGTCATGCAAACGTCTGTAAGTGAATGAGAAGAGGCAGGAACTGACAATTCGCAAGAGGAAATAGAGTTAGTGCGTGGCCAACAAATAAGTTGACTAGTAACGATCAGCACTGAGAGCGCACTGAGCCCTCACCTCCCCACCACCCCCTACTTTGGGAAGGAGCAGAGCCCTGAACCCCCGAAGAAGCAGCCCTGGGGGTGCGGCCTCCTGCCCGGCCCGTGGCCCTCCTCTGAGGACCTGCCCCAGGGAACTAAATGGACATGTGGACAGATGGCCATCTCCAGCCGGGGGTGTCCAGGGAGCAGGACTTGAGAGCCTCCGGGAGTCCCCTGGGGGAGCCATTCAGCGATACTTGGACCCCAGCTGGTGCCAAGAGCCCAGGCTGAAGGGGGAGAGATTCTGTGCGGGGTCGGTAGGGGTGTTGGGGGGGAATATTGTGTGTGACACGCAGGTTGATGCAGCCTGGGGCACGGTGGGGGCTCCCCTCTTTCCCCCAATCCTTTAAGGAGTAGTGCCTTTATTTATTTTTTAATCCTCACTGGAGGACATGCTTATTAATTTTAAAGAGAGGGGAAGGGCCGTGACCGGTTTAGCTCAGTGGATAGAGCGTCGGCCTGCGGACTGAAAGGTCCTGGGTTCGATTCCGGTCAAGGGCATGTACCTTGGTTGTGGGCACATCCCCAATGGGGGGTGTGCAGGAGGCAGCTGGTCGATGTTTCTCTCTCATCGACGTTTCTAACTCTCTGTCCCTCTCAATTTCTCTCTGTGTAAAATCAATAAAATATATTAAAAAAAAAAAAAAAGAGAGGAGAAGGGAGAGAGAGAGAAACATCGATGTGAGAGAGAAACATCCATTGTCTTCCCATACACAGTGGAATCAGGGATCAAACTTACAACTTTTTGGTTTACTGGACGATACTCTAGCCAACTTACAGCCATGCCGGCCAGGGTTGTACCTTTATTTTTACCTGAGATAAAAGGAAAACGGGCCTAGGCTGGACATTCTCCATGTCTTAGGGCTGCCCTGCTGGTGAGGCCAGCCACTGCTTCCACCCTGGCACCCATTCTCCCCCCTCTGGGCCTCGGGGGTCCTAAACATTCTGCCTTCAAAACGGACTGTAGAGGCAGCCTGATTCCTGCTTTTGTTATTCATAAGTTTGATATTTAGTAACAAATTTACTACTTTTAAATGTATCTATATAGTAGTCTCCTGGTGTGCATGGTTTTGCCTTCTGCTACTTCAGTTACCCGCAGTCAACTGAAGCCCAAAAATATTAAGAGAAAAATTCCAGAAATAAACAGCGCACACGTTTTAAATAGCATGCTGTTCCGAGTAGAGGGGTGAAATCTCGCGTGATTCCACTCCATCCTGCCTGGGACGTGAATCGTCCCTCTGTCCAGGGTCTCCACAGTGTCTCTGCCTCCCACCCATTAGTCACTGAGCAGCCATCTCTGTTACCAGATCAACTGCCCAGGTATTAACAGTGCTTGTGTGTTCAAACATCCCTTTTTAAAATATATATCTTATTGATATTTTTCCAGAGAGGAAGGGAGAGAGAGAGAGAGAGAGAGCTAGAAACGTCGATGAGAGAGAAACATCGACCAGCTGCCTCTTGCACACCCCCTACCGGGGATGTGCCTGCAACCAATGTACACGCCCTGGACCGGAATCGAACCCGGGACCTTTCAGTCCGCAGACCGACGCTCTACCACTGAGCCAAACCGGTTTCGGCCCTTATTTTACTTAATAATGGCCCCAAAGCAGAAGAGTAGTGATGCTGACACTTCGATATGCCAACCAGAAGCCATAAAGTGCTTCCTTTTAAGTGAAAGGGCACGCATGTATAACAGTGACTTTCAACCGGTGTGCCGCAGGAGTTTTTAAAGCATGCAATACCTGAACGAGCCAGGGGCACTGACCTCTTTTAAACCCTTAGGTTGTCAAATGAAAAAATGACAATAGTCACTGTGACAATAGCCGTCCGGTGTGAGTGAATCAAAACTATACCCATTTTTTTTTAGTCAGATTGGCAAAAGATATATTTTTTTGGTGTGCCACAGAATTTTTAGTAATCAGCTTAGGTTTGCCATGAGATGAAAAAGGTTGGAAATTGCAGATGTATAAGAAGAAAAAAAAAAAAGTATAAGTTTCAGTACAATGCACGGTTTCAAGCATCCACGGGGGGGTTTTGGAATGTATCACGTCCGTGAACGGGGGATACTGTATTTTCTTAGGGACCTCGGATGTGGTTTGCTGGCATCCGCAAGGTGTGTAGTTACCATGGTTACCGCAAAGTATGTGAGGAAATGCTCTTGGCCTCCTGTGACCGGCCAGGCAGGAGTGCAGGAGAGGGTTCGGGTACGGCGTGGTCAGCACTGTTTGGGGTACCCGCTTGCCCCAGCCCTCAGCAACCCGCAGGAAGCGGTGGGCATGGTGAGCTGCGGTGTGCTGTGTCCCCCAGAACTGGGGGCCTGGGGAAGAACCAGCGCGCTGAGCTGTGAGCCCTCTGCCTGCAGGGACCCTCGGCCCCCCCCAGCCAACCCCCTCCAGCTCTGCCCACGGGGCCCAGCTCCTTCCTCACAGAGGCACAACCTGTTTCAGTCCCTCCCCAAATGCACGAGGGTTCCCGTGTGCCCACTGTTCCCAAAAAACCAATCTCTCTCATGTGGGAGTCAGGCCTGGACCCCCACCCCCACCGCCACCCCCACCCCCAGGCCATCTTGTCCAGGCAGGACACTGGCCGCGGTGGCGTGTCCCACTCTGCATTCTCACGGGTCTCCAGTCATACCGCTCCCGTGCCGTCAGAACGCAGGGACCTCGGAGCCTCTTGCTGCCTGTGTCTGGCCTCTGTTGGTGATAGGTGCCAGCCTGCCTGGCACCCGATTGCTGTGGCCGAGGAAGAGTGAAGAGGCTGGAGCCGGCTCCCCACGAACTTGAGAAGCACGGCTTAGCCGAGTCTCTGTTTTGACTTCCCGCTTCAAGAGAGCAGCTGGAGGCGAGGTTTCCCTTTCACACGGCTCGGCCCTCCAGATGTTCGGATTGGCACCGCCGGCTCCCGGGCCTCTGGTGTGTCTGAGCCACCGCGCGCTGTGGGAACCGTGCCCCAGGAATCATTCGTTTTTGTCGTTAGGGGATCATCCTGAGCCTCGGGGGCACGAGCCGCCCACTGTCCTCTCAGGGTCGGGCGGGAAGAGCGGCCTTTGCCACTTCCTGCTCAGTGAGGCCACAGCGACTAGATGAGGGGAAAAGGGAGCCCGTGCTGACAGCTCGGCTGTGATGACACCCGCGCTGCAGCCTGTGGAGCCTGGCAGGGCGGCAGCTGCGCCAGCACCCCAGGGACCACTGTCCCCTGCCCCTCCTGGCCTCCCTGCACCCAAGAGCGGGGTTAACCACGCTGACTGCACCGAGGGTGGGTGTGGTGTGCTCTGCCCCCGGGCCCAGGTCCACTCTCCACTTTGGGGGGGTCTCAAAGCTGGGGCTGCCGGCTGGGCAGGTCATGACACACGGAAGTGGGGGAGCTGATGTCTGCAGGGTGGAGCTGCCACAGGAACCGCCTTGCAGCCCCCTAGAGGGGCTGTGGGGTCTGTCCTGAGACCCTGAGCAGCGTGTGAGTTTGTGCATTCTCACCGCTTGCTCAGGGCTGGCTCCCCTCCCTGTGGCACCTGGGACACCAGGCCACAGATGATCCGCTCAGCCTGATGGTAGGATGGAAGCGTAAAATCACCGTGAGGTGCTGTCCTCACCCCAGTACGACCCGTCAGGAGGAGCGTGGGAGCCCTAGGGTCACAGAGAGCGGAAGGGCGGTCACTACGGCCCAGGAAGAGCCACATGGGGACTCACGAGGCCGTCAGCTCACCCGAGGCCCACAGGTGGGCTCCATGGAGACCTCAGTGGAAAATGCACATGCAGGACAGGAGCCGCGGCTTCTGTGAGGGGCCTGGGTATGGATAGTCCTCCCCGGGGGAGTGATGTCTGTAACAACTTCATGGCCCCGTCCCATCATGCCTGTGGCTGCTCTGCCATGTCCAAGGCACCCCGGCCCGGAGTGGGCGACACCAGGATCATGGCCCTTCATGGCGGAGGGGTTTAGTGATCACAGGCTCGATGCACATCACTGCTTCTAGACCTTTCTGTGGTAAGAACCAGGAACTTTATATATATTAAAAAAAAGAAATTAATGAATTTCAAATTTAACATTACGAAGTTTTAACTGTTCTCTGTGACACACAAGATCTGTTTGCAGCTTTATTGTTAGGACATAACCCTCTGAGGATATTCAGTTAGAATGTTGGTTCCTTCAGTTCTTGAACGAGTCATCTTTCTATTGCTCTGTTACCAGCTGCATCCACACCCAGGCCCCTTCGTTCCAGGTTATTTGTAGGTTATAGGGATTTTCCCCGTTTTTAATTTAAGTTTATTTTTTAATTTGTAATCACATAGATGTGTGTAGAGAAGTCCTATTCCTGTCTCTGTCCCTTCCCCCAGCTTCCTCCCTTTCCGAGGCCCACTGTTTCTGCTGGTCCTGCCTCATCCTTTCACGGATTCTTTGTGCAAATAAATGTAAGGAGTGTGTGTGTGTGTGTGTGTGTGTGTGTGTGTTTGAGGCCTGTGGAGGCCAGGAGTCCCCCGACGATGCTTGTGTTTGATGTTTTATCAGTTCTAAAGTAGGCAGTCGGAGACGTGTTTCAAATAAACCAAGGATCGTGGTCAGAACGGCTAAAGAAAACTGCGGTCAGTAAACTGCTCTTCCTTTCCTTCAGGGCGAGTTGCAGAAACCAGAAACCTGGATCTGGAGAAGGCTGGAGTGGACACCAACCCTAAGAGTAAGAAGATCCTAGTGGATGACCGGGAAGCCACCTCCGTCCCCCATATCTATGCCATTGGAGACACAGCGGAGGTATGGCTGGTGCCCGATGCCTGACCCCCTCCCCCAACCCTGGCCACCGACCCTGGCCAGGCCGTGGGGAGACACGTGGCTGACAGAGGCTCTGGGCCAAGTCCCAGGTGCCACGAGACTTGAGTTCTGGGAGGAGTCAGGCATCAGCCTCTCTCTCTCAAATGCTCTTCCTTGCCATGAAGGGCAGGTGGGGACTCTTACAAATGAGCACCGTTAGCAGATTCCTATTGCAAATCTGTGCGTCAGCTCTGAGGCAGGGCCACCTGTTCACCACTGTGGCCGCCTCACCCTCCCCGCAGGCGGGCAGAGGTGCACTGGAAATGCCGCAGCGTTGGCCCCAATGCACTGGGTCTGATCTCTGGGCGGGTCAGCACTCTCCCTGGGCTGGCAGATGGGCAGGGCCTGAGGGCACTGGAGCCTGACAGCGTGTGGACCCAGCCCCACCCAGGCCTGCCGGTTCCCTCCCCTGGAAAGGAGGGCGCACACTACCTGCGAGTCCCTGGTGGAAGCCCTGTCCCCCTCCCAGGCTCCTAGCAGGACCTTCCGCTGATCAGTTGTGGGGCCCCTGCTCCCCCGAAGCCTCAGGAGCAGTCAGCCTGCCCCACACGTGTGCGGCACACACCGAGGAGGTGGCTCAGGAGGGCCCCAGGCACCCTGACCCCAGCAGCCTCCCGGCCGTGAGACCTGCTGGCATCACTGACACGTGTCCCAGGGCTGCCATCCCAAACCACCCGAACGGGGTGGCTGAGGACGACGGAAGTTTACTTTCCCTGATTCTGGGGCCTGGAGGTCTGAAGGCTCCCCCTCCGAAGCCTCTCGGGAAGGACCTTTCCCGCCCCTTCGAGCATCTGATGGCCCGGATGGTCCGGCTCGGAGTGGCAGCTCTGCAGTCTCTGCCTCACGTGACCGTCTCCTCCGGGGGGCTGCGCTCTTGTTCTTCTCCTGGCAGGACCCTCTCATTGGATTTAGGGCCCCCCCTACTCCAGTATGACCTCATCTCCATCCTTACCTTAGTCATATCTGCAGAGACCATTATTTCCAAATACGGCCACGCTCTGAGGTTCCAGGCTGAGGTGAATTGGGGCTGGGGAGCAGGGAGCTGTTAAACCCACAACGATGTGCTAATTTACATTCATTCATTCGTTCATTCATTCGTTCATTCATTCATCATGTGCTGACTGAGTGCCCACTGTTCTAGTACCAATAACTGTTCTGGGCATTGGAGCCACCGTGGGAACAGATAAAATCCCAGGCCTCAAAGAGGTAACATTCTGATAGTGGCCGCAGGTGACAAACACGAGGAAACTATTCCAGATTCAGAAGATGCTTAGTTCCTGGGGGTCAGGAGAGATCTAAGGAATTTTCAGATTCAGAAGATGCTTAGTTACGGGGTGCGGGGGGAGGGTGAAGGAAGTCTGGGCTGGAGAAGAGCTAGAAAAGGCACAGGGGAGCTGAATGAGGATGCTTGTGCCCAGGTACACCAGGGAACCCACTTTGGGAAATGCCTAGGGATGGGGGAGCCAGTATCTAAGGTGAGTGGGTCCCTGGTGGGGCATCCTGGAGCTGCGAGGCAGCTGTCACTGATGCTACGGGACCATCCTTCCCGCAGTCTCTGCTGTGGTCCTGGTGTCTGGGGGCCTTGGGGGGAGCTGGGACACAAGGAAACAGCCAGAGCGGGTACATGCAAGGCTGCGCCTTCCTGTTGTTGGTGAAGGGCCAGTGTTCCCATCGGCATGGATGGGGCTTCGGGGACAGCTCAGCTGGGGCGTGTGGCCAGAGCTCTGGTCAGTTCTCCTCCGGGTCAGCATTGACCATCTAGTGGTCCTGTTGTGCGAATGGAAGGGAGTGACTGTACGTGTTCTCAAGTGTCCCGTGGACCCAGCCTGCGTAGCCAGCGGCCGCTGCTCAGAGTCTCTGATGGCCTGGGAGTGGCATTGGCTGCCGGTGTCCGTCCTGTGAGCTGTGCCCTCAGGCGGCGCCGTGGTCTCGGGGGAGAGCCCAGTTCGAATAAGACGCGCTCTCTACGCACCCCAGGAACGGAGTGAGTTGGAGCCCCATCAGCTACAGGGCTTGTGCTAATACAGCAGAGACAGTTCATATTTTATTTTTTTAAATATATTTTATTGATTTTTTATAGAGAGGAAGGGAGAGAGAGATAGAGAGCCAGAAACGTCAATGAGAGAGAAACATCGACCAGCTGCCTCCTGCACACCCCTCACCGGGGATGTGCCCGCAACCAACGTACATGCCCTTGACCGGAATCGAACCCGGGACCTTTCAGTCCACAGACCGATGCTCTGCCACTGAGCCAAACCGATTTCGGCAACTGTTCATATTTTAGACCAGTGGTCGCCAACCTCTCGGACCTCACGGACCACCGGTTAGCGACCGCTGCTTTAGACCACGCGGCCAGGAGCATATGGCACACAAAAAGCATCATGTATTCAGATAATTAAATTCGCTCCCTTGGGAAGGTCATTCTGAGCAGGCATAAGGGTTAACACCGCAATGGTCCGGGTTGGTGTGTGTGTGTGTGTGTGTGTGTGTGTGTGCACGCGCAGGGGGTGGGGGGGAGCCATTGTTGAGTGCGATATTGTGCGCGTGCGCCTGGAGGTTTCCTGAACTAGCCAGGCTCAGTGGAATGCACAGCCTGCTCTCCTGAGTTATCTCTGCGGATCTCCATTCATTTCTGGAATGTCAAACAACATCTGCATTTCCTGCTGCTGCAGGGGTGATTGGCAGCCCGTCCCGGGCCTACCCGTGCGGGAACGCTGAGGGCCGTGTCCCCCGCTCTCGCCCCCACCCCCACCCCCACCCCCTGCCTGCAGGACACACACTGGGACAGAGGGGACCCCAGGAGAGCAGCATTTTCACGTTGGGTTTGTAATGGGCTGTGATGAGCCGTGTCAGGAGCGCACAGAATGTTTCCAGGGTCCGGGTCAGCCAGAGGCCCAGTCCATTGAAGGGCTGAGTGGCAGCAGGATCTCTGGAGCTTTGTTGTGGGCTCGGCTCTGCCAGGTCGCTGACAAGAAGGGGTGCAGGTAGAGGCCTCGAGGGAGCCTGGCGGGCTTGTTAGAAGCTCACCGCTTTGCTGGGGAAGGTGTGATCACCCAGAGCTGGACGGACGGAGTGAGGAGAGAACCACAGGCTGGCGGAGGGCCTGCTGCCCCAGGGAGGCCCAGCAGCAGACAGCGCTGGGGAGTCTCTGACAGGGAGACACCTCACTGGGGAGGTGGAGGGACTGCACGGACTCCCTAACGAGACACGCTGAGCTGACTCCACTTCTCACTGACTCCACACTTCTCCCTCCTCGCAGGGGCGGCCTGAGCTGACCCCCACCGCCATCATGGCAGGGAGGCTGCTGGCCCAGAGGCTCTGCGGCCAGTCCAAAGACCTGATGGACTACGACAATGTGAGTGCTCACGGCTCTTCCCGGGCTAGCTTCAGCCTGAAGTGCGAGGGTATGTGTGCACGTCTATGTAGGGGTGCGCATACGTACACACACATCTGTGCGTGTGCGTGTGGGTGTGCGGTGCGAGTACATGACTGTGCGTGTGCATATATCTGCATTTTGTGCATGCCTTTGCATATGTGCATGCGTGTTATGGGTGTATATATACACATCTATATGTGCATGTGTGTGTGTGGGTGCATCCGTGGGTGGGTGCATGTCTGCACGCGTGCGTGCGTGTGTGTGTGTGTGTGAAGGTTAGCCCAGGAATAAGTGAGTGAGCCTGCCCACCGCTTGTGGCCTGCCAGCCAGCGTGTCTGGCGGCGTGGCCCGGTGAGAATCTCCGGTCTTGTGCCCCAGCGGTGCGCCTGACTCAGAGCCTTCTCCCAGGTGCCCACGACGGTGTTCACCCCGCTGGAGTACGGCTGCGTGGGGCTGTCGGAGGAGGCGGCGGTGGCGCGCCACGGAGCAGATCACGTGGAGGTCCGTCGGGGCCCCGGGCAGAAGGGGCTGCCACCGCGGGACACCCGTGTGGCCCTCGTGCCCTCTGGCACCCCCTCCCTGAGAGGCCCGGCGGGCGGGCGAGCAGGGGAGCTGGCTTTCCTGCATCCCGGGCAGGACTGCACCTCTGAGGGCAGGAGCCGGGCGGGGCCTGGGGCCCAGAACCAGGGCTGTGAGGCTGTGGTGAGGCCGGAAGGGACATGTGTGGAGTGTTAGAGGGCAGCCTCGGGAGCCTTAGGGTGTGGCCACCTCACTGGGGCACAGGTCTCCCTAGACCTGGGAAGGCTGCTCCTGCACTCTGACCTCTAACCCTCGTCCCCTGTCCTCCTGCCCCAGCCTGGCCCTGCCCCCCCAGGTGCCTCGACTTCCTGCAACTCCCCAGCTCCCCTGTGATCCCTGCAGCCTGTGACCCCTCACCCCACCCAGTGCCCTGCCAGCTTCTGCCTCTGCTCCTCTTACGAGACCCGCCTAGTCCCCGCAGGCCCCTGACAGCCCAGGCTCGGCCTCTCATCCCAGAGGCAGGGCTTCCGTCAGACAAGGCCGCTTCTGGGGTCTGCCCCGACGGGCCTGCGGTGCCCGGGGGTGGCACAGCGCGTGCCCAGGCAGCCTGGCAGGACGTGGGGACGCTTTGGGTGCCGGAAGCCTCCCGCGTGGCCTCCTCTTGCCACCGCAGCCTGCAGGCGGACCGATTAGGAACCAGACCCCATGCGGCCACCACAGCAGGGCTCGGGGCCCTCTGGGGACAAGGCACTGGACTCCGGGGCCTGCCCCTTGCCCCAGCGCCCCAGACCCCTCCATCAACAGGCCCGGCTTGACAGGCCGGCCTTCCCCTCGGCACTTTATTTGCTATTTTTGTTTGATTCATCGCGAGTACACTGGGACATATGTTCGTGGCGTTTTATAATGTTGTTTTATGTTTCACAATGTTGAATGGCCAAATACCCTTTGTTTGTTTTTTTTACAATTCGGTCTTAGTTAGAACAATATTCTCTGAAGCTCCATTAATTAATAATGGCTGTGCAGCACATGTGAGGGCCCTGCTCATTTTTTACTCGGCCGCAGCCCCGAACGCGCTGTCGGTGGGTCCCTTCTCGGGTGCTGAAAGCCTTTGTCCGACAGCTCCGGTGTGGGCCGGGAGGGCCCCGCGCCTGCCCCCTCCTCCCTGCTCAGCGAGGCCTCCCCCCCCCACCCCCCCAAGCCCCGGGGTGCCTGAGGGAGGCCAGACGGCCACCCGCTCACCCACTCCCGCCTCCCGCCGCCTCCGTCACCCGGTCACTCTGCAGCGTCCACTCAGACCGCCCTCCTGGGGGGTTCCCGTGCCCTGTGCTGAGCTCTGGGCCCAGGGCCCAGGGCCCAGTCACAGCGGGTGGCGCTAGCCTGGCGCCTGCTCTGCTGCCATGGTTCACAGGGACCTCGGCCTGAGGGGGAGAGGCCTGCCCCACAGTGCAGCTCCGGCCGTAGACGGCCTGTGCGAGGGGGAGGGTCCTGGCCCCGGACCACAGCCGCGTGGGAGAGCCCGGGCCCCTGCTGCGTCCGCACAGCCCGTCCGAGCTGGACCGTGTGCAGGGGGCTCGAGGGGCTGCAGCCACTGACTCCAGGAATCGGTGTCTTGTCGCCCAGGTGTATCATGCCTACTATAAGCCCCTGGAGTTCACGGTGGCCGAACGGGACGCGTCCCAGTGTTACATAAAGGTGAGTGTCCGCGGGGGCCAGGCCGGGGCATGCCAGAGGGTGAGAGAGAGGGAAAGAGTGGGCCCCGGGGGTGGGGGAGCCCCTCACGGCCACACGTACATGGGGAGGGGGGAGGGTCCACAGGCAGCCCCGGCTCCTGCCTCCGGCAGACGGCAGCTGACTCTGGCTTTCAGATGGTGTGCCTGCGGAAGCCCCCGAAGCCGGTGCTGGGCCTGCACTTCCTGGGCCCCAACGCGGGCGAAGTTACGCAGGGATTTGCGCTGGGGATCAAGTGAGTCCGGGAGAACGCGGCCGCCGCTCGGTGCGCAGACGGGGGTCCCTCTGCGTGTTGGCAGCGCTACAGGGAGCTTTCTGTGTTCTCAGCAGGACGGCTCCCCCCGAAGGGGCAGGCTCAGCCCGGCCAGAGGCAGCTTTCTCCTTCCGCCAAACCCCGCTAAGCCGGCCGCGCTGAGTGTGTATGGCCAGGCCACTTGGGGAGCCAGAGGAGAGTGTCCTGTCCTTGGCGGCCCTCGGGGGGAAATGGGGGGAGGGGGGTCACTCTGTGGGCCTTCTCTCACTCAGAGAGAGCAGGATTAGGGCCCTCGTTCATGGGCCCCAGCACCCAGGTGGCCATGAGCCAAGTCTCTGCCTCAGGTGCGCTGTGAGCGCCGGCCCCCCCACCCCCAGCCACTGTCTGGATCTCGGGCTCAGGCTGTGCACTGTGGGCCCCCGCCTGGAGCCTTTGCTGGCGGTTGTGTAGGGCAGTGAGGAGGTTGGGCAGCTGGGTGTGGGCCTGCCAGAGGTTGGGGGGTGGGAGGAGGAGGAGGGGCTGGACTCATAAAGGAAGATGTGCCTCCTGGATCCCCACTGATTCTTGGGGTGTGTGGAGGTTCAAGGAGCAGGACCGATGCCCAGAAAACCTGGTGATGGAGGGCTACAAAGGCGAGGGTCTAGTCCAGACGTCCCAGAGACACCTCGGCCTCGGCATGGGCCCTCAGATGGGGCACCCATCACAGGGCAGCCAGCCCAGGCCGCCCATTGCCCTCCAAGCCCTTCCCACACGCATCCTGGCGATCACTGGGTGTGGGGTCAGGTTCTCCCCGGAGGGGAGCGGCGCTGGGCCTCGGAGGAGAGGAGGGTGGCAGGGCTGGGTCCAGGAACCTGTGTCCGTGGTCCCTAATCACGGGATTCATCTCACGTGGAGTGACCATTGGAAGGAGGCCCAAGAGCCTGGTACAAAGCTCTGCTGAGCCTTGCCAGAGCCCGCTGTGGGGAGGGCAGTCCACCCTGGGCACAAGGAGAACAGCTGAGGGTGCCCCCTGGAGCCCAGCCCTTGACCTGTATGAGTGCCGGCAGGCCGGCTCCGCCAGGCTCCGGCCCAGATCTCCGTGGCACGCGGATGCTTTTTTTGTCAGGACTGTCACTCAGCTGGAACAATTTCTGGAGACTCTAAAATGCGGCAGCCTTTGTAATAACGCAACTGGAAAGGGCTGGTTTCTTTCATATGCAAAGGACTCTTAGAAATCAACAGTAATAATAGGACGAATCCAGTAGACAGAGAAGATGAACAGGCAATTCAGAGGAAAAGAGCATAAAAATAAGTAGAGAGCTGATGTGTCTCAGTCAGGATTTTAAAATGTAATTAAAGCACCAGCAAACCCTTTCGGCCGGGGAGGGCGTCCAGCAGATCCTTTCCCAGCGTGCCCGGGATGCACCGTGCACGGGGAGGGGTCGTGGGTGGCGCGCAGGCGGCACTTGTGTGATCAGTGCCGGGTGCTTAGCAGAAGAGCGGGCTGGACGGGAGGCTGGGCGGGTGCAGGCTGCGGTAGTAACACGTGGGCCCCCGGCAGGACCAGGTGGAGCCCCAGCCCCAGCAGAGCTGTGTCTGGTGGGCGGGGAGCCACAGGGGGGCCAGGCTGGAGCAAGTGAGGGAAGGTCAGGCGGGGGTGGGGCCGCCGGGCCAATGCAGGCATTTTCTCGGAGGGAGATGGGATGGGTCCAACTGTTGTTGGCAGGTGTCTCTGGCTGCTGGCTGCAGGAGAGAGGGTGGGGGCCAGGCTTGGGAGGGGGTGAGGAGACCAAGACCTCTGAGGTGCCCTCCTGGGTGCCACCCTCCCCGGGGCAGGGTTATGTGCACAGGCCTCCCTGCACTGCCTCACAGCCCCCACCCCCCCCGTGCAGGTGCGGGGCCTCCTACGCGCAGGTGATGCGGACGGTGGGCATCCACCCTACGTGTGCCGAGGAGGTGACCAAACTGCGCATCACCAAGCGCTCGGGCATGGACCCCACCGTGACGGGCTGCTGAGGTTAAGCCGCCATCCCTGCCGAGCCCAGGGCACACGGCACGCCCGCTGCCCCCACCGCCAGGCCCTTTGGGGCTTTGGATCCAGGTACGTGTGGGGCGGGCTCCCAGTGAGGATAGAGCCGTGACAGAAGGGGGAGGGTGCCACTGTGAACTGACCTCCAGGTGCCCGGCAGGCTGTACCCCCCCCCCCCAGTGCCACCTCACAGGGAGCCCCGAGCCCGGGGCCATAGGAACCAAAGACACAAGGAGGCGCCACCCTCCCCAGGATGCCCCGGGCCCCGGCCTGGCTGCCGCTGCTCCCACAGGCAGGAAGTGTCTTGTGGGATCGCCCATCTCAGTGGCCTGTGCCAACTGGGACGCTGGATGTGGAAAGCGCCCCCAGGCCGAGCTCAGCGGCCACTGGGCGCAGGGCGCTGGGCGGGAGGAGCGGGCCTCCCTCTCCTTTCCCGCTCATTTCCCTCTCGCCCAGAAGGTGGAGATGCTGCCTTGCGCACAGCTGCCTCTGCTAGAGCTGCGCAGAGCCGGGCTGGGCCAGCAGCTGCCGGAAACCTCTAGCTCATTGTTGCCTCCACCCCTCTTCTGAGGAGGAAGGCATTAGCGAGACCCTCCCTGACCCCGACCCCGGCCACAGGGCGGGCTGCCTGTGGTCCGAGCCTTCCATCTCTCAGGCCCCGCATCCTCCGGCCTCAGCCTGAGGGGCCGTGCGGTGGCTCAGGGCCTCTCCAGGGGCATGCATCCCGGGGGCACCTGCTCCACCAGGGTGCCCCCGTCAGGGCCGCCTTCGATGTAGGCAAACACGGGAAACTCTTATCTGAATGTCACACCTAAAAGATGATAAACATCTTACCATCGCAAAGTAGCTTTCACAGTACAGTGCTCCCCGTGACCCGTCCCGGGGGTCTGTCTGCCCTGAGAGGGTCCCTGCATGGGGGCACGGGAGTCGTGGCCACGGGTGAGCGGGGATGGGGTGGCCACCTCATGCTGACCCCCCACCACCACCACCTTTGGCAGGACACCGAAGGCCCAGCCCAGGCGACCCTCAGCCCAGCCTGGAGAGCCCCCAGGTACCCGGCGTGGGTGGCGCATCTGGATGGACTGCCCGTGTGCCCTGCAGGGATGGCCCCCGTGGGACGTCAGCCCCACACCTGCCCCGTTGCCCCTTGTGCCCGGGCCGGCCCTGCCAGGCCCCCGATGCCAGTTGATGACGACCTGTGCAGAAACCCACCCCGTGGGCTGCCCACGTCTGAGCCCCCCCTGGCATTTCTGGAGAGCAAATAAAGAGGGTGTTTTCCTGAAGTGTGCCCTGCCTGTGGTGCCCCCGCTGTGCCCCCACCAGCCTTTCACACACACACACACACACACACACCCATCACCTCCCTTCGTCATTTGGGAACTGCTTCCAGATGGTTCTGCAACGGGAGCTGGGTAGCATCCCTGCGTTCCCAGCATCAGTGCCTTGGAGGACCCCGGCCCTTCCTCCCGGGACCCTCTGAGCTCCCGGTAGGGGAGCATCCTGCCAGCCGTGTGGCCCGGCGACGGGAGCGGGCAGGGGTTGGGAGGCTCTCTGTCCCCTGAACGTCAGGCACCTCGTTCGTTTCCACAGTGGCCTCCCAAGCCAGCCCGTGTGCTGTGCTCCGGCTAATCCCGCACATTGAGGCTTGATGGTGCCTGTCAGTCACCGCCGGGAGAGAGGCTGACAGCGCCGGGCAGGGCCTGGCATTGTGCTGGGGCTTTAGTGGCGGTTAATCTCGTGTCTTTCTTAAGAAAACATCACTTAGTCTGCGGGCCCGGGAGCCCTGGATGGGACCCTGCTTGTCAGCAAACAAAGGAATGCCTTTGCACCTTAATGGGCCTGCGGGAGCCTCGCTCCGTGGGAAGCGTGCGCAGGAGCGCTCAGACGCCCAATTAAGATGCCAAGTGCTGGGCTGGGCCGGGCCCTCTCGACAAGTGCAGCGCGAGATCAGCCGTGTCCCATTTAACGCACGGCTGGCGGCGCGCCCCAGGCTGGATCCTGCGCAGGGAGGGGGGGTGCCCTGTCGTGGAGGCAACGGCGAGGTCTGCAGAGGTCAGCTAAGGCGGGCTGCCAGAGGCCCTCCAGGCAGGGGCTTCAGGTGCTCGGAGCCCGATGGGTCTCTGCCTTCGGGCAGTGAGGAGCCTGGAATGGCCTTGTTGCTTTTGGTGACGATGGAAATGATGCCGCCTGAGTGGGACTCTCGTGCACACTGGGCACCTCTCTGGGGCGAGGGTCAGGATCGCCCACCACTGGCTGCCAGGGTGCTCCCACGTGCCTGCCCCCAGTCCACCCTCCCCCAGTGGTTCCCTCTGCATGCCCCTTTCCGCAGTACCAACCTTGCACCTGCCGTGTCTGCAATGCCCACCCTGGGCTGCCTAGCCTGTGCCATCCCCTGGGAGAGAGCAATGCACCCTTGGGGCTGGGCACCGCCAGCCTCGCCGTCCAGTCCTGCGGGGCTCGGGACAACTCGTGAGGGTGCTGTCTGCGTGGCCCCTAAGCTCCACAGGCCCGCTGGCTCCCCTTCATGGGGTTCACGTTTTTTTTGGTAAACGGTGCGCAGGGGCCTGGCCCAGCGGAAAGCCTGCCACAGAGGGCCTGGCCTTGGCGACCGCCATCGCCGGAGCCACCTTTGAGCCTCTGCCCTGTGCCCACTCCTCTCAGTATGCAATTCCTGCCACGGCGCCCAGGAACCTGGACTCCCACATGCACACACTGCTCTGGGGGGACCTGGGGGCCAGATTCTGGGGTCCCAGCTGGGCAGGGTGTTCTGACAGCTGCTTCCCTGAGTGAGGGCTCACCCTGCACGTGGGCCTCAATGGGAGCACGGAGCAGTCATCTGTCCAGCATGCGGCTTGGCTCCAGGCTCACAGACCGGCCCGAGGCCCCTCTCTAGGCCCACCCCCGGCCCACTCCCTCCTCCCAGGGACGCGGGAGGGGCCAGAGCGCCACAGGCCAGGTGCTCTCCACCTGGCCCGAGGGCCGCCTTCCCGCCGCCTTTGCAAGTTTTTATGGTGCAATGAAAATATGATTTTAATTCCTCAGATTGTTTGGTGTAACCTACAATTACCCTGGGTGATTCCTGCACACTTCTGCCTACGGCTCAGATTGCACAAGCCCATGGGAGGGAAAGGGGCTGCGCTCAGGGGCCAAGCCACCCCCTCCCAGCCTCACCCTTAGCTCGGAAGCTGGGCAAGGCACCTCCAGCGGCACCCCACCACCCCCCCACACTCCTCTTCCTTCTCCAGCCGCTGAGGTGCTGTCCCCTCGGGAGGCAGGAATACAGAAGAGGGTGACAAGTGGTTTTTGAGGGCTGGATGGAAACTGAACTAGGCAAGGCAAGGGAGGAGGGGACTGACTGCCGGGTGCAGAAGGGGCCATCAGCTCAGGGGAGGTGGCCAACATGCTTGGCTGTGGTTTCCTCCAAACCACAGGCTGCTGGTGTCTTCCCAGCATCTCGCAGCCCGGCCAAGGCGCCCAGCTTTTCTCGGCAGTAGCAGGGAGCACCCGCCCCCGTGCGTGCTTCAGCCATGCTTTCACACGGCGGGGAGGTGGGGGGACCAGGAGGCCTGGCTCAGGAAGTGCCCACCTCGCTGAGCCAAGGGCCCTTGCAGGCAGAGCTGCCCCATGAGAAACAGGTCCGCATCAGGCGGTGCCTGTGCTTCCGGGTGTCTGTGCCTGCAGCTCCAGGTTCGAGCTAGCCCCCGAGAACCCTGGGGTGGCTTGTTTCGTAGCGTCTCGGCTACACCCCTCGCTGCACACCCAGCCTAGGCAGCAGCTCGGAGCCCCAGCCTGCTCCACAGCCTGGCGCAGGCCTGAGCCCCTCACCTCCCGCTGTCCACCGGGGGCAGCGCTGTTGCGGTGAGAGCGGCCCCGGACCCTGCAAGAGGGGACCCCGAGTCGGCCAGACAGGGCCTGTGCCATCTTGAGAGACCCATGGCTTCGGGCCACATCACTGAGCCCTCCGGACTCTGTTCAGGCTCCAGATGCTCGGGCCACCCAGGTGAGGGGGCTCCTTGCATGGCCGCAGGGCCCTGAGCTCACATCACTCACTGGACGTGCACGCCTTGGTGTCTGGCTCTTATAAGTACATCGGGGTCCAGGCCAGGGCGCTCAGGGGTGGCCACCAGGAGCCACTCCTGCCTTCCTGAGCTGTTCACAATCGACTGGAAGCCGCTTGCCCTCCGTTCCCATCCCAGGGGTTCCCCCGAGGCAGCAAGGGCTGAGTGACTTTAGGAGTGATGCCCCAGGGAGGGGACAGGGTGGACGGGGGTTGGGCCTGTCTTACAGATGCTGCTTCCTGTTCCACGTGCACTTGGCTATGGGATGGCCAGGGCCCAACCCTCAGACCTGGAACTAACGTCTGTGGGAGGACAGCCCAGGGCGCTCCCTGAGCAGGCCTGACCTGCTGCCTACTCTGCCCTGTGCCCACTCCTCCCCCACCTGCCACCCCAGCTCATAGGAGTCTCCTGGATTTCTTGTACCACCACGGTGGACCCCAGGAGCCCTGAACATGCTGGTCCTTGGCCAAGCGCCCGTGCCTGCAAGGCCAGCAAAGAGGTCACTGAGCGGGCCCCCTGGGGCCCAGCAAAGCATCTTAGAGCGGAGCTCACCTAATCCCAGCCCCAACACGCTATGGTGCTCCGGTTTCCCTAATCCCGAAACCCAAACCAGGGCCTGCAGCCTTCCCAGGGCCATCTGAGGGGGCAGCCAGAGGACCCCCTCTCGCGTGCCTGTTCTGTTTAGAGCTGACCCCCACCAGGACAGGACAGGGAGCTGGGCACCCACAGGGTGAAGATCCAACCCGGTGAGCCCCGCTGAGCTCAGGAAACAGCCGAGCCCTCGGCTCCCGGCTGGTCCGGGCAGGAAATTCAAAGCCGGTGGCGACAGCAATGACGGGCGAGGCAGGCCCACCTCGAGCCCGCCGAGGTCCTGGCCTCTAGGGTTTCACGGGACAGTGATCTGGCCATGAAATTAAGCTTTTTTCCCCCTAATAAAACCAGGATCTTTTTGGCTTACCACCGATGATCAAATAACACCAAATGCTTGGGAATAAAGGGGAACCATACACAAGAGACCGTGTGACCTTGTTATGTACCAGCTGGGGGTCAGGAGCCAGCTGGGCCCAGCTCTCTGCTTCGACCACTGGCCACTGACCCAGCCAAGGCTCCCAGGGGACTGGGCACGAGGCAGGTGGATGCGAGCACCTCAGCATGGGGCACGCCCTCAGGCCTCCTTTGTACAGTTCCATTAGAGAGGCACGCCGGCGTGTTGTGTGGGAACAGTTAATGGCACCTCATGGTCTAAGCATCTTTGAAGAATTTTCACACCCACAATTTCCCCAGAGCAGATGCAGTTAGCTCCTGAACTACCAGGGTCGAGATGGGAGACAGAATGTGAGATCAAAGCAACATATGAATGTGTTGTTGTTTTGTGTGTGTGTGTGTGTGTGTGTGTGTGTGTTTTGGGGGGGCAGCTCCCACTTGATGAATGAGAAAACTGATGCCCAGACCCCCCAGAAGTCCCCGTGGGGCACAGCGTGCCAGGCCTCTGTGTGACAGGGCGATGGGGGACAAGACCTCCAATGACTCCTTGTTCAGCCTGTGGTGGCTGGAACTGGGTGGGTGATTATGATAATAAAGCCCTAAGCATGAGCAGAGGTTGGGTTTCCATGGCTGGGGGAGTGTTTGATTTTCAAAGCCTTGGGGAGAAGGTGGATAAATGGAGTATGTGGTTCACATCAGTCCACTCCTTGCAAGTCAGAGCCCCATCCAGCACCTTACATCTCTCCAAAGGTGTGTTACCCGTCGGCTCCCTGGTGCCTGAGCACAGCAGGGCGGGAGGCTGCACCAGGAGGCCCAGGCACAGTGTGAATGAGGATTGCCTTCACCAGCTCAGACAAGCTCTGACCCCCACCCACCCACTTACCAGGGCCTCTGTGAACACCTGCTGTTCTGAAGAACTTCCTATAGCAGTTATTTAAAAAATATATATATTTTATTGATTTTTTACAGAGAGGAAAAGAGAGGGATAGAGTTAGAAACATCAAGGAGAGAAACATCGATCAGCTGCCTCCTGCACACCTCCTACTGGCTCAGTGGATAGAGTGCCGGCCTGGGGACTGAAGGGTCCTAGATTCAATTCCGGTCAAAGGCGCATGCCCGGGTTGCAGGCTCAGTGCAACCAATCAATGATTCTCTCTCATCACTGATGTTTCTATCTCTCTTTCTCTCTCTCTGCCTTCCTCTCTGAAATCAATAAAAATATATTTTAAAAAAAGATAATAAAGCAATGTTATGAACAAATTTAATTCAATACATTAGACAAGTTAGAAATGGACAGATTCCTTTACGTTTACAAGAAGAAGTGGAAAATATGAATAGCTTTACATCTCTTAAAGGAATTAAGTTCTTTATTAAAGGTATCTCTTAAAGAAGACTCCAGGCCTACATATTTTCACTGATGAATTTTAAATATATTTTATTGATTTTTTACAGAGAGGAAGGGAGAGAGATAGCTAGAAACATCAATGACAGGGAAACATGGACCAGCTGCCTCTTGCACACCCCTTACCGGGGATGTGCCCGCAACCAATGTACATGCCCTTGACCGGAATCGAACCCGGGACCTCTCAGTCCACAGGCAGACGCTCTATCCACTGAGCCAAACCGGCTTTGGCTTCACTGATGAATTTTAGCAAACACTTAAGGAATAAATAATGCTACCCCTACACCAGTTATCTCAGAAAGTAGAGGAGGAAAAACACTTCCCAAGCCAGTTTATCAGGCCAGCATTGCCTTGATTTCAAAACAAGACAAAGATGTTACAGGAAAAGAAAATAACGAAGCAACATCCCTTAGGTAGGTAGACCACGGTCCTTAGCAAAATGTGAGTGTGAACCTAGCAATACACGCGAAGAATTCATTATGGCCAAGTGGGGTTATCCAGGAATGCAGGTGGTTTTAGGTCAACATTCAGTCCTTGCGATTTGTCACATTAACAGGATGAACAAAAATACTGTGATTATAGTAAAGATGGTGTAAAAGCATTTGGCCAAATTCCACACCCATTTATAAAAACAAAAAAACACACACAACAAAACTTCTGCAAACTAGGACTCAAAGGAAACTCCCTTAACCAAATAAAAAGGCATCTATGAAAAACATTGACAGCTAACACCAAACTTCATAGTGAAAGATCAAACACTCCCCTTCTAAGATTTAGAATAGGTCAAGGATGCCTACTCCTACCACTTTTCTGAAAGTTTTCGCCACTGCAACAGGCAAAAAAAAAAAAAAAAAAAAAAAAAGTCATAATAGTTGTGTGTGTGTGTATAGACATATATATGTATGTATACATATTCTATATAAATATACAAATGTTATATATAAAAGAAAGAAGGACAATTGTCTTTATTTGTATATGGTTGTGTATATAGATAATCTTAAGAAATCTATAAAACAACTACTAGAAATATTAAGTGAACCTAGCAAGAGCATAAGATAAAATGTCAATTCTATTTTTACATACTAGCAAAGAACAACTGAAAATAAAAATATTTTATTTATTTATTTATTTATTTATTGTTTAAAATATATTTTATTGATTTTTTACAGAGAGGAAAAGAGAGGGGTAGACAATTAGAAACATCACGGGAGAGAAACATCCATCAGCTGCCTCCTGCACACCCCCTACTGGGGATGTGCCCGCAACCAAGGTACATGCCCTTGACCAGAATCGAACCTGGGACCTTTCAGTCCACAGACTCTATCCACTGAGCCAAACCGGTTTCGGCTGGAAAATAAAAATATTTTAAATACTATTTACATTAGTATCTAAACCCTTAAAATGTTTAGAGATAAATTTAACAAAATCAATTTTTAAAAATCTTAATTTAAAAAAAGCAGAAGAGAGCAAATGATTAGTGAGGATTTGGAAAAATTAGAAACTGCATTGCTGGTGGGTGCAGCTGCTATGGAAAAGTTCGGTAGTTGCCAAAGCCGGTTTGGCTCAGTGGTAGAGCGTCGGTCTGCGGACTGAAAGGTCCCAGGTTCGATTCCGGCCAAGGGCATGTACATTGGTTTCGGACACATCCCTGGTAGGGGGTGTGCAAGAGGCAGCTGGTTGATGTTTCTCTCTCATCGACGTTTCTAGCTCTCTATCTCTCTCCCTTCCACTCTGTAAAAACTCAATAAAATATATTTTTTTTAAAAAAGAAAGAAAAGTTCGGTAGTTCCTGAAAAGTTAAATATAGGGTTATCATATGATTCAATAATTCCACTTCTTAAAAAGGTGAAAGTAGGTACTCAGGTATTTGTACATCCATGTTCATAACATCACTAGTCACATCAGCCAAAAGATGGAAACAACCCAAATGTCCATTAATAGATAAGTGGATAAACAAAATGTGGTATCTACATATATAAGCCTATGTGACCGATTGACCAGTCAACTGGTCGCCATGACATGCACTGACCACCAGGGGGCAGATGCTCGACACAGGAGCTGCCCCCTGGTGGTCAGTGCACTCCCACAACCAACCTCCTGCAACCAGCCAACCTCCCTCAGTTCCTCCCCCAGCCAGTTGGCACCCCCATCAGCCCCGATCTCAGGCCAGGCTGAGGGACCCCCTGTACATGAATTCGTGCACAGGGCCTCTAGTGTACACGTAATGGAATATTCAGCCATAAAAAGACACAAAATTCTGATAGATGCTACAACATGGATGAACCTTTAAAACTATTCTAGCCCTGGCTGGCGTGGCTCAGTTGGTTGGAGCATCATCCCATACACTGAAAGGTTGTGGGTTCAATTCCCCATCAGATCACATACCTAGATGGTAGGGTCAATCCCTGGTTGGGGAGTGTATCAGTGTGTGAGACACAACCAATCAATGTGTCTCTCTCACACTGATACCTCTCTCTCTCTCTTTCTCTCTCTCTATCTCTCTCTTTCTCGTCAAACAAATTCTCGGGTGAAGATTAAAAGCAACTATTCTAAGTGAAATGATAATGTGTGATTCCACTTATTCAAGGTACCTAGTATAGGCAAATTAATATAGACAAGTAGAATAGAGGTTACTAGGGACTGCGGAAAGAGGTGATGTTGAGGAGTTAAGTGTTTATTTTATTTTTTAAAATATATTTTATTGATTTTTTACAGAGAGGAATAGAGAGTTAGAAACATCGATGAGAGAGAATCAGCGATCAGCTGCCCCCTGCACAACCCCTACTGGGGATGTGCCCGCAACCAAGGTACATGCCCTTGACCGGTATCGAACCGGGTACCTTTCAGTCCACAGGCCGACGCTCTATCCACCGAGCCAAACCGGTTTCAGTGAGGAGTTAAGTGTTTAACGGGGACAGTTTCTGTGTGGGGTGATGAAGTTCAAGAGCTGGGTGGTGGTGAGGGGCTGCACCACTATGTGAATGTAATTAGTGCCACTGAGCCTACACATGGCTATAATGGTAAATACTATGTCTTATATATTTTACCACAATTAAAAAAATACATATACTTAGATGGCCTGAGTGGGAGGAAAAACGCAATTTGAACCTACACAGTTGTTTTCTGATGGCCTGGCGGGGCTGAATTAGCCTTTCACACAAGCCTGCTGATGGGCCCTGAGCTGGCCTTCGCTGCCTAGTGCCTGAGGTAAGCCAAATTGTCGGAAACTCCCCCTCTCCTTTGAGGCAGGAAGTTTAAATTATCAGGTCAATTAGGAAAGATACAACCGAAAAATACAAGTTTCATTCACGCTTCAAGGAGGCGTTTCCTGGCCGGGTGCCACTTCTATTATTTTTGGCCGAGGCTGCTGAAAGCCCGCAGACCCGGTGGAGGTACAATGTGAGCTTTGATTTGCGTTTCAGAGATCAAAGAGAGTGCGTTTGGGTGTAAATGCAGATAACATTTCAGAGATCCTTTCATGAAAGGAGTCACTAGACCAGGGCAGAAGGGGAGCTGATGTGTTACGTGTGTTCGCCTTGAGGAAAATCATTTTTTCCCCCAGCGACTTCGGCGCTGTCCCTGGCCCCAGGAACCCCTGGCCTGCATCCAGGTCCTTGGCCCACAAGGACGTTAGGTCCTTGCGCTGGGGGCTGGCACCTTCTCCCACCTCTCTGTCTGGTCTAGGCCCCGGGAGGGCGCGGGGAGGAGGCATGAGCTGTGCTTTGAGGGTGAGGAGCCCCCCATCCCGTCCTCCACCCGCGTTCCCAATGTCCCTGGGTGCTGACTGGGCACGCCGCTCCCGGCTGCCTTGGCAGCCTGCCCTCATTGTCCGCTCTGGGGCCGGCCTCTGCTGGGGTAGAGCAGCATAAACCCACCAACAATGCGAAACCCACAGGCCCCGCCCGCCCGCAGGTGGTGGAGGGTCCTTGGGGGCAGAGCTGCCCGGCCGGAGGTATGCAGAGCCTGGCCCTTTAACACGGGGCACTGGACGGGGAGAGAGGCTTTGCAGAGGAGCGCTGCGGCCCCTCTTCCCCTGAACCCGCCCTGATGCCCGCAGCCCCCAGTGCCCCGCTGATTCGAGGTGGTAAACCCCGGGCTCCGGGGACATCAAGAACTGCATCTCCACGAAACCGGTTTGGCTCAGTGGATAGAGCGTAGGCCTGCGAACTGAGAGGGTCCCGGGTTCGATTCCGGTCAAGGGGCATGTACACTGGTTGCGGGAACATCCCCAGTGGGGGGGTGTGCGGGAGGCAGCTGATGGATGTTTCTCTCTCATCGATGTTACTAACTCTCTATCCCTCTCTGTAAAAATCAATAAAATATATATATATTTTTTAAAAAAGAACTGTGTCCCTGCAGGAGCCAGGTGGGCGCCGCGGCGCCACCCGCTAGCTGCTCAGTCCTCCTCCCGCGCGTGCCCCCCGCCCGCCCGGGCAGTGCCACCCGCGCAGCCCCGCCCCCTCCCGCCACTCCGCGCACGCGCACGCGGCTCTGCGTGCTCTCGTGGCACTTGGCGCGGCGTAGGGCTGAGCGCGATCCCATCAGCCCTCGCGCTGGCGGGTCCCGGGAGCTTGCGCGCGGCCGCGACCCCAGGGCGCACGGCGCAGGCGCGGCGGCGGCGCCGTCCGGGAGGCTGCGCGCACGCAGGGGGTGTGGCTGCACCGCGCGGTGGGGCCCTGAGGTCCTCACTGCTCCGAGTTGGAGTCACTTACCTTCGGCTGGAGGGTCAGTGGGGCGGCGAGAACCCGGGCGACCGGCAGTGGGGTTCCGCCCTCCGTCCCTTCCCCAGTCCCCGTCCTCGGAGACGCCCTCGGAGTCCCCGGCCTGGGTCCCCGCGGGCCTT
The DNA here is from genome assembly GCA_036971965.1 of Nyctalus aviator. Lineage (NCBI taxonomy): Eukaryota > Metazoa > Chordata > Mammalia > Chiroptera > Vespertilionidae > Nyctalus > Nyctalus aviator. Next base: position 10,033,866 of record CM072939.1, on the reverse strand, counting down.
CCGGCCACCGGGCCTCAGTTTGTCCATCCGCGCCGGGGCCGAGGGGGCGTCTGCAGTGGTTTTCGGGTGGTTCCCGCCGTCTCTGCGTCCCCAGAGGTAGTCCCCCACCCCGCCTCGCCTCACGGCGGCCGATCTTGTTCTCCGCTTTCTAGGTGACCCTGGGACTCTCGGCCTCGGAGGGAGACGCGTTCGCGAGGTCTCTGGCTGCAGATTCGTGGACCCTTTTCGTGGGCGCCTGGCGTAGCCGTAGGTGGGTCAGATTCCTCTTGGGGTGGAGCTTGTGAGCTCCGATCCCCGCGGCTTGCTGCGTGGCGGCCGCAGGAGGGGTGGGGCAGTGGTCTGCCCTGAAGTGGAGGCACTTGCGATGGGGCTTTGGGCAAGTTATGCTACTCTTGGGGGGGCCCGGGGTCTCCTCGGAATAGAGGATGTCCCATGGTCCCAGGCGAGGCAAGTGCATGTGAGCCGCGGTACCCGCTCCTTGATAGAGCGAGCGCTGTCCAGCCCAGGAGAAGGGCCCAGATTCCGCTGTGCCAGGCATGGTGAGGATAGAAACCAGAGAGACCAGCAGATTGATAGGTGTGGGAGAGCCAGGGTTCTCTCACCAGTCAGGTCCAGGCTTTGGAAGCTTCCGGCCCTTGCAGGGCAAAGTTGGCTGCTTGGCGCAGAAATGCTTTCTTCCTGAGATTGCAGAGGGCACAAAAGAGTAATGATGGGTTGGGAGGGTGACAGCTAGGGTTCCAAGTGGGGATGGGAGGTCCAAACTGGGAGAAGGGAGTGAGTGCATTGGCTCCTGAGCCTGGGATGTGGTCTCCGTGGGCGACCTGGCGCCTAACCTCAGGTGGGTGATCAGCGCTCAGTGAGGGACTGGACTGGACTCTTGAATGTACTGCATTTGGGTGCTGCTCCTTGGGCCACTGCTGCAGCAGGCCCCAGAATATTCTTTCCTCGTATTAGGATGGGAAAGGCTTTTAGTGGAAGACCACCCCCAGAGCAGGGAATATATCTAAGAGGTTCAGTAATGCTTGGGTGGCAGAGGGAGGTGCTGGTGGCCTTGGCAGCTTTGCGTGCTGCAGGCCACCCTGGGAGGTTCCGGGCGGAAAGACCAATAGAGCTGGGTCCTCCTGAAGGTCAGAACTCCCTCTGAAGGGGGCCAGGCAAACACACGGGAAACTGCACAGGAAGGTGTGTGCAGGCCGCGGTGCCCTAGGTGCGGAGCGCTGGGGTGTGAGTGGAGGGGTGGGGTGTTGGGAAAACTGCACAAGGAGGGGTGAAGCAGAGAGCGCTGCAGGGGCCACGAGTGGCCCTCCCTTTGCAGAGCCCGGGGAGGTGGCTGCGTTGGGCTGGGCAGCCCGGGGGAGGGCTCCTTGCAGCCTCCTTTCCCTGAATACCCAGGGTTGATGACCGCTGCTCGCCAGGCCCTCAGCAGGAGTAACTTGAGGGAGGTGAGAGAAGAGGCAGCACGTGGGATTAAACTCGAACGATCAGATGCCGGGTTCTCGACAGGGAAAGGAGTGCAGGGAGGAAAGGCATTCAGGGTCAGGGTGGCATTGCCTGTCGGCTGTACTCTGAGCGGTGAAGTGAGTCTGGAAAGCCTGGGGCCTAGAGACAGAGAATAGCCCGGCCTGGGGCTCTGTCACACACACGGGTGCTATCGTGGAGGGCAATCATATGACCATCTGTGCCACAGGTCGGTGTTAGTGCTTGGGGCAGCTAAAGACTCCTAAGCAGGTTGTAAAGTGTGGTTCATCATCGGTGTGGTGAAGGTGATGGTTAATGGTTTGGTCTCCAGAGCCAGGTTCAGCTGCCTCTGCCGCTTACTGCTGGGTGTGTGGCTGCAGACAAGCGATGTCACTCACCAGTCTGCCTCGGGGACCATAATAGTGGGACCAACCTTATGAGAGGGTCAGGGTGAGAGCAGTTAGTAAAAGGTTGCTGCTGTCATTCTCCTGAAATTCCCTGAGAGCCAAGCTGTTCAAGGCAGCGCAGGAGGCTCTGATCTGACCCCCTTTCCTTCCTACTGACAGCGTCTGCCAGCGCATCTTGCCCTTGAAATGTCACAAGTGGCCTTTGCCAGCCTTCTCGGGCATCCCAGGCCTTGCTTCCACTCAGAACTCCTGGTGGGTTACCTCCTGCAGCCCCTTGGTGACGATTAGGCCTAGTTTCTGCTCTTCCCTACCTTGTGTTTGGACAGAATGCCTTGGATGGTGGGTGACCTGTGTTTGACAGTCCTATGAGCTCTTCTCAGCTCCCCTGACCCTCAGCACTTGCCCAGAACACCTGGGTTTACCACACCCATCTAGCCCATCTCTTGTCTTCTTGTGTCCTGTGCGTCTCTTCTGACCCCTCCCCCCTTCCTATGCCATGTCTTCCTCTCTTTTCCCCTTCTTTTTAGTAGTTGGTGCAGCAGCCTCCCTCCACTCCCAGCATTCCTTGTGGCTGGCGCCGGTGGAGGGTCCTTGCAGTCCCATCTGGGCTGCAGCCAATTATGCCAACACACACCCCTTGGCAAGAGATTGACTGGGCCTCTCCTGCGGCTGCATATGCCCCCCCTAGTGGGTCCCTGGGTTGAGCTTCCCGGCTGTGGGGACCCTGTGTGTGTGTGTGTGTGTGTGTGTGTGTGTGTACAGCATGGAGCAGAAGAGCACAGTGAGCTGTGAAGCCACAGGAAAGGGTTACCTCACTGTGCACATGCCCAGCCCGCCACCCCTCAGGGTGGATTTCCACTGGGTGCCAGGCTCAGACCCAGGCACCTTTGATGGCTTCCCATGGCTGCTGCCCCGCTTTTTGGCCCAACCGGGCGATTGCATGTCTTTCCGCTCCGAGCACTACCAGGACAACCTCAGCTGTGTCTGCAAGATCCTCAGGGCACCTGACAGACCCCGCTTGGGCGTGGGCAGCCCCCTACCCTGACGGGACCCGTCCCTGCCTGGTGATTATGAGCTCTTTGGCCAGGAGCTTGAGGAGGTTATTCAAACCCCGAACAGTTTTGCCGAGTACCATGCTGCAGCCCTGCCCCTTGTCCCCGCCTCAAGCCAGCCACCAGGCCCCGCGGCTGCCTGTGGTGAGGCAGTCCTTAGCTAGGTTCTCCGAGGCCCTGGTACTCAGCACGGGTGCTGCCCTCAGGCCTGGCCCAGGCTCTCTGGCCACCCCTGCTATTTCTAGTTCTGACTCTGAATTGGAAAATCCTCTGCCTGGGCAGCAGCTGGCCAAGGACAGCAGCCCTGGGCCCACTGAGCCCCCTGTCTTGTCCACTTCTGCGTGTAGCACCAATCCTGTTCTGGTGGGGCCAGCCTCCTCCCAGCCAACAGAGATGGTCCCCAAACCTGTCCTTGTGCTTTCAGAATCTGCCTAACCCCCCTGCCCGGCAACCAGATCCCGCTCACCCAAGGGGGCCAGAACCCCAGAAGATAGGGGAGGCCGGTGGCCCACAAGGGGCGGTGGACACCCCAGCCGAGCCACCTTTTTCTCCTGCTGCCAGGTGACTCTGGATGTAGTGCTGCCAGGAGTGGCGCTGTCCACTGGCCCCATTGCTGGGCAGGAGGTGTACTTGTTTAGACTCTGCCTTCGTCCTCCCCTTTCCCCACCACAGCAGACTGCTGGCCTCTGCCCTGTGCTCCGCATTCTCTGACTTCGCCGATGGCACAGAGGCTGCTTCCTGCTGGGCTCTGTATCCCCACACCTGCCCTTGGAGTGCCATGTCACCTGGGTTTGCTCCCACTAGTTGGACAGAGCTCTATAGATCAGTCATCATCATATATTTGCACTGTCTTTGTAAGCCTCCCCCACTTCCATACCCCTTATCCCCCCCCCCCCCCCCCCCCCACCCCATACACACACAGAACCCCCTTCAGTGCTGGCCGCAACTGGACGGGTTTGCCACACCAGCCTTTTTGGGATTTGGTCCCTGTATGGTCTTTGCTCTGCCCCCCACCCCTATGTCTGATTCCCGTGACCTGTCCCCTGGGCTGGAATTTAAGGAAGGGTGCATGGAGGAGTGGCCACTTTCGTTGTTGAGTCGGATGGTGCTTGGTAGAGAAAGATGCTTTCCTGTGGGTTTAGCAGCAGCCCTGGTCAGCTGGGGAGGCTCAAATACAGGAAGGTAGAATGCAAGCTACCTTTCAGTCTCAGCTCTGTTCCAGGCATTTTCTTCTGTGTTAACATTTAGTCACCGGGTTTTCTTCCGTTTTCCTATCTCAGTGCCTTTGCCCCGATGCCCTCCCACTTTCTGCTCTTCAACAGCCATTGCCATTTGCCCACTCCTGCACATTTCTGACTCAGCACGGAACCCGGCACCACATGACTGTATATCTGCGTAGACTGTGAGCCTCTAGGGCAGGAGCTCCATCTTAGCTCGTGTCCCTGATGCACAGCCAGTGCTCATTAAATATGTGACAGATCCGTGGCTGAGCCTGTGGCGCCATGGCTGCCCACAGAGTCTGTCCCATTGGCAGGAGCCTTGTGCCTGTCCTGTCAGGAACAGAGAAGCCAGGCCCGGCCCCAAGCGCCCCAGGTCTTATTGCATGTATGGTTGGGAGCTCTGAGGACTGGAAGGGTCTGGTTGAGGAGTTGGGCTGAATGGGTGGGAGTGGGAGGCCTGGCAGGTGAAGTGTGGCCTTGAAAACTGACTTTTCTACACGAGTAGAGGTGAAGTGAGGAGCAGGCAGCAGACCTGAGTTGTGAGGCCCCCAGGGGCCAGAGGATTGGAATGAAGAAAGACCTGTTCTGCACAAGGATGCGTTTTCTAATGATGAGCTGAGCTGGGAAGCTCCCTCAAGCTAAATTTAACGTAGGGTTGGTACAGTGCACCAATCAGAGCAGAGGTTAGGCAAGAATTTCAAGCCCCTTTCAGTTTTACAATTGTGTAAACAAAAGAACACCTTCCTGGAAAGAATAAGTAGAAAGAAGAAATAAGTGGAAATGGGAACTGCAACTAAAACTATAGTTATTTTAGGAAAAATTGTAATAAAACATCTGATAAAAGTTTTTAAACACATTGTTGGGATTATTTTATTTAATAACTCAGTTCAAAAGGCTCTGGGTTCAGATGGTTTTATGTGTGTGAGTTATTTTAAGGCGCAGATAACTTGCAGGTACAACAGTTGCAAATCTTGGAAAAAGGTGGGAAGCTAATACAACCCTAAAAGCAAAACAAGCAAGCTGACAAAAGGAATATGCAGCCTTTCTGATCAGATGTGGAAAATCCCAGAATGTTCTAGGCAGCCCCAGTCCCTGTGTGTGGGATGACACTACTGACTGCCCCGCCCTGCTGTTGCTCAGGTCCAGACCCTCCTTTTGCAGGCGCCGTCTGACTGCTCCCGCCCACTCCAGCCAGCCTGTCCCTAACACCTCCGCACGCCTGCCAGGCCATGCAGCTTTCAGGAGCACCTCCTTGGGGTCGCCCGCCCGTGTGTGGAGGGCTGGGCGTGGCGAATGCTCAAAGGGCCCTCCTCCCACCAAGCATGGCGGGCCTCCTCTCCTGACGCGTGTTCCCGTCCCCCCCAGAGTGGGAACGCAGCTAGGTCAGTGCCAGGCCGGAGCCCTCCCATCCTCTCCTGATGCCACTCAGGAGCAGGCACCTTGCCATCACCAGTGAGGTCCTGTCCTCTTCTTTGCGTTCTCCAAATTAAAAAGGTCCTCTGGCATCTCCCCCTTAGGCCTGCCTTGGCAAAGCTGGCCCTCGAGAGAAGTGTGTCAGATGGTAACCCAAGCCCACGGGAGCTGCCTGGAGCCTGAGGGAGGGAAAAACCCAGGGGGCAGAAGGGAAAATGCCAATCTTGAGCTGAAGGAATTCACTCCAGGTCCACTGGAGACAGGAGAGGCAGCCGTGCAGAGGCCAGCGGCATAGCAGGCTGTCAGCTGGGCCACCCCCCGAGAGCAGCTTTAGGCTCTCCTGCCAGAGCTGTCTTGCCAGCTCAAATGGGGGCCCTTCTAGACCATCATGCCTGCCCCTCACTTCTTGGAAATACCTGCAGACTTCATTTCTTAAAGAGAGGACACAGCGGGCCCTATGGGAGGGCTTTTAACGTATCTGTCTCCAAGAAAATTCTAACACTGGCAGTATTGAGGGAAAGGTCCTATGAAGTACTGAACGTCTTATAAAGCTGCAATAATGAAGGTGCTTGGAAATTGGTGTGGACAGATGAACAGAGGAGAATAGAGAACGTTGGAATAAAGCCAAATAGGAATTTAGTCCTAGAGGTGTTTCAAATTAATGGGAATAAAATGTATTATTTAATAAAAGGACTTGAAACAACTGATTAGCCATCTGGAAAATAGTAAAACGGCATACTTGCCTCTTCCTACTAGCCTATACTCCGGATGAATTAAAGATTTCAACATTTAAAAAATCACTAAAGTAGTATTAATCCAGTCTGTGATTCCAGAACTCACTTTAAAAGTCTTAGATACCCGGAATTGCTGAAAGCATGGGGAAACAGACTTTTTTTTAATGCTATTGGTTAGTGTCAAATACTACAATTTGCCCATGTGACACTTCTAGGTGTGCAGACACTGACCACTTGCCTGCATATACTTGATCATTGCTCATTCCTTGGTGTGGGGCTTCAGAGCATGGACTTAAGCTTGGTCATACCTTTCCTATTACAGCCCTTGGCGTCACCTTGACCTCTGTGAGCTGTAGTTTATCCTCACAGGGTGTGGAAGGGTTGAATGAGATAACACCCGTGCAATGAGCCTCACTGCAGCAAAACGAAACAGCCCAAAGGCCCAGCAGTAAGGAGGGAGGTAAACAGAGCTGCTATCCATTGTGTTAGTCAGGATGCGCCAGGTTATGCTGCAGGAACAAACTGCATCTCCGTCACAGATCAACTGGGACACCCTCTGCCCTTTGTAGCGCCTTAGGGACCCGGGCCAACAGGAGCCCCACTGGGTGTGTTTTTCTGCGAACACAGAACGAGTGGAAAGCCCACAGTGAACCGCAGGTGATCCCCGTCTCTCCCCTCCCATTACCGACTCCCTGGCCAGAGAAGCCACACCTGAGTTTGCATGGATGCGAGCATCTGATCCTGCTGTGGGGTGCTCGGCCTTGAGAAGAGCAAGCATCCACTCCGCACGACTCAAGGCAGTGGTTGGCATGCTCCAGCATTACCCCGGAAAGATGCCTGCGTGTGTTCATAGGGCTCATGGTTTAAACCAAAAATGTGTGTGTCTTCCACAGTTCTGGAGTCTAGAAGTCTAATATCATGGTATCTACAGGATGGTTCCTCCCGAGGCCCCTTTCCTAGCTTCTGAAGGCTATCTTCCCCTCACGTGGTGGTCCCTCTGTGCCTGCCTGTGTCCTGATCTCTTAGAGGACACCAGTCCTGTTGTTAGAGCCCACCCATAGGACTTAATCTAATCTTAATGACCTCTTTAAGGGTCATGTCTCCAGATAATCACATTCTGAGGTACCGGGGGTTAGAACTCTGAATTTGGGGGAACACAATTATACTGCCCAGGATGGATTTCTTTTTAAAATTAATTTATTTGCAATTTTAGTTAGTGCTGTCATGAGAACCCTTCTGAGTGTCACTGAATGCCCTGGGCAGAGCCCCTCTCGGCCCCTGGAGCAGGAAGTAAGTGCCCAGTGTTTTATATGCAGGACTCTCACTTCCTTTTTAAATTAATATTTTAAACATGTTTTTATTGATATTCCAGAGAGGAAGGGAGAGGGAGAGAGAGAAGCATCAATGATGAGAATCATCAGCCTGCTGCTTCCTGCATGCCCCCACTGGGGATTCAACCTGCAAACTCTGGCATGTGCCCTGACTGGGAATCGAACTGTGACCTGGTTCATGTTTTTGATGCTCAGCCACGGTGCCACACTGGCTGGGCCTTCTTTGTTTTTTCTTAACGCCTCACCTGAGTATATGTTTTTATTGACTTTAGAGAGAGAGGAAGGGAGAGGAAAACATCGATGTGAGAGAGAAACCCATCGGTTGCCTTTTTTTGGTGCGTGGGGCGACACTGCAGCCAACTGAGCCATCTGGCGGGGGCAGGACTCTTCTTAAGAAATATCTCCCTGCTTGATGGTCAAAGACATTCCACTGTGTTCCCAAGTGTTAATGCTTTGCCTTTTGCATTGGCTGGAATCTAATGGTGTGGTGGGCGGAGGCTGCTGCTGGCATCGGAGAGCCTGAGAAGAGTGGTCTCTCCACGCACCGGCGCTGAACATGTCATAGGAATGGAAATAAACATTGAATGTGTGAAGCTACTGAGTTTGGGGACTTGTGTTTTCCACAGCATGACCTGCTCTATCCTAACCGATAGCGGACCCCATTTTTACCTTTCCCTCAGGGCAGTGCCTGTCAGCCTCCGGTGCTGGATGCCATGCTGCCCACACCTGGTCGTGCTGCCATCTCATACACGCCTGGCTCTGGTCTGTTCTATCCCTCACCAACGAGCTAGCTTTATGGCACATCTTCTTTATCTGGTAGAGAAACATACTCTCCTCCCCGGTTCTTCAGATTGTCTCAGCTAGTTTCTAAAACACATTTCATCACAACACGGGAGTGGAGAGGATGGCACAGTGGACCGCATTGTGCCCACCTGGCTCCAGCAGTGGTCCTCCCCCTGGGGTTCTGCGTTGGGGGACTGCTGGGCTGGGCATGCTCTCTGGAGCAGCAGGAGTCCTGAGCTCACCTTAGCTGCCTTTGAGCATGTGGTGTCCTCATTTGCAGATGGGTGACATGATCTCTGTTACAGGGGTGTCGCGGGTGGGCCCGGGAGGGGTCCCTGGGCTGCAGGGTGCCCTTGGCAGTCCGTTCCTTCTCTCCTGGCCTCAGGGGTACACAGCCAGGGCTGGGACCTGTGGGTCATGAGTGTTCATCCACTTGCCAGGTGCTTCTGTCTCCCCATTGGCACAACC